>OU343223.1:59157940-59238645 GCA_910596185.1 Chrysanthemum makinoi | reverse complement strand
TTTGCGGCTAAGACGAAGCTTTTGCGTTTATAAGGCGGCACAAAGTATGAAAATATTTATACATTTATATCTTAAGTCATTTATATCGAGTTTACAAAAACATGTGCCATAAGGCGGTATGGCGGCATGGTATGACATCATGATCAAGTCTCACGTCTTTGCGAGGCTTTTGCGGGGCCTTTGCGAGCCTTTTAGAACAGTGGGTGATACCCATCTCCAAAAAACTTTTAAGCTCGATTTTATGGATAAAAAGTCAAGGGTTCGAGTATCGGCTCTTGCTCACTCAAATTAATTTCACTAGACCAAGAGAGTTTCTGATGATATTCCTTGTGGGGTGGACAATTATTGATGCAAAAAAGCACCTGAATTCAAAATATTCTCGTCAATTCACATATTTTTGTGAATGAATGACACGCCGAGCGTATTACAAAGACTTCGATATGAAGCGGAGTTAATGCAACTTGAATGATCGTTGGTTAGTCGACATAGTTGATTAATAAATGAAATAAATGAAATAATGACAAAGGCAGATCTACATTACAACCTTTATTGTTGTAGAACTTGTTTCCTCATGGGGTAAGAATGAGATACACTTGTATGAGATTTAAAACTGTCACTTCTGTTTTACACCCTTGAAAATAAACATTATAAAATATGTATTTTATATTCGTAGCTTGGACTGAATACGGTCCAAAATCAGACCAGATCAAACAAGACTGGACCGAAAATCAATTTCGCCTAAAACGCTAGATCAAAATGTTCGGTCCTGGTCCAGTTAGTCCAGTTGGTTCGGTTCGTTGGTTCACCAAGTCTAACAAAGCATAATAGTTGGTTTTGCGTAAAACCAAACTAAACTGGACCAAGAACCGAATATGAGAAAAAAGGTGGACCGAGAGCCAGACCGAAATACGTTCGATCCAGTTCGGTCGGTTTAATTCAGACCGATTTCTCAATTAGATCTTGTCTACGGTCTATTATGCTCAACTCTAGTCGTAGCTATAATATAATTGTCTACATCCCACCTGTTTGTATATCTTCAAAACAAGAGATCGTTGATCATTTTCAGAAACCATTCACCACAGCCAAAAAAGCACAAAAGATAATTGTGGTCGTCATATGCGCGAGAATCTTGTTAGTCTACATAATCATCATAGAAAATAAAATTTACTTTTTCTGTTTTGTAAAAGAAACACAATCGATTGAATATAAAATTAGTGGAATCGAGAGTGCAATAAAATAATATGAAAACTGAAGTTAACAATCAATTAAAAAACAGCAAGGACCACTCCTGCCTCCATCCCTCTATAATAAAAGTGCATCCAACAACGTCTAGTCAAATACTCAAATTCAACAATCTAGTATTTTCTCAACTTGGGATTCAACTTAAAGTAAGTATTTTAGAGATAAAGTAAGTATTTTAGAGATAATAAAAAAATATGTATATATTTGAGAGAAGTGTGAAAATAAAAAAAATATGTATATATTTGAGAGAAGTATGAAAATAAAAAAAATAAAAAAGTTTTTAAAAGGTTATTGAAAAATTTCATAATTGGTAGATAAAAATTTTGTGTAGAAAGTTT
This sequence comes from Chrysanthemum makinoi, assembly GCA_910596185.1. Classification (NCBI taxonomy): domain Eukaryota; kingdom Viridiplantae; phylum Streptophyta; class Magnoliopsida; order Asterales; family Asteraceae; genus Chrysanthemum; species Chrysanthemum makinoi. Next base: position 59,237,065 of record OU343223.1, on the reverse strand, counting down.
TTCTAAGAGTGTATGGTTTTAATGCAATAAACTGTAAAAAAACGTTTGTGCATTCAAAAATTTTAAATTGACATTTTGTGCATCAAAATTTGTTTTTGCATCGAACTACTTTTTAGAACATGTATCAAAATTTTAACAAGTTTGATTTTTAGTGCTTAAGAAAACGTACAAAAACTAAAAAAAAATAAATAAATAAAAATAAAAAATAAAATTATGCAATAACATCCTCTATTTTGGGAAAGAATTTTATAACTTTTTAACAATTTTTAAAGCCTTTTTAAATATGTCATGAATATTTGTCTTTTTGTTTGATCTATTCTCACGGTTGGATTAACTCATTTTCTAAAAACGTTAATTGTAATAACAATATAAGCTTTGAACATACTTATTACTAAAAAGCTTTTGGCAAAAAAAGTAATTTTTATTTAATATCAAGTAAATATTACGAAATAAGCTGTTATTTATAAAATTGTTTTCTGATTAGATAGCTAAAAATGTTTTATGCTTTTATAGAGCAAGACGAGTATATTAGTAAAGAGAAAAAAATAAAACACATTATAAAACAACTTGTAATGGTAGATCATGAGTGGTGGCATCGCCACCACGCATTATGGTCATTCCCCCTTAGCAACACGTGAATTACTTGTTTTGGAGAGGGTTTAGTGATGCAGACCAACGAACGTGGTGGTTTTGTTTGTGTGTGAGAGTATATTGGAACGTATGTTTGTATTTAAATGAGCATTTTGTGTGTGTTTATTATAGTCGTCATCATTTCAACTATTTGTTTATTGGTTTAGTGAATGAATTAAATGCTCAAGTGATGGTGGCAGATACAATTACCATTACACTAACCACAATGGTTATATTCTCTTCACGTGTTCCACATCACTGTCACATTACCATTCAACTAACCACTCCCATCACATTTCACCGGCAATGGTCATCACTTCCCTCACCTTTCAACTCATTTTCTTAAACAAATTTAATTAAAAACTAAATTAAAATTTTATTCATAATTAAAAACATTACATTGATAATTAAAAACTTAAACGTACAAAATTACAAAAAACGTAAACTAATAGTCTCAATTCCACTTCGTTTTGATCGTCTCCTTCATCTGATGCACCCTTTGGAGTTGGAGTTCAGTCAGGTGCTTAGTAGAGCTCATATAGAAGAGTTCGTCTTTTTGTCGTTGTTCATATTCATTCGTTCCTTTATTTCGTTCTTCTTTTGTTGCCTTTCCATCTCCTTCCTTTTTAGCTCTAAAAATGTAGCGGGGTCTTTTTTTCGTTGACCAAATGTAGCTCTAGAAACACCTCATTTTCTTTTGCATATTCGTTGACCATCAACCTAGCCAACGCTTCGTCAGTGTCGGCTGCTGCATACGATGCGATTATGTCGCCGCATTCTTCTTTGCTCTGTCCCTGTCCATTGGTCATCGAACTTCCTGCACCTCCCCTTCCTCCTCATCTCCAACCTCCACATTCAGATTAAAACTACCATATCGTGACTGCACAGTGTTGAACGAACTAGAACCCGATGAATTGTATCTCATGTACTTTTTGTGTCTATCTTGTTCAAATTTTGGAACTTCCACTTCACTCCATTCGGGACAATCTTTTAAAATTCCCACGCATGAAGAAGTGTAAACGATACTCCATATTCAGCACGATATTCCTCAAGTACCTGTTTGGTGTACTATCGGTCTCTGGCTCCACTATCCACCGCCTTTCGCATGACGTTACCGTACATTCCACAAAATTGAGCCACTTTATGACACAAAGTCTTCCATTTACCGGTCAACGGATCGTAGGTTCGAGTACCGGTTACGTACAATTTTTTCTCAAGGTATTCTAAAACCTCAACCCAAAACCCAGTCTCCCTTTCTCATATTACGAATGACGCTATCTTTGGATATACGAACCCGATATTTGCACATGCCCTTTCTTTTTCAGAGGTCCATGGAATACACCGAGTCTCGTCGACATTTCTACCCCTCTTTTTTTGGCGTCTTTTTGACGGCTTCTTCTTTGGATTCGTGACTTCTTTGACTTCCTCCTCGACATCAACGGTATTAGGCATAAACGATTCAAATTGAGGTGAGTACATTGGAGTATTATCAAAATTATACAAATTAATGGGAGACGCAGGTGGAGGTTGAGGTTGTGATGAAGATCCAACAATATTTGGTTATGAAGAACGGCTAATATTTAGATCGTATTGGGGTTTCCGTATTGTTGTGGATGTATGAATGGTAGGTTTTGGTATTGTTGTTTTCCGTAAACAAACGATGGGGCTTGAAAGTTTATCGGTGGAGTAGGACTGAGACAAAAATTTGAACCGGGTGTTTTGGCGTTTTGTTGTCGATGTTTTAAGGTTTAGATTAATACGATATTTATCATTATGACTTTAGCGAAACCAACTTTACTCAAAATTACAAATGAAAAACAAAGTATGAGGGTAAATTTGGAAGTTAATATATATGACAACTGTGAATGTATGTGGGGGTGGGGCAGGGGGATCCACTGGTGCTAACCGTTTGAGAAATGAATCTTCGAGGTCACGCATGTGTTTGCCATTTTGGGGGAATTGCACATTGTTTGAGTGGTCACCAGTCTCATCATTGTACTTTTTTTTCTTTTTTTTCTGCTCACGCGTGAAGTGAGGGGCCAGAGTGGGATGGCACGTAAGGAGGGAGTGACACTGGTGATGGATCACATCCACTGAATGTAGCTTTAAATCGGTCCAATCAAAACATATTTGCAAAACATGCAACATATGAACATGTTTGTGAGACATGGGGGGGAATTACACATTGTTCGAGTGGTTACGGGTCTCACCATCATACCTTTTTTTTTGCTCCTCACGCGTGAAGTGAAGGGCAAGAGTGAGGTGACGCGTAAGGATGGAGTGACATCGGTGATAGATCACATCCGTTGAAAGCAGCTTTAAATAGGCTCCAATCAAAAAATATTTGCAAAACGCATAAACATGAACATGTTTGTGTGACATGCAAAGTGTAATAATAACTGTATGAGAGTGAGAGAAATGACACTGTCCTTGTGAAAGATAGTGATAACAATGATAATGATCCAACAAATACAAAAAATAAAAAATAAACAGAACAATCAGATAAATGAATAACTTTTGTTCAAAGCTTTCAATATCATGATTTTGTCATCTATGTATGTTTCTTAAAGTTGTTTTACTATGTGTGTCATGACTTGATTCCATTGGGCCCACCACAACAATTCACTTTCCTAAAACCAAAATACAAATCCCAATTTTTCAACACTAATTTCCCCCCTACCCAACCACCCACCCACTCACCCCAAACAAAAAGATCCATTCTTTCTTGTTCTTCACCATTAATGGCTGCCATACCCAAGAAAAAAAACAAAAAAAAATCCAGTCTTTTTTGGGATTAATTTAGTTGGTTTTTGTTAAATCCATCTGGGTATCTTTTATTTTGTTCAGTTCAAGTTTCTTTTTTATATATTTTGTATTTTTAGTGGTCTTAAGGTGTATACAAGCATAAAGGTTGAATCTTTATAACAGTTTCTTGAGAAAAATGAAAAACCAACATTGGATTAAGGTTTGATTTCTTGTTTTTTCATTGATTTTGGTGGATTATTGTTAAAAAGGTTTGATCTTTGGGTATTTAGTGTTTGTGTTTGTGTGATGATTTGATCTTGTTCTTGTTCATTGCAACTGCCCCATTGTTGTTGTTTGTTTGTTACTTTTGATACAGTTTTTTAATGGCTGCCACATCTTTACACCTAATTTTCACTAAATAATATTAGTTGGTTAAGTGTCTAATCTTCATGGGGTCTATTTTTTTGATCATATAAAGAAAGCCCTTTTCACATTTTCGCTACTTTTCGATTTTTATGCTTTTATAAGCTCTTTTGTTGCGTGATCAATAAGTTCGGGTTTTGGTTAGATTCTTGAATGTTTGATCTTTAATCAAGGTCTTTTAGCTTGGTCAAAGCCCTTAAAATTTGGGGCTTTATGCTGAAGATTTGACCTTTTAGGATTTATTAATATTTAAAGGCGTGCTTGCTTGTCATCAAAGGTGTTGATGACCATGTTTTTCAAGTAATTGGATTCCAAAATTAGAGGAAAAGCGAAGAAGGGAAATAAGTTGATTCTTTGCCAATCAAAGAACTCGAATTTGGAAATTATTGATTTTGTCTGAGGAACAATTTGTTTTGTACTAGTTGATATCATCCGTTGTTTATTTAAGGTACTTTCTCATCGTTGCTTTATTATTAATATGCTTTGTATTTTCTAGATTCTGAATCAAAATTTCGAACATGTATCCTTTCGATAATTTGAGCCATGATGAGAGTTAACTTTTTGTTAGTATTTGGTTGTTTAGACACATGCATGATGTGGAATAGTTGAGCAATGCAAAACACTCATTTTATGATGCAACGATAGAAAAAGTGTAGTACCAATTTGTACACGAGATAGGCAAGATTTCTGTTGGATTAAAGATATAGGTGTCTTTTGCTCTTTTATGCTAATTGTAGTGTTCTGTCACTATTATCTACCAACTCACATGTTTTCTTTTAAATATTTTTGCAAATATGGTGAAACTTGAAAGCGAATGACGTAATGGCATTGCGACTGTTGTAATTGTCTTTGATGTGTTACCAATCATTTTATTTTCGAAAAGAAAAGAGAACTTTGAAGTTGGCAAGATTGTATGAATAACCATGAGCTATTGAGCTTATAAACTTTGTGCATTCCTACACCTTGATGAAGCTAGGGGGCTTGCAAGTGCTGTTCTCGCTATCCAGTTTTGGTTATTTATAGAGGCGATAAAAAGTTAAGATACTAAGTTGAGTAAAGTACCCGCAAAAGACTGGACGATTTGTAAATTTCGTCCACATAATTGATTTTTGGCACTGCCACTATTTTTATGTGCTCCTTTCAGCTACAATGTTACATTTTGGCATTTTGATAGTTCAATGGCTGGTTAGCACATCTAAGCCAAGCAAATGGCTCACTCATGTTTGCATAACATCATAGTTTTGATCACACGTTTATATGGTGGACTGAAGCCACTATGATGTCTTTCACCAATTTTAGTATTCATTACTTTTCACCAACTCTAGGTGGTTGTTTGGATGTGTGTTCTGAAAGTGATCAGAGATTCACATAATAAGTTGATTAAAATTTAAAAGTAAAGATTAGTCAAGTCTTTTTCTTCTGTAATTATTGTGGTCGCCTTGGAAAATCAGAACCATATCAGTATTGCCAAACACCAATCACCTTTGCAAATCCATTCATCTCCCTAGCTGCAAGGATAAGATGGTTTAAAATCGTAATCGGTCATTTCTTGAGTCAAATATGTCAATATAGAAATGTTTGTTGTGATCACATTTCCTTGTGATAGATACCTTTCAACATAAGATGCATCTACCAAAAGTTGGGTTTTCACATTCTTTTTCTATTACTTTGAGCTTATATTCACGCTGTTTTCTTTCTTATCAGGCATATTAAAACACGGGCATTGTTTAGTAAATCTTCATTTCAGTATGGCAAAAAAGTCAAAACAACGTTCTGCCCGGCAAAAAGACCAGCTAGGTTGTATGTGGGGAATAATTAATATGTTTGACTTTCGACAAGGTCGGCCCACAAGAAGGCTGCTTTCGGATCGTAGAAGAAACACGTACGATGATACTCTTGGTAAGGCTTTTGTTTATCATGGAAACCTGGTTTTGTTCTTTAAAGTGAATAAATAAAGAAGAAAACCAATACAATTCCGTGGTCAAATATCAAAGATATGCCCGTTAGTATTCTAAAGGTCTAAATTATTGCTCTGCTTGTTTATCTTCGGTTCTTATAGGCTTGTAAGGTTTGCACAATATAGGAAATTAGAGGCTTGTAAAAGACTTGAATATGGTGGTTTGTCTATGTTTAATTTATGTTTGAAAATTATATATATAATTATTCTACTTTTGACCTGAATAGGTTCTCCATACCCTTCACCAGAAGCGAACCTGCCGACAAGTTCTCAAGAAATGCATTCAAGCATTGAGGTAAGAATTTTATAAAATCAAGTTATTAAAATTTTCTTGAAATTTATAACCATTGGATGTTTATAAGAAACATAACTTCTTTTGTTGTTGTTATAAAACCATGGTTGTCCCACAAGTTCCAACTTACCATGTTTTTCTTCTGAACCTTAGGAGGGTGAAAACATAAAACGACCGTCCCTTGATATCACGAGGTCAAGGGTGAAGGAACTTATTGAAGAAGAGATGTTTGTTGACCAAGATTTAAATTCCATAACGAAACGTCATGAACAAAAAAATCTATCCAAAACATTACAGGAATCTTTTGATCAGGAAATATCAATTGGTCGTCAAGTTTCAGCTCAGAAAGCCTCACAGTATCATGATCTTGAAGATCTCGTGAAAGAAATCTTGTTAATTTATCATAAAAAGAACGAAAAGGGGGCAAAACGGTCTTCTCCCATTGTCGAAGAAAAGCTTATTGCAGCTGTTGAGGTATTACTAAATGAAAAATCAACAAACATGGACCACAATAAAATTCCTCATTCGAAAGAAATGTTTCAGATGTTGAGTTCGAATAAAGAGTTATTCTTAAAACTCGTTCATGATCAAAAGTCAGCTTTACTAAACGAAGACCAAAAGTCACAGTCAACAACAGATCAAGAACAGGAGGAACCAGTGACCCGCAAACACCGAAAGTTTTTCAGAAGGAGGAGCAAGTCACAAGATATAATATCACCAAATGGAAAGGATAAAATCGTCATTTTGAAACCAGGGTCTTCTGAAAATCAAGAAACTAATACTGAAGGAAATGGTTCCCAATTTTCATTCATGGAAATTAGAAGACGGTTAAAACATGCAATGGGAAAGGATCAACAAGCACCAGAACCCACTGAAAGAACAGGAAAAACGGTCGCGGATGGTGGATGGGGTTCCCCAAATAGGGATCATTTCTATACCGAAAGATTTGCTAGAATTAACAGCACGGGGGATAGATCTTTGAAGTTACGTGAATCTGAAACAAAAAATGAAAATGCAGATAATCAGATTTTGAACATTTATGTCGAGGCTAAAAAACATTTATCTGAAATGCTCACGAGTGGCGATGAAGATGCTGAGTCAATGATGAGAAGCCTCCCTAACCATAAAAGTCTCGGGAGGTTTTTGTCTCTTCGAGAGTACAACTCTCATTCTTCTGCTACAAGTCCTCGGAGACCAACGAGATTATTGGTCAACAAAAGTCAACCATTCTCGACTATTGACAACCCTCTTTCTCCTAGCATAAGTCCTCGTGCACAAGCAAGACATGTGGTCAACAAAAGTCAACCATTCCTGAGTATTGATAATCCTCTTTCTCCTGGTATAAGTCCTCGCTCACAAACGAAACACGTGGTCAACAAAAGTCAACTGTTTCAGAGTATTGATAATCCTCTTTCTCCTGGTATAAGTCCTCGGGCACAAACGAGACCTGTCAAGAAAAGTCAACCAGTCCCGACTATTAACAACGATGAAGAGAAAGTTTCAGTTTCTGATGATATGTCTTCTGAAGGTACCCTTCCTTTTTAAAGAAAAACAGTATAGTTTGATTTTTGAGGTCAAACGGTTTTGTACCTGCTCATATCTGGTAAAAGGTGATGTCATCTGAAAAATTATATATTTTATGCAGGGGTTCATGATGTTGTAAAATCACCTTCGCGTGATAAAGAACTAACGGAAGTATGTGAACCATGTGTCTCTACAAATGACGTTGACGATGAACATGATTCAGTCATTCCCGATGGTTTTATTAAAGATCAATCTTCTGAGAGCTTAGAACCGGTAATTTATTGCTTCACATATACAACTGATACTCGAGTCATAAACTTCGTTTAATATCTCGTTCTGAAGTTGAATTATATATATAGTAAATTCATACTTTTTCCTGTTAATGGGCAGGATTTAGCTGATGAGAACAAGTTATCTTCTTCTATATCCAGTATAGAGTCTTCACTTGCTTGCAAGACTGAAGAACTCGAGATTAGTCCTGGAGATAGGACTGGGAAGCCTAGTCCTATATCCGTTCTCCAGCCATTCTTCTCAGATGACGATGTCAGCCCTGCAAGGACTGTCTCTCGACCTGGTAAGCCATTGCCTTATGTTGCTTATACAGACTCATTAGCATTAGTGAGTGCCTATTTAACACTTTAAATATAAGGTTTTCTGTGTTACGAGTTTATAACTAAATATGGAACCAATTACCTTTATTATAGTGGTAACTATGTTCCTTAATTCTCCACACAACTTATAACATATACCATTTAACGCGGATTTTGAAAAAAAGTATGTGTTCTAAATTAGAAATTGACTCCATTTACGCACAACTTAGCATTAGTTTCTTTAACTACAATATCTTGTACTATTTATATATAAGTGAAACATCGCGAGGCAAAATTAGTAACTGTGAAATCAGACAGTTTAAATAAACCATTGTAACTGTGAAATCAGACAGTTTGGTTTTATGGAACTTAATAGGAAAACTTTGGTTCACGAATCTACTAAATCCAAACCAGACGAGACCATACATAGTAAATTAGGATGGCCCGAAGGTAATTTCACTCTTAATTTTTTTTAAAAAGAAAAACGAATGAATGTAGTACGACATTATCTATACACCATCAAGTGTTGTATTTATAGCGGTTCATATTTCCGGTCTGAGCTAACTTTAATTTATGTATTTTTTCAATCAAGTTTCAGTCGAATCCCCGGTTCAACCACTTTGTATCCAATTCGATGAAACTGAAGACCAACAAATACGAATCACAGACTCGGGGGATACCGAGGAGTCCGCGTTTGAATATGTCGAAGCCGTGCTCCTATCATCCGACCTAAACTGGTCCGAATTCGAAAAAAGATGGATTTCATCTTTACAAATCCTCGATCCTTCTTTATTTGATGAAGTAGAAACATTTTCAAGTCGGGCCAAACACGACCAACGGCTTCTATTCGATTCAACTAACGAAAGTCTCGAAGAGGTATGTGATCGGTTCATTCCCGAGTCATCATTTATCAAACGCAACATTTGGCCAGTTCCCAAAGGAATGGACTTGATAAACGAAGTATGGTCAAGACTCGAGTCACGTCTTTGTAAGGTTTACCCTCGAGATTTGGATAAGCTCATAAGAAACGAGCTGGACATGTCAAAAATGTGGCTGGACCTGCGTTCTGAGTCTCGTCAAATAGTCATTGAGATTGAAGAATTGATCTTTAAAGATACGGTTGATGAGACCGTTTTATGTTTGTTAGACGATAGAACGTATGACGATCTATCTTGTTCATGGTAACCCCACGAGTATCGTATCGGGTGTTTTTAAACTAATGAGGAATTTAAGGTTTGGTTTTTGGTGTGTTTTGTGTGATTTTTGGTTACTTTGACATAGTTAAAAAGATATACACTGTATGAATGGAGGTTAGTTTGTAACTATTTACAGTTCAATAATCTTAATATACAAGAGCTTATTTTTGTTCAGATAAATTTGATCATAAACTTTTATTCTTGTAAACTTAGGGCTTTGTGTAAATTTTGTATTAAGTCGTGTTTAACTAATAGATGACTTAATCTGACGGTCTGAATTTAGTTTTATTAAGTCATTAACAAACAATTTTTATATGACTTTCTGAATTTAGTTTTTTTTCATATCAAGTCAATTAAATCAAATTCAACATCACATTAGTCATATTAATTCCCTTATTCTTTAAACTAAAGATTTGATCGAAAATTCTTTTAGAAAAATAGTTGGGATTATTAAAAATGTTGGGATGTTAAGAACGTGCCTAATCGTACAAATAGACATGTTTTTTTTTTTTTTTTTTTTTTTTTGTCATTTCAATCATTTTTCTAAAACTATATATGATTAAAATCACAATAATACCAATTAAGACGATGCTAAAAGGTTACAATTCTAAAATGCTATGGCTTTAACGAAACCATCCGAAAACAACAACGACAACCTTATAACTGTTAACTACTTTATGGCAGACCTATTTTTTCTTTTTTTTCACTTCATGACTTAAAATCAGGTGTAGCCAATGTCACACCTGACACCTTCCGTCGCTGCTTTCTTTAAAGGGAACCTTATAACTGTTAACTACTTTATAGAGATTCTTTCAAGTATATTTAACTAAATATGGTTGTACATTGTTACTAACGGGCACGTCTAGTCCTTTTACACTTTTTTATTTCCTTAACTTATATGGTTGTCCTTTTAGTGGTTGCCCATTATTGTGATTCAAGTCATCTACTTTTGATTATTAAATTCATACACCAAAAAATATTGTGGAAAACGGCTCTTAATTCTCCACATTATCACTTTGTATCAACTACCCCTACATCTATCATTCAATTGTACTTGGCCTAATAAACCATGACTATGTTATATTACATAATAAATTTGATAATTTCTATCAAATGTTAACAGAAGTTTTATAAGTAAAAATACATCAAACGGGTTAAAATTCGCTCAAAATATATGTTTACGACCTTGTAAGTCGCTTTATCATCTAAAAAAAACATGTCATTGTCCTGTAGAGTTCGTAATAACTTTTTATACGTTTAAGATTAAGGACGGAACATAGTAGAGACCAAGAAAAGTAGCGTCTCTTAAAATTTTTACCTCTGTATATTTTATACCCATTTATCTTAACTTTAGTCATTTTTTATAGAGCATTTGTAATATAACATAGATCGACCCCTCTAAAATAAATATTTTACGAGTTCTCTAGCTATTCTAACAAAAGCGTTCGAGTTCTGTCAGTGTTTGAGATTTTGAACACAAAGATTAAGATATATATTGCTCGTCTTGATTCAACTCATTTTGAGCCTGTCGCTTGTCACAGTGTGTTCTCAAAATTTCGAACATTAAACATGTAGAAATATTCTATAGATCGAAATTTTATACACACAAACATGGATATAAAGACTTGTAACTCATATATGAACTTGATCAATCTAGATGCAATAAGTTTCTATCCTTTGGTTAACTCCATTCAAACCACATTTTTACATCTAATTCTAACTGAAAAATTGTCATTTACTTGAAAAAAAAAACACAAAAAAGTTAATGTAAGAAATTCCTAGATTGAAGTTGTCTTCAAAACAAGGCCTTATGAATCCTGATCTTATGTTTCTTGGTTTCTCACTGATTTATCTGCAAATAAAACATCATCAACCCAAGCAACAATGTTGAATGCTAAACCTTCCAACACCCTCGAGTAGCTCTCCAATATCGCTTGTCCCACGTCCTACACAAATTATAATTTCAAATGTTGAGCAACGAGACATTTCCTATGAGTCGAAAGTTTAATATATAAGTGCTATAAATTTACCTTGTTATAATGAATCTTGCTTGTGTCTAGTGTTGTTTGTGAGAGTTCAGGATACCGCTGCTTTAAGCTGAACAACAAACTATCAGCTCGTTCAGCTAATATCACATTCTTGTCACTCTTTTCTATCTCAGCCACGTGTTGTTTAACCATTTCCCATGACGATTTTGAATAGCTTGCACAGGCTTTACGTCTCCATGTATACATAGATGCCTCAACTCTATCAGCCAACTCGAGTGCCTCATGTTCTGAGCTTATGTTGAGAGAGTCAAGAAGGTGTTCGGGTGAAAACTTCCCCCCTGAAGTTATATATTTGTATATTATATCGCCTACACTCGATCTTCCACACTGAAAACAAATGAAAAAGACAATCAGTTAATGAAGAGCAAGTAACATGTTATAGTCTATGACTCAATTTGGACTAGAAGTGACGATTCTGAGCCATTTACATACGATTACATACGAAAAGATCGATTTGAGGACAGGCTCGCCCAAACCGACCCATTTGACACCCCTAGTTTTGAGTTTTGACCCTTGCAAAAAATTGTACCTTAGGAAGAGAAGTGATGTATGTATGTGGTATTTCCATCTCGGCTAGAATGCTACTATTGATGGCCATTGCAGCTTTGTGGATTTGATTAGCTGCATCACGTTTTTGTTTCAAATGCTTTCGAGCCTTTTCTGAGAGACCTTCTGAGGGCATACAAGGAACTGGCAACCACCATTTCTCGTCTTTTCTCTGAGCTTGAGGAATTTTTCGAAATGATCCCGTTCGTGAATTACTTGATATGCTTCCTTGTTCCACATACCAAAACTCTGTCTCTTGGAAACTTTCCAATATTTCCTATTATAAAGCAAGAGGATTTTGTTCAGAAACAGAATATAAGATCACGAAGAGCGCTTCCGCTGTTTTCTTGGCCAAAAAAAGCTGAACAGGGGAAAAGAGATGTTTGTCTTACTAAGAGCAGTGCATCGAGCTTCTTTAACGCTGGAAGGTTGATGTAAATATCTGATCTTGGCCGGCTAGACATTACCTGCAATAAATTCGAATAATAACCATCAGAATTCGATAGCAATTACTTATTAATTAAGCTCATATATGGAATGTAATAAAACATTTTTTAGTAAGTACCTCCATGGGTTTTCCGTTGTGTAAACTATGTGATGTCGGGATGAATTCTACAATGTAATCACAAACGGAGAGTAAACAATTCATCTCCCTTTTCCACATAATCTTCTTCTCAGGATGCAAAGGTTCTAACTTTTGATGTTGGCCAAACATAGAAGCTAATAAGATAGTAACAATATTCATTTAGGTGTTGCACGTTACAAATCTTTTAGATCATAGATAACATAGGGATTTTCAAATGCATACCGTAAAGGTTTGTGATGGCATTAGATACAGTAACTGCGGTAGAAACTCCTTTGCCACTGCCAGACATGTCTTCTCCCAGCAAAAGCTTTGAAAATCTTTCTTTCATCATTTCGAGCTCTATTTCAAAAAGGTGTTAGATTTTATTTTTTTGTTTTTTTCTAGTTTCAAGAGGGTGCCGGGGTGTGCTTTTAAATAGAATAACTGCAATTTGAAGCATGCTTAATAAATTTTTGAGTGTATGTGTACTAAACTATGATTGCGACTTTCTAAATGTTTATTTACACTAAAATTTAATGGTTGTCGTTAGAAGCTACTTATCGAAATAAATATGAAGTTATCAAGTATCCACAAGTTTAAGCAAATGAGTATTACTTTTGATTCAAAAATCACTTTCAAAATGCATATCCAAACACTTTTGTAAAATACATTTTCATGATTCAACTTAAAAAACTTCTATGAATTCCGATTCTGCAGCGTATACTGCAATCTTGAAACAAAATCCGGGTCGTATTAAAAGCTAGAACATTCTTTTCAATTGGTATCTCACAACTGAAACAATTCTATGATGATTATATAGACGAAAAATGCATAACACTACAATAAAAACTCACCCAAATCCATAGGCTCAAGCGTCTCGAGCTTATCCTCCACATCAAACTTATTCACCTTCATAACTCCAAACCTCGAAAGCGCAGGCCTATAAGGCGACCTCACAGAGCCTGCAGGCCAGCAAACCGGACTCTGAGCATCGGACGAGCAGCTATTAAGATCATCATTAGTCAACTGCTCAGAAAAAGTCGAAGCCTCGGAACTAGTCCTATAATAAGCAAAAGACCTCCCACTCAACGTCGAATTCAACGTAGTAGTCTCATGATCATGATCATGATCATCTCCATGATCCAACGACGAAATCGTACTTGACTCAAAACCCAAATCAGATATCTCCTCAAAATCCTCTAGCTTCTCCATTTAACTACAATTTCTATAAAATTTCAGTCAGGACATTATATAAAATTTATAAAAAAACCGGGAAAAAAACTTGAAAATGTATAAAGAAAAAGGTAAAGAACCTTGAAATGTCACTATTGCATGAATAAGAATGAAAACTTTAAAAGGTTAACGGTTAGTTTAATTTGAAAGAAACACATAAAGAGTATAATAAAGATGATATGATACCTTTATACAAAATCAATACTGCATTCAAAATTTGAATAAGATTAGTATTTGCTTTTTGTTATTCCCATAAAGGGTATGAAAGAAATAAAATAAATATGAAGGTTATGACTTATGATGATGAAGAATAAATGTATGAATGAATGGTTTTTACAAGAGAGATGATGATGAATAAGTTGACGAATCTTTTGTTAAAATATTTATGAAAATGATTATGGTAATGAAATCAATATTGTTTTCTTGTTTTGTTTTATAGTTTAAAACAATGATTGAGTAGCTAGATAACTATTATTGGGATTTGGGTTTAGGACAAGAGATATATTTGGTTAAAATAGGATTAAGTTGTGAGGACAAGAAATTATTTGTTAAAATAGGATTAAGTTGTGATTAGTGGCAGTTATAGAAAAAGTGTAAATCTGTTGTTATTTGTGAATAGAAATGTACCTTTTATATAATAAATCAATTACATTATTTGAGAGTGATTTTGTCAATTTATTCTTATTAAAAAAAACAATTAGGCTAATAGGAGAGCTCGATTTCGCCACATAAACAAAATCGTGTGATGTGATTAGTTAATAAAAGTCAAAATTAAATTGATTTTGGTCAAATTTTAATAAATTCGGTGGAGAAATTTGGTTAATAAAAAAAACATAAAAACTATAGGTGTCAAATTTGTGAAAACAAAAACTTAAAAAAAGATTATGTAATTAATAAAACTTTAGTTGTTAAATTTTTAAAAATTATATAGAGTTAAATGTAATATTATAAATCTCCATTGATTATAAACAAATACCCCTTATACTTTATACCCTTTATACTTTATATCTTAAAAAATACATTGTATATGTTGTTTTAAAATAACAACATATAAATTTGCATTAGATTATAAGTATCATTTTTTTTACTATATACGATCAATAAGGACTCATTTAAAACATTTTTATAAGTTTAACCTATGTGGACACGAGTTTACATTTTAAATACGGCTAAAGTACTGAAAACGGAAATATAATTATCAAATTGTAAGCACGGGTTACTTTAATATAAAAATAAATATACGCGATTGTACTTATAACAATAACTCATGTAACTCTTATTTATTTATATAAAGATATCTAGAAAAACATTTTTAAAAAACTTTAAAGAGTATACTTTAACTTTATCAACGCTCATTATGTGCTATTAAACTTGCATCATGTGTACAACATAATATTAGTAGTGAAATTTAAATAACAATATCAACATCTTTGTCAGCTAAATAAAATTAAATCTTGAGTTACCTAACATAAATTTTTACAAATATTTTACCAAATTCTAATAGATATTAATGCATAATGAAAAACTCGTGTATAAGTATTAGTTGTACTTATATCACAATTTTCATGTGCAAATTCTCATATGTGTATATACTGAACTAAAATGTTGAAATAAATTTGATTTATGTGTAAACTTCGTGCGTGCACGACACTTATAACTACATAATTATATGCAATTACCTTTAAAAACACAATATTCTGTATTGATACAGAATAATTTTTTTTTTGTCAAAACTTGTGCACGCAACTAGTTTTACATAATGGAAATAAAATAATGCTTTATGCTATTTGCAATTTTGATAATGAACCAAAACAAAAGTGGCTATGTACTCAGAAGGGTCTCGCGGTATCGAGGGAATTCAATGAATTTTGTTACGCAGTGTTAATTTCTGCAAAATATCTTGGATTTTATTAATATATCCGGTAAAAGGAAATGTATCTATATTTCTTGCTTAACTAGTTCAGAGAAATTGTACTTCATATTTATTTTCTTTTAATTTTATGTTACAGTTTAAATTTTTCTGTGCAATTGACCTTTTTTAATCTTGTTTCCGTCACTGCTATTTATCATGATTTTCGCATGACGTTTAAAGTTCAAATCTCACAGAATATTTACTTTGCGAATAGCAAAGAAAGATGTCGAAAACAATCAAAAAATACCAAGACAATTCGCATGACTCTTATTTTTACATTTGAAGATGCTATTAGTGACTTTATACAATGTTGATTAAAATTTGATTAGTGAACATTTAATTTAGCTTGGAAAATACATACTGATGATAAGTTTTGTCATTAATTAATATGTCATTATGATTTAAGTGGTGCATCATTTTAGAGTCTTCTACAAAAACGTATTATGTGAGGATTTTTTATTTTAATTACTTATGATCAAATGATCATGTTTGGAAAATAAATTCTTATACAATATGTGAAATAATGGCAATTTTTTTTTGAACGGCTGAATTGTAAAAGCTAGATCAAACTAGCAAAAGAAAAACAAACAAAATTATATACACGGATTTTGCATCCACGCATTCCAATTGATTATGCCCTTACGATTCCTAATATGTAACCAATTATAAGAAAAAAGAACTACCAAATCGAAAGCTGCTGCTTTTCAAGTCTTGATCCATCAAACACCAATGAGTTCTGATACATCCAAAGGATCCAAATCAGAGTAACACAAGTTGTGTTTAAGATCCTCCGTTGCTTAGAACCTCCACTATGCCCATCGATCCATTGAAACATGTCGGTCATATTAACAAACTATGGAATATGAAGATCCAACCACAACGCGATTTTGTTCCATAACTCCAAAGCAACATTACAAGCAAAAAACACTTGATTGAATCCGTAAACTTAGGTTTAAAGATATGTCAGATATGTCAAAATAACATACTTCGTTAATTTTTGATGAAATGATAACCATCCTCTAACACTTAAAAATTAAATATCATTATGGATGACTGTAATGCAAAGTCTAGTCATACAAATCAATTTATTATTCCCGAACAAGCATATAAAATTAAATGTCATTATGGTGAGTGGTTTTTCTTCGTCACATCAGCTCAACGTCCACTATACCCAACTTCTTCTCATAGTAAACATTTTTTTTCAACTTTCTCTCAAGATATGAGTAAATGCAAAACTTGTTCTTGTGATTTGATCAAATTGTAAGTTTCATCCCTAATGTTGACGGGTGGTTGAAACAACATGCACTGTGGGTTCCATCATTTTATGGTTGTCACATTAAACTTACAACATCTTTGATTTTGAGTTTTCATAAATAAGTATTCTTTACATGGATGGAACCAGGGGTTTTCGTGGGTGCCCGAGACTCTTATGAATTTTTTCGATGTAATGTTAATTTTTGAAAATAAACATCAGTTTTTTTTAAATGCATTTTAAATGCACCCAGTCATCAAAATATGTTTCTATACGTTTTCAAAAAATTTGTGCACCCAATTATATTTGATTATGATTCCGTCTTGTATATATAGTTCTATAGCAAATACCTATTGATTAGGTACGTGTTATAAATAATCAACCTTTTTAGATGATCACTTTATTTGTTATAATTTTTTGACTTTTTAATTTTGATATTAACTTATTTAACTGGCAAACTAGCTACTTCATTATTACATTAACTAAAAACCTTTTTCTTCATATTATTATTTTTTTTCCCTAGTTCTCAGTCCTCTCTGACTTCTTACACGAAAACAAAAACATTGCCTCCTTTTCATTTTGGTACATTTTTAACATCACCACGTGTAGCATTTATGTAAATAGGTGTAACGATTATAAATAGTCTAAAACTTTAAAAAAAAATGTCGTCAGTATAGTATTTCATGAAAGCTAAGTATTAAAGCCCAAACATGTGCAAGCACTAATAAATTGTGTCTAAGGGTATATATCAATGTTGACACTTCCCCTAACTCATTATTACATCATGATTATTGGCAGACTTATAATATAATACATAGTAAACGAAAAACTAAAACAACCGATTTATATTCATGCATTCAATTCAAGTATGCCAAAGTCTTTTACAATTTACATTGGATGAAAGATACTCAGGCACAAGGACGGAGTCAGGATCAAATATGACCTGACTCAAAATCTTTTAAACTGTAATACTGAAAACACATTTCGAAAAACCGAGTGCATTTAAGATGCATTTAAAAAAAATAAATGTTTTTTAAAAAAATTAACACTACATCAAAAAAATCCATAGGATTCCCGGACACCCGCGAAACCCCCTAGCTCCGTCCCTGCTAAGACAACTAAGCAATAGTTGAGGTAAGATACTAAATCAACATATGTGTTACTCGTATAAGTGCAATTAAACCATTCTGCTTTGGGTATTAAAAACTTGTTCAACTTCTATATACGCAACTATCCCTTTTTAAAGCAATATACATACAAGTCTCCCTTATATTAATGTAGGGCTGAGCACCGAATGTTCAAAACCGAACCGGACCGACGAAACCTACCGAACCGATGAAAACCGAACCGGACCGACGGCCCGTCGGTTCGGTTTCGGTTTCAGGTTTTACATGCTTTCGGTTTCGGTTCGGTTCGGCCCAAAACCGACCAAAACATGCTAAAATACACCTAGACCGACAAAACCGAACCGAACCGACGAAAAACCGAACCGAACCGACAACATTCGGTTCGGTTTCGGTTCGCGTTTTTAACGGTTTTCGGTCCTCGGTTTTCTCGGTTCGGTTCGGTTCTGGTCGGTTTATGAACGACGCTTAGCCCTATATTAATGTTACGCCTGATCGCTGTGTCATTTAAATTTAATATGGTATTGTCGGACTCGAACATAGACTAGGTTGTGTTTGTTTTCTACTAAAATCACTTAGTAAGGAGGGTCAATTCCTCCCATTTTTCATGCCATGTCAGCTTTCTCTTTCCAGTGATTTTCAGGCGATTGGGTGCCCCAGTAAGGCGACATACACTACAAAAAACATACCCCACAAAAATACCTTTTATATTTATTAAATACACACACAAAACCACATTTCTATTCGATCGGCATCACGACCAAGTTGGGTAAACGTTGAAGGGCGATCGACTACCCAAAATAAAGAGATCGAGTGGAGATCGATCGATCCAATCGATCGTTTGCCTTTACTGGGGGCAGCCTTAATACCTATTATTAACTTATAAATTTGAATCGTTAAGATCTGTTGACAATTAAGGGTGTTTGTTCTTTTCCCTTGTTTAGAGGTGTTAACAGGTTCAAACCTCTTGCCCAACAAGACTTGAAAAGGGATCTTGTTACCTCTTAATGATCTATAACTTAGTTTTTGTATTCTAATTATGCAAATGTTTATAAAAACCAAACAACATTATTTGATTCAGATTCAGTGTATCTTGTCGCAGATTTAAATTCAGATGTACGAATCAGATTCAGACTCATAAAATCTTAATTAAAAAAACGACACCTAACTTTTTTGTTTGTCATATATATCCTGGTTGAGAGTTACAAAATTTATTACCGCAAAACAAATATATTGGTTTACGTTACATTAGTGTACTACAATACCTACTAGTTGCTAGCATATATATGTAGCAGGCTACTTAAGTCAATCAAAATGCTTAAAACACGTACCCAAATACCCTCAAATTAATTATTTCTATACTTATAATTATATATAGCATACAACGTGGTTATAATATAATAAATAAAATATACAAGTTACGTAGACGTGCTTACCATCAACTAAGTTTGTTGGAAAAGACAACGAATTAATAACTTAATTACCAAATAAAAGTTTGAGTTATGGTCGTGTGATGGAATTAATCTAATACAATTAATATGGATAATACTTAGGTGTTAAATGTTAAAGGCAACATTAAAATATGCATAAGATGATTGTATTTTTATTTTTATTTTATTAATATGTGTTATACGATTAATCATTGAGTTGATATTTAATCTTGAATGCTTAAGACCATCTGTAAAAAAAAAAGTTCATATATAACGTGTACAAGTATTTTGCTTAAATAAAAATAAATTTTGCGTTTAGTTAAACTATATAGAGGTTGCATTACACAATCACGCAATCTCATTTTCGGCTTTTGCGATACTTAAACTCACAACCTCTTGGTTGGGATATAACCATCTGGGATACCAGCAGACCTAAGACCCATTAGTATCAATTAAGTGTTTATGGTATGTCGCCTGCTCCTAATAAAAATGTGTTCATTGACCGGCGATAATGTACTTTGAAAGAAGTTTTTAGATCAATGATAAGTCGCTAAGACATACTCTTGATATATAGAAAAAGTTACTACCATTACTGATGTTACATTGCAGGCCTTGAAATGACACTATATGAGTGGCGTATTCAAACGTCTCATAACCATATCAAAGCGTTTATGATTTATATACTTATAATTTACCCATTGTTGTTCACTTTAGTTGTTTTCTCAACCTGATATTTGCTAATGAATTGTTATGCCTGTGTTTTATCGAAGTGTTTGAATGGAAAACACATAAATTTTCATTTGAACAATCATCTAGTTGTGTGCATTCGCTTGCACACGCGTACTTGCCGGGGGTCTTTCTGGAAGCAATCCTTTTACCCTCGGGTAGGAGTGTGGCCATATACATCTTATCTTCCCCATACTTCAGTTTTGGCGAGATTGAATATTGTTGTTGTTGTTGTGGTGATCCGGTTGTGTGCATTATTTACTTATTATAACGGGCCGAATGAAATTTGAAGGAAAACAGTAAAGCACAATTACTTATATACCATTTGAGACAATTTTTTGGCCCATTTAAGTACTATGGGCCTATGCAGAATAGATGGAAGATGAATTTACAATTGCCCATTAAAAATTGATACTCATATTGCCAAAAATGTAGTCGAAATGAATATATAAATTTAGTAATATCTAAAAGAAACAAGCCTGTTACTCATAAGTTGATGTAACATTATTAGTCGATCTACTTATTCGTAAGTCTAAAGACGCTTATACTCACTTGGGTTCAGTTTTCTACCATAAAAAGAAAGCCTCCACCATGACATTTTGCAAAAATCGACCAACTTCTTCCATATCGTTTCATCATAGACACTTTCCATTACGATAACTCCCCTCCGCTCTTCCCTGATGAACGTCTGCAAACAAAATGGATCAAACACACGTCGTTATGACTATATCATAATTTAAAACACTTTTCTTAAAAGATTCATTCATGTACGCGAAACATGTATGTTATTATAAAACGAGAACAAAACTAACATTTGGAATGAATTTTAGTCCGATTTTGATCTCTCCTTTAAAAGATTCATCATCAAGGACCACATTGTACGGTTTTGGTGTCACTTCTATAAATCCTTTCTCGTTTCCTTCATTGAGTGTATCTTCAAGATAAACCCTACAACAAGATTTAATATCGATAAGGAGTATATGTTAAAACATACTAAATTTGTGTTGGAAAGTAGTATTAAGTAAGATTATTATACGTAAAAAGTGGCAAATTTTATTTTGCATAAGAACATTACTGAGCTTCACCGACGAATCCAGTGTCATTTGCAAATAACTCTTTATCCATGATTCTCAATCTTAGGTGTGTTAGCTTCTGGCATTCAGACATAGACAACTCGAACGTACATTTCTCGTTCCATGTTACTTTGTGATGATCTCCCTTTGCAACTTTGCTTTTAAAATGCTGAATACCACATTCGATGATCACATAGTACTTCGGTTTACCTTTAAGACATTACATATAAGCAATGATTTATTAGTTCGTATCACACAAGCTAATCGAAAGAAGTCACATTATAACTTATTAGCCACAATGAATTAACTAAAACACTAGCATAAAGTTAACTATACCAATGAGATTAGTGCGTCTAATGCCTTTGGCACCATCAAGAAAAACTTCCAAAATTCCACCTTTCATGAGTGATTGTTTGAAGAAAAAATTTTCATCAAAATGTGAGGAAAATTTGATGGCATTATGTGCTGTTTAGAATATTAATATACCCTTTTGTAATGCAATAAATATCTTAGTAATGACTTGTAACTCAATGGTTATTAATGTTAAGAAGAAGTAATAACTGTCTTGAAAGTTGTATTTGAAACTTAAGATCTACATCCTTATGAACTTATAGCTTGTAAATATGTTTTTATATTACACAAGTTATACGTAGATATAAATAAATGAAAATTCCCTAAAATTTCAATATATTATGAGAAAAGTATTAAAAGATGACAAAATCTTTTTTGAAGTTTTCATCAGGTCATTTTTCAAGCTAATTCTTAAAATGGTCATGCTCAACTACTCAACTCCATAACTTCATCCAAAATTTGACACGTGTCCAACTCCGTAACTACTCAACTCCGCAAATCCACTCAATACTCGACAAGTGCCCAACTCCACAACTACTCAACTCCGCAACTCCACTCAATACTCGACAAGTGTCCAACTCCACTCAAAATTTGACACGTGTCCAACACGTGTCGAGTAATTGGTAGAGTTGCGGAGTTGAGTACGATCATTTTAAGAATTAGCTCAAAAAATGACCATGATAAGGGGGGTGGCAATGGTTACGGTATGTATACGGTTTACATCCATACCGCACGGCAACACCGTTGCCAGTCGTGCGGTATGGTGCTTTCGGTATGGTGTGCGGTTATGTTTGCCGTAGCGGGTTGCAAAGAGAAGGAGAAAGGGAGCTTGGGCCAACGGTAAAAAAACTAGCCGTTTGGCTAATTTGATTTCAAATATAAAAAAAAAAAAAAAAAAAATCCCCTATAAATATACACTTAAAATCACCAATTCAACTCACATTCTTCTCATCTTCTTCTTCCAACAATTATTCTTATAAAAAAGATGGATGCTAGGAAAGCAAAAAATGGTTCCACCTCATCCAAAAGTCGTGGACGAGGCTCTCGATCACAACCCGTTCGTCCGCAAGTTCAATCACAACCATCTCCCTACTATCCCCAAATGAGTCCTCAAGCCGGTCACTATTATCCTCAACCTCCACCGATGAACCTTCCATCACATCAACACCAATATTATCCCCAACCACCTCCGTACATGATGTCGATGACTAGTGATTTAATGAGTACCGTGACGCTCCTACGCGGCGTGAACCGAGTGTCGAACGACCTCTACCGCTATATGATTACGAGGATGATGACGTTGAGTATGTTCCCGAAACGCAACAAGAAAATCCAATCGGTATACTTGTTTTTTTTGTTATTCGTTTTAATCTATTCGTTATATTTTATTTGTTATAATTTTAATTGTTATAATTTTATTTGTTATAATTTTAATTGTTATAATTTTATTTGTTATAATTTTATTTTTTATACTATATATTAGGCGATGAAGAAGTTCAAGAAGTCCAAAAAAAAAACCATCGACTAGAGCGGAGAAAAGAAATTGGACGACAAACGAAGAGGTTGCTTTGGAAAAAGCGTGGGTTCATATTTCCACATGTCGAAAAGTAGGTAATGAACAAACTAGAGATGGTTTTTGGAAAAGAATTCTAGAGCATTTCAAGACAAACGTGAAAGATACTACTCGAACTCATCATAGCTTGAACATAAAGTGGGGAAATTTGAACACCGCCATGGGTGTCTTTTGTAACACCCCCAAATCTCGGTACAGCGGAAGACTAAATCAAGTTTTCGGGGCGTTACTATTGGATTGGTATCTCACACAAGTATAGAAAAAAGATAGTCATTTAACATTCAAAACCAATCCCAAATTTAAGTATTCAAAACATTTAATCCAAAAGTATAAATATTAGGCCCAAAACATGATTTAATACAATAGGTCCCCAAAGTTTATCAGAGTCAAATATGATCCTTAAATCCCGCCTTCTTGACAAGCTTCCACCGATCATGTATTCCAAACATCCTTTAAATACCTGAGAAAACATGCTAAAAGGTCAGCTTACGCTGGTGAGTTCATAGGTTTAAATTCAATAAAATCATAGTGGACCTGTAGGAATTGATTTGCTATGCAAGACCTAAGATAGGTAAATACCGTTTGCACACCGATCCTACCCGGATCACCAACCATATCCCGCATCCAGGGATTACTCGGGCCCAGCGACTCTAGTCCAGCACTGTCGTGGCAAAATATAGAACAATTGCCAACCCCGGACTAGGTCGAGGTAGAAGTCTATTCTTAGCTAGGCAACGGTTTAACCTAGTCTAAGGCAGCAACTACCGCACATTTATCTAAACAGTCAAGCATATAAGCAAATCCAAATAGTTTTAAAGGTCCAAAAACAGTAGCATGATTCTCACCCCAATTTAGTTAAAAACGTAGATAAAAGTGGGGCTATGAAACTCACCTCAAGCAAGCAACGTACGAATAAACACTAGCAGAAGATAACATGTAATCACGGCACAGCAACTATCGACTCCGCACAACCTATTAATGCAAACCAATTTTAATATATATATTTCCCAAAATCAACGTTATCTACCTCAATGTATTCCATTTCGTTATTTCCAAAAATGTCTCGTTTCACCATTTAATCCTAGTGTTTGGTATCCTCATGTGGGTGTATCGACTCAATATGATGTCATGAATGCACTCAATTAACCAATATATGACTCAATGCAACACGATGAGACATCTAAGCGACAAGCTCCATAGTCCAATAAGTTTCGGAATAAATAGTAGACCTTATCGAATTCGTCAACTCGATAAACTCAATTATCTATTCGTGTCGCTTATTATCCCATAAATCAGTCGCATCTTAAAGAGTCATAAGGATAATTCACTCATTAATAAGGTTATCCAAAGTACCTAGCGGGATCTTATTAGATTCGTCAACCTAATAAGTCCGCTACCCACGTGGATCAACACTATTAACGTTAGGTTATCCGTAACTCATGCACACAACGTAAGAAAATAAATAATTGAAACTAGTATTAAATGCCCATAATTGGCATATATCGATAAACGTGTACTCGAAACATTAATCACTTATTTATCATAAAACATTTCCATTTTTAGTCGTTAGTTTCTATTTAAAACCGTAAATAACAAGATAAGTCTTGTTATCGATATTTTTGGTATGAAAACCTTTTTATTAATTATGTTTCATAGTCTATTAGCATTTTCATATATATATATATATATATATATATATATATTTCGTCAAATTCCAATATTAGTTTCATATCGTTATTCGTTTCGAGTCCACAAGCACGAGTCATGACTTCTCGGCTTTTAATCAATCAATAGTCCAAACTATACTAAAGTCCATGTTACGGCGTTGTCGGAGTCAACTTTTGACTAAAAAGCAAAAGTAACACCGACGTTGCTCAAAGTTGATAATTTATATATCAAGTCCAAATTAAAAGTCATAATAGCGCAATTCAATCCCAAATCAACTCAAAACAATCTCGCCAACCAATCAACCAACCAAATATGCCCGAAACCAATGTTATGACCCTAATGGTCATGACACGGTCACGGTTAAGACCACGTAAACCAAACAAGCTCTAGAAGCTTTTCGGCTCCACACGTCTCATCCAAACACCAACAACATCAACCCACAAGCTACCAAAACGACCCGACCCGGACCAAAGGTCCATGTGGGTCACGTAAGCAACCCAAGGGGCTCGTACGTGCCCTAGGTGTTTCGTACACTATCTCCATCCCATCCAAACATTACCAAATCAACACCACAACATCCAAATGCAATCAATCAACCCCCAATCATCAACCAAACATCAAACCCAACATGTATTCTAACCAAAAACATGAAACTAGACCTAAAATGCAAAGACCCAACAATATGATACACCACATGCTTTCCAAACACTAGCTACATGTTTATTTAGGTGTTAATTAGATTTAATCCCATGTTTAGACCAAAAGCCCCAAATTTTATAATATGGTCGAACCATATTATTGCCATACATGGCTTATTAAAGCTCAAACAAGTGTCACCCATGTTCCATTTACCTTATTCAAGCCCGATCTACATTATTTGATGAAAACCCTAATTTTACGAATCTTAATCTTAAGATTTGTAATCAGATAAATTATTTATAAACATCTCTTTTTGTTAACACTCTATAGATACCTACGCCATTCATCACTCACTCAACCGATAAGTTGAAATTTTACCAGTGACCTTTTTAGGAAAGACTTTCTATACCATCTATGAGGAGGATTCCTCGATACAAGAAAACAATGAAAGAATTTCAGAACTACCAACAAGGACTAGAAGTATGTAGTAGGATGATTCAAAACTCAACAAAAATCTTAAGACATCACGAGACATTCTAAACCACTATCTTTGGACTATAAGCCAAATTATATCATTTCAATAGTACCAGCTAGACCGAGTTACAAGATTTAGTACAAAGCGAATACCCACTAAGTAACACTATAGAGATAAACCAAGTCTTCTAACCAAGACTGCAGAACATTCCATTAAACATGGCCTCAAAAATATGTGAACTTCCCTACAATGAGTTTCCCTCAAAGGATAATTGAGTTAAATTAAGGTTATCGATATAAACTTCCCCTAAGGCATTGTGTTCTCTAGAAATTCCAGATAACCTCACTTCCATATCAAGAGATGCAACAAGTTCGAACATATCGTACAATCAATGACTCTCCATCTACAGGTGAAATCAGAACAAACATTCTTCGACATAGTATAAGCTGATATCTATGTTTTTGCCAACATGATAGCAATCTCATTGATGAACTATTTTAGAAGCACTCAATATCGGAACCAATCTTGAAAATCAACCACCACACCACAACACTTAAATATTTAGGGTTTTGTGACTTTACAACATAGAGCATGGAAAAACTTCGATAAGGGAAATTAAGAGAGACACCATCAAACAATAAACATTTTAGTAATGGAGACTAAGCACCTTAGGCAAGGAAGACTCAAGTCATGACATTCGCTAGAACTAGAAACGCGAGGAATCACAACTGTTACCCATAACCTATTCTTTACAATAATGTCCTTATCGACAGACTTGAAATTTTGAAATTTGGCACGAGGCACGTAGTATAAATTTCAATTATATCTAATATAAGGTAGCTGATTCACCTTAGACTTCTGACAATCATTTCAAGATTCCCATGGAACCTACTAGGGCATGAGTACCGCCTATTATCCTCAGCTCAATGGTCAGAGCGAGAGAACAATTCAAACATTAGAAGATATGCTCAAAGCATATGTGATTGTTTCTGGAAATGATTGGGTAAATCATTCATCATCGAACAAGTTCCCTTACAACAATAGTTATCACATGAACATACTGACTGCACCATTTGAGGCACTCTATGGTTGAGGTGTCAATCACTTATTTACTGGCCAAAATCATGAAAGTCCAACTCACTAGTCCATAACTTATTCATGAAACAACAAAGAAATCGTATAGATCAAGAATCAGTTACAAGCAACAACAAATAGATAGTAAAGCTACGTCGATATAAGACGCAAAATATTGGAAATGTGTTCCATAAGTCGCAAACCATTGGAATTTTAAGTTGGCAACAGAGTTATGTTGAAAGTCTCGCCTTGGAAAGGCGTAGTACAATTCAGAAAACGCAAGAAGACCCGATGCGACTCAAGTATCCTCACATTTTCACAAGTAACACCGTAGGAACCAACATGGACTGAATTCAGGGACTGAATTCCTTTTTGGGTTGGCGAATGTGACAACTCGTAATTTCAGGTCATTTCTCAAACTTTGAAAATTTCACTATTCATCTCGGGAATTTACTATTCACTAGTTACTATTCATCATTTTACTATTCATCGTTTTTGAAGTCGATTTGATATTTTGAAATGGTTTTTTAAAATTTTACTATTCATTCCCGGAGAAAAATCACTATTCATGATTCACTATTCATCATTTTCGTAAACTAGGTTTACGAGCATCAAAAACGCGTAACCTTGAGGGTTAAGCTGCGTATTCATGGAACATCATCGAGAACATTACACATAGACTAGAGTTAGTCTACATATTAGTTCATGCATGGGTTTGCATATTTCAGTAACGTATATTTTCCTATTAAATAAACGCTATCGCACGATCATTTATTTTGAATAATTGATCCAAACTTATGAAAATTATCCAAATATATTTTTATATTCATTTTAAGAATATAAAAATTATATTATTAGTTTACCCGATGTTTTGAATTTATTTTGATATATAAATTGTTATATATATATATATATATATATATATATATATATATATATATATATATATATATATATATATATTTATATATATATATATATATATATATATATATATATATATATATATATATATTTACGACGGTTTTCGTAAATCCAACTCGATAATTATTTATTCACTCAATTCTTATACGAAATGTATTTTTATAATTTTTATGACTTCGTTATATTTTATTTTGTTCTGTTAAAATCGATTTCTAGCTAACGCTACACTAAATAATTAATTACATGTACAAAATACTCAATATACTTAACTTTATATACATTTACTCATCAAATACACCTCATCCATCCCCAATTTATCCCATTGCGGCCCCCCCCCCCCCCCCCCATGTCATCAAAGTAGCCAAATTAATATTTTCTACTAAAATGGACACATACTCTATTTTTACAAGATATTTGTAAAATACAATTTATATACTCAACCAAAACACATACACTTCACTTATCTAAAGGTGAAAAGTTAAAGAAAACCTCTCTTGCTCATCCTTGTGGACGGCCAAGCTAGATCAAGAAGAGAAAACCATTGATTTTCAAGCTTCAAGTGTTTATTAAGTTCTATTAGTGATCTATGTTAAGGTTTTGAAATAAAAATCTATAGATTAATTAAGTTTTCTAGCTCAAAAACTCTTCAATCACTCAAGTAAGCTTCTAATAATTTTTCATAATCTTTCATACTCTTACATGGTGTATTTTTATGATCTATTAAGAAAATCATGCAAATATACTGTCACAATTCTCAATTTCCGGTCATTTTTTAAATTTACTATTCATCTCGGGAATTTACTATTCATCGGTTACTATTCATCAATTTACTATTCATCGTTTTTTAGGACGATTTAATATTCTGAGAGCGTATTTCAAAATTTTACTATTCACGAAACACTATTCATCCCCGGAGAAAAATTTGTATTTACGACCATTATCTGCATATTAGTTCATGCATGGGTTCGCATATTTCAATAACGTATACTTTTCTTATTAAATAAACACTATCGCGTAATCATTTATTTTGAATAACTAATCCGACACTTCCAAAAATTGTCCAGATATATTTTTATACTCATTTTAAGATTATAAAAATAATATTATTAGTTTACCCGGTGTTTTAAATTTATTTTGTATATAAATTGTTATATTTATATAATTACGACGGTTTTCGTAACTAATAATCGATAATTATTATTTCACTAAAATTTTGTAAGGAATGTATTTGTATAATTTTTATGACATCGATATACTTTATTTTGTTCCATTAAAATTTATTTCTAGCTAACGCTACACTAGATACCTAATTATATGTACAAAATATACATATTACATAACTTAAAATACATTATACTTAAAAATCACAAGCTTTCTTCTTTTTTTTTATCCTAGTGTCGCCCCTCCCTCATGTATTGTCATATATGATCATTTTTAAAAAACATTAAACCATACTAACATTTTTATATTTTGACCATTGACTTTGTAATACAATAAGTAAACTTTAGAACCAATGAGTATTAGTCCAAGGCATGAGGCAAGACATGAATACTCTTTTTGGCCACCCTTTCTTTCGGCTGTGGCAACCAAATGACACCCTCTTTGTATTTTAATATTAAGGTCCATGTCTAATTTTTATATATGTATAAAGTTCAAGAATCATTAATGCTTTGATTTATTTTTTCTTTCTTCCTGTCGACAACACAAAACCAAGGACATCCCTTTATTATATTTTTATTGAACTAGCTTAATAGGGAACATGTAATATCTAATTCATTATCTACAACTAATAACACAATTTTTCTTTCTTTGTTGCTCTTCCTCTTGCTGATTTTCGAACCAAAAACAGCCCCCATCACCATCAAAAATTCAATTTTCACTTGTTCTCTTACTCTAATATTGAAGATCATAAGTTCCTTGTACTAGTTCATGGTTTATTCCACTTAAACTACACTTTAACCTCATCATACTAGTAAGCTTTTCATAACTTTTATTAATCTTTCATAATCATTCTTGAGTTATTTTTATCATCCTAGTACAAATCATGCCAGTATCATGTGAATCTATACCACTTTTAATGTTTTTAGTACTTATAATTAGTATATACTATCCTATAATTAATCCCTTGAAATATATCATTTTTGATGATGTTTAGGAACCCATGACACCTTAAGAAGGTGTATGGTAGGTTTAGAATAGCTTTGGTGTTGATGTGAAGTGGTTAGAATAAGTATTACGCGAGAAAAATCACTTTCGACAACTATAAATAAGGGTCTGATCATTTTTGCTAAGTCTGGAAATTTCGACAGTTTACAAAATAATTTGGGGCTAGATATTCAGAAAATATACTTTAAAACGAAAACGTGGTCGCTTGAACGGGTTAAAACGGAGTTATAACGAAGAAGTTATGCTATTTTCAAGTTTAACGACGAAAACTATATTTTCCGGAAAATTCAGCATGCTGTCCAGATTTTTAAGGGTTAAAAATGAGTCTTAAGAGTTATCTAAATGAGTCGAATTATCAAAAATATATTAGTATACTTTAACACGAAGCTAAGGACATATAAAACGTTGAAAACGGACTTATAACGACTAAGTTATTCACATTTTAAACAAGGTTGTCGTAACTTTTATTACAAGTATAAAACATATATTTTTCCTATTAGACAAAAACTAGTTGCCGCTAAGGACCATGTTGAGAGTCGTTTTTAACATTGATGGAGTACTTTTTAGAAAACGATGTCTTCTAGTAAAAGTAAGTTCACCTAGCGTATTTTCAAAATGTTCAACCGTTCGTCAAACGGAGTTGTAACGAGTAAAATACGGTCACTCAAACTTTGCCGAAAACTACCCTTAAACAATATTTTTGGTACAAGTACCCTACTTTACCTATGTTTTTCTCCATGATCGAGACCTCTATCATAAAAATTTACTAACACTCGATAATGCTACAAGCTTTCCAAAACCATTGAGTTTGTTTCCTAACACTCGATATTCACTATTTTACGACTAGCTTTTCGAGGCCGTTTAGTCACTTTCATGAATTGTCAAAGTATATTGTTTTACGACGAAAAGCTATAATTTCTTAATAAATCACTAAATTATTATCGTAGGATATCATTTCGACGTAAGTACTTGTAAAGTAATTTATAACTTGACAAGACGTTATAAGATTATTTTTCGACGATAAACTTTATTTTCAAAAGTGTACAAGTGGTATGGATATCATATGAGTTTGCATGCACGACATTGTTTCATGACTTACATTAGAACACATCATTCATATTAGGTTGCGGATAGAGATCGCACCTCATTTCAGTGTATCTACTTTTGTTATCATAATCATTCCATCAGGTGAGTTCGTAGCCCCACTTTTACTCGTTTAATTGTTTTATAAACTCTTCGAGGGAGATACATGCTCAACTTCATGCTTTTACTTTACACTTATATGAACTTAAACTATATTGTTTGAACTATCATGAACTTGTTACCCTTTTGTTTCACTACTTATGCTAGTAAGTAGATTGTACCCGAACTAAATTGATCACTATGTTATGAACACTATTATTTAAACCACTTTCTGTGATTTTAAGCCCTTCGACATATATATTTGAACTCTTTTAACTTGATAGGAATATATTGGCATAGATTTGAACACTTTAACTTGATTTAAAACATTTTGACATATAATCAATCTCTTTTAACTTAATATTGAATCTTTGACTATTTTGAACTTGTTTGACTTTATATTGAACTCTTTGACTGTTTTGAACTTTTGAACTCGACTTAAACTCTTGAACTTAATTATAAACTTTTGAATGGAACCCTTGAACTTAAATATAAACTTATGACTTGTTTGAACTTATTGAACCGTACGTGCTATGACCTTGACCTAAAGTCTCCTATGTTCGGAGCATCACTATAAGTCTCCCATGTTCGGAGCATCACTATAAAGTCTCCCATGTTCGGAGCATCACTATAAAGTCTCCTTATGGGAACGGAGCAATACTAAGTCTCCCTTGTTCGGAGCAACCTTAAGCCTCCCCGGTCCGGAGCAGAATGTCTCCCTATGGGAACGGAGCATTTTCAATCTAAGTCTCCCCTGTTCGGAGCAGTGCAAATTCTCCCATGTTCGGAGTGTTCTTAATTGTATATAATAGTTGTATGATGTACTGTTCGTACATTCGCATTGTTAGTCTCCTATCACTAAGTAGTATGGATAACGCTATTAGAGGTCGGCCAACCTCTCGTCCACTATGTTACGGGACGCATATTATTTATTCTAGGGGCTTTGCCTGGCATACATTATTATATACGTGGTGCTATACTATGAACTATTATGACAGTGTATACTTGACTATTAGACATACTACTTTTGGCAGTGGGTTGTGAACACACAGGTTGCAAGTTTTGTATGGGCGGAACTTGGAACTGAGTGGATTTACAATGCCTTTGCTTTGAGAACTCATTTGACCACGTGTGCTTGAACATAAACTAGACATATTTTGGCAGTGAGTTGTGAACACACAGGTTACAAGTTTTGTATGGGCGGGACTTGGAACTGAGTGGATTTACAATGCCTTTGCTTTGTGGACTATTCTAAATGACCAAAAACTTTGCCTTTGCTGCATGAACATTCTTTAAAGGCTTTACAAATCAACCAAACTCTATGAACTCACTCAACCATTGTGTTGACACTTTTTAGCATGTTTTATCTTAGGTATCTAAGGCATTCACTTCATGGCATGCATGTGGACTTATCATAGAGTCGCGGTGTCGACGCGTCTCACATATATTTTATGCACTTAACTATCGTTTGATTGTAACAAACTCATTTTGGTATATTGGAAATATTTTGGGACCTATGTTTTGTAAACTCTGATTATTTTACTTAATCAAACGATATTTTCAAAACGACACTTTAGGTCGTTCGATATAACTGTAACTTTGATGCTATGACAGTCATCCCCATGCATTCCATTCCGCTGCAAAATAGGTAATTTGGGGGTGTGACATATACTATGAATCATACCACTTTTATTTGATTTTTACTACATATAATGAGTTTTAATTATCCTATTAATATTCCTATGAACCTTATCATTTTTGGTGAATTTTAGGAACCCATGACACCCTAAGAAGGTTTATGGTAGGTTTAGAATAGATTTGGTGTTGATTTGGAGTGATTGAAACAAGTATTACGCAAGAAAAATCATTTTCGACAACTTTAGATTGTGGTCTGATCGTTTTTGTAAAATCTGGAAATTTCGACAGGGCATGGATTATTTTGGGCTAGATATTCAGAAAATATACTTTAAAACGAAACCGTGGTCGCTTGAACGGGTTAAAACGGATTTATAACGAAGAAGTTACGATATTTTCAAGTTTAACGACGAAAACTAATTTTCTGAAAAATGGTAAGCTGTTAAGTGTTATTTTAAGGGCAAAAATGAGTTTTAAACATTGTCTAAATTAGTCAATTTGTCAAAAATATATTAGTATACTTTAACACGAAGCTAAGGATATATAAAACGTAGAAAACGGACTTATAACGACTAAGTTATACACATTTTAAATAGGGTTATCGTAACTATTTTATACAAGTATAAACACTTATATATATATTTCCTATTAGTCAAAAATTGTTGTCGCAAGTGACCATGTTTGGAGTCGTTTTTCATATCGATATAATACTTTTGAGAAAACGATGTCTACAAGTAAAAGTAAGTTCACCTAGCCTATTTTCCAAAATGTTCAACCGTTTGTCAAACGGAGTTGTAACGAATAATATTTGGTCACTCAAACTTTGTCGAAAACTAACTTTAAACAATATTTTTTAGTCCGACTACCCTACTTCATCTATATTTTTCTCCATTATCAAGACCTCTATGATCCAAAGTTAAATGCTAAGACTTTTAGATAATGTGACAAGCTTTCCAAAAGCGTTGAGTTTGTTTCCTAACACTCGATATTCACTATTTTACGACTAGCTTTTCGAGGCCATTTAGTCACTTTCATGAAATGTCAAAGTGTATTATTTTACGACGGAAAGCTATAATTTCATAATAAATCACTTAATGACTATCGTAGGATATCATTTCAACGTAAGTACTTGTAAAGTAATTTATAACTTGACGAGACGTTATAAACTTATTTTTTTATGATAAACTTTATTTTCAAAAATGCACAAGTGGTATGGATATCATATGAGTTGCATGCATAACATTACATCATGACTTATACTAGATCATATCATTCATAATAGGTTGCAGTTAGAGATTGCGCCTCATTTCAGTGTATCCACTTTTGCCATCATATCATTGTATCAAGTGAGTTTTCATAACCCCGTCTTTCAAGTTTATACTTTATTTCAAACCTACGGGGGAGAATACATTGCACATCATTTTATTACGAGCCCAAGTATATCAAATTCGTTTACATTGCTTAAGTTACCTCATTGCCAATTGAATGTCCCCATTTCATAATCATGAACCGTTAATTCCGGAAGAAGCGAGGGTGAGTGAATAGATCTATTGAGGGTGACTCCTCCATCCGGGTTGGTGGATTCCAATTAGTCAAACGGATGCATTTCATTTAATATCATTATTTGAGTTGTTTGGCAAAACACTCTGTTGAGGCGAACATCATGATCAGTCTAGCTTCGGGGTCATGTGCTTATAGCAATTGTAACATTTTTATGTGACATATTTTTCATACATGGCCTATACTTGTCGTAGTCGTATAAAACATTTTCATAAACTCTATGAACTCACTCAACCTTTGTGTTGACACTTTTAGCAATGTATTTTCAGGTATCTAAGGCATATACTTCATGGCATGCATAAGGGCTTATCATAGAGTCGCGGTGACGACGCGTCTCACATGGATTTTATGCACTTTAAAACATCGTTTGGATTGTAACAAACTTATTTCCGCAAATGTTGACTATCTTTTTGGGACCTATCTTTTGTAAACTCTGAATGTTTTATTATATCAAACGATGTGTTTTCCAAACGACACTTTAAGTCGTTCAATATAACTGTAACTGTGATGCTATGGCAGTCATCCCCCAGGAATTCCATTCCGCTGCAAAACAGGTATTTTGGGGGTGTGACATATTAATTTATATACTTGTATTAATTTATATAATTGTATTAATTTATATACTTGTATTAATTTATATAATTGTATTAATTGTAGAAACGTCTTCGTGAGAGTGGGTGTAGTGATCTTGACGTCATGAAAAATGCCTTGGCCGATTATGAAAAGAAAACAAAGGGCAAGGATTTTACTCATATTGAAGCATGGGAGGTTGTTAGGGGTGAAGACAAATGGTTGAAACAACTATGTGTGGGTCAAGAAGCTTCGGCTAGTTCCGACAAACGAAGAAAATCGTCGTCATCTAGCTACTACGAGACGGGTAGCAATGACAATGTTGAGACTGTACTTCCGGACTTGAATGACGACACAACTCATACACGGAAAAGAAAAGGCAAGAAGGCCGAGAGCTTCTGTAACACCCCCAAAATCACAATGTGACAGCGGAAGACTATTTGGGGTATTACTTAGAGGATCATAGTCACAAGTTATAGAAAACGGCTCTAAAGAGACGTTTTAATAAAAAGTAGTTACCATTTCATAAATCTCAGCGTTTAGAACACAAAAAGGGAATACCACATGTTTTGGAGTTACACAAAAGATAGTTCAAATATTTATGAAATGATAACTTTAATTGAAAACGACACCACTTCAAGTGTCCCACGACGTCCGCTCCACGCCTTCACGAAATTCTAATTAGTACCTGAGATGAACATGCTTAAAAGTCAACAAAAGTTGAGTGATATTCATAGGTTTAAATAATAAGTTGAACACAAGTAAAAGATGATAATTGCTTCGAATACAATCACCATAGAAAACATAGATTATTATTATGCACTAAGCTCATGACACCAAACTAACTGCATACACCTAATTACTGGTGTAAGTAATAATATTGCCCTCGGAGATGGAATTGCCAATTCCATAGTTAACCAATATAGTGCGCCCCGGTTATTTCCGATAACCGAGTCGGGGTCGTTAATTCCCATAGTACTATCCACAATATTCGCGTTCACTAGTAAGTGATTAATGGTTCATGATGTAAGGGACTTATGGCAGGCAACTTAGGCTATAATAATAATGATCGATAAGCATACGCTTTAAGAAAAGACTTGTGTTCTAGTTTATAGCATGCATCTCCTCAAGCGGTTTGAAAGAAATAAGTAAAGGCGAGGCTATGAACTCACCTTAGCAAGTGGTATCCGAGTAGTGTAAGGTCAAGTAGTATGAGCACGAAGTACCGTCACGCAACCTATAATTAGTATGGCAAGTCTTAGTTTATTGTTTTTATTCATAACTTAGTGTATTGAAAACGGTTGAAGCATTCTCGAGAGTTTGTGTTTAATAACGCCTATGTGGCAACGGTTAAGTTTAAATAAGTTTCGAAATGCTTATAAGTCTTTAGCTCTTGAAAGAGTGAGTGGGACAGTTTACGAAGCATTCGTATAAGAGTTGGCTCGAGTATATTTATTAAAGTGGAAATATTTATAAATCAACTTATATTTATTTGATTTTGTTTAGTTTTGAAATATATATATATATATATATACGTACAATATATATTTTATCTAAGTTGCGGGAAAATATTATATTTAGAAAAGCATAATATTTTCTAGTTTATGCAAATGTGGTTGTCAAATAGAAATATGTACCAATTTTATTTATGTGACGAAGACTTGTAGAAAATATAAATTTATTATCTTTTAGAAGTTTTAGGATGGGAAGCGTTAAGTGTAGATCTTGGAGGGTCCAAAGTTGTAAAGGTTTATATAAGTTTCAAATTTTATAAGTATTTTAAGAAAAACATGTTAAGTAGTTCAAAGTAGAGGGTTGAAATCGTAGATGTTAGTATTAGTTTGTAAAGTTTATAAGAGACCTTGAGAAAATGAGAAAAGGTGTGAAGTTTGGGGACTAGTTTTGTCAAGTCCTGAATGTTACAAGTATTACAAAAAAAAAAAGGAATGGGTAACTGCCATAAGGCAGTTTCGAACCTACAACCTTTTCTGCCACAGCTAGCGCTCCCACCAACTGAGCCAAAGGACCTTTTGTGTTAGGATTCGTAGCGTTATACTATTTAAGGATCATGTTGACTGTTTCATGTTTGATTTGCATTTCTTTCACAGTAGCCATGTTCGACTTTTTCATGCAATGCATGACTTCTCTTTTGTTTGGTGGTTTTTAAACAATCATGCTTGAAACTTATGCATGCATATACATTGCCTTTTTCTCTTGTTCGTTGGTTTTAAACAAAGATGTCGAGTGTACCAAGGGTACAATATAAGCCTTACATTCGTGTTTATTGTTAGTTCCGAAATAGGTTGACAACAAAACGAGTTTCTATCCATTCAAGCTTATTAGTTAGTCTCGAAATGGGTTGGTTTCGAAATATAGTTGGTTTGACAACGTAGCTAGTTGTAATAAGGTCGTGTATAAGTGCCGTGAAAATGCATCGATATGTTATCAAATGGTTAAGAAATCATGTCGTCCTATGTACGAAAAAAGAAAAGAGGAAAGGACTTACGACACCAAGAATGGTGGTGGAGAGTACGTGTAGGCGAGAATGGTAACCAAAAGAACCCGATATGTTTTCCAAAGTGAACCCGACTATCTTGCTTCTAAACCCTTATGCTCGTTACCTTAGTTTTTCCTTTGAGTGTTTGGAAGTTTTAATGAGGGTGTGGAAGGGTAAGAGTGTCGACTCGAGCTAGAGTAAACCAAGGGAAAACCAAACTTCAAATGCTATACCTTGCATACACTTGGAGGCTTTTGAATGAAATTTTGTAAGTGAAATATGGAATGAACTAAGGCTCGTGGGTTTTTAAGAAGAAAAAGAGGAAGAAGCCTTTGGTTAAAGACCAAGAGTCTTTGTTTAACTTAGGTACATGAGACATGATTTCACTTGTATCTAGGTAGTATGTTAAGAACAAGCACATGGTCTTTGGCTTCTTGAGTGGTTTTCGGCTGATACAAGGACAAAGGGGACAAGAAATGAGTTGTGTGCATGGGGAACTTGCTTCCCAAAAGTCAACTATTATGGATACATGATGGGTATTAAGTTTACTTCTTATGCATGTTTCACAAGTCAAAGTATTTGCAAGTTTTAAAGAGATGTTTGTGCATCTTGTAGGTACATTCGGTTACAAGGAAGAAAAGAAAGAAAGGATCCCAAATGTATATCGTGTCCCGTTTGAGCTTAAATGTGAGTCACGGTGTCCCGGTTTGATGTTTTTGACCGACGTATAATATATAATTTAGTATGTTTTTATAAAGGTAACTAAAAATATAAAAGTAAAATATTAATTCTAACTTGTAGAAATATTTATTTGACTTTAGCCATAATTATTTTAGTGCGTGCGGCTCGTAAGACAAGAAAATTTCTTGTGAGACTGATTTCAGTTATCAGTAAATATCGGGCATGATTAAATGAGACTACTCGAAGTTGCATAAATTTTTATGCAATAAAATGAAGTGTACATGCTAAAATGCTCAAATAAGTTTTGATAAACAATCTAGTTTATTAATACGAAGGTTGATGATAGTGAAATTTTACAGGTGGCTACAGTACCAACCCCTTAAGAGAATTCCGTCCGCGGAATTTTAGTTTACAGTGGATGTCGGAGTTGAATTTGCAAAGAGATGTGGGTACTTAACACGCATGGTGTCTTCGTGCTCCCACGTGTACTCCGGTCCTCTCTTGGAGTTCCATCTAACCTTGACGATAGGGATGCGACTTTGCTTAAGTCGCTTGACTTCCCTATCCATGATTTCAATCGGTTCTTCGACAAAGTTGAGCTTGTCATCGAGTTTAATCTCTTTTAGTGAGACGACAAGAGATTCATCCGACAAACATTTCTTCAGATTTGAGACGTGAAAGGTAGGATGAACCCTACTAAGTTCTTCCGGGAGATCAAGTTTGTAAGCAACCGGGCCGATTCTTTCAAGAATCTTGAAAGGGCCAATGTATCGAGGGTGTAACTTGCCTCGTTTTCCGAATCGAACTTTTCCTTTCCAAGGTGATACTTTCAACATGACTCGATCACCAACTTGAAATTCCATGGGTTTCCTTCTAACATCAGTGTAACTCTTTTGTCGATCTCTAGCAGCTTGAAGTCGTTGACGAATTTGTACAATCTTTTCGGTTGTTTCTTGGACAAGCTCAGGTCCAGTGAGTTGGGCATCTCCAACCTCGGCCCAGCAAACAGGTGATCGACACTTTCGACCATAAAGTGCCTCGAATGGGGCTGCCTTGATGCTAGCGTGGTAACTATTGTTGTAAGAGAATTCTGCCAACGGTAAGTGTTTATCCCAACCTTTTCCAAAGTCGATCACGCAAGCTCGTAGCATGTCTTCCAAGGTTTGGATAGTCCTTTCGCTTTGGCCATCGGTTTGAGGATGATATGCGGTACTCATATCCAAACGAGTACCTAAAGCCTTTTGAAGAGATTTCCGGAAGTGTGAAGTAAAACGACTGTCACGATCAGAAATGATGGAAATTGGTACTCCATGACGGGATACAATTTCCTTCAGGTATAGTTGAGCAAGGGTTTTCATTTTATCGTTCTCCTTGATGGGCAGGAAATGAGCGGATTTGGTAAGGCGATCAATGATGACCCAAATGGTGTCGTAACCTCTAGCGGTCTTTGGTAGTTTGGTTATGAAATCCATGGTAATTCTTTCCCATTTCCAAACTGGAAGTTCAGGTTGAGTTAACATTCCGGAAGGTTTTTGACATTCAGCTTTGACTCGAGAACAGGTGAGACATTTCCCAATGTACGTTGCAATTTCAGCTTTCATGTTTGGCCACCAATAAAGCTTCTTGAGATCTTGGTACATTTTGTCGGATCCCGGATGAATGGAATATTTAGACTTGTGAGACTCATGCATGATGAGTTCCCGTATTCCTCCATAAAGTGGTATCCAACTTCTATCGCCAAAACATAAGGTTCCATCCGATCTTTGTGCAAAGCCGTTCTCGTTCTCCGGCATTCCAAAGATTTTCTCGTGGGGACGGTTTTTCTGTTTGAGAGCTTCAGATTGAGCTTCAAGGATTTTTGATGGAAGGGGTGACTTAATTGTCATTCCCAAAGATCTTACTCGAAGAGGTTTAGGTCGATCCTTTCGACTAAGAGCATCAACCACGACATTTGCTTTTCCCGGGTGATAACGGATTTCACAGTCGTAATCACTAAGCAATTCTAGCCATCGGCGTTGTCGCATGTTCAACTCCTTTTGATCGAGAATGTGTTGGAGACTTTTATGATCGGTAAACACCGTACACTTGGTTCCATATAGGTAATGTCTCCATATTTTGAGAGCGAAAACCACGGCTCCTAATTCCAAGTCATGGGTAGTGTAGTTCTTTTCGTGAGTTTTGAGTTGTCGCGAAGCATGCTTATCACCTTGTTTCTTTGCGTCAATACCGCACCTAACCCTAGGTGTGATGCATCACAATAGACCACAAAATCTTCCACTCCATCGGGTAAGGCTAAGATAGGGGCTTCGCAAAGCTTTTGTTTCAAAAGTTGAAAGGCTAACTCTTGTTCCTCACTCCAGTCAAAATTCTTCTTTTTCTGGGTTAACTCCGTTAGAGGTTTAGCGATTTTCGAGAATCCTTCGATAAATCTTCGATAGTAACCCGCAAGACCTAAGAATTGGCGTATTTCGGTAGGAGTAGTAGGGGATGACCAATCTTTGACAGCTTCGATTTTTGAAGGATCAACATGAAGACCATTACTATCTATCACGTGACCAAGGAATTGAACTTTTTGAATCCAGAAGTCGCATTTGGAAAACTTAGCATACAGTTCTTCTTTCTTGAGTAGCTCCAGAATGGCTTTCAAGTGTTCCGCATGCTCTTCCTTGTTGCGGGAGTAAATGAGAATGTCATCAATGAACACAATCACAAATTTGTCCAAGTAAGGTTTACACACTCGGTTCATTAGGTCCATAAATACCGCCGGTGCGTTTGTCAAACCAAATGGCATCACTTGGAACTCATAGTGGCCATATCGTGTTCGGAAAGCAGTTTTCGGAATATCCCCTTCTCTAACTCTCAGTTGGTGATACCCAGATCTCAGATCAATCTTGGAGTAGACGCTTGACCCTTGCAGTTGATCAAACAAATCATCAATTCTAGGCAAAGGATATCGGTTCTTCACCGTTAGCTTGTTCAGCTCACGGTAATCGATACACATACGGAAAGATCCGTCCTTCTTTTTGACAAATAAGACCGGAGCTCCCCAAGGCGAAGAACTCGGTCGAATGAATCCTTTTTCGGACAATTCTTGAAGTTGGTCGGACAATTCTTGTAGTTCAGAGGGAGCCAATCTATAAGGTGCTCGTGCCACGGGTGCCGCTCCCGGCATTAGCTCGATTTGAAATTCTACTTGCCGAATCGGAGGAAGACCAGGCAAGTCTTCGTGAAATACTTCGAAAGTCCCTAGCCACGGGGACGCCTTTTAGTTGTTTCTCATCCGCTTTTCTTCTCCTCGTTACTTGTGCTAGAAAAACGTGGCATCCTTTTTCTATGTATTTTGCAGTTTTGACGCACGAGATGATATTCAATCGGGTTTTTCTACGATCACCCCGAATGATCAGAGTTTTGCCATTGAGAGGAAGGTGAACGACTTTCTCGTCACAGATGATTCTTGCACGATTCTTGGATAGCCAATCCATGCCAATGACAGCATCGAAGCTACCAAGTTGGATAGGCATAAGGTCTATATCGAATGGGTGGTTTGATAAAGACAGGTTGCAACCTCGAAGGATAGTGTTAGTTCCTACTATTTTTCCATCGGCTAGCTCTACTTCATATGTGGTATCTAGGACGGTTGGGGTGATTTTTAGTAAGGGTGCAAACTTAGAAGACACAAAGCTTTTGTCGCTCCGAATCAAATAACACCTTAGCTAAATGATGATTGAGTGAAAACGTACCCGTAATGACGTCCGGGTTTTCTTGTGCATCTCCATCTCCTAGCACATAAGCTCTTGCTCTAGCAGGGTTATTGTTGTTATTGTTGTTGTTGTTGTTCCCGTACAGTTTTGGGCACCTACTCTTGACATGCCCAGCTTCTCCACATCCAAAGCAAGTTATCCCCATGGGTTGGAGGTTACTTCCAATAGCAGGGCTTCGACAATCCTTGTGGGTATGGCCCACCTTGTTACACTTCCCACACTTAATAGTACAACGTCCCACATGATGCAGGTTGCATCGAGTGCACAAAGGGTGTGGTCCAAAGATAGCCTCTTCCATTGGCGGGTGTAGCGGCATAAGCCCTCACAACTTCTTGTCTACGGTTTTGTTGGTTGTGGTGGTTGTTTCGGTTTTGGTGATATGGGTTGGGATTGTTGTTGCGGTGTTGATTGTGATTGTTGCGGCCTTGGTTGTTGTTGTTGTGGTTATTGTTGTGAATGAAAGAGTTGTGGTTGAAGTTGTTTGAAATGTTGCCTCGACGGTCATCAAACTTCCTTTTGTTGTCGTTGTTGCCTTGCACGGATCCATGTTTCAAGACTTGATCCATGAGTTGGTAGGAAATTGTGATCACTTCTTCCACGGTTTTGGGTTTGATGCAGAACATTGCCCTCAATGCTTCGAGGTAATCCCCAATGAGATTTTCCAAAGAACTTAACTTCATCAGAAATCATGGAAGGGCATAGAGCTTTCAATTCTTGGAAACGCTTGAAGTAGGTTTTGAGATCATTGCCCTTAGTAGTCAGATGATAGAATTCATCTTCAAGTTTCTTGATCTCGGTCCTTGGACAGTATTGCTTCATCATCAATTGCTTTAGTTCAGTCCAAGTGGTTTTGTAGGCTTCTTCCATGCCAATAGGTTGGGCATGAGCCTTCCACCAAGACAATGCATCTTCCAGCAGAGTACCAATAGCAAATTTCACCTTGCAATCTTCTGAGCAATCACTTAAAAGAAATACAGATTCAGATCTTTCGATCCAATGAATAAGGCCAACTGCGCCTTCAGTTCCTTTGAAGAAAGTGGGTTTGCAATTCATGAACTCTTTGTATCCACATTTGCGATTTGCCACAGCTTCATTCTGGTTGGTTTGATTTGGAGCTTCATTTGCTCGAGCTGCTCCAAGCAGGTCTTGCAGAAAAGCAAAGCACCGATTTCATTAGTAACTAGCCTTCGAATTGCTTCAGGGGTCATCTCGGGAGTTTCAGTAGAGGTAGAGGTAGTTCTTGTTCTTGCCATTTTTCTAAAGACATACACTCAAATTTTAGAATCATTCAACATAATTGTGAATTATTATAAAAAAAATTTATAATAGTCAAGATCATCACATTATATCAATAGAGTATAATCATCATAAGAAGAATCGTAACATGTTAGAACCACACAAGAGAATATATATAAATGATCACTTCGATTCATACACTGATAAATAAGAAAGATCATCATACATGAGAACATAATGAAACAACAACCATAATGTCATATGTCTATCATCCATACATAGTGATACAAAACCATACAATGTCGCATAAATAGCTTGTTCGATAGTTTACAAAACATGCGAATACAAGGCCTTTATTAGTGCCACATGCGGCAGGCTAAGGTACCAAAAAACTAAATAGATGAATCACCACTCTAGAGGGTGTCAGTGTGCTCCTCAAACGGCGTCGTAGGTCATGGACTAGCTCTGCCAGCTCATCCACCTCTCTATCTCGTGCCTCCAATCTCTGCTCCAAAGCAGTAGCACGAGTCTCCATGATAGTCATCCTCTCCGACTGTCGTCGTACAACCCCCTCCAACATCTCAGCTCTGTCCAGCAGTCCTAATCTATCTGACTCCATCCTCCTCTCTAACACTGTAATCGCTCCACTAGCTCTCTCACTCGGAACCAATCCTCTCAAGCTCTCTCTCCATCGTACTCCTCCCTTTCAGGAGCTCTCCAACCTCATCTTCAATGTTCTCGATACGTACCAACGGAACCTCATCAACGAATGCCACAACATCCTCGAGCTGATCCTCAAATCGTAGAACTCGGGCAGCTATCAATGGAATAGTATGATGAAGGGTTCTCCGTAACCGGGAAGAGTCTCAGCAGCAGCAAAATCGATGCTTCCCCAAGCTCCACAGCGCTAGGTGCACCCTCCTCCAACCTCCATCGACTAATGAGCGGCATCATGTATGACCAACGTCTAGCATCGACCCTCCTACGGGTTCTCGGCTCAGAGGTACCAAACATAGCCTGGTAATATGGGTCAGAATGTGTGGGTGAGAGACGGGCTCTCTTCCCAAGAGATGTCACGCTCAGTGTGCGGTCACCAAGGGTGATGGTGCACGGGATGAGGATGAAACCGTACAAGTGGTGGTCTGGTAAATGAATGTGGTAGGTGGAGGTAGTGGTGAAACAGGTATGAGTGGTGGTGCAGGTGTAGCTGATGGTGGAAAAGCAGAGGTCGATGGTATGTCAGATGGTGGAATAAAAGTGATGGGTGCCTTTACTCGTTTCCGAGCGGTATGTATGAAGGTAGCACCCTTCTTTCGGTAACGGAATGGCTGGCCAAACGGCGCGGGCTCGTAGGGTTTGAGAACCCTAGCTCGCCTTCGCCTTCGGCGAATAGGCAATGGTGATGGGCAAGAGACAGAAGATACGGAATCAGTGGATGAGTG
Source organism: Chrysanthemum makinoi (assembly GCA_910596185.1). Taxonomy (NCBI): domain Eukaryota; kingdom Viridiplantae; phylum Streptophyta; class Magnoliopsida; order Asterales; family Asteraceae; genus Chrysanthemum; species Chrysanthemum makinoi. The sequence goes on along the minus strand of OU343223.1, from coordinate 59,192,365 downwards.
TGTCTGACATAACATCGAGGGTGATAGCCACTGCTGTGACTCCAAATATTTGTCATAAGTGAGGGACCAAAGACGGCAAACGCCAAGTATGGTCAAAGCAAATGGGGTGGCAACGACTTCACCCTCCTCGAAGGGCTCAGTCTCAGAGGACATAGGTGCAACGAGAGCCGGAGTAGAGTCAGAAGACATAGCATCCTCCATCTCGGTGTCGGATGTCAGGTCGATAGGGTGAGTAGTGGACGACATAGTACTGTAACAACCCAAAAGAAAATATGTACTCATAAGTAAATAAAGTTATGCAAGAAATAAGATTTAGTTAGTCACGCATAATCTGCCACGCAAATCTAAATGCCTAACCAAATGAAAGCTATCATCATAAGTTTTTCATGCAAAGTTTTACTAGTCATGTAGTATCTACTAAGTGAATCTCCTACATGTTATCGGTACGAAGTAGGCGCGGAGGACGTGAAGTGGTGGTGTAAAACGGTCCGTTTGAAAACGTGGTTATAGTCCAATTTGTTTTGAAAATACAAGTTGGTTCTCTATAACCTAGGCTCGATGCCAATCTGAATAACCCCCAAAATCACAATGTGACAAATGAAGACTATTTGGGGTATTACTTAGAGGATCATAGTCACAAGTTATAGAAAACGGCTCTAAAGAGACGTTTTAATAAAAAGTAGTTACCATTTCATAAATCTCAGCATATTAGAACACAAAAGGGAATACCACATGTTTTGGAGTTACACAAAAGATAGTTCAAATATTTATGAAATGATAACTTTAATTGAAAACGACACCACTTCAAGTGTCCCACGACGTCCGCTCCACGCCTTCATGAAATTCTAATTAGTACCTGAGATGAACATGCTTAAAAGTCAACAAAAGTTGAGTGATATTCATAGGTTTAAATAATAAGTTGAACACAAGTAAAAGATGATAATTGCTTCGAATACAATCACCATAGAAAACATAGATTATTATTATGCACTAAGCTCATGACACCAAACTAACTGCATACACCTAATTACTGGTGTAAGTAATAATATTGCCCTCAGAGATGGAATTGCCAATTCCATAGTTAACCAAATATAGTGCGCCCCGGTTATTTCCGATAACCGAGTCGGGGTCGTTAATTCCCATAGTACTATCCACAATATTCGCGCTCACTCGTAAGTGATTAATGGTTCATGATGTAAGGGACTTATGGCAGGCAACTTAGGCTATAATAATAATGATCGATAAGCATACAGTTTTAAGAAAAGACTTGTGTTCTAGTTTATAGCATGCATCTCCCTCGCGGGGTTTGAAATAAATAAGTAAAGGCGAGGCTATGAACTCACCTTAGCAAATGGTATCCGAGTAGTGTAAGGTCAAGTAGTTTGAGCACGATGTACCGTCACGCAACCTATAATTAGTATGGCAAGTCTTAGTTTATTGTTTTTATTCATAACTTAGTGTATTGAAAACGGTTGAAGCATTCTCGAGAGTTTGTGTTTAATAACGCCTATGTGGCAACGGTTAAGTTTAAATAAGTTTCGAAATGCTTATAAGTCTTTAGCTCTTGAAAGAGTGAGTGGGACATTTAAGCATTCGTATAAGAGTTGGCTCGAGTATATTTATTAAAGTGGAAATATTTATAAATCAACTTATATTTATTTGATTTTGTTTAGTTTTGAAAAATATATATATATATATATATATACGTACAATATATATTTTATCTAAGTTATGGAAAATATTATATTTAGAAAAGCATAATATTTTCTAGTTTATGCAAATGTGGTTGTCAAATAGAAATATGTACCAATTTTATTTATGTGACGAAGACTTGTAGAAAATATAAATTTATTATCTTTTAGAAGTTTTAGGATGGGAAGCGTTAAGTGTAGATCTTGGAGGGTCCAAAGTTGTAAAGGTTTATATAAGTTTCAAATTTTATAAGTATTTTAAGAAAAACATGTTAAGTGGTTCAAAGTAGAGGGTTGAAATCGTAGATGTTAGTATTAGTTTGTAAAGTTTATAAGAGACCTTGAGAAAATGAGAAAAGGTGTGAAGTTTGGGGACTAGTTTTGTCAAGTCCTGAATGTTACAAGTATTACAAAAAAAAAAGGAATGGGTAACTGCCATAAGGCGTTTCAACCCACAACCTTTTCTGCCACAGCTAGCGCTCCCACCAACTGAGCCAAAGGACCTTTTGTGTTAGGATTCGTAGCGTTATACTATTTAAGGATCATGTTGACTGTTTCATGTTTGATTTGCATTTCTTTCACAAGAGCCATGTTCGACTTTTTCATGCAATGCATGACTTCTCTTTTGTTTGGTGGTTTTTAAACAATCATGCTTGAAACTTATGCATGCATATACATTGCCTTTTTCTCTTGTTCGTTGGTTTTAAACAAAGATGTCGAGTGTACCAAGGGTACAATATAAGCCTTACATTCGTGTTATTGTTAGTTCAAATAGGTTGACAACAAAACGAGTTTCTATCCATTCAAGCTTATTAGTTAGTCTCGAAATGGGTTGGTTTCGAAATATAGTTGGTTTGACAACGTAGCTAGTTGTAATAAGGTCGTGTATAAGTGCCGTGAAAATGCATCGATATGTTATCAAATGGTTAAGAAATCATGTCGTCCTATGTACGAAAAAAAGAAAAGAGGAAAGGACTTACGACACCAAGAATGGTGGTGGAGAGTACGTGTAGGCGAGAATGGTAACCAAAAGAACCCGATATGTTTTCCAAAGTGAACCCGACTATCTTGCTTCTAAACCCTTATGCTCGTTACCTTAGTTTTTCCTTTGAGTGTTTGGAAGTTTTAATGAGGGTGTGGAAGGGTAAGAGTGTCGACTTGAGCTAGAGTAAACCAAGGGAAAACCAAACTTCAAATGCTATACCTTGCATACACTTGGAGGCTTTTGAATGAAATTTTGTAAGTGAAATATGGAATGAACTAAGGCTCGTGGGTTTTTAAGAAGAAAAGAGGAAGAAGCCTTTGGTTAAAGACCAAGAGTCTTTGTTTAACTTAGGTACATGAGACATGATTTCACTTGTATCTAGGTAGTATGTTAAGAACAAGCACATGGTCTTTGGCTTCTTGAGTGGTTTTCGGCTGATACAAGGACAAAGGGGACAAGAAATGAGTTGTGTGCATGGGGAACTTGCTTCCCAAAAGTCAACTATTATGGATACATGATGGGTATTAAGTTTACTTCTTATGCATGTTTCACAAGTCAAAGTATTTGCAAGTTTTAAAGAGATGTTTGTGCATCTTGTAGGTATATTCGGTTACAAGGAACAAGAAAGAAATGATCTCAAATTTTTATTATGTATATCGTGTCCCGTTTGAGCTTAAATGTGAGTCACGGTGTTCCGGTTTGAGGTTTTTGACCGACGATAATATATAATTTAGTATGTTTTTATAAAGGTAACTAAAAATATAAAAGTAAAATATTAATTCTAACTTGTAGAAATATTTATTTGACTTTAGCCATAATTATTTTAGTGCGTATGCTCGTAAGACAAGAAGATTTCTTGTGAGACTGATTTCAGTTATCAGTAATTATCGGGCATGATTAAATAAGACTACTCGGAGTTGCATAAATTTTTATGCAATAAAATGAAGTGTACATGCTAAAATGCTCAAATAAGTTTTGATAAACAATCTAGTTTATTAATACGAAGGTTGATGATAGTGAAATTTTACAGGTGGCTACAGCACCAACCCCTTAAGAGAATTCCGTCCGCGGAATTTTAGTTTACAGTGGATGTCGGAGTTGAATTTGCAAAGAGATGTGGGTACTTAACACGCATGGTGTCTTCGCGCCCCACGGTACTCGTCCTCTCTTGGAGTTCCATATAACCTTGACGATAGGGATGCGACTTTGCTTAAGTCGCTTGACTTCCCTATCCATGATTTCAATCGGTTCTTCGACAAAGTTGAGCTTGTCATCGAGTTTAATCTCTTTTAGTGAGACGACAAGAGATTCATCCGACAAACATTTCTTCAGATTTGAGACGTGAAAGGTAGGATGAACCCTACTAAGTTCTTCCGGGAGATCAAGTTTGTAAGCAACCGGGCCGATTCTTTCAAGAATCTTGAAAGGGCCAATGTATCGAGGGTGTAACTTGCCTCGTTTTCCGAATCGAACTTTTCCTTTCCAAGGTGATACTTTCAACATGACTCGATCACCAACTTGAAATTCCATGGGTTTCCTTCTAACATCAGCGTAACTCTTTTGTCGATCTCTAGCAGCTTGAAGTCGTTGACGAATTTGTACAATCTTTTCGGTTGTTTCTTGGACAAGCTCAGGTCCAGTGAGTTGGGCATCTCCAACCTCGCCCAAAAACAGTGATCGACACTTTCGACCATAAAGTGCCTCGAATGGGGCTGCCTTGATGCTAGCGTGGTAACTATTGTTGTAAGAGAATTCTGCCAACGGTAAGTGTTTATCCCAACCTTTTCCAAAGTCGATCACGCAAGCTCGTAGCATGTCTTCCAAGGTTTGGATAGTCCTTTCGCTTTGGCCATCGGTTTGAGGGTGATATGCGGCATCATATCCAAACGAGTGCCTAAAGCCTTTTGAAGAGATTTCCAGAAGTGTGAAGTAAAACGACCGTCACGATCAGAAATGATGGAAATTGGTACTCCATGACGGGATACAATTTCCTTCGTGTATAGTTGAGCAAGGGTTTTCATTTTATCGTTCTCCTTGATGGGCGTGAAATGAGCGGATTTGGTAAGGCGATCAATGATGACCCAAATGGTGTCGTAACCTCTAGCGGTCTTTGGTAGTTTGGTTATGAAATCCATGGTAATTCTTTCCCATTTCCAAACTGGAAGTTCAGGTTGAGTTAACATTCCGAAGGTTTTGACATTCGGCTTTGACTCGAGAACAAGTGAGACATTTCCCAATGTACGTTGCAATTTCAGCTTTCATGTTTGGCCACCAATAAAGCTTCTTGAGATCTTGGTACATTTTGTCGGATCCCGGATGAATGGAATATTTAGACTTGTGAGACTCATGCATGATGAGTTCCTGTATTCCTCCATAAAGTGGTATCCAACTTCTATCGCCAAAACATAAGGTTCCATCCGATCTTTGTGCAAAGCCGTTCTCGTTCTCCGGCATTCCAAAGATTTTCTCGTGGGGACGGTTTTCAGGTTTGAGAGCTTCAACTTGAGCTTCAAGGATTTTTGATGGAAGGGGTGACTTAATTGTCATTCCCAAGGATCTTACTCGAAGAGGTTTAGGTCGATCCTTTCGACTAAGAGCATCAGCCACGACATTTGCTTTTCCCGGGTGATAACGGATTTCACAGTCGTAATCACTAAGCAATTCTAGCCATCGGCGTTGTCGCATGTTCAACTCCTTTTGATCGAGAATGTGTTGGAGACTTTTATGATCGGTAAACACCGTACACTTGGTTCCATATAGGTAATGTCTCCATATTTTGAGAGCGAAAACCACGGCTCCTAATTCCAAGTCATGGGTAGTGTAGTTCTTTTCGTGAGTTTTGAGTTGTCGCGAAGCATAAGTTTATCACCTTGTTTCTTTGCGTCAATACCGCACCTAACCCTAGGTGTGATGCATCACAATAGACCACAAAATCTTCCACTCCATCGGGTAAGGCTAAGATAGGGGCTTCGCAAAGCTTTTGTTTCAAAAGTTGAAAGGCTAACTCTTGTTCCTCACCCAGTCAAAATTCTTCTTTTTCTGGGTTAACTCCGTTAGAGGTTTAGCGATTTTTGAGAATCCTTCGATAAATCTTCGATAGTAACCCGCAAGACCTAAAAATTGGCGTATTTCGGTAGGAGTAGTAGGGGATGACCAATCTTTGACAGCTTCGATTTTTGAAGGATCAACATGAAGACCATTACTATCTATCACGTGACCAAGGAATTGAACTTTTTGAATCCAGAAGTCGCATTTGGAAAACTTAGCATACGTTCTTCTTCTTGAGTAGCTCTAGGATGGCTTTCAAGTGTTCCGCATGCTCTTCCTTGTTGCGGGAGTAAATGAGAATGTCATCAATGAACACAATCACAAATTTGTCCAAGTAAGGTTTACACACTCGGTTCATTAGGTCCATAAATACCGCCGGTGCGTTTGTCAAACCAAATGGCATCACTTGGAACTCATAGTGGCCATATCGTGTTCGGAAAGCAGTTTTCGGAATATCCCCTTCTCTAACTCTCAGTTGGTGATACCCAGATCTCAGATCAATCTTGGAGTAGACGCTTGACCCTTGCAGTTGATCAAACAAATCATCAATTCTAGGCAAAGGATATCGGTTCTTCACCGTTAGCTTGTTCAGCTCACGGTAATCGATACACATACGAAAAGATCCGTCCTTCTTTTGACAAATAAGACCGAGCTCCCAAGGCGAAGAACTCGATCGAATGAATCCTTTTTCGGACAATTCTTGAAGTTGGTCGGACAATTCTTGTAGTTCAGAGGGAGCCAATCTATAAGGTGCTCGTGCCACGGGTGCCGCTCCCGGCATTAGCTCGATTTGAAATTCTACTTGCCGAATCGGAGGAAGACCGGGCAAGTCTTCAGGAAATACTTCGGGAAAGTCCCTAGCCACGGGGACGTCTTTTAGTTGTTTCTCATCCGCTTTCTTCTTCTCCGTTACTTGTGCTAGAAAAATGTGGCATCCTTTTTCTATGTATTTTGCGTTTTGACGCGAGATGATATTCAATCGGGTTTTTCTATCACCCCGAATGATCGAGTTTTGCCATTGAGAGGAAGGTGAACGACTTTCTCCTCACAGATGATTTTGCACGATTCTTGGATAGCCAATCCATGCCAATGACAAAGATCGGCTACCAAGTTGGATAGGCATAAGGTCTATATCGAATGGGTGGTTTGATAAAGACAGTTGCAACCTCAAGGATAGTGTTAGTTCCTACTATTTTTCCATCGGCTAGCTCTACTTCATATGTGGTATCTAGGACGGTTGGGGTGATTTTTAGTAAGGGTGCAAACTTAGAAGACACAAAGCTTTTGTCGGCTCCAGAATCAAATAACACCTTAGCTAAATGATGATTGAGTGAAAACGCAACCGTAACGACGTCCGAGTTTTCTTGTGCATCTCAATCTCCTAGCACATAAGCTCTTGCTCTAGCAGGGTTGTTGTTGTTGTTATTGTTGTTGTTGTTCCCGTACAGTTTTGGGCATTTACTCTTGACATGCCCAGCTTTTCCACATCCAAAGCAAGTTATTCCCATGGGTTGGAGGTTACTTCCAATAAAGGGCTTCGGCAATCCTTGTGGGTATGGCCCACCTTGTTACACTTCCCACACTTAATAGTACAACGTCCCACATGATGCAGGTTGCATCGAGTGCACAAAGGGTGTGGTCCAGCATAGCCTCTTCCATTGGCGGGTGTAGCGGCATAAGCCCTCACAACTTCTTGTCTACGGTTTTGTTGGTTGTGGTGGTTGTTTCGGTTTTGGTGATATGGGTTGGGATTGTTGTTGCGGTGTTGATTGTGATTGTTGCGGCCTTGGTTGTTGTTGTTGCGGTTATTGTTGTGAATGAAAGAGTTGTGGTTGAAGTTGTTTGAAATGTTGCCTCGACGGTCATCAAACTTCCTTTTGTTGTCGTTGTTGCCTTGCACGGATCCATGTTTCAAGACTTGATCCATGAGTTGGTAGGAAATTGTGATCACTTCTTCCACGGTTTTGGGTTTTGATGCAGTAACATTGCCCTCAATGCTTCGGGGTAATCCCCCAATGAGATTTTCCAGCAACTTAACTTCATCAGAAATCATGGAAGGGCATAGAGCTTTCAATTCTTGGAAACGCTTGAAGTAGGTTTTGAGATCATTGCCCTTAGTAGTCAGATGATAGAATTCATCTTCAAGTTTCTTGATCTCGGTCCTTGGACAGTATTGCTTCATCATCAATTGCTTTAGTTCAGTCCAAGTGGTTTTGTAGGCTTCTTCCATGCCAATAGGTTGGGCATGAGCCTTCCACCAAGACAATGCATCTTCCAGCAGAGTACCAGTAGCAAATTTCACCTTGCAATCTTCTGAGCAATCACTTAAAAGAAATACAGTTTCAGATCTTTCGATCCAATGAATAAGGCCAACTCGCCTTCAGCCTTTGAAGAAAGTGGGTTTGCAATTCATGAACTCTTTGTATCCACATTTGCGATTTGCCACAGCTTCATTCTGGTTGGTTTGATTTGGAGCTTCATTTGCTCGAGCTGCCTCAGCAGGTCTTCAAAAAAAGCAAGACCGATTTCATTAGTAACTAGCCTCCGAATTGCTTCAGGTCATCTCGAGTTTCAAGGGGTAGAGGTAGTTCTTGTTCTTGCCATTTTTCTAAAGACATACACTCAAATTTTAGAATCATTCAACATAATTGTGAATTATTATAAAAAAAATTTATAATAGTCAAGATCATCACATTATATCAATAGAGTATAATCATCATAAGAAGAATCATAACATGTTAGAACCACACAAGAGAATATATATAAATGATCACTTCGATTCATACACTGATAAATAAGAAAGATCATCATACATGAGAACATAATGAAACAACAACCATAATGTCATAGGTCTATCATCCATACATAGTGATACAAAACCATACAATGTCGCATAAATAGCTTGTTCGATAGTTTACAAAACATGCGAATACAAGGCCTTTATTAGTGCCACATGCGTGCTAAGGTACCGAAAACTAAATAGATGAATCACCACTCTAGAGGCTGTCAGGTGTGCTCCTCAAACGGCGTCGTAGGTCATGGACTAGCTCTGCCAGCTCATCCACCTCTCTATCTCGTGCCTCCAATCTCGCTCCAAAGCAGAGCACGAGTCTCCATAATAGTCATCCTCTCTGACTGTCGTCGCACAACCCCCTCCAACATCTCAGCTCTGTCCAGCAGTCCTAATCTATCTGACTCCATCCTCTCTAACACTGAACTGCTCCACTAGCTCTCTCACTCGGGAACCAATCCTCTCAAGCTCTCCATCGTACTCCTCCCTTCGGAGCTCTCCAACCTCATCTTCAGTGTTCTCGATACGTACCAACGGAACCTCATCAACGAATGCCACAACATCCTCGAGCTGATCCTCAAATCAGAACTGGCAGCTATCAATGGAATAGTATGATGAAGGGGTTCTCCCGTAACCGGAAGAGTCTCTCAGAAGCAGAAACCGATGCCAAGCTCCACAGCGCTAAGTGCACCCTCCTCCGACCTCCATCGACTAATGAGCGGCATCATGTATGACCAACGTCTAGCATCGACCCTCCTACGGGTTCTCGCTCGCAGAGGTACCAAACATAGCCTGGTAATATGGGTCGAATGTGTGGGTGAGACGGGCTCTTTCCCAAGAGATGTCACTGGCTCGTGCGCACCAAGGGTGATGGTGCACGGATGAGGATGAAACCGTACAGTGGTGGTCCGTAAATGAATGTGGTAGGTGGAGGTAGTGGTGAAACAGTATGAGTGGTGGTGCGTGTAGTGATGGTGGAAAAGCAGAGGTCGATGGTATGTCGATGGTGGAACAAAAGTGGGTGCCTTTACCGTTTCCGAGCGGTATGTATGAAGGTAGCACCCTTCTTCGAACTATGGCTGGCCAAACGGCGCGGGCTCGTAGGGTTTGAGAACCCTAGCTCGCCTTTCCGCGAATAGGCAATGGTGATGGGCAAGAGACGAAGATACGGAATCAGTGGATGAGTGTTCGGGACATAACATCAGATGGTGATAGCCACTGTTGTGACTCCAAATATTTGTCATAAGTGAGGGGACCAAAGACAGCAAACGCCGGTATGGTCAAAGCAAGTGGGGTGGCAGCGACTTCACCCTCCTCGGGGCTCAGAGGACATAGGTGCAACGAGAGCCGGAGTAGAGTCAGAAGACATAGCATCCTCCATCTCTCGGGTCGGATGTCAGGTCGATCGGGTGAGTAGCGGACGACATAGTACTGTAACAACCCAAAAGAAAATATGTACTCATAAGTAAATAAAGTTATGCAGTAAATAAGATTTAGTTAGTCGCGCATAATCTGCCACGCAAATCTAAATGCCTAACCAAATGAAAGCTATCATCATAAGTTTTTCATGCAAAGTTTTACTAGTCATGTAGTATCTACTAAGTGAATCTCCTACATGTTATCGGTACGAAGTAGGCGCGGAGGACGTGAAGTGGTGGTAAAACGGTCTTGAAAACGTGGTTATAGTCCGATTTGTTTTGAAAATACAAGTTGGTTCTCTATAACCTAGGCTCTGATGCCAATCTGTAACACCCCCAAAATCACAATGTGACAGCGGAAGACTATTTGGGGTATTACTTAGAGGATCATAGTCACAAGTTATAGAAAACGGCTCTAAAGAGACGTTTTAATAAAAGTAGTTACCATTTCATAAATCTCAGTGTTTAGAACACAAAAGGGGAATACCACATGTTTTGGAGTTACACAAAAGATAGTTCAAATATTTATGAAATGATAACTTTAATTGAAAACAACACCACTTCAAGTGTCCCACGACGTCCGCTCCACTTCAGAAATTCTAATTAGTACCTGAGATGAACATGCTTAAAAGTCAACAAAAGTTGAGTGATATTCATAGGTTTAAATAATAAGTTGAACACAAGTAAAAGATGATAATTGCTTCGAATACAATCACCATAGAAAACATAGATTATTATTATGCACTAAGCTCATGACACCAAACTAACTGCATACACCTAATTACTGTTGTAAGTAATAATATTGCCCTCAGAGATGGAATTGCCAATTCCATAGTTAACCAATATAGTGCCCCTTATTTCCGATAACCGAGTCAGGGTCGTTAATTCCCATAGTACTATCCACAATATTCGCGTTCACTAGTAAGTGATTAATGGTTCATGATGTAAGGGACTTATGGCAGGCAACTTAGGCTATAATAATAATGATCGATAAGCATGTTAAGAAAAGACTTGTATTCTAGTTTATAGCATGCATCTCCCTCGCGGGGTTTGAAAGAAATAAGTAAAGGCGAGGCTATGAACTCACCTTAGCAAGTGGTATCCGAGTAGTGTAAGGTCAAGTAGTATGAGCACGAAGTACCGTCACGCAACCTATAATTAGTATGGCAAGTCTTAGTTTATTGTTTTTATTCATAACTTAGTGTATTGAAAACGGTTGAAGCATTCTCGAGAGTTTGTGTTTAATAACGCCTATGTGGCAACGGTTAAGTTTAAATAAGTTTCGAAATGGTTATAAGTCTTAGCTCTTGAAGAGTGAGTGGGACAGTTTACGAAGCATTGTGATAAGAGTTGGGTTCGAGTATATTTATTAAAGTGGAAATATTTATAAATCAACTTATATTTATTTGATTTTGTTTAGTTTTGAAAATATATATATATATATATATATATACGTATAATATATATTTTATCTAAGTTATGGAAAATATTATATTTAGAAAAGCATAATATTTTCTAGTTTATGCAAATGTGGTTGTCAAATAGAAATATGTACCAATTTTATTTATGTGACGAAGACTTGTAGAAAATATAAATTTATTATCTTTTAGAAGTTTTAGGATGGGAAGCGTTAAGTGTAGATCTTGGAGGGTCCAAAGTTGTAAAGGTTTATATAAGTTTCAAATTTTATAAGTATTTTAAGAAAAACATGTTAAGTAGTTCAAAGTAGAGGGTTGAAATCGTAGATGTTAGTATTAGTTTGTAAAGTTTATAAGAGACCTTGAGAAAATGAGAAAAGGTGTGAAGTTTGGGGACTAGTTTTGTCAAGTCCTGAATGTTACAAGTATTACAAAAAAAATGGGTAATGCCATAAGGCGCCGAACCCACAACCTTTTCTACCACAGCCTACGCCCCACCAACTGAGCCAAAGGACCTTTTGTGTTAGGATTCAGAGCGTTATACTATTTAAGGATCATGTTGATGCTTTATGTTTGATTTGCATTTCTTTCACAGTAGCCATGTTGAATTTTTTCATGCAATGCATGACTTCTCTTTTGTTTGGTGGTTTTTAAACAATCATGCTTGAAACTTATGCATGCATATACATTGCCTTTTTCTCTTGTTCGTTGGTTTTAAACAAAGATGTCGAGTGTACCAAGGGTACAATATAAGCCTTACATTTGCGTTTATTAGTTAGTTTCCGAAATGGGTTGTCAACAAAGCGGGTTTCTATCCATTCGAGCTTATTAGTTAGTCTCGAAATGGGTTGGTTTCGAAATATTGTTGGTTTGACAACGTAGCTAGTTGTAATAAGGTCGTGTATAAGTGCCGTGAAAATGCATCGATATGTTATCAAATGGTTAAGAAATCATGTCGCCCTATGTACTAAAAAAGAAAAGAGGAAAGGACTTACGACACCAAGAATGGTGGTGGAGAGTAATGTAGGCGAGAATGGTAACCAAAAGAACCCGATATGTTTTCCAAAGTGAACCCGACTATCTTGCTTCTAAACCCTATGCTCGTTACCTAGTTTTTCCTTTGAGTGTTTGGAAGTTTTAATGAGGGTGTGGAAGGGTAAGAGTGTCGACTTGAGCTAGAGTAAACCAAGGGAAAACCAAACTTCAAATGCTATACCTTGCATACACTTGGAGGCTTTTGAATGAAATTTTGTAAGTGAAATATGGAATGAACTAAGGTCGGGTGTTTTTAAGAAGAAAAGGAGGAAGAAGCCTTTGGTTAAAGACCAAGAGTCTTTGTTTAACTTAGGTACATGAGACATGATTTTACTTGTATCTAGGTAGTATGTTAAGAACAAGCACATGGTCTTTGGCTTCTTGAGTGGTTTTCGGCTGATACAAGGACAAAGGGGACAAGAAATGAGTTGTGTGCATGGGGAACTTGCTTCCCAAAAGTCAACTATTATGGATACATGATGGGTATTAAGTTTACTTCTTATGCATGTTTCACAAGTCAAAGTATTTGCAAGTTTTAAAGAGATGTTTGTGCATCTTGTAGGTACATTCCTACAAGGAAGAAAAGAAAGAAAGGATCCCAAAATGTATATCGTGGTCCCGTTTGAGCTTAAATGTGAGTCACGGGTTCCTTTGATGTTTTTGACCGACGTATAATATATAATTTAGTATGTTTTTATAAAGGTAACTAAAAATATAAAAGTAAAATATTAATTCTAACTTGTAGAAATATTTATTTGACTTTAGCCATAATTATTTTAGCGGCGCTCGTAAGACAAGAAAATTTCTTGTGAGATCGATCAGTTATCAAGAAATATCGGGCATGATTAAATGAGACTACTCGAAGTTGCATAAATTTTTATGCAATAAAATGAAGTGTACATGCTAAAATGCTCAAATAAGTTTTGATAAACAATCTAGTTTATTAATACGAAGGTTGATGATAGTGAAATTTTACAGTGGCTACAAAATACTAGACAAATGAAAGTATTAACAGAGCTTCACACCACGATAAGGAAAAGACAAATATTGAATCGAGAAGGAGAAAAAGGTCTCGCAAAGGGATGACTGGGTTTAAAAAGTTGTTGTCGCAATAAATCCTAATGTTAAAGAAAAGGCTTATCATCGGCACCAAGTTCTATAACCAACCTCACGATCACATAAATGATCTGAGAATGTGAGAGATCACTATTGCCAAAAACGAGTATCGGAGAAATATGGATAGCCTAATTTGATATTTAGATGCATTTTTTTAGTATTATGTAAAAATTCAAGATATAATTTTTTTATTATTAATGAATAGTATGTTTTTATTTAATTGTTTAATATAATGAATTAAAATAAAAAATAAAATAAAAAATGAGTGAGGTATGGAATGAGCATTGACACTAAAAACTATGGTGATAAGTATTTAAAGGATGATGAGATTAGGGTAATATTATTATTTGGCCGATGGCAGACAGAAAGATGCAAGGAAATATGGTTGCCACTTCCTAAGAACCTCAAAAAGATTTTGTCCCCTTTGATATATTATTAGGGAATTGATGCTCACACCACATTTTTTGATGCATGCACAACAATTTATGCATTACGCCAGATCAAGGCATCAGATGCACAACAGTATTGCATCAAAAAATATGGTGTGAGTATCACCTCCCATATTATTATTCTTATGGTGCCAATGGAATATCCTTTTGGCCATATTTCCATTTGGTATTCTCTATCCATTTTGTGCAGCTGTTTTCTCTAGTTTATATTGTATACTTTCAAACTATGGCTTGACCATGTTTCATGACTTCCTAGATGTGTTCAAATTTGATTTAAAAAAATAGCGTAACATTATGAAATATAAGTGCATTTTTTGGTTAAAAACTGTGACTAGAACACATGAGATTGTGGCCCATATAGACCCATAATTCTCTAATTGACTCACTTTTCACATAATTGTGTAATTGAGGTTCATATAAAAGTTGTTTATATAAGTACTTAAAGAGAAAAGTAACATAGATAAGAAATAATCAAACCCTTGCCATTCAATTCTTTTTATTAAATTAAAAAGGGTTCTGCAATATGTGCTTGCGGGGCACATCTTAAACTATATTGAATGAACATTTGTTTTCTTTTTATAACAAAAAATGCATTTAATAAACATTAGCTATATATATAAATTACCATGTTTAGATACATTTTGTCTTTAAATACTCAAAAGCTTTTCATTTGAAGATAACTAATATGTGTCTGGTGGACACAAGTTATCAAAACCTTTTTTTTTAATAAAAAAAAACGCCTAATATCATCATTTAAAAACCTGTTAATCGTTATTTAAACTTAATCACCAATCGTGACTTATATTAAATCATCTTTTTACGAGGAACCCTATATAATTTCGATGATTTTGTTTCGAGATTTTTGTGCGCGATGATTTACGCACTGAAAAATCACATCTGATTTGTAAAATCAGTGATTTGTTATTTTAAAAATCAAATGTCGTTTATGAAAGTCATATGTGATTTGAGAAATCACACGTGATTTAAAAAAATAATCACATGTGATTTTTTCAGTAAGTGTAATTTCTAAAAAATCACGAAAGTATATCGAAGTCCATGTCTACCCAGAAAGATAATATAATTCTCGCCGCGATAGTATTTTTTGTCTCTTAACGACATCAGTTTCAAAATACTTTTATGTATTAGAAAAAAGATATATATATATATATATATATATATATATATATATATATATATATATATATTATTTTTATTTTACTTCCTCGTTTCATTATTGTCTTCATATCGAGTATTTTTTCAACTTTTGACCATAATTATTTTTTGTTTGCGGTTATATAATACTTGATGAAAAATATATGAATGATTGGTTTTAAATCTATTTTCATTGGTATAACTTTCATCAAGTATTATATAACACAAATAAATATATTAATTGGTCAAAAGTGAACAAAGAAGTTATCTGGCCAAAGTCAAACGGCATTAAAAAATGGGACGGAGGTAGTAATATTTTGTTTTAATGAAAAAATAAATGAATAGGTTTGTTCATTTGATATTTAAAATTAAGTTTTATATACAATGCTCATTGAGCAATGTTTAAAAAAAAATTATTGACTTATTATTCCATATTTAAGATAGTTATTCATCCTATTCTTTATTTAATTGATTAATTTTACTTTATACACAAAATATCAATCATGAATTATGAATGCGTACTATGAATTTTATTTCAAAATTCAACTAAATAAAAGGTAACAACTTGATAAATGATTTTTAAACACTGCCAGTGAGCATTGTTTAGCACAACCCTTAAAATTTTTATATAATTTATATTAATCTCATATGAGTACTTAAAACAAATTTAAATTAACTTAAAAATAAAGGATGTAATAAAACAGTAAAAGAAAGTAACGGCTAATGGATGAAAAATCGTGGCTCCAAGATACGTCACGTGGCGGAAGAAGATTGGGCCACATCTCTCAGAAAGAAAATCTGGCGGGTCAAAGACTCAGACCCTGGTCAGCACTCGTTATTGGCGGGTTAAAGAATCAGACCCGGGTCAAAACTAGATTAATGGTGCGTCAAAGACTCAGACCCGGATCAGTATTAGTTTTATGGCGGGTCAACAACAGGTCAACAGCAGTCAAGTTTTGCTGTTAACCGGTTTTTTTTGCACTGGACTTTTTTTTGCGAGTAAACTCCAAAATACATCCCTGTGGTTTACCCTGTTTCGAACCATACATCCCTCTCGCAAAAGTTTCGACAAATACATCACTTCGTTAGTGTGTTAACCTATATACATCCTCGAAATAAGGACTAACGGTGCAAATTATCATATTCCTAACGAGATATAAAATATTTACACCATTAGTCCCTTTGTGTTTTTAATTTGGCGAAGTTTAGTCCATACGGGGTATATAATCGAATGAGTTGGGTTTCCCCTCATAACCCTAATCACACACACACACACACACACACACTTATAACTTTTCCTACGCCGCCTTCCTTTCTCCCACTGCCGCTCGATCACCACCACACGCCATCACCATCAACACCACTGCCATCATCACCTACAACCCTTCTTCTTTATGTCCTAACCCTAAACCTACTTTTACTCTCTTCTCTCTCACACCCAAACGACCACCACCATGACACATCCACCTTCATCATTAAAATAACACCAAACCCACCTCTATTTCTTGCTTGTGAACATGAATCCACCACTCACGCGCTATAAATTGACCCACACGCGCCACCACCACCGCCGTTGTTGTCGTTTTTGTGTCTTGTTAAGTTAGATCTAGTGGTTGAGATAACAACCACACCGATTCACAACCTTGTGTGAATCGGTGTGAGTCTAAAACAAACGGATACAACCAAACCCACGAGCTTATTTTGGTGTGATTATTGTTTAGTCTTGAGCTTATTCGAACTTATTTACAAGCCCACGAGCTTATTCGAAATAAAACTTGTTAAAACACTTGTACGAGCCATCTTGGTTTAGTCTTGAGCTTATTCGAACTTATTTACAAGCCCACGAGCTTATTTTGGTGTGATTATTGTTTGGTTTTGAGTTTTGTTGGTTTTGGGTCACGGCTACAACCAACCCACAAGTGGGTTATGGTTAAACTTTGTTATTGGTAAGGTTTTGGTTTAGATTTGGTCCGTTTGGTTCACTTGTACGCGGCGTGGTTCAAAGTTGAGACCCTGTGGTCTCGGCGAGGTAAGTTTATTTGGTCCGAATGGGTTATATGGTAATATTGTGGTATTGTGACTTAATTGTGACTTTGACTCGAAATGAGGAATTTAGTTTGTTCGTTTGGACGAAAAACGAAGAAACGTAAGAAAACATAAAAAATGGACGAAAACATAAAGAAACGAATAAAAACGTAAAAAAAATGAACGAAGACGCAAAGAAATGGGCTTAAAACGTAAAACGAATTCGAAACTCAAAAGGACTAACGGTGCAAATAATCGCTAACCCAGAGGACTAACGGTGTAAATATTTTATATCTCGTTAGGAGATAACGGAGAAATAATTTGCAACAAGTAGTCCTTATTTTAACCGAGGGATGTATATAGGTTAACTTTTACTAACTAGTGATGTAACTGTTGAAACTTTTGCAAGAGGGATGTATGGTGCGAAACAGGGTAAACCACAGGGATGTATTTTGGAGTTTACTCTTTTTTTGCGGAGTAGGCATGTTTTGGCAGTTTTTGGAATTCTTTTGCTGAATATAATATAAACTTTTGAGGTGCTGTCTTTAACTCCTTAAATTTAAGCTTTTTAATAATATCCTTTTAATCCACGATTTAACTCTTAATATTTTATATAATAAAGGAATTACATCATTTCGGAGCCACTTTAAAAATTCATTCTTTACCAGGACCAATAAGAAAGCTCAATTTTGCCACATAAGCAAAATCAAGCAACATGATTGGGTAATTAAAAGTCAAAATTGAACCCAATTTAGTCAATATTAAACAAAAACGTCCAACACAATTGATTTATAAAAAAAACGTACAAACAAATGGGTTAAAAAGGAATTGTTTAATTATCAAGGTTGAAAGTGTAACTTCTAAAACACCAAAGCGGAAACAAGGTTGAGAACCTTATCACCACATCCTCAGATCGAAAACCTAAAATCAAAAAGACCAAAACACAAAATATAATTTTAATTCTCACGTCATTCACCACTTGTTCCCAAGCGTGCCTCATTATCACGCCGTTGAGGCTACAAAAGCTGTGAAGTCTATATTAGGTGAGTATTATATATGAATTTGTGATGTTCAATTATATATTACATATATTTTAGTATTAATTAGGTTTTGTTTAGATGATGATTTTGATGATGATTGTTTCGATTTAGGGATTTAGGGTTTTCAATTTAGGGGTTTATATATGTTCTCAATTGGATATGGTGATGATTACGAGGGTGTTGCTAAGTCATTTACTAAGATGTTCAGTATGAAGACACATGTACCATATCATTTGTTGGAAGAATATAGAGTACTAGAGTTAAGAAACAATGGTGATGATATCATTGACTATTTTATTTTTCTTGAATCTGAAGTTGACAGATCTCTACTTGAAGTTTATGAACAATGCTCAGGACACACAAATGGTCTTGGGATTAACGGAAAATGTGATTCGTTCTCAGTAAAGTCGTACATGGAAACGCCAGCCCTTCTTGATCACTCAGATTCTGTCATTCATTGACGACGATGCAAAGGTATAGAGATCAAATTCTTAAACAAATTCATTAAGGTCGATATAATACACATGACCAAATGCTAGGCTACGCTAGCTTTTTGACCGCATACTTCTTAAACAAATTAAAAATGATATGACCCATGTGTTGTTGAAAGAAACATATATTCTATAAATTAGGATAAATTTATTGTATAGGAGTTTGCTGTTGCTAGCTTTTGATACAATTGTTATTTTCTTTGATACAATTAGGATAAATTTATTGTATAGGAGTTTATTGTATATGGAACAGGTTAAATGGAGTTAAATGGGCGAACCCAATGTTGGCAGCCTAAATGTTTTAAATTTCTCCTATGTTATTGATCGGTTGGGCCACACATGCTTTCAAAAGAAGGTCCGTGTCGACTTCTTTTGATACGTTGTTTGGGATGTTTGTCTTTCTTTTGCCTTTGCATAATCATTTATCTGTGTATTTTCGTTATGCAAGAAAGTCAAAGTTGTTTAATTTTGTTATCTATAACCATACCGGAAACCTTTTTTGAGATTATTTTTAAGTCATCAATTTCAACTGAAGGCGTGGAGTTCAACGCGAACAAGCCGTATACTTCATGGTGCGAAAGCTGAAGAAGCTTTTGGATCTGATGTAATGAACCTTAAGCTGATTATGTTGCCTCCAATGGTTATGTTTGACAATACATGACTCACACGAGAGAAATATTGGTATGTGACATTACTTTGGAAACGCTAATTTGCAAAATTTGAGTGATATTTGCGTAGAGATAATAGGCACAGACAATCGTCTGCCGAAGGCAACCTGACCCGTACATGTGGACATAATTAATTTTTTTTAACCATTTGAACAGCAGACCCAATCGTTGTATGAGTAACTTACTTCCTTTTTTTGTTCCAGAATTGTTCTATAAGTAAGTTACTAATATGTGATATTTGCGTAGAGATAATAGGCACAGACAATCGTCGGCCGAAGGCAACCTGACCCGTACATGTGGACATAATTAACTTTTTTTAACCATTTGAACAGTAGACCCAATCGTTGTATAAGTAACTTACTTCCTTTTTTTGTTCCAGAATTGTTGTGTATGCACTCACTATGGGCGTGCAGAGGTGAGTTACCTTATAATTGTGTGTAAAGTTTTTTAATATGTGAGTATTCTAATTTAGTATTGTTTTCGTGCCCATTACCAATTTTCATTGGGTTGGTTTGTCACAGGAGACCATTATGCCTTGGAAGTCCATTAGCCATCGTGAAAAAGTCTTCAACGTTTGTTCCTGTAAGTATTCCAAAAAGTGAAAACTTTATGATAGGACACATGTTGAGCGTTCTGGATTTTGAACAATTGCACATGTGGTGATAACTTCTACTTTTTTTTCTCTTTAATATGTATGTATGATAATACTTAAGAACGCTATTTAAAAATGAGGAAACATAAAACTTATCTTTGCGGATTTCTATTTTAGAATATGTCATGATAACTACTATCATTTCCATGACTGTTTCACGTTATTAGTTGTATCATGACATGTACCTTTCAGTTAGTTTCATTACAGTAGCTATGTCTTTGTGTCATTAATGGCATTATATAGGTTGCAATTTACATTTCACGGGTTTAAAAAGTTAGAGGTGTCAAAATAGCGGGTTGGGTAGTCGATAAGATATGGGCATCTCTTTAGCGACCGCGTTAGCATTTGGTTTGGGTTTGTAAATTATTCATGAACGCTTGACGTGAAATTTATTCGGTATCGTTTCTATTATGATATTCAAAAAACCCCTGATATCAACAGGTGACGATATATCATCCGCTTAAGTAAGCTTTTCAGGCAAGACTAAGAAGCACGAGTCAAGGTTAAGGCGGTACTTACTGATCTCCCATTAAGTGCATGATTTGAATCAATAACATTTTGTTATACGGTATAAGTCATATTTTGTTTGTTATTGCAGGACGAACAAGCAACCTTTATCCGAAGCGTTTCTCTGCCAACTAACACGTTATTTTTTACATTTAACCATCGTTTACAATCAACAAATGGTGTTCATTGCCTTTCTGAATGCCCCGTGTGCTCCACGATGATGTACCTACCGATTCATCAGGTTTGTTTTTACATACTATAGCATTTAATTGGCGACTTGCCTGTGCTTCACGATATCCATGTGCATATATAAAGCGAAAAAGTATAGTAAATTCATTTTCAGCAGATCGCGAAACATAAAATATAGATGTATATAAGTGATAGCTTGATATTTTTAAGCATGTAATAGGTGGGTTATAAAGCTACAAAATGGTTATATAGGGTATGTACAAATTTGTAGCTTTATATCAGGACAAATAATTTTGGCTTAAATTAGAACTGGGCTATCATCGGATAGTCAACTTTTGAGAACCTTTTTATAAAACTGTGTTCTGAACTACGAGAGATTTTTATAACATGCGCAACTCTAATTCTGTGGATAAATAATGATAAAGAGTACAGTTGTTACATATCTTTCTTTCTTTGTTAACTACTTTCGTCGAGTGAAATTAACAATTGTTATTTGGTTATGGAGTGTGATTTTTCAGCCACTCATTTAAGCGATTTGCAGCGAGGACTTCAAAGTCTTTGGAAGGAAATTCGAGCATAGGTAAGTATATACATATCCTATGTAGATGTGGCAACTTTGGCCCATTTATATATGTTTGCGTTGATTTCGGCCGAGTTTTATGTCAAATGGTTGTCACATATCCTATGTAGATGTGGCAACTTTGGCCCATTTATATATGTCTGGGTTGATTTCAGTCAATGAAATGATTCAAGCCAATATGGGAACAAGTTAAATAGAGTTAAATAGGTCAAAGTAAATTGCCATGCCATGAAAATGACACTCTATTTTTTCCTACAAACAATATATGAGCTATGGGTAAAGATGAACACATATACTGATATCGCTTTTTGCCAGGTATAAACCAGGTGTTGCTAAATTCGTTTGATAACATGAGTAGAAGTAACCAACACTCGCAATGTTTGCCTGTAGTTATTACCATAATGATACAGCAAACGATACTGAAATGATACAGCAAACGATACTGAAAATGAAGACGCGAAGTTAGGAAATAGCAAGGCATAGTAAGGATGCCGATTCCAGAAGTTATTTGTTAGTGGTGACATAGTGCAAAAGCTTTCTGGAATTTTCATACATCTGCTGTAAGTTTAAGATTACTCTTAATTATGTATTGTATTTATCTATAAGATAAGCATTAAAAATATTTTAAAATAAAGTTATGCACATCTGTTAGCATAATTTGTATAATGTTGGCCACCGAAACCTTAAAGAATATCTAGTGGTATAATTATACACAAATGAGGATTACCCTAAAGTCTATAAATACAGAAACAAATCACCAGCTTCTTCAAATTGATTACAATTTTCCATATTCTTTGACAGGTTTCACAATGACTATATCTTTTCTTAAAGAAGTCAATTCTGAAAAAGATAGATGGACTATTAAAGTGAAGGTTGTTTCTTTATGGAAACAATATTACATCAACAACAATCCACCAGCCTTGGCCAGCATGGATATGATCTTTAAAGACGAACAAGTATCTATAAATTGACAAGTTTTTAAATTTTATCCTGTACTTCTTAAATAACATACTATTATTCAAAATTGGAATTCTTTTTAAGTTTATTGTTAAAAATCTAGGGTACTACCATTCACGCAAAACAAAAGAGTGATTCATCTCGGATTTTGATAAGATTTTGCAAGAAAACGGAGATTTTTTGATTTCAAACTTTAATGTAAAAGAGAATGTTGATGGTACAAAGTTAACACCCCATCAATATAAGTTACACTTTGTGAAAAAAACCATTGTTCGACATTGCCAAGACTTTACCTGCGAAAATAACGATGATGGTTTGCAACTGCTGTCTTTCCAAGACTTCAACAATACCACATTTGACACAGCATATGCTTTCGGTATTGTTCCTTTTGTTGAACTTTTATCATATATTAAATTTCTAAATTTCTCATTCTAATAATATAATCTATTTTTTTTATAGATGTGATTGGTCGTTTGATTAATAATAAAGATATAACAGTTCTGAATGGAAAGAATGGGAGTAAGAAAAGCAGAATTTGAACTACAGGATTTGCAGTAAGTTTATATAAAATAGATAGAGATAGACTTATATGTTTTTGTTTAATAACTGATTTGAATAACGAAAGAATATTTTTTTTCACCAGGGGTGATACAATTCGTTGCATCTTATGGAATGATCTTGCTGAAAAGTTGCATAAATACATCAAGGATAATGAAAATTCAAAAGAACCAATAATCGTTTTAATCATTATGACAAAGTACAGTACATGGAATAGTAAGTATATCAAATTTTTGTTCAATAATCATGTATAATAGACTGTATTTAATTGAAGTTACCAAATTTGTACAGATGTTACACAAGTTTCCAATTGTTTCTATGGAACAAAGGTATTTTTCAATGAAGATAAGCGATGGATCATTGATTTTAAAACCAGGTATGTGTTATAAATCAATCCATTTAATATTTTGCACATGTATGAAAAATAATTAATGTCTATTTTTTTACCCAAAGCTTCTTAAGTACCGAGCTAGGGGGATCTGAAGATACAAAAACACAATTCTCAACAACTACTGTCTACAAAAATCCAGAAGACTCCTATACCAAATTTCCCGTAAAGAACATTGAAGAATTATATGAAATTTCTGAGGTAAATTGTAAAACAACAAATATGCATAAAATTACAATGAATGTTTAATCTAACATTTTAACTTTTTAAATAACAGGCAAGTAGATGTGTGTTAGTTGCTACAGTTTTACGTGTTGTCACTGACCAAGGATGGTACTACATGGTTTGCAACAAATGCAAAAATAAAGCTCAGAAATCAGAATTTTCAAACTGTTACAACTGCGAAAAATGTGACGAGGAAGTATCCGATGTTTATCCAAGGTATAGATATATTGTTACTGTACATTTAATTAAATAAAATCTTACTAATACCGAGCTTAAATTTCATAGAATCAAAATACAAACCGGTGCAAGATGAAACAGGCTTAGCTTCGTTTTGGTTATTCCAACAAGAGGTATGCAAATTGATTGGAAAATCTCCTGGGCACCTTATATCAAAAGCAAAAAAGGTTAGAATCTAGAAACTTGACGCATTATATGAACTATCAAAATATGAATAGACTGTTTGACACTTTTATAACCGTTAATAGGATTTAGATAACACCTCATATCCTGAAGATCTTAATGTTATGATGAACAAACATTATGCATTGAAAGTACAAGTTTCAAGCTACAATTTGGAAAACAACTACCACATATTCACAACTAACAAGATAACTGATGATGAAGAAGTAATCAAGTCGATCATTGCAAAACGCCAAATTGATATGGTACGTATAATACATATATAAATTACAACAACTCTTTCCTAAAATTGATTACAACATTTGTTAATACAAATAAGCCGTAAAAACGTTTATTTATATTTTACGATCTTCTAATGTTTTGTTGATAACAAAAGTAAAATCATTTTAACGAAACAAATAAAATACGTAAATGGTTTGGACTAATAGTTTTCTAACACACTTACGCTTTCACATAAAACACTAAAACAAGTATAAGTGATTTTATGATTTAGATACATATGTACCACAACTAGTGTTTACATATTGGGTTAAACATATACTTAAACTAAGTATACTAAAATGGGTAAAAACTAAGTATATGCTAAAATGGGTAATTACAAGTATATACTAAATGGGTAAATACTAGCAAATGGTTTTGACCCTCAACCCATGGTTTTATATATACCACTTAACCAAGTTCATTGTGTCCTTAAGATATATTGTACCTAGAAAGAAAACCATGGATCAACCCATAACCCATAACCAAAAATACCCATGGGCAAAGAGGAGCATACCACGGATCCCTAGCTTTGTGCTAGCCGGATCCCTTGTGGTAGGGATCCGTGGGATCCGGGGAACAGTAGGATTTTTCCTCTATAAATAGTGAGCCATGTCTTCATTATTTCACACCCCTTTTCAATCCCTTTCTAACACACTTTCCCCTTGAGTTAAATCTCACTAACCTTAGAACCAAGAGATCTATGTTTGTAGTTTTGTTTTTGTGTGATCTTTTAGGTTCCTCTTAAAGGCAAGATCACCACCTTTGAAGTCGAGCAAGATCAAGTCCATGAGTTGCCATGCTTCCTCATCATCAAGGCTAGTGAAGTCTTCTTGTTGATGATTCCTTTCTTTCTTCAAAGAAGTGTAGTGTTAAAGACATTAGCGAAAGATGTCTCAAAAGTCAAGACGAAGATATTAGTGAAGGGTATCTATCGTCTATAGGATAAAGCACTTGTGGTAGGTGTTTGAAAGTCAAGACAAAGAAGCATTAGTGAAAGGTGCTTAGAATTCAAGACAAAGAAGCATTAGTGAAAGGTGCTTAGAAGTGAAGACACAAGACATTAGTGAAAGGTGTCTTGTAGATCTAGTCAAAGGCATTAGTGAAAGGTGCCTTAGATGTACATTCGATATAGTGTGTTTCGATGTACAAGATTGACTAGTATTAGATCCAAGGATATTGATATCCTTGATGATGTTGTAAAGGAGTAGATCTCCTTTGGGATTAGTCGTTGGTGTAGTGTGGTAGTAGTTCCTCCATTGCAATGGAACTAGGTGCTTAGCCTAGTACCTAATAAAGGGTAGGCGACGTTGTGAAGGTGTAGTTCACCTTGGAGTGAAAGAACTAGGTACTTAGCCTAGTACCTTATAAAGGGTAGGCGACGTTGTGTTAGGTGTGGTTCACCTTGGAGTGAAAGAACCCGGTGGTGAGCCTAGTCCGGAAAACAAAGAGGCGACGTTGTGAATCCTTCTCCGCCATAAGGAGATTGGTGTAGTGATTACGAACTCTCGAGTAGGTGACTGGGAGGAGAGGAGTAGGGCAAGGAAGGAGACCTTGTAGCCGAACCACTATAAATACTTGCGTTGTGGTTTTGTGCTTCTTACTCTTATCTTTTCATTACTTACCTTTATATGTTTGTTTATCAACATCCAACACACACATCCAAATAGATTGACATAAGTCGATCTAAATAAATTAAAATGATGTTTTAATTGGTAAAACTATTCAACCCCCCTTCTAGTTTTCCACAATTGGTATCAAAGCTTCGTTACCAAGTTTCTTGAAGTATATTGTACTTTAAAAACTTGATACGATCCATGGTTAATTGAAAATTACAAAGAAGGTTTTTCATAAAAGCAAACACCATGTTTTTCAAAACTATATGTTTGGATGTTGAGTTGATAACAACAATTTTCTTTACTTTTTCATTTAAATGCACTAATCTTCTTTGTCATGTTGATTAGTCAAAGCTGATACCCACCAAGCTTTAGGATTAGCTTGGTAACAAGAATACCTTCCTTAAGAAGGTATCTTATTCGCAAAGGAGCAAGAATCGTCTAAGTGACATTTGTTGTGTCATTTGTAAAGACATTCCTAAGTGCGCTAGAGGTATGATTTTCTTTTCACATTGCTTGATTATTAAGTATACCTATTTAGGTATTTATATGATTATCCTTTTTGTGCTCATACATGTTTTACGTGAAGCTTCGTTAGGAAGCCTTTTTCTTACAATACGTGTTATATTTTTCATCTATGGTCATAGTATATAACACTTATGTTTTATTTCTTTTCAATCCAATAATAAAACAAAACATGAATTTCAAAAATTCCTCCTTCCCTATAAAACCCCACCGTCAACCACTCTACCGAACCCTCACTTTTTCAAATGCTCCATTTTCAAAATTCTCTCAAACTTCATCTTCCTCCTCATTTCATCTCAACCGAAACCAAGAAGATCCATCATCAACATAGTTTACATCGCACTCGTGCTCATCGCCCTAACACTCATCGCACTTGTGTTCCCTATGATGAAGTTCACATATGGAGACATTTACTTTGTGTTGTTAATCTACATTGGGATCATATACCCAATCCTTTGTATTATCCTTAGTATTGAAATGCAATATTACTAATGATCTAATTTATCTAGGTTATTATTATCATAATGTGTTTGTCATTTCTTTTGATTTATATGTTTTATTTTCCTTCGTGATACATTAGAAGTCATGTGTGCATGCTAAAAGAAAATGTAGGATAAAACATATTTCTCGTGGTATAAAAACTTAAAACCTATTTCTTTATCAAAAACTGTTTCTGGTACTACAGATCCACGGATCCGGAGGATATACTAGCGGATCCCTTTTGTAAAGGAACCGTGGGATCCGTATTCGGAAACAGGTTTTCATGCAAGATTAAAACCACTATCTTTTCCCAATACTAGAAAGTCAAAACCTTGAGTTAAGTGTCATTGTTGTTAAAAACCATTGTTAATAAAATCTAGTAAAAACATTAGATTATCATAAGTTGACCACAAACATCTACTTTTATTAACTTATCATTCCTATAGGTTCAACTATGACGCATGAATATGAGTTTGATTTTTCACTCACTAGCGTCTACACTCCGAACATCTCTCTCGAACCCAACACACGTGGCAATCATGTCCGTGGGTTCAATAATCTCGAAAACCGCCACTTCCATGAAGGACGTATTGTAGACACCTCTCTACAATTCGAAGAAGGTATCAATACCTCCTTCCGAGCCATAGGACTAGAATGTCTTCTTGAAATCAACGAGAGATATGTCCAAGGTTCATAATGGAATTCCCGTCAAGTCGACTCGTTCGTAACGAGGATCGCTCTCTATCTCTTTGGTTTTATATCAAAAACCAAAGTTCACTCTAACCCTTGGGCATTTTGCTCACATCCTCCGGATTCCCAATCATGGACAATGTGCCTTCACCGAAGATTGGTCTCTTGATTCTCTCTTCAACTTTCGTGAAGAAAATAGTCCATATTGTTCACACATACCCTCTCCGGAAGATTTAAATCGCATAATATGCAAACCTCGACCATATTACTCCGATCCAAACATTATCTTTACAAGGGATATCCGAGAAGAGTACAAGCCTCTTGCACTCATCCTACGTGAAAATGTTTGGAGCCTTAGGGGAAATCGAGAAATCCTTCCCGCTTGTTGTGCTCACATGTTGTACTGTTTGCTAACACAACAACCATACATTCGCTTACTTCTTCGCAAGGCGAATTGCAAATCTTCAAGGCTCCAAGAATAAATTCATCCCTTATGGAATGTTCTTGACACGCCTCTATCATAATGTTATGCACTTCGATCCTCAATTTCAAAGTCCGTTGTACGTACTTGTGAACAAGACGATGGAACCGCTAAACATATCCCTCATGAAGACTTTCTTCATTCTTGATTCCACCAACACTCATCAATCACATAATGATCCTCCTAGCGAAAACACTCAAGGAAACTAGTAGTATTTCAAAATAGGATCAAATCTCTTGTACTCGTGCTTTATCAATGTAATCCAACTTCTCTCATGAAATAAAACATCTTACATTTGATATCTTAGTATTAAAACTCTTTTTAGACTATCCTTGAGATATAATGCATTGTCAAGATCATTGCATACCTTTAGTAAAGGTTCTGCTGAGCAGATGGGCGAATCCCAAAGATTGTACTAGACAGATCCCTACTCTTAGGGAACCGTGGGATCCGGCGAACTGAAAATGCAATTACAAGCATTGTATTTCAAACACATTCTTAGAACACCTTACACTAAGCTAAACATAGTGCCTTAAGGCAAATTAAGTCCTTATCAAGATAGGTTAATCTTTCCTATTCATACATAACTCACCTAGGTCACTCTCTAAAAACGCTTGTAGATCTACCGTTTCGTTTTAATCCATTACTCTTCCGCTCTTAAACTCACACTTCATTTTCCACTTAATCCCTCACATCTAGTCTTAGAAATCCTCCGATTAGGACTAAATTGATCATAAATCATCCTCACCTCAAAATTGATCAAAGTTGATCAAATCCTAGTTTTTTCCATCTCAAAGCTCTTAGGATATCTTTCAAAACAAAATTCTAAGTCACAACCTGATCTCTAGGATCATTTAGCTTAAATTGACACTCTCATCTTTAGTGTCATACTTGCTCATCCATTGGTACTCTTGAAAGTTCCAAATCCTTCCATAAATAACAATCATTAGCTACATCATTCATTACCTTCAAGTACTCAAACACCCCTTCATTTAAAACACTTAGGAGGACTGAAACACTCAAGATGATATAGGTCTTAGATCTTAGAAACATCATTTCCACTATTTCATAGCTGCTGAGAGCCGGATCCCTAGGATTAGCCTAGACGGATCCCTCTGATGAGGGAACCGTGGGATCCGGATGACAGTTTATGTCAAATCTTGCAAAAACAATCATTTCAACTTATCTTCCTAACTCAAACACTCCATCTCATCTTAAATGAGCTTATAGATCAGTGCAACCTCTGAAGTTGACTCTTGTGCATGTCAATCATCACATTCCAATGAATCCTAGTGGCTTAAGGCTTAAATGCACTTGCCAAATCTCTTAGTTTAAAAACCACCTTGTTTGGACCTCCATAGCCATCACTCTCATCCTAACTTTTAGCTCTTGCAAACTCTTGAAATCATCTCATCATGAGGAAAACCCCAAGTAGTAACTTATCCACCAAAGAACCACCCATGAAAAGAGCTCGTGTTATACACGAAATTTCTTCAACCGAATCATCTCCGGTCAAGCCAACAAATGATAGAATCCTTCATCATCCAATCAAACCAATTCCTAAAAGGATAGTACCCACAAAACTACCTTTGCCAAACATCACCATACCTCCTAGGCCAAACAATATCATCTCCACCAAACCATCACCATTGGTTCCTAGAGCTATTTCATTTACATCCCCACTATCATCACCACACCTCTACAATTTAGAGGACTTGCCTCCTAGGCCGTCTCATCCGCTCCCACCGACAACATTCTCCTCATTAGGAGAAATAATGGTTCAAAATCAAGGTGTTGAGTCAACACTTGCTCGGCTCCTTCTCGGCTTTCATCATATAATCCCCATTTGGATTATGGCAAATCATCAAAGTCAACCACCCGACCATATGGAAGTTGACACTTCTCTACCACCACCATCATTCTTGGTTGAGTCATTCTTAATTGCACCTCCACCAATACCTCCATCGTTTGAAGCTCCACAAGCCGCTTCACTTGATCCTTCGAATCAAGCCATTTCATTTCATCCACCACCCTACCTAGCCATGACAAAGATTGCTATCATTGTTAACATGTTGAAAGTTTGATACATGAAGTACGAGAAGACCAACGTTTCATGTTCTATCATCTCCTCGAACGTTTCGACGAGATTAAACCTAAACAAAACTTGAGCTAGAAGATTATAGTGGTGTCTTAGCTTCAAGCGTTAGGTGATCTAGAAATTCCTAGTCATGTATTGTCTATTTTCTTGTTTTTTGAGTCATGTATATCATAACTCTTGTTTATTAAATGGAATTACATGTTACTTGCTATATTTCTAAGTATGTGAGTATACTATATAATCCATATCTCTTTTCGGTATTAACATTTCTTGTTATACCAATCTTTACTGACTTTATTCATCAGCCAGACGGATCCCTCAGATTTGCCTAAACGGATCCCTACTAGGAGGGAACCGTGGGATCCGTGAGACAGAAATATTTCTTTCTACTATCTTGAATCACATTTGCAGGAAATTGTGAATTATACTTGACTTCTAATCTTTGTTTTGTAGTTATTCAATTTACATATGAAGACTTTGACATCCTAAAGCTAGGGGGAGCTTTATGTCAAAGCAATACATTGCAAATTACTTGCAATACTAGGTTTACATTTCGTGACATCCCTTTGCAATAATCAAGGGGGAGCACATTCGTCTCGTAGACGATATCTTTTGCAAACTTATTTGCAAACAAACTAGATTAGTATCATTTACTTGACGCCCTTACATAGGGATGGACTCGTCAAGAGGGAGTAAAAGACGAGATCCTTTTCCGTTATTTGCTCTCTATTCCTTTTTTACTTTTTCTTTCACATGTTTTTCTTAAAAACAATGTGTTGCCTTCCTTCAAAACACTTTTTGTTTCGACAAAAAGGGGAGAAGAAAGTAAAAACTACAAATTCAAATTTTTACGAATTTTAGCTTTTTCCTTAAAATAATTTTATGTTTTGTCATCAACAAAAGGGGGAGATTGTTAATACAAATAAGCGTAAAAACGTTTATTTATATTTTACGATCTTCTAATGTTTTGTCGATAACACAAAAAAATCATTTAACGAAACAAATAAAATACGTAAATGGTTTGGACTAATAGTTTTCTAACACACTTACGCTTTCACATAAAACACTAAAACAAGTATAAGTGATTTTATGATTTAGATACATATGTACCACAACTAGTGTTTACATATTGGGTTAAACATATACTTAAACTAAGTATACTAAAATGGGTAAAAACTAAGTATATGCTAAAATGGGTAATTACAAGTATATACTAAATGGGTAAATACTAGCAAATGGTTTTGACCCTCAACCCATGGTTTTATATATACCACTTAACCAAGCTCATTGTGTCCTTAAGATACATTGTACCTAGAAACAAAACCATGGATCAACCCATAACCCATGACCCATGACCCATAACCAAAAATACCCATGGGCAAAGAGGGGCGTACCACGGATCCCTAGCTTTGTGCTAGCCGGATCCCTTGTGGTAGGGATCCGTGGGATCCGGGGAACAGTAGGATTTTTCCTCTATAAATAGTGAGCCATGTCTTCATTATTTCACACCCCTTTTCAATCCCTTTCTAACACACTTTCCCCTTGAGTTAAATCTCACTAACCTTAGATCCAAGAGATCTATGTTTGTAGTTTTGTTTTTGTGTGATCTTTTAGGTTCCTCTTAAAGACAAGATCACCACCTTTGAAGTCGAGCAAGCTCAAGTCCATGAGTTGCCATGCTTCCTCATCATCAAGGCTAGTGAAGTCTTCTTGTTGATGATTCCTTTCTTTCTTCAAAGAAGTGTAGTGTTAAAGACATTAGTGAAAGATGTCTCAAAAGTCAAGACGAAGATATTAGTGAAGGGTATCTATCGTCTATAGGATAAAGCACTTGTGGTAGGTGCTTGAAAGTCAAGACAAAGAAGCATTAGTGAAAGGTGCTTAGAAGTCAAGACAAAGAAGCATTAGTGAAAGGTGCTTAGAAGTGAAGACACAAGACATTAGTGAAAGGTGTCTTGTAGATCTAGTCAAAGGCATTAGTGAAAGGTGCCTTAGATGTACATTCGATATGGTGTGTTTCGATGTACAAGATAGACTAGTATTAGATCCAAGGATATTGATATCCTTGATGATGTTGTAAAGGAGTAGATATCCTTTGGGATTAGTCGTTGGTGTAGTGTGGTAGTAGTTCCTCCATTGCAATGGAACTAGGTGCTTAGCCTAGTACCTAATAAAGGGTAGGCGACGTTGTGAAGGTGTAGTTCACCTAAGGTGTGAAGAACTAGGTACTTAGCCTAGTACCTTATAAAGGGTAGGCGACGTTGTGTAGGTGTGGTTCACCTTGGAGTGAAAGAACCCGGTGGTTAGCCTAGTACCGGAAAAAGAGTAGGCGTCGTTGTGAAGGCTTCTCCGCCATAAGGAGATTGGTGTAGTGATTACGAACTCTCGAGTAGGTGACTCGGGGAGTGGAGTAGGGCATTAATCATTTTAATTACAATATCTAATAGCAGAAACCACATATTTATCACCAGGGAACCACTGATTCAGAAGTTGGTGATATCTACCAGGAGAAGCAGTCTATTTGTGCTGATGAAGACACACCAGAAGTTGGGAAGAAACGGAAACCACAAGTTGGAGAAACAAACAAAACCAAGGCCGCAAAGACTAATGAAGATTGAACCAATTAGACTAGATGTTTATCAACACAAGTTCCCTATTTTACTAGCTTTTTTAAATTCTAGGAATTTATTATTTTTATTATTGTAGGAGACTTTTTATTTTATTTTATTTCAATAGGATTGAATTGGTGTTTTATAGTATTTTCTTCTACTACTGTTGCATAAACTACCAATAAAGGATACGCATGGAGTTTTTTGCAGTCCAGTGCTAATTACAAATTTGTGAAGAATGAAAAGTTGGATATCTCTTCAATACTCGCAATAATAACACTAGCATCTCCATACCAACTAATAGCCAATTCCTCAAAACAAAAGAGGTTTGATATGACAGCAGGTGCTATATGAGATAGATCACAATATTGAGCACTTAGGTACCTTAATTTGCTCAATTGACCGATCTCTTCAGGAATTTCTAAGATTTCAGTACTATTGAGAATTAAAATCTGTAGGTTATTTAGCTCACCGAGAATAGAGATTTCACTGATATCATGGTTACCAGAAAGATCGACCATCCAAAGTTTGGTAAGTAAACTCAATGATTGTGGTACGGATGAGATGCAGTTACTATTCATGTCTAAGACTTTAATTTCTTTGATACCCCGAATGAATTTATCAGGAATTCTAATTAATTCATTATTGGGAATGAGAAAAGAATCAAAAATTACAAAAGGAAACTCATGATCAGCAAGCTTATGAATTTTGTTTCGCATCAGAGAGATGCCAATGTAGCTCTCTGTCACATCTCTTTGATACCATTGTGTCAAACATTTTCCAGCCATCACCACTATTTTCTTCATACATTCGGAAGCAATTAGCAGTACCTAATGTACAACTACATCAAAGGCATAAAACCGCCATTGTGTCAAACCTTTTCCAGCCATCACCACTATTTTCTAACTAACTTACCTATATAAAAAGAAATTAGAAATAAGATTTAATAACAAAAAAAAAAAACAACTTCTGGAAGGTTTGGTTTTCTATACAAGCAAAACCTAATACGTGGACCAAAGGAATAAATACTACCAATCTAATTTTTTATATAATATAAAAGTAACTTTAATGGTCCACAACCGAAAATTATATACAGTTTAATTAAAAATACAACACATAATTCAAGTACAACAATAAAACTATATGCATGGATGGCTTATATATATACTTAACAACACCAATTACAACTATAAACCTAACCAAAAAAAATCTACAAACTCAACAACAATGGAAGCTCAATCAACCCACACCAAAAAAAACCAACACCGACCTAACC
Source organism: Chrysanthemum makinoi (assembly GCA_910596185.1). Classification (NCBI taxonomy): domain Eukaryota; kingdom Viridiplantae; phylum Streptophyta; class Magnoliopsida; order Asterales; family Asteraceae; genus Chrysanthemum; species Chrysanthemum makinoi. The sequence goes on along the minus strand of OU343223.1, from coordinate 59,158,529 downwards.
AACACATAAAATCAAACACATCAAAATTTCATTGTCTTAAAGAGCTAAAACCAAATTCAAACACCTCCTACACAATAAAAGTAAAAGCCATACGCATATGGAAAACATACTACACAGAAGCACCATCAAAAGCCAACGAAATCAATGCGAAGATATAGGGTGAACCGGTCTTAAACTACAATATAAATATGATCTTAATGGACGAACATGTATGCATTTAAATTTATATTACTAATGAATTCCAAATAACATGATTTACTTTGCTTTTTTAATCACCACTCACACAAAATTATAGGGTACAAAAATTCACGCTTGCGCAAATTTCTATACTATATTCAAGACGGCATCTCAGAAACCAATAAAAGAAGATGCTCAACTTATTATAAGCGACTTTAACTGTGTGCCCAACAAAGCATCAATCAGGCTAACAGAGCACGACGCCAAAATATACTTCAAGAAAGATACTTGTGTTACAGTTACAAACGACTTCAACAGCGAAAGTGACGGTTTCGAGTTTGTTTCCTTTGAGACAATTAGCAACAACCAAATAAGCAAGGCTCAAGCTTTTGGTAATTCATAATAAAACGTG
>OU343223.1:59105962-59157840 GCA_910596185.1 Chrysanthemum makinoi | reverse complement strand
GCAAAAAAGCCGGTTAACAGCAAAACTTGACTGCTCTGTTGGCCTGTTGTTGACCGCCATAAAACTAATACTGATCCGGGTCTGAGTCTTTGACGCACCATTAATCTAGTTTTGACACGGGTCTGATTCTTTAACCCGCCAATAACGAGTGCTGACCAGGGTCTGAGTCTTTGACCCGCCAGATTTTCTTTCTGAGAGATGTGGCCCAATCTTCTTCCGCCACGTGACGTATCTTGGAGCCACGATTTTTCATCCATTAGCCGTTACTTTCTTTTACTGTTTTATTACATCCTTTATTTTTAAGTTAATTTAAATTTGTTTTAAGTACTCATATGAGATTAATATAAATTATATAAAAATTTTAAGGGTTGTGCTAAACAATGCTCACTGGCAGTGTTTAAAAATCATTTATTAAGTTGTTACCTTTTTATTTAGTTGAATTTTGAAATAAAATTCATGAATGCATTCATAATTCATGATTGATATTTTGTGTATAAAGTAAAATTAATCAATTAAATAAAGAATAGGATGAATAACTATCTTAAATATGGAATAATAAGTCAATAATTTTTTTTTAAACATTGCTCAATGAGCAGTGTATAACAAAACTTAATTTTTAAATATCAAATGAACAAACCTATTCATTTATTTTTTCATTAAAACAAAATATTACTACCTCCGTCCCATTTTTATTGTCCCATTTGACTTTGACCAGTCTTTCTTGTTCAACTTTGACCATTAATATATTTATTTGTGTTATATAATACTTGATGAAAATTATATCAAATGAAAATACATTTAAAACCTAATACATTCATATATTTTTCATCAAATATTATATAACACAAACAAATAATTATACAAAGTTAAAAGAAAGACTAAAAAGTCAATATGAGACAATAATTTTGAGACGGAGGAATAATAAATTATATATATATATATATATATATATATATATATATATATATATATATATATATATATATATATATATCTATACTACTTTATATATGTATTTAGGCCTTCTAAAATTGAAGGCAAAAATAAGCCTTCTAATTTTGAAGGCTTAAAATAAGATAAGGAGCTCAATCATGAGATGACATGTGTCACTTCCTAACAAACTCCAAGCCTAACTTCTAACAAACTCCAAGCCTAACTCCTAACCACCAAAATTGAATAAGGAGTCAAATTATAAAATGACATGTACTCTCAACTAAAAATTATCTTTATTTTCAAATTAAAATATCTTTTTATCTACTTATTTATATTATAATCTAATTTCACCATATTTTTTAAAATTTTATGCTCTTTAATTCAACATCCATTTTAATATATTTTTATGAGTTTTAGTTTTTATATTTTTAATGGGTTTATTTTATTTTAATTCAATTTCTACAACTTTAACCTTTATTTCATTTATTCCAATCATATTATATCAGCGATACCACTTACTTCATTAGGTACCCTTCTAGTATATATATATATATATATATCATTTCAGTCCTTTTCTAATACATAAAGTATTTTGCAAACAGTAAATCGTTAAGAGACAAAAAAATTACTATCGCGACGAGAATTATATTATCTTGCGGTAGACATGGACTTTTCGATATACTTTCGACGATTTTTTTAGGAAATTTACACCCTGAAAAAAATCACATGTGATTTATTTTTTTAAAATCACGTGTGATTTCTCAAATCACATATGACTTTCATAAATTACATTTGATTTTTAAAATAACAAATCACTGATTTTACAAATTAGATGTGATTTTTCAGTGCGTAAATCATCGCGCACAAAAATCTCGAAAAAAAATCATCGAAATTATATAGGAGTTCCCCTCTGTAAAAAAGACGATTTAATTATCGTCACGATTGGCGTGATTCGTTTCGCGTAACGATTAACAGTTTTTTTTTTAAATGATGATATTAGGCGTTTTTTTTTATTAAAAAAAAAGGTTTTGATAACTTGTGTCCACCAGACACATATTAGTTATCTTCAAATGAAAAGCTTTTGAGTATTTAAAGACAAAATGTATCTAAACATGGTAATTTATATATATAGCTAATGTTTATTAAATGCATTTTTTGTTATAAAAAGAAAACAAATGTTCATTCAATATAGTTTAAGATGTGCCCCGCAAGCACATATTGCAGAACCCTTTTTAATTTAATAAAAAGAATTGAATGGCAAGGGTTTGATTATTTCTTATCTATGTTACTTTTCTCTTTAAGTACTTATATAAACAACTTTTATATGAACCTCAATTACACAATTATGTGAAAAGTGAGTCAATTAGAGAATTATGGGTCTATATGGGCCACAATCCCATGTGTTCTAGTCACAGTTTTTAACCAAAAAATGCACGTATATTTCATAATGTTACGCTATTTTTTTAAATCAAATTTGAACACATCTAGGAAGTCATGAAACATGGTCAAGCCATAGTTTGAAAGTATACAATATAAACTAGAGAAAATAGCTGCACAAAATGGATAGAGAATACCAAATGGAAATATGGCCAAAAGGATATTCCATTGGCACCATAAGAATAATAATATGGGAGGTGATACTCACACCATATTTTTTGATGCATGCACTACAATTTGTGCATTACAGTATTGCACACAGACAAACTGTAATGCATAAATTGTTGTGCATCACATCAAAAATAATTAATGAAACATCAATAATAATATCAAAGGGACAAAAGAGTCTTGAGGTTCTTGAGGAATTGCAACCATGACTCACCATACTTTACCATACCTCATCACCCACCAATAATAATATTCCACCTAATCTCATACCTCACCATAGTTTTTTAGTGTCAATGCTCATTCCATACCTCACTAATTTTTTTTTTTTTTTTAATTCCTAATTATATTAAACAATTAAATAAAAACATACTATTTCATTAATAATAAAAAAAAATTACATAATACTTAATTTTTTTTTACATAATACTAAAAAAAAGTACGCATCTAAATATCCGTCGGCCATCCATATTTCTCCGCGTACTCACGTTTTTTGGCAATAGTGATCTCTCTCATTCTCGGATCATTTATGTGATCGTGAGGTTGGTTATAGAACTTCAGTGCCCGATGATAAGCCTTTTCTTTAGCATTACGGATTTGTGCCGACAACAACTTTTCGGCCAAGTCATCCTTTGCAGACCTTTTCTCCGCTATCGATTCCAATATTTGTCTTTTCCTTATCGCGTAGTTGTCGACTCTCGATACTTTCTTTTGTCTAGTCGAAGCTCTCGGCCTTCTTGCCTTTTCTTTCCGTGTAGGAGTGTGTCATCATTCAAGTCGGAAGTACAGTCTCAACATTGTCATTGCTACGTCTCGTAGTAGCTAGATGCCAACGACATTTTCTTCGCTTTGTCGGAACTAGCGAAGCTTCTTGACCCACACATAGTTGTTTCAACCATTTGTCTTCACCCCTAACAACCTCCCATGCTTCAATATGATAAAAATCCTTGCCCTTTGTTTTCTTTTCATAATCGGCCAAGGCATTTTTCATGACGTCAAGATCACTACACCCACTCTCACGAAGACGTTTCTACAATTAATACAATTATATAAATTAATACAAGTATATAAATTAATACAATTATATAAATTAATACAAGTATATAAATTAATATGTCACACCCCCAAAATACCTGTTTTGCGTGAATGGAATTCTGGGGATGACTGCCATAGCATCACGATTCTGGTTATATTGAACGACTTAAAGTCAAGATTTGGAAAACACATCGTTTGATATAATAAAACATTCAGAGTTTACAAAGATAGTCCCAAAAAGATAGTCAACATTTATGAAATAAGTTTGTTTACAATCCAAACGATGTTTTAAAGTGCATAAAATCCATGTGAGCCGGTCGTCACCGCTCTATGATAAGCCCTTATGCATGCCATGAAGTATATGCCTTAGATACCCGAAAATACATTGCTAAAAGTGTCAACACAAAGGTTGAGTGAGTTCATAGAGTTTATGAAAATGTTTTATACGACTACGACAAGTATAGGCCATGTATGACAAATATGTCACATAAAAAAAATGATACAATTGCTATAAGCACATGACCCCTAGCTGATCGATCATGATGTTAAGCCTCAACAGAGTGTTTGCCAAACAACTCAAATAATGATATTAAATGAAATGCATCCGCTTGACGGTTGGAATCCACCAACCGGATGGAGGAGTCACCCTCAATAGATCTATTCACTCACCCTCGCTTCTTCCGAATTAATCCGGTTCATGATTATGAAATAGGGACATTCAATTGGCAATGAGGTAACTTAAGCAATGTAATAAATTTGATATACTTGGGCTCGTAATAAAATGATGTGCAATGTATTCTCCCAGAGGTTTGAAATAAAGTATAAGTCGGAAAGACGGGGTTTGAAAACTCACTTGATACAATGATATGATGGCAAAAGTGGATACACCTGAAATGAGTAGCAATCTCTAACCGCAACCTATTATGAATGATATGATCTAGTATAAGTCTTGATGTAATGTTATGCATGCAACTCATATGATATCCATACCACTTGTGCATTTTTGAAAATAAAGTTTATCATAAAAAAATAAGTTTATAACGTCTCGTCAAGTTATAAATTACTTTACAAGTACTTACGTTGAAATGATATCCTACGATAGTCATTAAGTGATTTATTATGAAATTATAGCTTTCCGTCAGAAAATAATACACTTTGACATTTCATGAAAGTGACTAAATGGCCTCGAAAGCTAGTCGTAAAATAGTGAATATCGAGTGTTAGGAAACAAACTCAACGCTTTTGGAAAGCTTGTCACATTATCTAAAAGTCTTAGCATTTAACTTTGGATCATAGAGGTCTTGATAATGGAGAAAAATATAGATGAAGTAGGGTAGTCGGACTAAAAAATATTGTTTAAAGTTAGTTTTCGACAAAGTTTGAGTGACCAAATATTATTCGTTACAACTCCGCTTGACAAACGGTTGAACATTTTGGAAAATAGGCTAGGTGAACTTACTTTTACTTGTAGACATCGTTTTCTCAAAAGTATTATATCGATATGAAAAACGACTCCAAACATGGTCACTTAGACAACAATTTTGACTAATAGGAAATATATATATAAGTGTTTATACTTGTATAAAATAGTTACGATAACCCTATTTAAAATGTGTATAACTTAGTCGTTATAAGTCCGCTTTCTCACGCTTTATATATCCTTAGCTTGTGTAAAGTATACTAATATATTTTTGACAAATTGACTCATTTAGACAATGTTTAAAACTCATTTTTGCCCTTAAAATAACACTTGACAGCTTACCATTTTCAGAAAATTAGTTTTCGTCGTTAAACTTGAAAATATCGTAACTTCTTCGCTATAAATCCGTTTTAACCCGCTCAGCGACCCGCGTTTCGCTTTTAAAGTATATTTTCTGAATATCTAGCCCAAAATAATCCATGACCTGTCGAATTTTCCAGATTTTACAAAACGACAGACCACAATCTAAAGTTGTCGAAAATGATTTTTCTTGCGTAATACTTGTTTCAATCACTCCAAATCAACACCAAATCTATTCTAAACCTACCATAAACCTTCTTAGGGTGTCATGGGTTCCTAAAATTCACCAAAAATGATAAGGTTCATAGGAATATTAATAGGATAATTAAAACTCATTATATGTAGTAAAATCAAATAAAAGTGGTATGATTCATAGTATATGTCACACCCCCAAATTACTGCTTTGCAACCGAATGGAATACCCATGGGGATGACTTGTCATAGCATCAAAGTTACAGTTATATCGAACGACCTAAAGTGTCGTTTTGAAAATATCGTTTGATTAAGTAAAATAATCAGAGTTTACAAAACATAGGTCCCAAAAGATTTCCAATATACCAAAATGAGTTTGTTACAATCAAACGATAGTTAAGTGCATAAAATATATGTGAGACGCGTCGACACCGCGACTCTATGATAAGTCCACATGCATGCCATGAAGTGAATGCCTTAGATACCTAAGATAAAACATGCTAAAAAGTGTCAACACAATTGTTGAGTGAGTTCATAGAGTTTGGTTGATTTGTAAAGCCTTTAAAGAATGTTCATGCAGCAAAGGCAAAGTTTTTGGTCATTTAGAATAGTCCACAAAGCAAAGGCATTGTAAATCCACTCAGTTCCAAGTCCCGCCCATACAAAACTTGCAACCTTTGTGTTCACAACCCATGCGCCAAAATATGTCTAGTTTATGTTCAAGCACACGTGGTCAAATGAGTTCTCAAAGCAAAGGCATTGTAAATCCACTCAGTTCCAAGTTCCGTCCATACAAAACTTGCTACTTGTGTGTTCACAACCATGCCAAAAGTAGTATGTCTAATAGTCAAGTATACATTGTCATAATAGTTCATAGTATAGCACCAATATATAATAATGTATGCCGTGCAAAGCCCCTAGAATAAATAATATCGCGCCCCAGAACATAGTGGACGAGAGGTTGGCCGACCTCTAATAGCGTTATCCATACTACTTAGTGATAGGAGACTAACAATGCGAATGTACGAACAGTACATCATACAACTATTATATACAATTAAGAATACTTCGAACATGGGAGAATTTGCACTGCTCCAACAGGGAGACTTAGATTGAAAATGCTCCGCTCCCATAGGGAGACATTCTGCCCTCGGACCGGGAGGCTTAAGGTTGCTCAACAAGGGAGACTTAGTATTGCTCCGCTCCCATAAGGAGACTTTATAGTGATGCTCAACATGGGAGACTTTTATAGTGATGTCTCAACATGGGAGACTTATAGTGATGTTCAAATGGGAGACTTTAGGTCAAGGTCATAACACGTATGGTTCAATAAGTTCAAACAAGTCATAAGTTTGTATTTAAGTTCAAGGGTTCCATTCAAAAGTTCATAATTAAGTTCAAGAGTTTAAGTCGAGTTCAAAAGTTCAAAACAGTTAAAGAGTTCAATATAAAGTCAAACAAGTTCAAAATAGTCAAAGATTCAATATTAAGTTAAAAGAGATTGATTATATGTCAAAATGTTTTAAATCAAGTTAAAGTGTTCAAATCTATGCCAATATATTCCTATCAAGTTAAAAGAGTTCAAATATATATGTCGAAGGGCTCAAAATCACAGAAAGTGGTTTAAATAATAGTGTTCATAACATAGTGATCAATTTAGTTCGGCACAATCTACTTACTAGCATAAGTAGTGAAACAAAAGGGTAACAAGTTCATGATAGTTCAAACAATATAGTTTAAGTTCATATAAGTGTAAGTAAAAGCATGAAGTTGAGCATGTATCTCCCTCGAAGAGTTTATAAAACAACTAAACGAGTAAAAGTGGGCTACGAACTCACCTGATGCATTGATTATGATGACAAAAGTAGATACATTGAAATGAGGTGCGATCTCTATCCGCAACCTAATATGAATGATGTGTTCTAATGTAAGTCATGAAACAATGTCGTGCATGCAAACTCATATGATATCCATACCACTTGTACACTTTTGAAAATAAAGTTTATCGTCGAAAAATAATCTTATAACGTCTTGTCAAGTTATAAATTACTTTACAAGTACTTACGTCGAAATGATATCCTACGATAATAATTTAGTGATTTATTAAGAAATTATAGCTTTTCGTCGTAAAACAATATACTTTTGACAATTCATGAAAGCTGACTAAACGGCCTCGAAAAAGCTAGTCGTAAAATAGTGAATATCGAGTGTTAGGAAACAAACTCAATGGTTTTGGAAAGCTTGTAGCATTATCTCAAAGTCTTAGTTTTTAAATTTTTATGATAGAGGTCTCGATCATGGAGAAAAACATAGGTAAAGTAGGGTACTTGTACCAAAATATTGTTTAAGGGTAGTTTTCGACAAAGTTTGAGTGACCGTATTTTACTCGTTACAACTCCGTTTGACGAACGGTTGAACATTTTGGAAAATACGCTAGGTGAACTTACTTTTACTAGAAGACATCGTTTTCTAAAAAGTACTCCATCGTTGTTAAAAACGACTCTCAACATGGTCCTTAGCGGCAACTAGTTTTTGTCTAATAGGAAAAATATATGTTTTATACTTGTAATAAAAGTTACGACAACCTTGTTTAAAATGTGAATAACTTAGTCGTTATAAGTCCGTTTTCTACGTTTTATATGTCCTTAACTTCGTGTTAAAGTATACTAATATATTTTTGATAATTCGACTCATTTAGATAACGCTTAAGACTCATTTTAACCCTTAAAAATCTGGACAGCATGCTGAATTTTCCGGAAAATATAGTTTTCACGTTAAACTTGAAAATAGCATAACTTCTTCGTTATAACTCCGTTTTAACCCGCTCAAGCGACCACGTTTTCGTTTTAAAGTATATTTTCTGAATATCTAGCCCCAAATTATTTTGTAAACTGTCGAAATTTCAGGACTTAGCAAAATGATCGGACCCTTATTTATAGTTGTCGAAAGTGATTTTTCTCGCGTAATACTTATTCTAACCACTTCACATCAACACCAAAGCTATTCTAAACCTACCATACACCTTCTTAGGGTGTCATGGGTTCCTAAACATCATCAAAAATGATATATTTCAAGGGATTAATTATAGGATAGTATATACTAATTATAAGTACTAAAAACATTAAAAGTGGTATAGATTCACATGATACTTGCATGATTTGTACTAGGATGATAAAAATAACTCAAGAATGATTATGAAAGAGTAATAAAAGTTATGAAAAGCTTACTAGTATGATGAGGTTAAAGTGTAGTTTAAGTGGAATAAACCATGAACTAGTACAAGAAACTTATTATCTTCAATATTAGAGTAAGAGAGCAAGTGAAAATTGAATTTTTGATGGTGATGGGGGCTGTTTTTGGTTCGAAAATCAGCAAGAGGAAGAGCAACAAAGAAAGAAAAATTGTGTTATTAGTTGTAGATAATGAATTAGATATTACATGTTCCCTATTAAGCTAGTTCAATAAAAATATAATAAAGGGATGTCCTTGGTTTTGTGTTGTCGACAGGAAGAAAGAAAAAATAAATCAAAGCATTAATGATTCTTGAACTTTATACATATATAAAAATTAGACATGGACCTTAATATTAAAATACAAAGAGGGTGTCATTTGGTTGCCACAGCCGAAAGAAAGGGTGGCCAAAAAGAGTATTCATGTCTTGCCTCATGCCTTGGACTAATACTCATTGGTTCTAAAGTTTACTTATTGTATTACAAAGTCAATGGTCAAAATATAAAAATGTTAGTATGGTTTAATGTTTTTTAAAAATGATCATATATGACAATACATGAGGGAGGGGCGACACTAGGATAAAAAAAAAGAAGAAAGCTTGTGATTTTTAAGTATAATGTATTTTAAGTTATGTAATATGTATATTTTGTACATATAATTAGGTATCTAGTGTAGCGTTAATAGAAATAAATTTTAATGGAACAAAATAAAGTATATCGATGTCATAAAAATTATACAAATACATTCCTTACAAAATTTTAGTGAAATAATAATTATCGATTAGTAGTTACGAAAACCGTCAGAATAATTATATAAATATAACAATTTATATACAAAATAAATTTAAAACACTGTGTAAACTCATAATATTATTTTATAATCTTAAAATGAGTATAAAATATATCTGACAATTTTGGAAGTGTCGGATTAGTTATTCAAAATAAAATGATTACGCTGATAGTGTTTATTTAATAAGAAAAGTATAATGCTATTGAAATATGCTGAACCCATGCATGAACTAATATGCAGATAATGGTCAGTAAATACAAATTTTTCTCCTGGGATGAATAGTGTTTTAATAAGTAAAATTTTGAAATACGCCTCGAATATTAAATCGTCCTAAAAAACGATGAATAGTAAATTGATGAATAGTAACCGATGAATAGTAAATTTCCGAGATGAATAGTAAATTTAAAAAATGACCGGAAATTGAGAATTGTGACAGTATATTTGCATGATTTTCTTAATAGATCATAAAAATACACCATGTAAGAGTATGAAAGATTATGAAAAATTATTAGAAGCTTACTTGAGTGATTGAAGAGTTTTTGAGCTAGAAAACTTAATTAATCTATAGATTTTTATTTCAAAACCTTAACATAGATCACTAATAGAACTTAATAAACACTTGAAGCTTGAAAATCAATGGTTTTCTCTTCTTGATCTAGCTTGGCTGGCCACAAGGATGAGCAAGAGAGGTTTTCTTTAACTTTTCACCTTTAGATAAGTGAAGTGTATGTGTTTTGGTTGAGTATATAAATTGTATACTACAAATATCTTGCAAATATAGTGTAGGTGTCCATTTTAGTAGAAAATATTAATTTGGCTACTTTGATGACACATGGGGGAAATGGGATAAATTGGGGATGGATGAGGTGTATTTGATGAGTAAATGTATACAAAGTTAAGTATATTGAGTATTTTGTACATGTAATTAATTATTTAGTGTAGCGTTAGCTAAATCGATTTTAACCCGAACAAAATAAAATATAACTTGAAGTCATAAAATTATAAAATACATTTCTTACAAGAATTGAGTGAATAAATAATTATCGAGTTGGATTTAAAAACGTCAGAAATATATATATATATATATATATATATATATATATTATATATATATATATATATATATATATATATATATATATATATATATATATTTATATATATATATATGTCACAATTCTCAATTTTTGGTCATTTCTCAAACTCTACATTCATCATACTAGTCATGCATAGGTTTTGCATTTCACATTAAACGCATAATTTCATATTAAATAAACGTTATCGCGTAAGTTATTATTTTAAACATTTAATCCGATACTTCCAAAAATGATCCCGATATATTTTTATACTTACATTTAGTTTATAAAAATAATATTTTGAGTTTACCTAGTGTTTTAAATTTATTTTGTATATAAATCGTTAAATTTATATTATTATGACGCTTTTCTTAAAAACTATACGATAATTACTATATCACTCAAATTTTACAAGAAATGTATTTTTACAATTTTTATGATCTCATTATACTTTACTTTGATCTATTAAAAATTACTTTTACCTAAAACTACCTTAAATACACTAATATATATAAATCTTACAAGTTATACTTACCTACACATGTTACTTACATCTTTTTTTACAATTACTTACAAAAAAAAAAAAAAAAAAAAATTAATATTTGTGAGACACTCCCCCCTAAAATCCGGCCAAGGGGGGGGGGGAATGAGTCACCTAAGTTGGAAAATTTTCTTACAAGTGTATATTTACACTCAACATTCATTCTTCATTCACAATCTCAAATAATTCAAAGTGTTTAGTCAAGATTTCTCTCTTGGTTTTTCTCCTCTCAAAACCGGCCTTCACAAGAGTGTTAAAAGAGATCATCAAAATTTTCAAGCTCAAGTATAAACAATCTAGATTACACTCTTATTAAAGGTTTTGAAATAAAAACCTAGGGTGTTTAGGTTAATCCTTGTTCTAATCACCTCATCATAGTAGCTTGTAAGCATATCACTTTCATTTTATATCTTTCATTTTCATTTCATAAGTATTTCTTCATTTTTGAGCAAGCATGCAAGACTTATGTGTATTTATACCATTTTTACATTGATTTTAGAGTTTGATATATATAAGTCATCCTATAATTATTCCCTTGTTATATATTGGTCTTGATGATGTCTAGGAACCCATGACACCCTAAGAAAGTGTATGGTAGGATTAGAATAGCTTTGGAGTTGTTTTGAAGGGATTGGAATAGGTTTAGTACGAGAAAAACTATTTTCGACAAGTATTAAAAGTGGTCTGATCTTGTTTTATTTTTCTGGAAAATCCGACAGTAGGCATGAGTTTTTGGCCTAGATATTTAGAAAATATACTTTTAAAACTAATCCGTGGTCGCTGAACGGATTAAAACGGAGTTATAACGAAGAAGTTATGAATTTTTCAAGTTTGACGACGAAATATATATTTCTGAAAATTTCAGCAAGGTGTTTTTGTTTTGTACGAGTCAAAAACGAGTCTTAAGCTTTACAAATTATTTCGACTTATCAAAAATATATTAGTATACTTTGATACGAAGCTAAGGACGTATAATACGTAGAAAACGGATTTGAAACGACTAAGATATACACGTTCTCATAAAATTGCCGTAACTATTATTTTTAGTAAAACTATATTATTTTTACGAGACAAGTGTTACGGTAACCAAAACGACCATGTTGAAGGCTATTTTTAACGTTGACGTAGAACTTTTTGTAACGAGATGTTTTCTAATAAAATCGAGATCACCAAGCATATTTTTCAAAACGACCAACCGTTTGTATAGCGGAGTTGGAATAAATTATTTACGGCCGCTTAAACTTTGTCAAACTCACTTTTACACAACATTTGGACAAAATCACCATATTTAACCTCTATTATCTTTATGTTCGAGACCTCTATGACGAAAACTCATGTACTAAAACTTCTAGAATTTGATACAAGCTTTTCCAAAACCGTCGAGTTCGTTTCCTAACGTTCGACGTACACCATTTTACGACTAACTTTTCAAAGCCATTTTTGTCACTTCCATGAAATTTCCAACGACATGATTTTACGACGAAAAGTTAAAATTTCACAATAAATCATTACGAAACTATTGTAGGATGACATTTTGACGTAAATACTTGTAAAGTAATTTTAGAATGGTCAAGACGTCAAAAGAGTATTTTTCGACGATAAGTATTATTTTCAAAACTCACAAGTGGTATAAATATCATCCGAATTGCATGCATAACATTACATCATGACTTATTGTATATCACATCATCCATAATAGGTCGCGGTTAGAGGTTGCGCCTCATTTCAGTATATCTACTTTTGTCACCATAATCATTGCATCAGGTGAGTTCGTAGCCCCACTTTTACTCGTTTAACTGTTTTACAAACTCTCTGGAGATACATGCTCAACTACTTGTTTTTACTTTACATTTATATGAACTTAAATATCCTTTGTTTCACTCTATGTGTGCGTAAGTAGATTATGCCCGAACTAAATTGATCACTATATTATGAACGTTATTAGTTGAAACACTTTCCTTGATTCTGAACCCTTCGACATGTATATTTGAACTCTTTTAAATTGATTCGGACCCTTTGACATATAAGTGAACACTTTGGACTTGATTTGAACTTTTTGACATATAATTGAACTCTCTTAACTCGTAAAGAACCCTTTTGATATATTTTAAACTTGTTTGACATAATTTTGAACGCTTCGACTATCTTGAACCTTTTGATATGTTTTAAGCTCTTTGACTTTCGCTCAACTTTTGAACTCGACTTAAATCTTTGAACTTAATTACTTAACTTTTGAACGGAACTTTTGAACTTAAGTACAAACTTATGACTTGTTTGAACTTATTGAACCGTTCGTGTTATGACCTTGACCTAAAGTCTCCTATGTTCGGAGCATCACTATAAAGTCTCCTTTGTTCGGAGCATCACTATAAAGTCTCCTTTGTTCGGAGCATCACTATAGAGTCTCCTTTGTTCGAGCATCACTATACGCTTCCTATGTTCGAGTATATCTTTGGGAAGAGGCACCAGATATCTTTGGGAAGAGGCACCCGATATCTTTTAAGGGCACAGATAACTTTGGGTAGTGGCACCCAAAGATAATTTGGTTTCATCAGGAGCATCCCTGAATTATTATATACGTAGTGCAATTTTGTGAATTATTATGACCACTTATACTCGACTATTAGACACACTATATTTTGTGCAATGGGTTGTGAACACACAGGGTGCAAGTTTTGTATGGTGGGACTTGAACTGAGTGGATTTACAATGCCTTTGCTTTGAGAACTCATTTAACCTCGTGTGCTTGAACATAAACTAGACATATTTTGGCAGTGGGTTGTGAACACAAGGTTGCAAGTTTTGTATGGGCGGAACTTGGAACTGAGTGGATTTGCAATGCCTTTGCTTTTGTGGACTATTCTAAATGACCAAAACTTTGCCTTTGTTGCATGAACGCTCTTTAAAAGCTTTACTTGTTAACCAAACTCTATGAACTCACTCAACCATTGTGTTGACACTTTTAGCATGTTTTATCTCAGGTATTGTCACACCCCCAAATTACCTGTTTTGCAGCGGAATGGAATTCCTGGGGATTTACTGTCATAGCATCACAATCAAAGTTATATTGAACGACCTAAAGTGTCGTTTGGAAAATACATCGTTTGATTTAATAAAACAATCAGAGTTTACAAGTATAGGTCCCAAATGAAAATTATCTTGTGCGGAAATAAGTTTGTTACAATTCAAACGATGTTTTAAAGTAAGTAAAAACCAAGTGAGACTGCCGTCCACCACGACGCCATGATATGTCCAAATGCATGCCATGAAGTGAATGCCTTAGATACCTGAGATAAAACATGCTAAAAGTGTCAACACAAAGGTTGAGTGAGTTCATAGAGTTTGAGTTGAAATGTCAAGCCTTTCAAAATCGCTTTGTGCAAAGAAAGGCATTGTAAATCCACTCAGCCCAAGTTCGCCCATACAAAACTTTGCAACCGGTGTTCACAACCCACCGCCAAAATGTAATATAGTTGGTTCAAACACATGATGTCAAATGAATTCACAATAGTACTTAACTCGACGTAGAACAATAGCCTTAATCAATAGGACTAGACTCAATGTATCAAGTAGTCAACCTGATTTAGAACATTATACCGACGTAGGAACGGGTAATATAATCAATAGCACCTAACTCAATGTATCGAGAGTCAACTGACATAGTACTTTATTCGACGATGTATCAGTAGTCAACTGATTTAGAACGTTATACGACGTAGAACTATAGCACGCAAACAAGAACAATTGATATAGTATAACATTTGATTCAGAAACAATGGTGATCATGATAGAAGTTATCCTTAAAACTCTAAAGTACTTGTGAAAAATAGTTAAGCATGTATCTCCCCCAAAATAGTACAAAACAATTGAAAGTGGGGCTATGAGAACTCACTTGGTGGAATGATGCGAAGACAAAAGTGAGTACACCGAGATGTAGTGTGATACGTAAATCTTGACAAGTAAACTATGATGAGGTGCAAAGAACAAAGGTTTAACCTAAACACCCTAGGTTTTTATTTCAAAACCTTAATAAGAGTGTAATTCTAGATTGTAAAACTTGAACTTGTAAAATTTTTGATGATCCCTTGATATCACCTTAGATGGCCGGTTCTATGGAGGATGAGCAAGAGAGAAGAAGATTTTTATGAACTTGTGAATTATTTGTAGTTGGATGAATGAATAAATGTCTTAGAGTACATATCTATACTTGTTGCAAATTTTCTTACCAACTCAAGGACTTATCCCCCTAGGCAGGATTTTGGGGATATGTTTTCCCACAATAATTTTTTTTTTTTTTACTTGTATGAACTTGATAAAAATGTGTAAGTGGATATTATGAAATAATAACTTGTAAGGTAAATGGTAGCTTTTAGGTAAAAAAATTTTAATAGATCAAAGTAAAGTATAATGAGATCATAAAAATTGTAAAAATACATTCCTTGTAAAATTTGCGTGATAAAATAATTATCGCTAGTTTTAAGAAAAACGCCGTAATAATATAAATTTAACAATTTATATAGGAAATAAATTTAAAACACTAGGTAAACTCAAATTATAGTTTTATAAACTAAATGTAAGTATAAAATATGTCGAGGATCATTTTTGAAAGTAACGGATTAAATATTCAAAATAATAACTCACGCGATAACGTTTATTTAATATAAAATTTACGCGTTTAATGTGAAATGTAAAATCATGAATGAACTATCATAATGCAAATGATGCTAATGAAATGTAGACTAAACTTAGTCCATATGAAATGTTTGTGATGATAATGATCATGAATTCGGCCGCTAAACCATAAAGGTTCGCTGAATTTGGAACACGAAACCTCGCTACTATAAATGTTGAAATAGTGAAGCATGAATTGTGTGAAATGACCGAAGTACGGTTGTCACATTCGCCCATCCAAAAGGAATTGATCCACTGAATTCAGTTCGTGTTAGTCTATCGGGTTTAGGGTTTGATGTGGCAAACTTTCCCATTCGAAAGCAAAACCCTCAAAGACTTTTACCAACCAATTTCACTTAATCTCACAACTCATCAAACAAGAACCTGTCATGAGATTAGGCTAAATTGGTTTCAAGGAAGGACTTTTGAAAATTTGGCTCGACATTGAATTGCTTACACATATAAGCCTACTACTCCCTTCATTGCATGATTCTTCCTGAATTAGACATAGGTGATCTGGCTATGTATAATTTAGGAGTAACTATGCAATGCTTGGACTAATCGATTCATATGTTGTTTGGTGTTGAGTCAACTGATGTTAAAATTGTGATGAACATCGAAGAGAGAAGACATGGAGAAGTGTCGTTAAAATGATAGTTAAAGTAAAAAGAATTAAAATCCTCGTAAATGATAACAGATCGGAAAGAAAATAAAGTACGATAGATGAGAATATTTTACAACGAGTGGTTTATCAAACAGAAATACATCTTAGGTTATAAAGATTCGGATACGATGGAAAACATAAAATTAGTACGACATAGTACATAAGGAAAATAAGACTTATTAGTTCGAACTTCTTCGGTCTTCAGCCGTTGATACCTTGACGAGCTCCTCCTCCTCCTTCTAACATATATACATTCCCATGAGCACCTTCGACTTGTTGACCTTGGTTTTGAGGACATTGGTTCCGATAGTGTCCTTGTTCCCCACATCCGAAGCATGTGACTACGGCTTTGCCCTTACAGTCCTTAGCAAGGTGTCCTACTTTGTGACAGCTAAAACATATACCACATGGACCATTATGATGTAGCGTGCATTGGTGGCATCGGGTAAGTTTCTGCATAAGCTCTTCCCTTTGTTGGTGCAGCAACATAGACTGGCGACTTTGTCTTCTATTCTGTTGTTGATGATGGTTAGTGTTACGGTTTTGGTTGTTGTTGTTATAACCTCCTTGGTCATTTTTCCATTTTCTTTTGTTGTTGTTGATTTGGTTATTGTTGTAGTTGGTGTGGTTGTTGGTATTGTTGTTACGGTTGGTGTTGGTGGTTTTGCCCCTCTTTACTACTTGTGCCATAAGCTTTTGAGACAATCGAATAGATTCCTCAATCGTTTTGGATCGAGAGAAGTCACGTCACCTTGAATAATTTCGGGGAAGTCCTTCAATAAAGCCTCCAGTAGCTTCTCATTATCGAAACCATAGATGGACATAACACCGCCAATTCTTGAAACCCGAATGTAAGTATCAATGTCGTGCCAATAGTTACCAACTCATAGAATTCGGTCTCCAACTTTTTCACTTCCGTACGAGGACAAAACTTCTTTGTTACTAAACCCTTGAATTGCTCCCAAGTAAGCTTGAAAGCATTCTCCATTCCCATTGGTTGAGCATATGAGTTCCACCACGACAATGCTCCATCGAGTAGTGTACTTGTAGCAAACTTGACCTTACTATCGTCCGGGCAATTACACAGCAAAAACACGGACTCCAATTTCTCGAACCATCGTACCATGGCAGTGGCTCCTTCAGTCCCTTTAAACTTGGTGGGATCTCCACTCTTGAAATCCTTGTAAGAACGACTCTTAACTCCGGATCCTCCTGCATTTCCCATGGCAGCAGCAAGCCTTGCGGCGCGGCCCTCGGCGGCCCGCAGCGACCACCGTTTCCCTTTCAATTCTTAGAGCATCGGCTATGCTATCCCTTACCAACTTTAGAATAGCCGCTTGGGTCATTTCAGGTGTAGCTTTCTTCGGTGCCATATCTTCTTCAAAACAAGAGGAAATGTGAGACGTAGCAAAATCCGATGTTAATAATAAGCGCTTCAAAGAAATGTGATAAGAAACGATAAGTTTGAGTTTATTTTTCAAAATGATCGACGGTTTCCTACGAAATGGGTTATGATGTCGTAAGTGTTTCAAATGTATAATGGTTTAGTGACTTAGTGTGAATAAAGTGTAACTCGACATGTTAGTGGTGAAACAAAGGAGTGAGAGTGACTTCGCCCTATTTAAAGGTTTATCTCGGTATTCGTCGTTATCGATGATGAATCACCGGATATAAAAATTGTGATAGGGAATGACAAGGAATTCTCCACGTTAGAGTATGAAGAAAGAATAATGGAATGGGTATTTAAGGGCATCCATGTGACAATCGTTATGAAATGAAAGTAAATAACTCGAAAAATGTATGTATAAATCGTATGCAAAGTGAACATGCACTTGTGATGAAATGATGAGATGCTATGATGATGTAGTTATAGTCTAGGGTCAATGATGCAACTTAGTTCTCTATAATCAAGCTCGATGCCAATCTGTCACACCCCAAATTACATTTTGCGGAATGGAATTCACAGGGATTTCTTGTCATAGCATCACAATCACAGTTATATTGAACGACCTAAAGTGTCGTTTGGAAAATACATCGTTTGATTTAATAAAACAATCAGAGTTTACAAGTATAGGTCCCAAATGAAAATTATCTTGTGCGGAAATAAGTTTGTTACAATTCAAACGATGTTTTAAAGTGCGTAAAACCCAAGTGAGACGCGTCGTCACCACGACGCCATGATATGTCCAAATGCATGCCATGAAGTGAATGCCTTAGATACCTGAGATAAAACATGCTAAAAGTGTCAACACAAAGGTTGAGTGAGTTCATAGAGTTTGAGTTGAAATGTAAAGCCTTTCAAAATCGTTTATGCAGCAAAGGCATTGTAAATCCACTCAGTTCCAAGTTCCGCCCATATAAAACTTGCAACCTGTGTGTTCACAACCCACTGCCAAAATGTAATATAGTTGGTTCAAACACATGATGTCAAATGAATTCACAATAGTACTTAACTCGACGTAGAACAATAGCCTTAATCAATAGGACTAGACTCAATGTATCAGTAGTCAGCTGATTTAGAACATTATCTGACGTAGAAGCGTAGCACATAATCAATAGCACCTAACTCAATGTATCGTAGTCAACCGACATAGTACTTTATTCGACGATGTATCGATAGTCAAGCTGATTTAGAACGTTATCTGACGTAGAACTATAGCACGCAAACAAGAACAATTGATATAGTATAACATTTGATTCAGAAACAATGGTGATCATGATAGAAGTTATCCTTAAAACTCTAAAGTACTTGTGAAAAATAGTTAAGCATGTATCTCCCCCAAAATAGTACAAAACAATTGAAAGTGGGGCTATGAGAACTCACTTGGTGGAATGATGCGAAGACAAAAGTGAGTACACCGAGATGTAGTGTGATACGTAAATCTTGACAAGTAAACTATGATGAGGTGCAAGTAACAAAGGTTTAACCCTAAACACCCTTGGTTTTTATTTCAAAACCTTAATAAGAGTGTAATTCTAGATTGTAAAACTTGAACTTGTAAAATTTTTGATGATCCCTTGATATCACCTTAGATGGCCGGTTCTATGGAGGATGAGCAAGAGAGAAGAAGATTTTTATGAACTTGTGAATTATTTGTAGTTGGATGAATGAATAAATGTCTTAGAGTACATATCTATACTTGTTGCAAATTTTCTTACCAACTCAAGGACTTATCCCCTAGGCGGATTTTAGGGGGGATATGTTTTCCACAATAAATTTTTTTTACTTGTATGAACTTGATAAAAATGTGTAAGTGGATATTATGAAATAATAACTTGTAAGGTAAATGGTAGCTTTTAGGTAAAAGAAATTTTTAATAGATCAAAGTAAAGTATAATGAGATCATAAAAATTGTAAAAATACATTCCTTGTAAAATTTGATGATAAAATAATTATCGTAGTAGTTTTAAGAAAAACGCAGTAATAATATAAATTTAACAATTTATATAGGAAATAAATTTAAAACACTAGGTAAACTCAAATTATAGTTTTTATAAACTAAATGTAAGTATAAAAATATGTCAGGATCATTTTTGGAAGTATCGGATTAAATGTTCAAAATAATAACTCACGCGATAACGTGTATTTAATATAAAATTCTACGTTTAAGGTGAAATGTAAAATCATGAATGAACTATCATAATGCAAATGATGCTAATGAAATGTAGACTAAACTTAGTCCATATGAAATGTTTGTGATGATCGATCATGAATTAGCAGCTAAACCATAAAGGTTACGCGAATTTGGAACACGTAAACCTAGTTTACGATAAATGTTGAAATAGTGAAGCATGAATTGTGTCGAGAAATGACCTGAAAGTACGGGTTGTCACAGGTATCTAAGGCATTCACTTCATGGCATGCATGTGGACTTATCATAGAGTCGGGGTGTCGACGCGTCTCACCTACATTTTTTTTTTGCACTTAACTATCGTTTGATTGTAACAAACTTATTTTGGTATCTTGGAAATCTTTTGGGACCTATGTTTTGTAAACTCTGATTATTTTACTGAATCAAACGATATTTTCAAAACGACACTTTAGGTCGTTCAATATAACTGTGATTGTGATGCTATGACAGATCAATCCCAGAATTCCATTCCGCGCAAAAGCAGGTAATTTGGGGTGTGACAGATTGGTATCGAGCAGGTTATAGAGAACTAGGTTGCATCATTGACCCTAGACTATAACTACATCATCATAGCATCTCATCATATCATTATAAGTGCATACTCCTTATACATGCGAACTTATGACTCAACACCAAACATCATATGAGACGATTAGTTCAAGCATTGCATAGTTGCTCCTAAATTATACATAGCCTAATCACCTATGTCTAATTCAGGAAGAATAATGCAATGAAGGAGTAGTAGTCTCATATGTGTAATTAATTCCGTGTCGAGCCAAATTTTCAAGAGATTTTCTTCAAACCACTTGTTTCCAGTTTGATCCAGCGTGCGATTCTTGTTTGATGAGTTGCAAAGATCAAGCTAGAAACAAGTTGTTATCTAAACCGATTTAGCCTAATCGTATGACAGTTCTTGTTTGATGAGTTGTGGGATTAAGTAAAAATCGGTTACCTAAAAGTCTTTTGAAAATTTTGCTCGAGAATGGGAAAGCTTGTCTCATCGAGCCTAATCATAAGGGAGCATGTCTTTAGAATGGGATATAGTCACGTTATATGCATGAGCATTGACATAATCATTTAGACCATACATGAGCATAAACTTTTAGAACCCTTGTCGCGTTTTGGGCCATAGTATCATTAATCGAATCACGAGGACGTGATTCCGCTGACATGGGAAGAATGTCACAATTCTCAATTTTTGGTCATTTCTCAAACTCTACATTCATCATACTAGTCATGCATAGGTTTTGCATTTCACATTAAACGCATAATTTCATATTAAATAAACGTTATCGCGTAAGTTATTATTTTAAACATTTAATCCGATACTTCCAAAAATGATCCCGATATATTTTTATACTTACATTTAGTTTATAAAAATAATATTTTGAGTTTACCTAGTGTTTTAAATTTATTTTGTATATAAATCGTTAAATTTATATTATTACGACGCTTTTCTTAAAAACTACACGATAATTACTATATCACTCAAATTTTACAAGAAATGTATTTTTACAATTTTTATGATCTCATTATACTTTACTTTGATCTATTAAAAATTACTTTTACCTAAAACTACCTTAAATACACTAATATATATAAATCTTACAAGTTATACTTACCTACACATGTTACTTACATCTTTTTTTACAATTACTTACACAATAAAAAAAAAAAAAATTATATTTGTGAGACACTCCCCCCTAAAATCCGGCCAAGGGGGGGGGGGAATGAGTCACCTAAGTTGGAAAATTTTCTTACAAGTGTATATTTACACTCAACATTCATTCTTCATTCACAATCTCAAATAATTCAAAGTGTTTAGTCAAGATTTCTCTCTTGGTTTTTCTCCTCTCAAAACCGGTCTTCACAAGAGTGTTAAAAGAGATCATCAAAATTTTCAAGCTCAAGTATAAACAATCTAGATTACACTCTTATTAAAGGTTTTGAAATAAAAACCTAGGGTGTTTAGGTTAATCCTTGTTCTAATCACCTCATCATAGTAGCTTGTAAGCATATCACTTTCATTTTATATCTTTCATTTTCATTTCATAAGTATTTCTTCATTTTTGAGCAAGCATGCAAGACTTATGTGTATTTATACCATTTTTACATTGATTTTTAGAGTTTGATATATATAAGTCATCCTATAATTATTCCCTTGTTATATATTGGTCTTGATGATGTCTAGGAACCCATGACACCCTAAGAAGGTGTATGGTAGGATTAGAATAGCTTTGGAGTTGTTTTGAAGGGATTGGAATAGGTTTAGTACGAGAAAAACTATTTTCGACAAGTATTAAAAGTGGTCTGATCTTGTTTTATTTTTCTGGAAAATCCGACAGTAGGCATGAGTTTTTGGCCTAGATATTTAGAAAATATACTTTAAAACGAATCCGTGGCCGCTTGAACGGATTAAAACGGAGTTATAACGAAGAAGTTATGAATTTTTCAAGTTTGACGACGAAATATATAATTTCTGAAAATTTCAGCAAGGTGTTTTTGTTTTGTACGAGTCAAAAACGAGTCTTAAGCTTTACAAATTATTTCGACTTATCAAAAATATATTAGTATACTTTGATACGAAGCTAAGGACGTATAATATGTAGAAAACGGATTTGAAACGACTAAGATATACACGTTTTCATAAAATTGCCGTAACTATTATTTTTAGAAAAACTATATTATTTTTACGAGACAAGTGTTACGGTAACCAAAACGACCATGTTGAAGGCTATTTTTAACGTTGATGTAGAACTTTTTGTAACGAGATGTTTTCTAATAAAATCGAGATCACCAAGCATATTTTTCAAAACGACCAACCGTTTGTATAGCGGAGTTGTAATAAATTATTTACGGTTGCTTAAACTTTGCCGAAACTCACTTTTTACACAACATTTGGACAAAATCACCATATTTAACCTCTATTATCTTTATGTTCGAGACCTCTATGACGAAAACTCATGTACTAAAACTTCTAGATTTTGATACAAGCTTTCCAAAACCGTCGAGTTCGTTTCCTAACGTTCTACGTACACCATTTTACTAACTAACTTTTCAAAGCCATTTTTGTCACTTCCATGAAATTTCCAACGACATGATTTTACGACGAAAAGTTAAAATTTCACAATAAATCATTACGAAACTATTGTAGGATGACATTTTGACGTAAATACTTGTAAAGTAATTTTAGAATGGTCAAGACGTCAAAAGAGTATTTTTCGACGATAAGTATTATTTTCAAAACTCACAAGTGGTATAAATATCATCCGAATTGCATGCATAACATTACATCATGACTTATTGTATATCACATCATCCATAATAGGTCGCGGTTAGAGGTTGCGCCTCATTTCAGTATATCTACTTTTGTCACCATAATCATTGCATCAGGTGAGTTCGTAGCCCCACTTTTACTCGTTTAATTGTTTTACAAACTCTTCGAGGGAGATACATGCTCAACTACTTGTTTTTACTTTACATTTATATGAACTTAAATATCCTTTGTTTCACTCTATGTGTGCGTAAGTAGATTATGCCCGAACTAAATTGATCACTATATTATGAACGCTATTAGTTGAAACACTTTCCTTGATTCTGAACCCTTCGACATGTATATTTGAACTCTTTTAAATTGATTCGGACCCTTTGACATATAAGTGAACACTTTGGACTTGATTTGAACTTTTTGACATATAATTGAACTCTCTTAACTCAGTAAAGAACCCTTTTGATATATTTTAAACTTGTTTGACATAATTTTGAACGCTTCGACTATCTTGAACCTTTTGATATGTTTTAAGCTCTTTGGTGTTACGAACTTTTGAACTCGACTTAAATCTTTGAACTTAATTACGAACTTTTGAACGGAAATCTTGAACTTAAATACAAACTTATGACTTGTTTGAACTTATTGAACCGATGCGTGTTATGACCTTGACCTAAAGTCTCCTATGTTCGGAGCATCACTATAAAGTCTCCTATGTTCGAAGCATCACTATAAAGTCTCCTTTGTTTGAGCATCACTATAAAGTCTCCTTTGTTGAACATCACTATAAAGTCTCCTTTGTTGAACATCACTATACTGATCTCCTATGTTCGAGTATATCTTTGGGAAGAGGCACCTAGTATATCTTTGGGAAGAGGCACCCATTATATCTTTGGGAAGGGCACAAGTATAACTTTGGGTAGTGGCACCCAAAGCATAATTTGGTTTCATCGGGAGCATCCCTGAATTATTATATCGTAGTGCAATTTTGTGAATTATTATGACCACTTATACTTGACTATTAGACACACTATATTTTGTGCAATGGGTTGTGAACACACGGGTTGCAAGTTTTGTATGGGCGGGACTTGGAACTGAGTGGATTTACAATGCCTTTGCTTTGGGGACTCATTTAACCTCGTTGCTTGAAACATAAACTAGACATATTTTGGCGGTGGGTTGTGAACACAAAGGTTGCAAGTTTTGTATGGGCGGAACTTGGAACTGAGTGGATTTGCAATGCCTTTGCTTTTGTGGACTATTCTAAATGACCAAAACTTTGCCTTTGTTGCATGAACGCTCTTTAAAAGCTTTACTTGTTAACCAAACTCTATGAACTCACTCAACCATTGTGTTGACACTTTTAGCATGTTTTATCTCAGGTATCTAAGGCATTCACTTCATGGCATGCATGTGGACTTATCATAGAGTCGGGGTGTCGACGCGTCTCACCTACATTTTTTTTTTGCACTTAACTATCGTTTGATTGTAACAAACTTATTTTGGTATCTTGGAAATCTTTTGGGACCTATGTTTTGTAAACTCTGATTATTTTACTGAATCAAACGATATTTTCAAAACGACACTTTAGGTCGTTCAATATAACTGTGATTGTGATGCTATGACAGTCAATCCCCAGGAATTCCATTCCGCTGCAAAACAGGTAATTTGGGGGTGTGACAATATATATATATATATATATATATATATAACAATTTATATATCAAAATAAATTCAAAACATTGGGTAAACTAATAATATAATTTTTATAGTCTTAAAATGAATATAAAAATATATTTGGATAATTTTCATAAGTTTGGATCAATTATTCAAAATAAATGATCGTGCGATAGCGTTTATTTAATAGGAAAATATACGTTACTGAAATATGCAAACCCATGCATGAACTAATATGATGATGATGTTACTGATGATATGTAGATTAACTCTAGTCTATGTGTAATGTTCTCGATGATGTTCCATGAATACGCAGCTTAACCCTCAAGGTTACGCGTATTTGATACTCGTAAACCTAGTTTACGAAAATGATGAATAGTGAATCATGAATAGTGATTTTTCTCCGGGAATGAATAGTAAAATTTTAAAATACCCTTTCAAAATATCAAATCGACTTCAAAAATGATGAATAGTAAAATGATGAATAGTAATCTATGAATAGTAAATTCTCGAGATGAATAGTGAAATTTTCAAAGTTTGAGAAATGACCTGAAATTACGAGTTGTCACATTCGCCCACCCAAAAAGGAATTCAGTCCCTGAATTCAGTCCATGTTGGTTCCTACGGTGTTACTTGTGAAAATGTGAGGATACTTGAGTCGCATCGGGTCTTCTTGCGTTTTCTGAATTGTACTACGCCTTTTCAAGGCGAGACTTTCAACATAACTCTGTTGCCAACTTAAAATTCCAATGGTTTGCGACTTATGGAACACATTTCCAATATTTTCGTCTTATATCGGCGTAGCTTTACTATCTATTTGTTGTTGCTTGTAACTGATTCTTGATCTATACGATTTCTTTGTTGTTTCATGAATAAGTTATGGACTAGTGAGTTGGACTTTCATGATTTTGGCCAGTAAATAAGTGATTGACACCTCAACCATAGAATGCCTCAAATGGTGCAGTCAGTATGTTCATGTGATAACTATTGTTGTAAGGGAACTTCTTCGATGATGAATGATTTACCCAATCATTTCCAAAAACAATCACATATGCTTTGAGCATATCTTCTAATGTTTGAATTGTTCTCTCGCTCTGACCATTGAGCTGAGGATAATAGGCGGTACTCATGCCCTAGTAGGTTCCATGGGAATCTTGAAATGATTGTCAGAAGTCTAAGGTGAATCAGCTACCTTATATTAGATATAATTTAAATTTATACTACGTGCCTCGTGCCAAATTTCAAAATTTCAAGTCTGTCGATAAGGACATTATTGTAAAGAATAGGTTATGGGTAACAGTTGTGATTCCTCGCGTTTCTAGTTCTAGCGAATGTCATGACTTGAGTCTTCCTTGCCTAAGGTGCTTAGTCTCCATTACTAAAATATTTATTGTTTGATGGTGTCTCTCTTAATTTCCCTTATCGAAGTTTTTCCATGCTCTATGTTGTAAAGTCACAAAACCCTAAATATTTAAGTGTTGTGGTGTGGTGGTTGATTTTCAAGATTGGTTCCGATATTGAGTGCTTCTAAAATAGTTCATCAATGAGATTGCTATCATGTTGGCAAAAACATAGATATCAGCTTATACTATGTCGAAGAATGTTTGTTCTGATTTCACTTGTAGATGGAGAGTCATTGATTGTCCGATATGTTCGAACTTGTTGCATCTCTTGATATGGAAGTGAGGTTATCTGGAATTTCTAGAGAACACAATGCCTTAGGGGAACTTTATATCGATAACCTTAATTTAACTCAATTATCCTTTGAAGGAAACTCATTATAGGGAAGTTCACATATTGTTGAGGCCATGTTTAATGGAATGTTCTGCAATCTTGGTTAGAAGACTTGGTTTATCTCTATAGTGTTACTTAGTGGGTATTCGCTTTGTACTAAATCTTGTAACTCGGTCCAGCTGGTGCTTTTGAAATGATATAATTTGGCTTCTAGTCCAAAGATAGTGGTTTAGAATGTCTCGTGATGTCTTAAGATTTTTGTTGAGTTTTGAATCATCCTACTACATACTTCTAGTCCTTGTTGGTAGTTCTGAAATTCTTTCATTGTTTTCTTGTATCGAGGAATCCTCCTCATAGATGGTATAGAAAGTCTTCCCTAAAAAGGTCACTGGAAAAATTTCAACTTATCGGTTGAGTGAGTGATGAATGGCGTAGGTATCTATAGAGTGTTAACAAAAAGAGATGTTTATAAATAATTTATCTGATTACAAATCTTAAGATTAAGATTCGTAAAATTAGGGTTTTCATCAAATATTGTAGATCGGGCTTGAATAAGGTAAATGGAACATGGGTGACACTTGTTTGAGCTTTAATAAGCCACGTATGGCAATAATATGGTTCGACCATATTATAAAATTTGGGGCTTTTGGTCTAAACATGGGATTAAATCTAATTAACACCTAAATAAACATGTAGCTAGTGTTTGGAAAGCATGTGGTGTATCATATTGTTGGGTCTTTGCATTTTAGGTCTAGTTTCATGTTTTTGGTTAGAATACATGTTGGGTTTGATGTTTGGTTGATGATTGGAGGTTGATTGATTGCATTTGGATGTTGTGGTGTTGATTTGGTAATGTTTGGATGGGATGGAGATGGTGTACGAAACACCTAGGGCACGTACGAGCCCCTTGGGTTGCTTACGTGACCCACATGGACCTTGGGTCCGGGTCGGGTCGTTTTGGTAGCTTGTGGGTTGATGTTGTTGGTGTTTGGATGAGACGTGTGGAGCCGAAAAGCTTCTAGAGCTTGTTTGGTTTACGTGGTCTTAACCGTGACCGTGTCATGACCATTAGGTTCATAACATTGGTTTCGGGCATATTTGGTTGGTTGATTGGTTGGCGAGATTGTTTTGAGTTGATTTGGGATTGAATTGCGCTATTATGACTTTTAATTTGGACTTGATATATAAATTGTCAACTTTGAGCAACGTCGGTGTTACTTTGGCTTTTTAGTCAATAGTTGACTCCGACAACGCCGTAACATGGACTTTAGTATAGTTTGGACTATTGATTGATTAAAAGCCGAGAAGTCATGACTCGTGCTTGTGGACTCAAAACGAATAACGATATGAAACTAATATTGGAATTTGACGAAATATATATATATGAAAATGCTAATAGACTATGAAACATAATTAATAAAAAGGTTTTCATACCAAAAATATCGATAACAAGACTTATCTTGTTATTTACGATTTTAAATAGAAACTAACGACTAAAAATGGAAATGTTTTATGATAAATAAGTGATTAATGTTTCGAGTACACGTTTATCGATATATGCCAATTATGGGCATTTAATACTAGTTTCAATTATTTATTTTCTTACGTTGTGTGCATGAGTTACGGATAACCTAACGTTAATAGTGTTGATCCACGTGGGTAGCGGACTTATTAGGTTGACGAATCTAATAAGATCCCGCTAGGTACATTGGATAACCTTATTAATGGGTGAATTATCCTTATGACTCTTTAAGATGCGACTGATTTATGGGATAATAAGCGACACGAATAGATAATTGAGTTTATCGAGTTGACCAATTCGATAAGGTCTACTATTTATTCCGAAACTTATTGGACTATGGAGCTTGTCGCTTAGATGTCTCATCGTGTTGCATTGAGTCACATATTGGTTAATTGAGTGCATTCATGACATCATATTGAGTCGATACACCCACATGAGGATACCAAACACTAGGATTAAATGGTGAAACGAGACATTTTGGAAATAACGAAATGGAATACATTGAGGTAGATAACGTTGATTTTGGGAAATATAAATATTAAAATTGGTTTACATTAATAGGTTGTGCCGAGTCGATAGTTGCTGTGCCGTGATTACCTATTATCTTCTGCTAGTGTTTATTCGTACGTTGCTTGCTTGAGGTGAGTTTCATAGCCCCACTTTTATCTACGTTTTAACTAAATTGGGGTGAGAATCATGCTACTGTTTTTGGACCTTTAAAACTATTTGGATTTGCTTATATGCTTGACTGTTTAGATAAATGTGCGGTAGTTTTTGCCTTAGACTAGGTTAAACCGTTGCCTAGCTAAGAATAGACTTCTACCTCGACCTAGTCCGGGGTTGGCAATTGTACTAGATTTTGCCACGGCAGTCTTTGGACTAGAGTCGCTGGGCGAAGTAATCCCCGGATGCGGATATGGTTGGTGATCCGGGTAGGATCGGTGTGCAAACGGTATTTACCTATCTTAGGTCTTGCATAGCAAATCAATTCTTACAGGTCCACTATGATTTTATTGAATTTAAACCTATGAACTCACCAGCGTAAGCTGACCTTTTAGCATGTTTTCTCAGGTATTTAAAGGATGTTTGGAATACATGATCGGTGGAAGCTTGGCAAGAAGGCGGGATTCAAAGATCATATTTGACTCTGATAAACTTTGGGGACCTATTGTATTAAATCATGTTTTGGGCCTAATATTTATACTTTTGGATTAAATGTTTTGAATACTTCAATTTGGGATTGGTTTTGAATGTTAAATGACTATCTTTTTTCTATACTTGTGTGAGATACCAATCCAATAGTAACGCCCCGAAAACTTGATTTAGTCTTCCGATGTACCGAGATTTGGGGGTGTTACAAAAGACACCCATGGCGGTGTTCAAATTTCCCCACTTTATGTTCAAGCTATGATGAGTTCGAGTAGTATCTTTCATGTTTGTCTTGAAATGCTCTAGAATTCTTTTCCAAAAACCATCTCTAGTTTGTTCATTACCGACTTTTCGACATGTGGAAATATGAACCCACGCTTTTGCCAAAGCAACCTCTTCGTTTGTCGTCCAATTTCTTTTCTCCTCTCTAGTCGATGGTTTTTTTTTGGGACTTCTTGAACTTCTTCATCGCCTAATATATAGTATAAAAAATAAAATTATAACAAATAAAATTATAACAATTAAAATTATAACAAATAAAATTATAACAATTAAAATTATAACAATTAAAATTATAACAAATAAAATTATAACAAATAAAATATAACGAATAGATTAAAACGAATAACAAAAAAAACAAGTATACCGATTGGATTTTCTTGTTGCGTTTCGGGAACATACTCAACGTCATCATCCTCGTAATCATATAGCGGTAGAGGTCGTTCGACACTCGGTTCACGCCGCGTAGGAGCGTCACGGTACTCATTAAATCACTAGTCATCGACATCATGTACGGAGGTGGTTGGGGATAATATTGGTGTTGATGTGATGGAAGGTTCATCGGTGGAGGTTGAGGATAATAGTGACCGGCTTGAGGACTCATTTGGGGATAGTAGGGAGATGGTTGTGATTGAACTTGCGGACGAACGGGTTGTGATCGAGAGCCTCGTCCACGACTTTTGGATGAGGTGGAACCATTTTTTGCTTTCCTAGCATCCATCTTTTTTATAAGAATAATTGTTGGAAGAAGAAGATGAGAAGAATGTGATTTGAATTGGTGATTTTAAGTGTATATTTATAGGGGAATTTTTTTTTTATATTTGAAATCAAATTAGCCAAACGGCTAGTTTTTTTACCGTTGGCCCAAGCTCCCTTTCTCCTTCTCTTTGCAACCCGCTAAGTCAAACATAACCGCACACCATACCGAAAACACCATACCGCACGACTGGCAACGGTGTTGCCGTGCGGTATGGATGTAAACCGTATACATACCGTAACCATTGCCACCCCCCTTATCATGGTCATTTTTTGAGCTAATTCTTAAAATGATCATACTCAACTCCGCAACTCTACCAATTACTCGACACGTGTTGGACACGTGTCAAATTTTGAGTGGAGTTGGACACTTGTCGAGTATTGAGTGGAGTTGCGGAGTTGAGTAGTTGTGGAGTTGGGCACTTGTCGAGTATTGAGTGGATTTGCGGAGTTGAGTAGTTACGGAGTTGGACACGTGTCAAATTTTGGATGAAGTTATGGAGTTGAGTAGTTGAGCGTGACCATTTTAGAATTAGCTTGAAAAATGACCTGATGAAAACTTCAAAAAAGATTTTGTCATCTTTTAATACTTTTCTCATAATATATTGAAATTTTAGGGAATTTTCATTTATTTATATCTACGTATAACTTGTGTAATATAAAAACATATTTACAAGCTATAAGTTCATAAGGATGTAGATCTTAAGTTTCAAATACAACTTTCAAGACAGTTATTACTTCTTCTTAACATTAATAACCATTGAGTTACAAGTCATTACTAAGATATTTATTGCATTACAAAAGGGTATATTAATATTCTAAACAGCACATAATGCCATCAAATTTTCCTCACATTTTGATGAAAATTTTTTCTTCAAACAATCACTCATGAAAGGTGGAATTTTGGAAGTTTTTCTTGATGGTGCCAAAGGCATTAGACGCACTAATCTCATTGGTATAGTTTACTTTATGCTAGTGTTTTAGTTAATTCATTGTGGCTAATAAGTTATAATGTGACTTCTTTCAATTAGCTTGTGTGATACGAACTAATAAATCATTGCTTATATGTAATGTCTTGAAGGTAAACCGAAGTACTATGTGATCATCGAATGTGGTATTCAGCATTTTAAAAGCAAAGTTGCAAAGGGAGATCATCAGAAAGTAACATGGAACGAGAAATGTATGTTCGAGTTGTCTATGTCTGAATGCCAGAAGCTAACACACCTAAGATTGAGAATCATGGATAAAGAGTTATTTGCTAATGACACTGGATTCGTCGGTGAAGCTCAGTAATGTTCTTATGTAAAATAAATTTTGCCACTTTTTACTTATAATAATCTTACTTAATATTAATCTTGTTTTAGGGTTTATCTTGAAGATACACTCAATGAAGCAAATGAGAAAGGATTTATAGAAGTGACACCAAAACCATACAATGTGGTCCTTGATGATGAATCTTTTAAAGGAGAGATCAAAATTGGATTAAAATTCATTCCAAATGTTAGTTTTGTTCTCGTTTTATAATAACATACATGTTTCGCTTACATGAATGAATCTTTTAAGAAAAATGTTTAATATTTTGATATAGTCATAACGACGTGTGTTTGTTCCGTTGTGTTTACAGACGTTCATCAGGGAAGAGCGGAGAGGAGTTATCGTAATGGAAAGTGTCTATGATGAAACGATATGGAAGAAGTTAGTCGATTTTTGCAAAATGTCATGGTGGAGGCTTTCTTTTTATGGTAGAAAACTGAACCCGAGTGAGTATAAGCGTCTTTAGACATACGAGTACTAGATCGATTAATAATGTTACATCAACTTATGAGTAACAAACTTGTTTCTTTTAGTTATTACTAAAATTTATATATATTCATTTCGACTACATTTTTGGCAATATATGGAGTCTCAATTTTTAATGGGCAATTGTAAATTCATCTTCCATCTATTTTGCACAGGGCCACAGTACTTAAATGGGCCCAAAAAATGTCTCAAATGGTATAACTATTTGGGCTTTTACTGTTTTCCTTCAAATGTCACTCGGCCCGTTATAATAAGTAAATAATGCACACAAGTGACGCAACCAGACTACAACAACAACAATATCCAATCCCGTCAAAATGAGATATAGGAAAGATAAGATATAGATAGTCACACCCCTACCCGATAGTAAAGAAACTGCTTCTAGAAAAACCTCCGACAAGTACGTGCGTGCAAGCAAATGCACACAACCAGATGATTGTTCAAATGAAACTTTATGTGTTTTCCATTCAAGCACTTTGATAAAACACAGGCCAATTCATTAGCAAATACTCCCTCAGTCTTATATTAATCGTCTTGTTTGAGTTTTTGAAGTTTTTGTTTTCCACCTTTGACTTTAATTATATCTTTTTGTGTTATATAATACTTGATGTAAAATATATGAAATTTGGTTTTAAATGTATTTTCTTTTTTATAATTTTTCATCAAGTATTATATAACACAAACAAAAATATTTATTAAAGTTAAAAAAAATAAAAAAAAAATGCAAAAGTCAAAACATGACAATTAATATCAGACGGAAGGACCGTCGTATTGGAAAATACAATCAAAATGAACAACAATGGGTAAATTATAAGTACGTATATAATTCATAAACACTTTGATATGGTTATGAGAAGTTTGAATACGCCACTTATACAGTTTCGTTTCACGACCTGCAATGTAACATCAATATATATAGTAGGAGCAGGCGACATACCATAAACACTTAACTGATGGTCTTAGGGTATGTTTGACACGGAGCGGTCTGAAGTTTTTTTGAGCGATGAGCGGCGAGTAATGAGTATTTTGATTTTTAGTAGTCGTTTGGTAAAGGAGCGGTGAACTTTGTTATTTTTTTCAAAATGCTCATTTTTCAATCTTCTTTAAAAATTTGTGGCTGTGATGAGCTATCACATCGCTTTCACAGCTCATTGTACCATTCTACTACTTCGCTTTGCTACTTTTGACAAATACACCCTTAGTTTCTGATGGTTATGTCTCAGTTAAGAGGTTGTGAGTTTAAGTCTCGTAAAAGTCGAAAATGAGATTGCGTGATTGTGTAACGGGGCCTCTTTATAATTTAAATAAACACAAAATTTATTTTTATTTAAGCAAAATACTTGTACACATTATATAAACTTTTTTTTTTGTGTACAGATAGTCTTAAGCATTCAAGATTAAATATCAACTCAATGATTAATCGTATAACACATATTAATTAAAAAATAACATACAATCATTTTATGCATATATTTTATCGTTGTCTTTAACATTTAACATCTAAGTACGTAATATCTAAATTGTATTAGATTAATTCCATCACACGACCATAACTCAATTTTTATTCCGTAATTAAGTTATTCGTTGTCTTTTCCAACAAGCTCAGTTGATGCTAAGCACGTCTACGTAACTTGTATATTTTATTTATTATATTATAACCACGTTGTATGCTAATATTAAAAAAATAATAATAAAAATAAAAAATAAGTATAAAAATAATTAATTTGAGGGAATTTGGGTACGTGTTTTAAGCACTTTGATTGACTTAAGTAGCCTGCTACATATATATGCTAGCAACTAGCAGGTATGGTAGTAAACTAATGTCACGTAAACGAATAAATTTGTTTTGCTATGATAATTTTTGTAACTCGATTTATATGGCAAACAAATTGGTAGAAATTAGGGTTATGGTGTGATGACAATATTTGATATTTGACTGAATAGTTTATAATCACTTTTTAAATAAAGTATTTGTACCTTTATTGCTTAGGTTACACGAAATATCTATTGTGATAATAAAACACTGTGTATAGGCATATAAGACAGTAAAACAAAGAGGGTTGTTTGGTTTTCGCATGTTCAGATGAGACCTATGAATCTGTTAATAAACAGATTATTTGACAATTACAAAATAGTTAAAGTTGGTTAACAACTATCTGTCATAACTGTTAGGGCAAGAGTCATGGTTGGGAAAAAGTCAGAAAAAACGTGTAATCCATTTGGATAATCAAATATACCATTTAGGTCGGGGCGCCTTGAAACCCCGCCGGGGTCATTGCCCCAGATCTCAACGAGAGGCGCCCCAACATATACATCGCTCGAAAAATAAATAATTGTATATATATTTTCTAAACAAGTTTTTTAAGTTAATAACTTAATACACAAAGTACAATAATTTATTTACATTTATACGATTTAGAATCTTACCTCAACTATTGCTTAGTTGTCCTAGTAGTTTTCATCCAATATAAATTGTATAAGACTTTGGCATACTTGAATGCATGAATATAAATCCGTTGTTTTAGCTTTTGGTTTACTATATGTATTATAAGTCTGTCAATAATCATGATATAATAATGAGTTAGGGGAAGTCTCAACATTGATCGTATATGCCTATATGGCTATATAGAACAAAAACATTTTATAGCCTTCAGTTTTTCGTGCCTTTCATTCTTCAGACGATTATGTGACTTTTAAACATTTTAAGCTACACAAACACACTAGTATATTCATATATACACTCGACATAATTTCAATCATAAATGATGTACTAAACATATATACGTATGCCCATTCTAAGGCGTTACGGCACATACCCTTAGACACAATTTATTTTAATAGCTGTACATCAAGTACTATACTGACGACATTTTTTTTTTTACAAGTTTTAGACTATTTATAATCGTTACACCTATTTACATAAATGCTACACGTGGTGATGTTAAAAATGTACCAAAATGAAAAGGAGGTTAATGTATTTGTTTTCGTGTAAGTAGTCAGAGAGGACTCTGAACTCTTGTGAAAAATCAATAAATAAAATAAATTAATTAATATGAAGAAAAAGGTTTTTAGTTAATGTAATAAGGAAGTATTTGCCAGTATAATAAGTTAATAGCAAATTAAAAAAGTCAAAAAATAATAACAAATAAAGTGATCACCTAAAAAGGTTGATTATTTATAACACGTACCTAATCGATAGTTATATGGTATAGAACTATAGAATATACACAATAATTATTTATGAGAACTCAACATCAAAGATAAGTTTAACGTGACAACCATAAAATGATGGAACCCATAGTGCATGTTGTTTCAACCACCCATCAAGGTCAGGGACGAAATTTATAATTTGACCAAATAACAAAGACGAGTTTTAATTTATTCAGATGTTAAGGGAAAGTTGGAAGAAAATATTTAGTATGAAAAGAAATTAGGGTGTGGCGGACGTTGAGCTGATGTGACGAAGAAAAACCACTCACCACATTGTTCACCTTCAGTGCGTAAACTTAGCCGTAGTCGTGTACTTTATATGCGAAAAATAAATTGATTTGTATGGCTAGACTTTGCGATTAAAGTCATCCATAATGACATTGGAGTTTTAAGTGTTAGAGGATGGTTATCAGTTTCATCAAAAATGAATGACGTATGTTATTTTGACATATCTGACATATTTTTAAACCTAAGTTTACGGATTCAATCAAGTGTTTTTTGCTTGTAATGTTGCTTTGGCGTTATGGAATAAAATCGCGTTATGATTGGATCTTCATATTCCATAGTTCGTTAATATGGCCGACATGTTTCAATGGATCGATGGGCCACGGTGGAGGTTCTAAGCAACGGAGGATCTTAAACACAAGTTTTGTTACTCTTATTTGGATCCTTTGGATGTATCAGAACTCATTGGTGTTTAACGGACCAAGACTTTAAAAGCAGCAGCTTTTCGATTTGGTAGTTCTTTTTTTTCTTTTAATTGGTTATGTAATAGGAATCGTAAGGGCATAATCAATTAGAACGCGTGGATACAAAACCCGCATATATAATTTTATTTGTTTTTCTTTTGCTAGTTTGATTTAGCTTTTATAACTCAGCCGTTCAAAAAAAATTGCCATTATTTCTCATATCGTATACGAATTTCTTTTCCAAACCTGATCATAAGTAATTAAAATCAAAAATCAACACGATACGTTTTTGTAGAAGACTCTAAAATGATGCACCACTTAAATCATAATGACATATTACTTAAAATGACAAAACTTATCATCATTATGTATTTTCCAAGTTAAATTAAAAGTTCATTAATCAGATTTTAATCAACATTGTATAAAGTCACTAATAGAATCTTCAAATGTAAAAATAAGTCATGCGAATTGTCTCGGTATTTTTTGACTGTTTTCAACGTTTTTCTTTGCTATTCGCAAAGTAAATATTTAGTGAGATTGAACTTTAAACGTCATGCGAAAATCATGATAAATAGCAGTGACGGAAACAAGATTAAAAAAGGTCAATTGCACAGAAAAATTTAAACTGTAACATAAAATTAAAAGAAAATAAATATGAAGTACAATTTCTCTGAACTAGTTAAGCAAGAAATATAAATACATTTCCTTTGACCGGATATATTAATAAAATCCAAGATATTTTGCAGAAATTAAGACTGCGTAACAAAATTCATTGAATTCCCTCGATACCGCGAGACCCTTCTGAGTACATAGCCACTTTTGTTTTGGTTCATTATCAAAATTGCAAATAGCATAAAGCATTACTCCCTTCGTCTCAAAATTATTGTCAGGAGACAAGAAACACACAATTTAATAAAAATGGGACCACTTTAATTTTAAACCATTCAAAAAGAATATTCATTCACAAAGTTCTCTAATTTTTACTATAAAGGGAAAGTGGACAATTAATTTGAGACATCCGAAAAAGGAAATGTGGACTATTATTTTGAGACGGAGGGAGTATTTTATTTCCATTATGTAAAACTAGTTATAATACCTGTGTGCACAAGTTTTGACAAAAAAAATTATTCTGTATTAATACAGAATATTGTGTTTTTAAAAGTAATTGCATATAATTATGTAGTTATAAGTGTCATGCACGCACGAAGTTTACACATAAATCAAATTTATTTCAACATTTTAGTTCAGTATATACACATATGAGAATTTGCACATGAAAATTGTGATATAAGTACAACTAATACTTATACACGAGTTTTTTTATTATGCATTAATATTTATTAGGATTTGGTAAAATATTTGTAAAATTTATGTTAGGTAACTCAAGATTTAATTTTATTTAGCTGACAAAGATGTTGATGTTGTTATTTAAATTTCACTACTGATATTATGTTGTACACATGATGCAAGTTTAATAGCACATAATGAGCGTTGATAAAGTTAAAGTATACTCTTTAAAGTTTTTTAAAAATGTTTTTCTAGATATCTTTATATAAATAAATAAGAGTTACATGAGTTATTGTTATAAGTACAATCGCGTATATTTATTTTTATATTAAAGTAACCCATGCTTACAATTTGATAATTATATTTCCGTTTTCAGTCCTTTAGCCATATTTAAAATGTAAACTCGTGTCCACATAGGTTAAACTTTTAAAAATGTTTTAAATGAGTCCTTATTGAGCGTATATAGTTAAAAAAAATTGAT
Organism: Chrysanthemum makinoi; assembly: GCA_910596185.1. NCBI lineage: Eukaryota > Viridiplantae > Streptophyta > Magnoliopsida > Asterales > Asteraceae > Chrysanthemum > Chrysanthemum makinoi. The sequence goes on along the minus strand of OU343223.1, from coordinate 59,119,842 downwards.
ACTTATAATCTAATGCAAATTTATATGTTGTTATTTTAAAACAACATATACAATGTATTTTTTAAGATATAAAGTATAAAGGGTATAAAGTATAAGTGGGTATTTGTTTATAATCCATGGAGATTTATAATATTACATTTAACTCTATATAATTTTTAAAAATTTAACAACTAAAGTTTTATTAATTACATCATCTTTTTTTAAGTTTTTGTTTTCACAAATTTGACACCTATAATTTTTTATGTTATTTTTATTAACCAAATTTCTCTACCAAATTTATTAAAATTTGATCAAAATCAATTTAATTTTGACTTTTATTAACCAATCACATCATACGATTTTGCTTACGTGACGAAATCGAGCTCTCCTATTAGCCTAATTGTTTTTTTAATAAGAATAAATTGACAAAATCACTCTCAAATAATATAATTGATTTATTATATAAAAGATACATTTCTATTCACAAATAACAACAGATTTACACTTTTTCTATAACTGCCACTAATCACAACTTAATCCTATTTTAACCAAATATATTTCTTGTCCTAAACCCAAATCCCAATAATAGTTATCTAGCTACTCAGGGCCCGTTTGGTTTGTAGATGGGTTTAGGATTAGGAGTAGGATTAGGATTTGGATTTGGTTTTGATGTAGGATTTTGATATGATGTAGGAGAGATAAATTAATATATTTTAATAAAATAAATTATTTTATAATACAAATATAGTAATAAAATATATTAAAAATAATTAAATTACAAATGAGTATAGAGACATAAATGATGGGCCCATAAAAAAATCTCCTAATCCCATATATTTCGTGGGGTTTGTGTCAGTGGGGTTGATGTCTATGTATTTTCTTTAGTAAACTAACCAAACATCTTAAATAAATGCTAAAGTTATGTCCTCACCATAAAAGTTATCAACCAAACAGGCCCTCAATCATTGTTTTAAACTAAAACAAAACAAGAAAACAATATTGATTTCATTACCATAATCATATTCATAAATATTTTAACAAAAGATTCGTCAACTTATTCATCATCATCTCTCTTGTAAAAACCATTCATTCATACATTTATTCTTCATCATCATAAGTCATAACAAACATTCACAAAACTTCATATTTATTTTATTTCTTTCATACCCTTTATGGGAATAACAAAAAGCAAATACTAATCTTATTCAAATTTTGAATGCAGTATTGATTTTGTATAAAGGTATCATATCATCTTTATTATACTCTTTATGTGTTTCTTTCAAATTAAACTAACCGTTAACCTTTTAAAGTTTTCATTCTTATTCATGCAATAGTGACATTTCAAGGTTCTTTACCTTTTTCTTTATACATTTTCAAGTTTTTTTCCCGGTTTTTTTATAAATTTTATATAATGTCCTGACTGAAATTTTATAAAAATTGTAGTTAAATGGAGAAGCTAGAGGATTTTGAGGAGATATCTGATTTGGGTTTTGAGTCAAGTACGATTTCGTCGTTGGATCATGGAGATGATCATGATCATGATCATGAGACTACTACGTTGAATTCGACGTTGAGTGGGAGGTCTTTTGCTTATTATAGGACTAGTTCCGAGGCTTCGACTTTTTCTGAGCAGTTGACTAATGATGATCTTAATAGCTGCTCGTCCGATGCTCAGAGTCCGGTTTGCTGGCCTGCAGGCTCTGTGAGGTCGCCTTATAGGCCTGCGCTTTCGAGGTTTGGAGTTATGAAGGTGAATAAGTTTGATGTGGAGGATAAGCTCGAGACGCTTGAGCCTATGGATTTGGGTGAGTTTTTATTGTAGTGTTATGCATTTTTCGTCTATATAATCATCATAGAATTGTTTCAGTTGTGAGATACCAATTGAAAAGAATGTTCTAGCTTTTAATACGACCCGGATTTTGTTTCAAGATTGCAGTATACGCTGAAGAATCGGAATTCATAGAAGTTTTTTAAGTTGAATCATGAAAATGTATTTTACAAAAGTGTTTGGATATGCATTTTGAAAGTGATTTTTGAATCAAAATTAATACTCATTTGCTTAAACTTGTGGATACTTGATAACTTCATATTTATTTCGATAAGTAGCTTCTAACGACAACCATTAAATTTTAGTGTAAATAAACATTTAGAAAGTCGCAATCATAGTTTAGTACACATACACTCAAAAATTTATTAAGCATGCTTCAAATCGCAGTTATTCTATTTAAAAGCACACCCGGCACCCTCTTGAAACTAGAAAAAACAAAAAATAAAATCTAACACCTTTTTGAAATAGAGCTCGAAATGATGAAAGAAAGATTTTCAAAGCTTTTGCTGGGAGAAGACATGTCTGGCAGTGGCAAAGGAGTTTCTACCGCAGTTACTGTATCTAATGCCATCACAAACCTTTACGGTATGCATTTGAAAATCCCTATGTTATCTATGATCTAAAAGATTTGTAACGTGCAACACCTAAATGAATATTGTTACTATCTTATTAGCTTCTATGTTTGGCCAACATCAAAAGTTAGAACCTTTGCATCCTGAGAAGAAGATTATGTGGAAAAGGGAGATGAATTGTTTACTCTCCGTTTGTGATTACATTGTAGAATTCATCCCGACATCACATAGTTTACACAACGGAAAACCCATGGAGGTACTTACTAAAAAATGTTTTATTACATTCCATATATGAGCTTAATTAATAAGTAATTGCTATCGAATTCTGATGGTTATTATTCGAATTTATTGCAGGTAATGTCTAGCCGGCCAAGATCAGATATTTACATCAACCTTCCAGCGTTAAAGAAGCTCGATGCACTGCTCTTAGTAAGACAAACATCTCTTTTCCCCTGTTCAGCTTTTTTTGGCCAAGAAAACAGCGGAAGCGCTCTTCGTGATCTTATATTCTGTTTCTGAACAAAATCCTCTTGCTTTATAATAGGAAATATTGGAAAGTTTCCAAGAGACAGAGTTTTGGTATGTGGAACAAGGAAGCATATCAAGTAATTCACGAATGGGATCATTTCGAAAAATTCCTCAAGCTCAGAGGAAAGACGAGAAATGGTGGTTGCCAGTTCCTTGTATGCCCTCAGAAGGTCTCTCAGAAAAGGCTCGAAAGCATTTGAAACAAAAACGTGATGCAGCTAATCAAATCCACAAAGCTGCAATGGCCATCAATAGTAGCATTCTAGCCGAGATGGAAATACCACATACATACATCACTTCTCTTCCTAAGGTACAATTTTTTGCAAGGGTCAAAACTCAAAACTAGGGGTGTCAAATGGGTCGGTTTGGGCGAGCCTGTCCTCAAATCGATCTTTTCGTATGTAATCGTATGTAAATGGCTCAGAATCGTCACTTCTAGTCCAAATTGAGTCATAGACTATAACATGTTACTTGCTCTTCATTAACTGATTGTCTTTTTCATTTGTTTTCAGTGTGGAAGATCGAGTGTAGGCGATATAATATACAAATATATAACTTCAGGGGGGAAGTTTTCACCCGAACACCTTCTTGACTCTCTCAACATAAGCTCAGAACATGAGGCACTCGAGTTGGCTGATAGAGTTGAGGCATCTATGTATACATGGAGACGTAAAGCCTGTGCAAGCTATTCAAAATCGTCATGGGAAATGGTTAAACAACACGTGGCTGAGATAGAAAAGAGTGACAAGAATGTGATATTAGCTGAACGAGCTGATAGTTTGTTGTTCAGCTTAAAGCAGCGGTATCCTGAACTCTCACAAACAACACTAGACACAAGCAAGATTCATTATAACAAGGTAAATTTATAGCACTTATATATTAAACTTTCGACTCATAGGAAATGTCTCGTTGCTCAACATTTGAAATTATAATTTGTGTAGGACGTGGGACAAGCGATATTGGAGAGCTACTCGAGGGTGTTGGAAGGTTTAGCATTCAACATTGTTGCTTGGGTTGATGATGTTTTATTTGCAGATAAATCAGTGAGAAACCAAGAAACATAAGATCAGGATTCATAAGGCCTTGTTTTGAAGACAACTTCAATCTAGGAATTTCTTACATTAACTTTTTTGTGTTTTTTTTTTCAAGTAAATGACAATTTTTCAGTTAGAATTAGATGTAAAAATGTGGTTTGAATGGAGTTAACCAAAGGATAGAAACTTATTGCATCTAGATTGATCAAGTTCATATATGAGTTACAAGTCTTTATATCCATGTTTGTGTGTATAAAATTTCGATCTATAGAATATTTCTACATGTTTAATGTTCGAAATTTTGAGAACACACTGTGACAAGCGACAGGCTCAAAATGAGTTGAATCAAGACGAGCAATATATATCTTAATCTTTGTGTTCAAAATCTCAAACACTGACAGAACTCGAACGCTTTTGTTAGAATAGCTAGAGAACTCGTAAAATATTTATTTTAGAGGGGTCGATCTATGTTATATTACAAATGCTCTATAAAAAATGACTAAAGTTAAGATAAATGGGTATAAAATATACAGAGGTAAAAATTTTAAGAGACGCTACTTTTCTTGGTCTCTACTATGTTCCGTCCTTAATCTTAAACGTATAAAAAGTTATTACGAACTCTACAGGACAATGACATGTTTTTTTTAGATGATAAAGCGACTTACAAGGTCGTAAACATATATTTTGAGCGAATTTTAACCCGTTTGATGTATTTTTACTTATAAAACTTCTGTTAACATTTGATAGAAATTATCAAATTTATTATGTAATATAACATAGTCATGGTTTATTAGGCCAAGTACAATTGAATGATAGATGTAGGGGTAGTTGATACAAAGTGATAATGTCGAGAATTAAGAGCCGTTTTCCATAATATGATTAAAGGATGACTTTTTGGTGTATGAATTTAATAATCAAAAGTAGATGACTTGAATCACAATAATGGGCAACCACTAAAAGGACAACCAAATAAGTTAAGGAAATAAAAAAGTGTAAAAGGACTAGACGTGCCCGTTAGTAACAATGTACAACCATATTTAGTTAAATATACTTGAAAGAATCTCTAGGTTCCCTTTAAAGAAAGCAGCGACGGAAGGTGTCAGGTGTGACATTGGCTACACCTGATTTTAAGTCATGAAGTGAAAAAAAAGAAAAAATAGGTCTGCCATAAAGTAGTTAACAGTTATAAGGTTGTCGTTGTTGTTTTCGGATGGTTTCGTTAAAGCCATAGCATTTTAGAATTGTAACCTTTTAGCATCGTCTTAATTGGTATTATTGTGATTTTAATCATATATAGTTTTAGAAAAATGATTGAAATGACAAAAAAAAAAAAAAAAAAAAACATGTCTATTTGTACGATTAGGCACGTTCTTAACATCCCAACATTTTTAATAATCCCAACTATTTTTCTAAAAGAATTTTCGATCAAATCTTTAGTTTAAAGAATAAGGGAATTAATATGACTAATGTGATGTTGAATTTGATTTAATTGACTTGATATGAAAAAAAACTAAATTCAGAAAGTCATATAAAAATTGTTTGTTAATGACTTAATAAAACTAAATTCAGACCGTCAGATTAAGTCATCTATTAGTTAAACACGACTTAATACAAAATTTACACAAAGCCCTAAGTTTACAAGAATAAAAGTTTATGATCAAATTTATCTGAACAAAAATAAGCTCTTGTATATTAAGATTATTGAACTGTAAATAGTTACAAACTAACCTCCATTCATACAGTGTATATCTTTTTAACTATGTCAAAGTAACCAAAAATCACACAAAACACACCAAAAACCAAACCTTAAATTCCTCATTAGTTTAAAACACCCGATCGATACTCGTGGGGTTACCATGAACAAGATAGATCGTCATACGTTCTATCGTCTAACAAACATAAAACGGTCTCATCAACCGTATCTTTAAAGATCAATTCTTCAATCTCAATGACTATTTGACGAGACTCAGAACGCAGGTCCAGCCACATTTTTGACATGTCCAGCTCGTTTCTTATGAGCTTATCCAAATCTCGAGGGTAAACCTTACAAAGACGTGACTCGAGTCTTGACCATACTTCGTTTATCAAGTCCATTCCTTTGGGAACTGGCCAAATGTTGCGTTTGATAAATGATGACTCGGGAATGAACCGATCACATACCTCTTCGAGACTTTCGTTAGTTGAATCGAATAGAAGCCGTTGGTCGTGTTTGGCCCGACTTGAAAATGTTTCTACTTCATCAAATAAAGAAGGATCGAGGATTTGTAAAGATGAAATCCATCTTTTTTCGAATTCGGACCAGTTTAGGTCGGATGATAGGAGCACGGCTTCGACATATTCAAACGCGGACTCCTCGGTATCCCCCGAGTCTGTGATTCGTATTTGTTGGTCTTCAGTTTCATCGAATTGGATACAAAGTGGTTGAACCGGGGATTCGACTGAAATTTGATTGGAAAAAAAAACTAAAGTTAGCTCAGACCGGAAATATGAACCGCTATAAATACAACACTTGATGGTGTATAGATAATGTCGTACTACATTCATTCGTTTTTCTTTTTAAAAAAAATTAAGAGTGAAATTACCTTCGGGCCATCCTAATTTACTATGTATGGTCTCGTCTGGTTTGGATTTAGTAGATTCGTGAACCAAAGTTTTCCTATTAAGTTCCATAAAACCAAACTGTCTGATTTCACAGTTACAATGGTTTATTTAAACTGTCTGATTTCACAGTTACTAATTTTGTCTCGCGATGTTTCACTTATATATAAATAGTACAAGATATTGTAGTTAAAGAAACTAATGCTAAGTTGTGCGTAAATGGAGTCAATTTCTAATTTAGAACACATACTTTTTTTCAAAATCCGCGTTAAATGGTATATGTTATAAGTTGTGTGGAGAATTAAGGAACATAGTTACCACTATAATAAAGGTAATTGGTTCCATATTTAGTTATAAACTCGTAACACAGAAAACCTTATATTTAAAGTGTTAAATAGGCACTCACTAATGCTAATGAGTCTGTATAAGCAACATAAGGCAATGGCTTACCAGGTCGAGAGACAGTCCTTGCAGGGCTGACATCGTCATCTGAGAAGAATGGCTGGAGAACGGATATAGGACTAGGCTTCCCAGTCCTATCTCCAGGACTAATCTCGAGTTCTTCAGTCTTGCAAGCAAGTGAAGACTCTATACTGGATATAGAAGAAGATAACTTGTTCTCATCAGCTAAATCCTGCCCATTAACAGGAAAAAGTATGAATTTACTATATATATAATTCAACTTCAGAACGAGATATTAAACGAAGTTTATGACTCGAGTATCAGTTGTATATGTGAAGCAATAAATTACCGGTTCTAAGCTCTCAGAAGATTGATCTTTAATAAAACCATCGGGAATGACTGAATCATGTTCATCGTCAACGTCATTTGTAGAGACACATGGTTCACATACTTCCGTTAGTTCTTTATCACGCGAAGGTGATTTTACAACATCATGAACCCCTGCATAAAATATATAATTTTTCAGATGACATCACCTTTTACCAGATATGAGCAGGTACAAAACCGTTTGACCTCAAAAATCAAACTATACTGTTTTTCTTTAAAAAGGAAGGGTACCTTCAGAAGACATATCATCAGAAACTGAAACTTTCTCTTCATCGTTGTTAATAGTCGGGACTGGTTGACTTTTCTTGACAGGTCTCGTTTGTGCCCGAGGACTTATACCAGGAGAAAGAGGATTATCAATACTCTGAAACAGTTGACTTTTGTTGACCACGTGTTTCGTTTGTGAGCGAGGACTTATACCAGGAGAAAGAGGATTATCAATACTCAGGAATGGTTGACTTTTGTTGACCACATGTCTTGCTTGTGCACGAGGACTTATGCTAGGAGAAAGAGGGTTGTCAATAGTCGAGAATGGTTGACTTTTGTTGACCAATAATCTCGTTGGTCTCCGAGGACTTGTAGCAGAAGAATGAGAGTTGTACTCTCGAAGAGACAAAACCTCCGAGACTTTTATGGTTAGGGAGGCTTCTCATCATTGACTCAGCATCTTCATCGCCACTCGTGAGCATTTCAGATAAATGTTTTTTAGCCTCGACATAAATGTTCAAAATCTGATTATCTGCATTTTCATTTTTTGTTTCAGATTCACGTAACTTCAAAGATCTATCCCCCGTGCTGTTAATTCTAGCAAATCTTTCGGTATAGAAATGATCCCTATTTGGGGAACCCCATCCACCATCCGCGACCGTTTTTCCTGTTCTTTCAGTGGGTTCTGGTGCTTGTTGATCCTTTCCCATTGCATGTTTTAACCGTCTTCTAATTTCCATGAATGAAAATTGGGAACCATTTCCTTCAGTATTAGTTTCTTGATTTTCAGAAGACCCTGGTTTCAAAATGACGATTTTATCCTTTCCATTTGGTGATATTATATCTTGTGACTTGCTCCTCCTTCTGAAAAACTTTCGGTGTTTGCGGGTCACTGGTTCCTCCTGTTCTTGATCTGTTGTTGACTGTGACTTTTGGTCTTCGTTTAGTAAAGCTGACTTTTGATCATGAACGAGTTTTAAGAATAACTCTTTATTCGAACTCAACATCTGAAACATTTCTTTCGAATGAGGAATTTTATTGTGGTCCATGTTTGTTGATTTTTCATTTAGTAATACCTCAACAGCTGCAATAAGCTTTTCTTCGACAATGGGAGAAGACCGTTTTGCCCCCTTTTCGTTCTTTTTATGATAAATTAACAAGATTTCTTTCACGAGATCTTCAAGATCATGATACTGTGAGGCTTTCTGAGCTGAAACTTGACGACCAATTGATATTTCCTGATCAAAAGATTCCTGTAATGTTTTGGATAGATTTTTTTGTTCATGACGTTTCGTTATGGAATTTAAATCTTGGTCAACAAACATCTCTTCTTCAATAAGTTCCTTCACCCTTGACCTCGTGATATCAAGGGACGGTCGTTTTATGTTTTCACCCTCCTAAGGTTCAGAAGAAAAACATGGTAAGTTGGAACTTGTGGGACAACCATGGTTTTATAACAACAACAAAAGAAGTTATGTTTCTTATAAACATCCAATGGTTATAAATTTCAAGAAAATTTTAATAACTTGATTTTATAAAATTCTTACCTCAATGCTTGAATGCATTTCTTGAGAACTTGTCGGCAGGTTCGCTTCTGGTGAAGGGTATGGAGAACCTATTCAGGTCAAAAGTAGAATAATTATATATATAATTTTCAAACATAAATTAAACATAGAGTCATAGACAAACCACCATATTCAAGTCTTTTACAAGCCTCTAATTTCCTATATTGTGCAAACCTTACAAGCCTATAAGAACCGAAGATAAACAAGCAGAGCAATAATTTAGACCTTTAGAATACTAACGGGCATATCTTTGATATTTGACCACGGAATTGTATTGGTTTTCTTCTTTATTTATTCACTTTAAAGAACAAAACCAGGTTTCCATGATAAACAAAAGCCTTACCAAGAGTATCATCGTACGTGTTTCTTCTACGATCCGAAAGCAGCCTTCTTGTGGGCCGACCTTGTCGAAAGTCAAACATATTAATTATTCCCCACATACAACCTAGCTGGTCTTTTTGCCGGGCAGAACGTTGTTTTGACTTTTTTGCCATACTGAAATGAAGATTTACTAAACAATGCCCGTGTTTTAATATGCCTGATAAGAAAGAAAACAGCGTGAATATAAGCTCAAAGTAATAGAAAAAGAATGTGAAAACCCAACTTTTGGTAGATGCATCTTATGTTGAAAGGTATCTATCACAAGGAAATGTGATCACAACAAACATTTCTATATTGACATATTTGACTCAAGAAATGACCGATTACGATTTTAAACCATCTTATCCTTGCAGCTAGGGAGATGAATGGATTTGCAAAGGTGATTGGTGTTTGGCAATACTGATATGGTTCTGATTTTCCAAGGCGACCACAATAATTACAGAAGAAAAAGACTTGACTAATCTTTACTTTTAAATTTTAATCAACTTATTATGTGAATCTCTGATCACTTTCAGAACACACATCCAAACAACCACCTAGAGTTGGTGAAAAGTAATGAATACTAAAATTGGTGAAAGACATCATAGTGGCTTCAGTCCACCATATAAACGTGTGATCAAAACTATGATGTTATGCAAACATGAGTGAGCCATTTGCTTGGCTTAGATGTGCTAACCAGCCATTGAACTATCAAAATGCCAAAATGTAACATTGTAGCTGAAAGGAGCACATAAAAATAGTGGCAGTGCCAAAAATCAATTATGTGGACGAAATTTACAAATCGTCCAGTCTTTTGCGGGTACTTTACTCAACTTAGTATCTTAACTTTTTATCGCCTCTATAAATAACCAAAACTGGATAGCGAGAACAGCACTTGCAAGCCCCCTAGCTTCATCAAGGTGTAGGAATGCACAAAGTTTATAAGCTCAATAGCTCATGGTTATTCATACAATCTTGCCAACTTCAAAGTTCTCTTTTCTTTTCGAAAATAAAATGATTGGTAACACATCAAAGACAATTACAACAGTCGCAATGCCATTACGTCATTCGCTTTCAAGTTTCACCATATTTGCAAAAATATTTAAAAGAAAACATGTGAGTTGGTAGATAATAGTGACAGAACACTACAATTAGCATAAAAGAGCAAAAGACACCTATATCTTTAATCCAACAGAAATCTTGCCTATCTCGTGTACAAATTGGTACTACACTTTTTCTATCGTTGCATCATAAAATGAGTGTTTTGCATTGCTCAACTATTCCACATCATGCATGTGTCTAAACAACCAAATACTAACAAAAAGTTAACTCTCATCATGGCTCAAATTATCGAAAGGATACATGTTCGAAATTTTGATTCAGAATCTAGAAAATACAAAGCATATTAATAATAAAGCAACGATGAGAAAGTACCTTAAATAAACAACGGATGATATCAACTAGTACAAAACAAATTGTTCCTCAGACAAAATCAATAATTTCCAAATTCGAGTTCTTTGATTGGCAAAGAATCAACTTATTTCCCTTCTTCGCTTTTCCTCTAATTTTGGAATCCAATTACTTGAAAAACATGGTCATCAACACCTTTGATGACAAGCAAGCACGCCTTTAAATATTAATAAATCCTAAAAGGTCAAATCTTCAGCATAAAGCCCCAAATTTTAAGGGCTTTGACCAAGCTAAAAGACCTTGATTAAAGATCAAACATTCAAGAATCTAACCAAAACCCGAACTTATTGATCACGCAACAAAAGAGCTTATAAAAGCATAAAAATCGAAAAGTAGCGAAAATGTGAAAAGGGCTTTCTTTATATGATCAAAAAAATAGACCCCATGAAGATTAGACACTTAACCAACTAATATTATTTAGTGAAAATTAGGTGTAAAGATGTGGCAGCCATTAAAAAACTGTATCAAAAGTAACAAACAAACAACAACAATGGGGCAGTTGCAATGAACAAGAACAAGATCAAATCATCACACAAACACAAACACTAAATACCCAAAGATCAAACCTTTTTAACAATAATCCACCAAAATCAATGAAAAAACAAGAAATCAAACCTTAATCCAATGTTGGTTTTTCATTTTTCTCAAGAAACTGTTATAAAGATTCAACCTTTATGCTTGTATACACCTTAAGACCACTAAAAATACAAAATATATAAAAAAGAAACTTGAACTGAACAAAATAAAAGATACCCAGATGGATTTAACAAAAACCAACTAAATTAATCCCAAAAAAGACTGGATTTTTTTGTTTTTTCTTGGGTATGGCAGCCATTAATGGTGAAGAACAAGAAAGAATGGATCTTTTTGTTTGGGGTGAGTGGGTGGGTGGTTGGGTAGGGGGGAAATTAGTGTTGAAAAATTGGGATTTGTATTTTGGTTTTAGGAAAGTGAATTGTTGTGGTGGGCCCAATGGAATCAAGTCATGACACACATAGTAAAACAACTTTAAGAAACATACATAGATGACAAAATCATGATATTGAAAGCTTTGAACAAAAGTTATTCATTTATCTGATTGTTTTGTTTATTTTTTATTTTTTGTATTTGTTGGATCATTATCATTGTTATCACTATCTTTCACAAGGACAGTGTCATTTCTCTCACTCTCATACAGTTATTATTACACTTTGCATGTCACACAAACATGTTCATGTGTTATGCGTTTTGCAAATATTTTTTGATTGGAGCCTATTTAAAGCTGCTTTCAACGGATGTGATCTATCACCGATGTCACTCCATCCTTACGCGTCACCTCACTCTGGCCCTTCACTTCACGCGTGAGCAGCAAAAAAAAAGGTATGATGGTGAGACCCGTAACCACTCGAACAATGTGTAATTCCCCCCCATGTCTCACAAACATGTTCATATGTTGCATGTTTTGCAAATATGTTTTGATTGGACCGATTTAAAGCTACATTCAGTGGATGTGATCCATCACCAGTGTCACTCCCTCCTTACGTGCCATCCCACTCTGGCCCCTCACTTCACGCGCGTGCGAAAAAAAAAAAAGTACAATGATGAGACCGGTGACCACTCAAACAATGTGCAATTCCCCCAAAATGGCAAACACATGCGTGACCTCGAAGATTCATTTCTCAAACGGTTAGCACCAGTGGATCCCCCTGCCCCACCCCCACATACATTCACAGTTGTCATATATATTAACTTCCAAATTTACCCTCATACTTTGTTTTTCATTTGTAATTTTGAGTAAAGTTGGTTTCGCTAAAGTCATAATGATAAATATCGTATTAATCTAAACCTTAAAACATCGACAACAAAACGCCAAAACACCCGGTTCAAATTTTTGTCTCAGTCCTACTCCACCGATAAACTTTCAAGCCCCATCGTTTGTTTACGGAAAACAACAATACCAAAACCTACCATTCATACATCCACAACAATACGGAAACCCCAATACGATCTAAATATTAGCCGTTCTTCATAACCAAATATTGTTGGATCTTCATCACAACCTCAACCTCCACCTGCGTCTCCCATTAATTTGTATAATTTTGATAATACTCCAATGTACTCACCTCAATTTGAATCGTTTATGCCTAATACCGTTGATGTCGAGGAGGAAGTCAAAGAAGTCACGAATCCAAAGAAGAAGCCGTCAAAAAGACGCCAAAAAGAGGGTAGAAATGTCGACGAGACTCGGTGTATTCCATGGACCTCTGAAAAAGAAAGGGCATGTGCAAATATCGGGTTCGTATATCCAAAGATAGCGTCATTCGTAATATGAGAAAGGGAGACTGGGTTTTGGGTTGAGGTTTTAGAATACCTTGAGAAAAAATTGTACGTAACCGGTACTCGAACCTACGATCCGTTGACCGGTAAATGGAAGACTTTGTGTCATAAAGTGGCTCAATTTTGTGGAATGTACGGTAACGTCATGCGAAAGGCGGTGGATAGTGGAGCCAGAGACCGATAGTACACCAAACAGGTACTTGAGGAATATCGTGCTGAATATGGAGTATCGTTTACACTTCTTCATGCGTGGGAATTTTAAAAGATTGTCCCGAATGGAGTGAAGTGGAAGTTCCAAAATTTGAACAAGATAGACACAAAAAGTACATGAGATACAATTCATCGGGTTCTAGTTCGTTCAACACTGTGCAGTCACGATATGGTAGTTTTAATATGAATGTGGAGGTTGGAGACGAGGAGGAAGGGGAGGTGCAGGAAGTTCGATGACCAATGGACAGGGACAGAGCAAAGAAGAATGCGGCGACATAATCGCATCGTATGCAGCAGCCGACACTGACGAAGCGTTGGCTAGGTTGATGGTCAACGAATATGCAAAAGAAAATGAGGTGTTTCTGTCAATGAAGAAAAAAGACCCCGCTACATTTTTAGAGCTAAAAAGGAAGGAGATGGAAAG
>OU343223.1:59081940-59105862 GCA_910596185.1 Chrysanthemum makinoi | reverse complement strand
TTTTAGAGGTTTTACAACACGATGAGTAATAATTAGACTTAGGGCTTTAAAACGTAATAATTAAAACGATCAATAAGTCTTGCAACGAAATTTATTTCTATTAATGATCAAATTATAGTTTCTTAGACATTTAGTTAGGTTTAATAAATATCTTTGTCATAATTAGATTTTTAAGCTTTTAAATGACATTTTAATAAAGTCTAGGGTCAATCATTAATGATAATCAAGTGTAGGGTTAAAAATGTTAACATATTATAGTTTAAGGATTTAATGAGTAAATAACTAAAATGTATCATGCACACAATTCACTTCATGCGTACAGATTTTTTTATTTCATATTACAAATTCATTACAAAGATAGCATTCAATCTCGAAGGGATTATACACTTGCTCGCGGTCATATATTCACAATTTCGACTAGGTAAACATGTAAAGGGACACAAACCATAGACCATCTTCCCCGACCCCCTTTCAAAATACCAAACGATACACACAAAAATTCCGCGATCGTCCTCAAAGTTACCCCCACAAGACAATGTTTAAGCTATTTCCTTTTTGTTAATAACAGTATGTGTAAGGATAATATGCAACATACGAGTAGGCACTCACACCATGTATTTCAACGCCCAAACTCCATTCGACCATGCAATCTGTTCCCAATTTTATTTCTTTGATTTGTAACAGTATAAAAGGTCCATAAGATGATCGTTTTTAAGGTCATACAATTGACATGTTGTGTCTGGTTTATTTGGCAAAAAACCCTCATGATATATAACACATTCGCATGACCAGGCATTTATATACAAGTCGACTCATACATGCATGCAAACATCTCTATTTCCTTTCTTTCTTTCTTTCTTTTTCAGGTTGTATACATTTTACATTGTCAAAACTTAGATCACGTTAGATCTCATTACCTAGGATAAAATATGAACAACATATACGTCTTTGATTGGCCAAACAAAACAGAAGTCGACTCGCATATATAAGGATTTCATTATATCTTATGAGTACTTGTGTTTAAATGTCGAGCAAGGCCATAAGATCAAGATGGGATACCTTAACGTGACAACCAGAAACGAATGAGGAGATTATACCACTCGACCAAACCGGAATCAATCACTAACTGATCACCAATATAGGTTAGCCACAACGATCAACCAACTGCTACCCTCGCCTTCTTTATTTCTTGGAGAAAAGAAAATTACAGCCTCTTGTTGGCTTTGAAACTCCACGACAGCACACCCAAAGGGAAGTCTCCTTCGACAAGCCCACGCCTAGCTTCTTTTCAAAACAGCACCCTCGCCCAAGAATTAGCCACGATCATAGCCTTTTGGACACTCTTGACGTCGACAAGGAATGGAGAAGAAGAGGATAAGCCGCCACTTATTTTCTAGGGTTCTTTGGATGTACGTTTTTATGAAACGTATTGCATAAAAACCGAAAATATATGGGGGATCAATTTCAGCCGAGTTTTAGGGGATTCACAACCGAAAATATATTTTCCAAGTTCAACAATATGGGCTTTATAATTAAATCTTGTATTTGTGACGAAATATTCGGCCCATGCAAGACATAAAACAGGTACAATATATTTTAGACGTAAACGTAACGGTTTTCCCTTATCTTGTACAAATTACATATTTACAAGTTAGGTTATAAAGGTATTTAATGAGCCTGACGCATTTTACGTATTTTATATATATTAAATTTTGAGGGGTAAAATAGTCTTTTAACATGTTTTAGATTTTAGGGTTTTACAACTCTTCCCCTCTAAAAGAAAATTTTCGTCCTCGAAAATTGAAGTCGCAGAGGTACACAGAGACGTACAAGTTAAGGCAGACGTAGCAATCCATAGTTTCGCACATATCATAACGATTTCGGTTCCAAAGCGTACAGAACATACAAATAGCAGATGTCGGTGAGAATCTTGCAAAGAGGTACAGAATTTCAAACAAACATAAGGATTGACAAATAACGGATATAAGCCCTAGTCCATTCACGTACCAACCCCAGGCAATTCCCAAGATGTCGTATGGTTTCAATAAGTTCAAATTATATGATCTCGGTATTATCACGTTGATCAGGCGTCATAATACTTGCATCACATAACAAGTTCTTATTGTCATCATATTCTGTCTCGGGTCATGGCAAACCACATAACCAAAATTACACAAAACATATCACATACAGATATCAAGTAACATACCAAAGCAGACCAGATTCACACATATGCAACATATAATACAACAAGCCAACTTACCATAGCACAAAATAAAGAAAGCCACCAACTTGCATAAAATGGTTCCTCATGACTCATTACTGACGATTCAAAGGAAAAGCTGAGATATCACCAAAATGCTAAACGATAAAACTACACGATTCAAACCGAGTTCTGAACGAATCAAAGAAAAGCAATACCGATCAAAATGACTTAACAAAATATCAACCGCCTCAAAAACGCATGACAACGAATCGAAGTAACACAAGTCGCACCCAAATCATATGAAGTAGATGAACTCCTCAGCCACCAGTTGAATCTTGTCTCCTTCTTTGCGCCTTTGGTTGATCCGTCCAGCTCCCTTCAGCAGCATCCTGATGTCTCCAGCAGCACGGCAGTCGGGTGCGGCTTCTGCTTCATGAACCTCTCCAGCTCAGGGACTGTTGCAGCAACGCAGGGTCAGCACCATCTTCTTCGGCTCCACGGTAGTCTCCATCTAACGATCGACAAACGAATGTGCGAAGACAAAATAACAAAATTCGATGCGAAAATAGGAAGGCCAAATCAGTGAAGACAAACGAATATCAAGGTCAAATCTACGACAATCAAAGGAATCGAAAAGATCGTAACGAAGGAAGCCTAATGTACCCAGTTCCACAGGTCAATCTAAAGGTCAACAAGACGAAACTTGGCTTCGATACCATAATTGTAACACCAACCGAAGGGTAGAAGTGTCATTACGGTGTCATATCAGAACGTACAATTAAAATCTTTGCAAACGAAAACCTTAAAATGAAGTATCAAATCATATGAACACTTCACTGACGAAGGAATACAATATCCAAAATGAAAAGAAAATCTCAAAACAAAAGATCTTCAAATAAGTCCAAATAATAAGGTAACTAGGGTTGGTCCCTCGAGAAAATCCAACTCTCACCCATCAAAGCCCATCTTCAATCCTAAAACCGCGCCAGGAAAAATGCGGCGAGCTTAAAAGCCCTGAGCAGATATAACGAAACGAAAGCTAAATAAAATCGAAATGCTAAATGAAATAAGGAAGTCGATAACAAGGTCGCAACAAAAGGGAAACAATGAGTCAGGAGATCCCAGAACACAATTATACGATATCCAAAGCACGTGATAACAAGGAAAACGGCGCAAAGCAAAGCATCGATGACATATATACAAGCACATACAAACCAGGCATACAAGTAATTGACAAGCACATATATACAAGCACATATATACAAGCACATAACGATACTCCCCCTCGACTTTTGAAAAATGAGCTTTAAAAAAAAAAGTTTGAGTCCGAGGAGAGTAATTGACAAGAAACGTATCCACAATTTTAGAAGAAACAACATATTTTAGGAAACATGCAAGTACAAGGTTTTATGAAACCGAAAAATATTTACTTTCTCCCCCTCAACACTTGTTCGAGAAAATTGTGAAAAGTTTGATAGAACACAGTGTTGACAGAAGATTTGTACTTGCCATGTTAAAAGAAATATAGATAGAAGAATATTTTTGTTGTTTTATCAGGTTTTATAATTTTTTATTTTGTTTTTGAAAAATATTTACAAAAGAGGTTTTGTGTTTGATGGTTTTAAGATCGTTTTAAGAGTTCATTCAGTTCCTCTTGAGTCAAACACCGCATACCAATCCGGTTGACCAACTCATTAAACCTAGCGGGAGGCAAGGCTTTGGTGAGAAGATTCGCTAATTGGTATTATGTACCCATAGTATAATTCATGCACGCGTTCGCGTGGTCCTTGATGAAATGATATCCAAGATCGATGTGCTTTGACTTTGAGTGTTGAACTGAGTTGCACGAGATCGCAATGGCACTCCGTTTGTCATAGTACATCGGGATTCTGTCAAATACGTAACCATAGTCTTTGAGTTGTGTTCTCATCCGAATGACTTGAGCACAACACGCCGACATGGCTACATATTCTGCTTTGGTTGATGACAGCGATGTACAATCCTGCTTCTTCGATTGCCATGACACCGGTTTATCACCAAGAAATTGTAATGCTCCTGAAGTACTTTTCCGTGAATCTAAGCATCCTGCGTGGTCAGGGTCTGAAAAAGCGATTAGTTCAAAACCAGAATCCTTTGGATACCAAATCCCCAAATTAATGGTTCCCTTGATGTATCGGAGGATTCTTTTAGCCTCAGAGAGGTGGGTTTCAGTTGGTCTCGACTGATAACGGGAGCAAAGATATACGGCAAATACAATGTCAGTCCTGCTGGCTGTTAGATACATGAGAGACCCAATAATACTTCGGTATTTGGTAGGGTCCACAAATTTCCCATGTAAATCAGCGTCTAGCTTCTTGGTAGTAGCCATTGGTGTGGCATAGGTGTCATAGTTTTGCATTCCAAATTTGTTTAACAATTCAAGGGCATATTTGGACTGACTCAAGAAAATACCACGGGGTGATTGATGAACTTGTAGTCCTAAAAAGAACGTAAGTTCACCCATCATGGACATTTCAAAATGTTTCTTCATTAGTTTTGCAAAAGCGATTGAGTACTTTTTTTTTGTTGACCCAAAAATGATGTCATCCACGTAAATTTGAACAATTAAAATATGTTCCCCGTGATATTGTATGAAAAGAGTTGGGTCGACCGAACCTTTGGTAAAATGATTGGCAATGAGGAAAGATGATAGCTTATCGTACCATGCCCGAGGAGCTTGTTTGAGACCATACAGAGCTTTGTTCAGTTTGTAGACATGGTTCGGGAACTCGGGATCAACGAATCCTTCTGGTTGGCTGACATAAACCGTTTCTTTCGGTTGTCCATTTAGAAACGCAGTTTTGACATCCATCGAAGACCTTCATATTCATATGAGCGCTGAACGCGAGAAATATCGAACGACCTCAAGACAAGCAACCGGGCAAATGATTCTTCAAAGTCAATACCTCCTCTCGTCGATAAACCTTAGCCAACAGGCGGACTTGTTTCGATTACGTTCCGCCCGGCATCCAATTTGTTTTTCCAAATTCATTTGAGACCAATGACGTAGACTCCTGTTGGTCTTTCAACCAGTTCCCATACTTCAAGACGTTTGAATTGGTTGAGTTCTTCTTTCATGGATTCAATCCAGTTGTCTTTTGTCATTGCGTCTTAAATGTTTTTAGGCTCCGATTGGCAGACAGTGAGTGCATAAATGCAATGTTCACCATCTGTGTGAAGACGTTGTCTCGTAACGACTGGTTGATTCGGTTTGCCAATAATATTTTCCCAGGATGGTCTTTTGTCCATCGATGTAGAGGTTGATGTTGGTATACGTTGTCGCCAGATTTTGAGGATTCAAATGGCTTGTTGAAGATTCGCGACATCCGTGCGGCAGTCTCATTAGCAAACGGGTTAAAGAACGCATTTGGATCAAAATCTGCGGGTG
The DNA here is from genome assembly GCA_910596185.1 of Chrysanthemum makinoi. Taxonomy (NCBI): domain Eukaryota; kingdom Viridiplantae; phylum Streptophyta; class Magnoliopsida; order Asterales; family Asteraceae; genus Chrysanthemum; species Chrysanthemum makinoi. The sequence goes on along the minus strand of OU343223.1, from coordinate 59,100,229 downwards.
GGGGTACTTCATTAAGAACATCATCAGCCGGTTCATCATTGTTGGAAGCGGTTTGTTCAACCGTTGTGGTGGAGTCAACTGGTGGTGCTTCTTCAACCGTAGTTGTTGTAGCAGGTGTATCGTATAATAATAGTATCGGGTTGAGCATGAAACAAATGGATACACCTGAAACGTTCTTCAATATCGCCAAATCAACATCGGAGCAAATAGCCTTTCCATTTGTTGACGAGTGAGTCGGGGCTTTGTTCACCGATGATGGGGGTTGAGGAAGTTTAAGCGGTTGTGATCGGTTCCAAGTCGTTATACTCGTAAGCCATTATGAAGAAGTTTCAGAATCATCTTCCCCTCAAACTAACAACCGCTCTTTAGCGATTTGAAACTTTGATGAAGTCTACATTTCCTCTAACTTTTGAAGGTTTCAGTATGCAGCCGAATTTGTAGATGAGCAGTAAACCACACAAAGAAAATCTGACTAATTGCGGAAGATCCGTTCGAGGGTAACATGCCAAAAATCAACAAGATCTTCTCACGTATGTAGACGCATCACACCAAACAAACCACGAAAGACTTAAATGATACGACTTTCCCCGAATGTTGTGGTCTTTCGAGTACTAATCACACAATGAATATGTAATAACTCAATACCAAGACCGTGTGTGAGGCATCATAACATCATATTTGGGTAACTTCACACGTGAAATTGAGACGATAACACTAAAGTGAGACGTTTGAGCCACATATCGTCTTATTTCTTCCCCCCTAATTGAAGAAATTCAAGAAGGCATTGGGTTTTTGCAAAGAAGCATGTAGAAGAACAAGGAAGCAATGACCACCTACACACTCTCTCCCTCGATGTTTTCAATGATTCGAATCATACACCACGATATGTTGATGATGAATTGAAGACAACGAAACCATGTATAAGGAGACAGCGAAACCATGTATGTTCAATTAATCGAACAAGTGTGAAGTACCATAAATATCTCGAGAGAATCAACTGGCGATAAAACTTCCGGTTTATTATGTTGATCATCGGTTGTGTCATTGTTGTTGAAAGCAGTTTGATCTTCCGTTATCAAAGATTCGATTGAGGTGCGCTTACAGAGCGTTGTTGTTGTAGATTCAGTGTATATGAAATTAGAGTATTATCGGTTGTGCATGAAACATTCGATACATCCAAGCACGACTTTGGCAGAATCTTTACCGTAGGAGCAAGCAATGTTTCCAATTCATGACGATTAAGTACAATGGTGAAACAAATGATGGATCATTAAATTTTAGACGGTGAGAAACGGGTCCTACGCCTGTATTGCAAAGGTAGAAGCCATAGCTGTTAATTTGTATAGAAAGTAGGGGGCAAGAAAGAAAGAACATGGATCCCCAAGTGTAACGGGTTCCGATGTTAGAGGCATAAAGATGTAGTGTCAATTATCTTCTTGACACCTGAACATGTTATTTTGATAAGTTCCTTTCCTACCTCATGGATGGATGTTGTGGGTTTCACACTTGTGTTGATGCAACTACTTAGTATCTTTCCTGTAGGAATCCACCTAAGACCAATAGTGTTGAAAACTCTACCCGTTGGAATCCATCTAAGGTTAGATCTAGGGGATGTTGAAACTTCTTTTGGGAAGAGTCTGCGTCCTATATTGATCCACCTATTAGGTTTCTGAAATTTTACGTTTAGATCAACGGGTTTATTTCTAACAATTTGTTGAGTAAACTTAGGTTTTGGTTTGCTACTACAAGCAGTGTTATGCAACACACTAGAAGGCATCACACTAGGTCGTGAACCTAAAATTCCATCCTTTTGGAGTAGTGCCCTTTTCCTAGCCTTTTCTTGATCATAGTTCTTGTGCAAGTCCTTTGTATCATATGACTTTTGAATTTTGATGCTCGGTTTAGACATTGTTTTCGAACTAATCCTAGACTGGCGAGAAGCGTACATGATGAGGTTTAACAAATAGGTATATCGCATTACAGGTTTAACATTAACATGTTTAACAGAAACAGAAGCATTATGCATTGGCCCGGAATGTGGAGTGACTGGTTTTGACAAATGATTATTCTCAACAACTTGGGAGGGAAACCGTGGTTTTGAAGATTTTGAACGTTCAGATTTAAATGCAGATGGTTGTCTAACTACTGATTGTTTTCTGAAAGGTTGTAGAGACGATTTCCCCAAGATTGTTGATTTTGTAAACTTAGTATCCACACTCTTGCCAGTTAATCTTCTCAGTTTGTTTTGTAAAGCAACATGTGCAAGCCCCTTTGCTTGAATTTGAGCCTTTAAATGCTCATTTTCTTTTACTAATGTGTCCACACGATTACTTCTTGCAATTCCACAAACATTGAGTTCAACATTGAGTTCAACTTCTCATTCAGAACAATAAATCCTTCTTGCAATTCCACAAATGCCTTTTCTTCTTCAGAATCATCAGTAGCAAGGTTTGGTGATGAAAGTTTTAAGCAGTAGATGGAAGGAGATGAAGTCATCATACTTGAAAGGCGGATATAGTGATTTTCAAAATTTCCCTCCAAAAATAATTTGAAAAAATTTTGACTCTTAAAATTTGAAATTCACTATAAAATTCAATTCTAAGGTTGTAAGAAAAATTTGAGTTATGACAATTTTGACGCAAAATTTGACTCGAAAAATTCGAATTTGGGCCCAAAAATTTAAATTTTTGACCAAAATTTTCACAGTTAAACCAAAATTTGAATCTCGCGTAAAAATTGAACGTTTACTCTCCCCTAAAAATTATATTTTACTCAAATTTTCCCGCCAAAAAACTTTTTTTTTTTGATAACTTGTGTTGATGGATCTTTGTAGTCGAATGAACCTTTGTTGATGAAGTATCCTTAGGCGTAGAAATCACAATAAAGCCAAGTAGCACTTATGCGTAAAAATACCAAAGTTACGCGTAACAGCAAAAGTTACGCGTAGGTTTAGCTTACGCGTAAGTAAGGAGAAAAAACACTAAAGTTACGGTAAACAGTAAGTTAGGCGTAGAAAACTTAAGCGTAGGATTACCTTATGTGTAAGACAAAGCTTAGGCGTAAGATAAATCTTATGCGTAAGAGGTTCAACGCGTAAGCTTAAGCTTATGCGTAAGTTTAGGGTTTTTAGCCCAAGTGATCTTTACACTATCACAGTGCAAAAGATATCCCAAGTCGACGTATTTTCAGGCTTATCCAAGCAAGAAAACACGGAGTAAACCACGAAACGGAAGATCAAACCAAGAACCAAGTTACGCGTAGTTTTAAGGTTTTGCTACGCGTAGACTTACTCGTAAAAATGATTGTTGCCCAAAGATGTTTCTAAACCAGATTTTTGTGATGAAATAGCTTCAATATCACCAAGATAACACAAAAGTGTGAAACTTGATGATCCAAAGTGTCTAAAAACGATTCGCGTAGGAAAGCTCGGCCACGTAAAAAACCAGGTTCAAAACGATGATCCACACGTAAAGGTTGAAACGTTTTGCCAAAAACAGTTATTTTAACACCTTAAAACGTTGAAAGTACAAGAATCTTGGATTAAAAAGTGTAAAAAATTTGTTTTTAAGCGAACCAAAGTATTACCCGTATGCTTTACGCGTAGGACCAAAACCCACTTCAAAAGCAATACGTTCACCCAACTATTTGGCGATTGATACCACTGTTAGGTCACCATATTAGTAACACAAGCATCAATAGAAGAAATAGATAAGAGATGATCGGTTGAACCCTTATCCAAACACACAAAATAATGAGAGAAAGGTTAAAGCAAAGAGTGAAATAGAAAAGAGAACAACCAACCCTCAAGTGAGGGTTATTACAAGGTATTTATAGGAAGGGGAGCTAGGGCAACACTCCTACTCCCTCCTTTCCTTAATGGACATGGGCCTAAGCTTATGGGCCTTCTACATAAGTTTAAGCTAATAACAAACATAAAGGCCATAATTAAGCTAACTATTACATATGAATCACTAACACTTGATTTAGGTTTAGGAGTGATTCCAACATTAAGATATTGGTCATTAGTATATTTTTATTGCTCATAAGTTTATAACATATGCTAATATGTGTATGCATCTAATGTTCTTTTATTTTTTTGTGTATAGGTGTATTCTGCGAAGCTCAGTGCTAGATCAAAGTTGCACTATATCAAAACTATAAGTAAAAAGTTGAGTTTCAATCCTGATCGTCTTGAACTTTTTAAAAGCACGGTTTTCGGGAAATGGTTAGACATAAAAACATACGAGCTTGATAACCATTTGCTTCATTATTTGCTCCAACATCAACGCTTTGTTGAAAACCCTAATATAAATGCTCCATTGTATTTTGATATCTGGGGACACAACTTAGAGTTTGGTCGTGAAGATATGTGTCTAGTATTAGGTCTTCGCTTTGGTGATGTCTCTTTAGAGCAATTTAAAAAACGGGAATCTGGATTTGGTAAACGTATGCTAAATTTTCTTAGAGAGAGGGGTAACGAGAGAATCAACAATATAAAAGCTGAACAACTAGTTAGGGTTCTTAGTGATCAAGTTGAGTTTAATGAACTTTCAGATGATGATGTTGTTCGCCTTTGTCCGGTTCGATGTTAGAGAACTTTTATCGGCAAACAGGAAAGAAATTTGGTGTCCCTTGAGATATTGGTTTTAGTAGATGACATTTATGCATGGAATGCATTTCCATGGGGCGAGTACATTTAGGTTGAGTTTCACAATAAGATTTGTAATGCTATCTCAAAGGTTAGAGATAGACATTTGACTGAAAAGGCTACTAAGGGCGATGGTTACATTGCAACTTATACATTGAATGGATTTGTGTTCGCTTTGAAGGTGCGTAACTATTGTTTAAATACTAAGAATTTAAATCAGTATTGTAGCATGAACCTTAGTGTAGTAATTTTTATGCTAATAGTAATAATAATTCCTTCAGATTTGGCTTTTGGAAACCTGCCGCAATTCACTAAATTGGTGGGTTAAAGAAGATAATGTGATCCCTCGGGGTGTTGCGTGGGAGGATGCACACATGTTTGAGAAGACCGATTATGATCTTCTTTTTCGTAATGCAGAAATGGTTCGCATTGTGCCGACAGGTTATACTCTACTCTTTTTGAAAAATTGTTTATGATTTTTGAAGGTATTTGCGTTAGTGTATAATAATTTTTTTATATGCAGTGACTGAGATGAAAGAACTTTGGTGGATATCTAGTTTAGACTTTTTCAAGAAGTATAACGCAGATACACCAGCAGTCAATAGATCCCGTCGACCGGAGAAGTTAAGACCACGGAGAAGGTGTTCAGTCTCAAATGCAGATACATCACCGGTCATTAGGAAGGCGCAGCAATGCATGCCGTATATGGGGGATTTGATGCCATCTACAACAACAATTGTTGCTCAGATGGCTAAAATGCAACAACAAATTAATCAATTACATAAATTTGTCAAGCATTTGAGGCCCGATTAGGATAGACGATTCGGGTATGGATGGAGAATTGCCACCTAGTGCAACAGTTTTAGATCAGATGGCTAATATGCAACGGCAAATTGATGAACTTCTAAATATATCCATACAATTTGAAGCTTGATGGGGTTAGTGAGAAGAATGGGGTGAATCTGATACTGCGCGCGTGTCTGCGAAAAAGGTTATATTTCTTGCAATCCTTTTAATCTGTTTCTATATTTTGTTTTGCTTCTATTTACTCATTTGATGTATTACCTATTCATACGTGTTTTATGTGGTATGATATTGTTTTGGATATGCATTTTAAAAACTTCACGTAAACTACTATAGTTTATGTTGTTAAAATCTGTAGCGTTTAAGTAATAAAAAGTAAATTGTAAATTATAAATTTTTAGTTTTTGTAAAAGTTAATAAAAACTTCACCTATACTAGTATAGTTCATTTATGACACTAGTGTTTTGTATTTAATAACTTCACCTACACTATTAGTTCATTAACTTCACCTAAACTACTTACTCTATAAATAAGGCTTCTACACTTCTACACATTCATAATTCTACACATTGACAGTCTTTATTTTCCACTGTTTCTAAAAAATGTCCGACAACATTCCATTCGAAATTCAAACGGAAATCATTTCTAAACTTCCTGTACATGTTTTACTTCAGTTTAGAACTGTTTCAGAGACATGGAAGTCGTTCATCGACAGCTCCAAATTCCTTGTTGGTTTCGGTGTTTGCACGTCTGTGCCTTGTAGTTTCCTTATTCACTATCAGTAAGGATTTGTTGAGTCACAATTTTTATCTTTTGTTGATGATAATGTCAATTTGTTCCAACGACGTCTCTTTTTTCCAAGTTTTCCTAAAGTCATCTCTAATACAAGTCTCATGTTTTTGAATATTTTGCCTATTGGCACCTCTCATGGTTTGTGGTGTTTTTCTGATTCTTATAAGATGGTTGTTCTTTGGAACCTGTCAATAAGAAAATCAGTTGCTATAGTTCTCCCTGGTTGGTTAAGTCAATCTGAATCTGATAAAGTAGTTATCGGTTTTGGTGTTATTCCAGTCACTTTTGACCCTACCATTTTAATGATTTCATATCCGCTTGATGGACACGGAACATGGAATGTTTCAGTGTTTACATTGAGCTCCAAGCGCTGGAAGAAGTTAGAAAGTCAACATATGCATTGTCAGTCATTTCGACTTAAACGGTCAAGTTAGGCTGTATTAGGTAGTTTTATTTACTGGGTGGCTTCTCAACGGACTTTAGGCTCATCTGAAAAATCTTATATGATTGTCTCTTTTGATTTGGTTAACCACAGCTTTTCGGTATTAGATATACCTTACAGCTTACTTAATCGGATTGCAAGACCTTTCTATATTTCAAAACTAAGAGACTCTCTTGTCATTTTTGGCAACATGATTGGAGATCAGTGGCACACGGCCTGTTTATGGGAGATATTGTTGGATGGTAACACTATAAAATCCTTTAAAACACTATTTAACATTTTCACTCCTCATTTACTAAAATTAATTGGATTTACAAAGATCGGGGATCCAGTTTTTGAATCTGATCAGCCTTACCAAATGGATCACACTCTTGAAGTCTTCCAAGTTTGGTCACAAGAATTAATTAATCTTCGTGTTGAAGGAGACGCAGGGTCCTTCTTCATGAGTCCTTTCAACGAATCGCTACTTCTGCTTACGCATCCAGATTGTTCAGTTTATTAAGTTGTTTGTATGTTATAGTTTGTATGTTTTTATCTAGTTGGTTGTATTTTAGTTTCTAAGGTTTTCTCAGACTTGTTTGTATGTTTGAGTCTGTATGGTTTTGTAACTGTTATGTATAATAAAACCATATTATTTATGTAGACAGATTAAATCTCGATCCTAATTAACAAATGTAATTTAACTTTTAGTTTTTTCAGACCAGTACTCAAAATGATGGTAGTATGGATGTAGATGATGATTCAAAGGTTTGTTATAACAATGGTTTTTTTCAGTATTCGTACACATCAATTAGTTGACAAAGTACTTAACATAAGTATATATTTATTTTTCAGACGGGTGCTCAAAATGACGGTGATATGGATGTAGATGATGTTGTGAAGGATGTTAATGTTAATGCAAATCTGAATGTGCAAGATGATATATTTAGTTCTAAGAACGATTTATCTTCACAACAAGTGCAAGAAGTAATAAATGAGTTTTTTGACTCACCGCAAGCTCATACAGATGTTCAGGTAATGTATGATAGGAATTACATATCAATCTTATGAGTTAATACATACCCAAAATTTCGAGAAATTTACACGTGCATTTGATTAGGATGGGAATGTTTGTGACGTTGATCAAGATGTGCCAAACAAGCAAGAAATGAACGAGCCCCAACAGATGGATTCACCTCTTTATCCGCTAAGTATGTGTTGTCTGCTTAATATAATGATAGATTCACCTTTTAATCTGATAACAAACACATTCAAAAATATGTATGTTTTTTATAGGTCGAGACTCGCTGTGAAGTTGAACATGTTGAACATGTGGATCTGATGAGTGAGGAAAAAAACTTACATTCTCCTTTATGCAAGGTAAATATACTTTGAACATGTTAATATATTATCTTAAATTAAAAAAAATGAACATGACATTAACACAAAGTAAACTTCTTTTCAGGATGATAATGTTCTTAAAGTTGATGAAGATGTGGAAATGAAGGCCGTGATGAGTGACGACAAAAACTTACAGTCTCCTGTAAGCATGGTGAGTATACTCGGAACATTATAATATAATAAAATAAAAAAACGAACATGACATTCACTCAAACATGATATTGACACAAAGTTTTTTTGTTTTTCAGGTTGAGAATAGTGTAAAAGTTGATGAAGATGTGCAAATGAAGGGTGTGACGAGTGAGGCACAAAACTCACGTCTCTGTTTTTCAGGATGAGAATGTCCCGATGACTGAGGCACAAATATCGACTCTCCTTTTAATCCGTAAATATTCGTTGAAGATGTAAATCTAATAAAAATTTAACCAAGTACTCACTCAAGATAAACTGCTTTTCGTGATGTTCTTCTTTTGACGAGGACCAACATGTTCAAGTGACACCGAGTCTATCTCTAGCCCCGGAATTAGCACTCCCGTTGATGTGAAGTATGTTGACGCGTTTGACTGTGATGAAAAAAAAAGTAAAAACTATACGCGTTCCTTTTGAACGGGAGAGGAAGCAGAGCAAGCTCCTTCAATCCCCATATACGCAGCAACCTTCGACCACACCAAGAAGGTCTCTAAGGCGACATTTGAAACCTCAGATTTCCGCTGTCATTGGACCGGATGGGTAAGAAATCAAACTCAAACCGTTCAAAGAGGTATTTTAGTGATAACATTTTTTTATAATGTTAATAACAATGATATAGCTTCTATAATTTTATTATAATCCTTATTTCCATTGCCCAAATGCGTAATCTATGTCGTGCTGGTCTAGGGACAATGTTCACCTTTTGTGCATCCGTAAATAAAATGGGTTTTGGATAAACAAAAAGAATAAGAACAAGGAGTTGTTTATGTTCCCATGGGCGGAGGGAGGGACGACTGCAAACCAAGTTTTGGCTAGGATTATTGGGCAGAGACGAGGAACACAGGGGTTGGCTAAGTGATGTGGTACGTATTTATTACAAGTATATAGTTCAAAGCTTTATTTCGGGTGGTTCGTACCTAATAGATGATCTGTTTCAATTTTGAAATCACAGCATGTTGGATTGTTTGTGGATATAATGATGCATTTTAGACCTGATGATGCTGATTGGGTCATGGTTAGCCCATTTTGGGCGACAATGATCCTTGACGAGCAAATGCCGCTCTATTATGCAGACGGAGTGACGAACGGCATCCCGTGGTTTCGTGAAGGCGTCAATAAGGTGTCTCTTTCTTTAATTATCACATATTATGATATATATTAATCTGCCAGGAAGCAATGTTTGATCAATTAAAATATGTCCTATAAGAGTAGCGATAATTTAGTTAGTCAGGCGATGATGAAACTTTTCTGCAAATTGTTTATCGGACTATAATTCAATGACACCCGTATCTTGGCGGGGTAGCCACACCTTAGGGCATGTGGTTGCAGCCATGGCGGGTGTGTTGTACCGTTAATTTTCTCTTTCCAAGAAAATTACCAAAAGAGGCCATTTTTCCAAGTGTGGTCCATTTTAAGACTTTTAATCATCTCTTTTCCAAAAGAGCCACGCCAACTGCTTCAACCGCCGACTCCATACATATTACGACGCGTGGTATGGTCTTGTACTTTTCCAATTGTACACTAAGTCTCACATCAAATCTCCAGTGTTACGAGATCATAAATGGCAAACAAATTTACTTTTATATGATTGTTAAGACTATGTGAGAACATAAATGGCAAACAGATTTACTTCTAAATAAGCATTGGTATTTAACAATTAATGTTCAAAAGATTTCGAAGAACATAAATGGCAAACAGATTTACGTCCCATAGATGAAAAGATCCTAGACAACTATGGCCCCTTATAGTCAGATCCTTGTTGGTTTTGGTACATTTTTATAGGCTGAATTTCCTTTCTCGCAATGTGGTACCTTAATGTTAATAGTACCACATGGTTTACCACCTTGTACTTGTTGATCCATGTAAACTTGTTGTCTTAGCTCTTCTAGAATTTTAGCTGGTAATCGGTCCCTTGGTTCAGTATTTGGGCCATATCTCTCTTCAATCTCAGGAAATATGACCTCTCTTAGTGCCTTGATTGACCATTCCATATCATCAAAGATCGACCTTGAATGTAACTTTTTTACTTTTACGTTTTGACATATTTAGAATAAAGTGAAGTAGGGTTAATGCTGAATTAAGTGTGTCCACTCTTAAATAGGAAAAACCACACCTACCAAATGCCATATCAATACTGTTTGGTTTTGAATGACAGTTGATTCCTGACCTATATTATTTTCAAAAATGACAGTTGAAAATCTGAAAATCACATACAAATATTCCTGATCAACAATACCTGATATATACTCTATATATTATTGTCAAATCTTTTATCATTTCAAATAGACTAAAAAACAAAAATAACTTTTTGACTGGCAACAGTGATGTGATATGTAAGAGGTTGTGATGACGATTAATCAAATGATGCGATGTACCATATCTTGGCATGGCAACTTTATAGCATTATTTTGCAGCCATGGGTGGTTATGTCCTGATGTTGTTTTGCTGATCCGAGCCTTGTTGTGTGTGTGTTTCTTTGATGATATTCAATCGTTAAAGTTGCAAAAGAAAAAAAGTGTCGATCACTTGGATTTGGGAAATCTTTTGGTTTGCTTTTGACCGGCAACAATAATGCGAGAATTAAGAGGCTGTGATGACGATGAATCAAATGATGCGATGTACCATATCTTGGCATGGCAATTTTATAGCATTATTTTTGCAGCCATGGGTGGTTACGTCCTGATGTTGTTTTGCTGATCTGAGCCTTGTTTTGGTTCAGCCACGGGTGTGTTGTGTGCGTGTGATAAATCTTTTTTGTACAGATATATTTTCCGAAGAAATACAAAGGTATGTATTTCCCGGGTCGTTTTCCCAACGAGGGATGAATGGAGTTAACAACTCACGTGTCGATTCGGGATTCGAATATGAAAATAAGGAATTTTGGGTGATTTCTAAACTACAAGGCAAGCAATAATAAAGGAAAGCAAATAAAACTACTGAATCTATGATTAAAACAAGTAAATGCAACTAAGTATGCAAGTTTAAACTCAAAACGCGAAAAACGTAATTAATGAAACGTGAATAAAAATGCAACTACTCTAATTTTAACCCGAAAAGTGAACTAATATTATTCTACAGCTAAAAATGATATTTCAAAGCTATTTGTGATTTAAAACTAATTTTTATGGTTTTTTCTTGATTTATTTTGAATTAAAAACTAATTTACGACATTTAAAATAGACTTGAAATACTAAAAATTAGGAAAATAAGCAAGAAAATTACAAAACTACTTTTAAAAAATCAAAATTAACTAAAAAGAATTTTCAAAACTGGAATCACATTTTTCTGACTTTTTCTCTATTTATTATGAATTTAATACTCTTTAAAACTAATTAAAAGGCTAGAAAATACTATTTAATCTAATAAAATTCTGGAAAAATACTTTTTATCACTTTTTGATTTTTCTAAAACTAGGAAAATTGAAATTACATTTTTCTGAACATTTTCTGAATTATTTGGATTAAATGCTAATTAAAAATGCTAGAAAATGACATAAAATGCAGAAAAATAGCAAATGAACAGTAAAAAATATGAAAACTTCCAGATTATTATAAAATAAAATAGAGAACTAGGGAAAATTAACAGAAATGATTTTTGAGTACAGGAGATATGATTTGGGCTAGAAACTGTGGGGAATAAGCTACTTGAAACAAGCTAAAAGCTTCCTATAAGCTACCACAAGCTACCACAACCTAAAAATACCTAAACTAACCAAGATTAAGCTAATGCAACTGGTTTAGACCCTAAAAGCACAAGCTAGAAGCACTATTCCACAATTTCAGATTCTAGGTTTAATAAGCCAAACGGCCCTCAAGCCCTACTTTAAGCACTATAATAAGCTATCTAGAAAAATCACAAAAATAAGCAAAAATGTCCTAGTAGTAGACAACCAACCAGAGAGATAGCATCCAAAATTTCAGCTTCAAAGGATCTAAAATGAAGAAATGAAAAATCAAAACTAAAAGCTATTTGGGAATCTATCTAACTTAATGCAGAACAGTAGTGAGACTAAAAGGCTTATTGCAGACTGAGATTAGCTACTCTAAAAGCTGATATGGACCTAAAATAAGCTATGGGACTTAAGCTGAGCAACTAGGATGAAGAAGATCCTAACTATTCATACTAAACCTATTTAGGAACTATAGCAGCAAAACTCAAATCATTAAGTAACTAAAAAACTGTTATCGCAGCAGTAACGTAACTTAAAGCATCCTAAGGGGGATCATTGCAGAACCTTATAACCATCTAAATCAACATCTATCATTTCAGAGAGCTATCCTGAATCAAGGATTCATTCTATTCTACATACGGAAACTGATTTCAAGTCATCTAAACAGAGATGTATTAATGAATAAACCGATGTAGGACGTAAGATTACTTAAGACAGATAAGAACACGCAAACTTTGAAGCATCTAAACTTGAAATATGAGAAAGAAAACTATAGAAACAGATTTAGAGTTTATAACACTAAAGTTTATACAAACTACAACATTAAAAATTAACAAACCTTCTACTTCCAAACACTCCTTTATCAAATCCAAATGACCATTAGCACTAATAATCTGGTGAAACCTGTTCCATCACTGAGTTAAACTTACCAAAACCAACCTAAAAACTTGAACAAACAACAATTTAATACCAGAATTCAAACAAATCAGATTTGACTATTGAACTTTGACCAACATTAACTTTTGTTGACTTGTGAAGAAAATGGTTTTTTAAAGAACAGTTAAGAGAAAAATGAACTAACATAAGCTTTAACAAGCTTATATGAGCTTAAATGAGCAGTACTTGAAAGCTGAAAAACGGATTTGAAACAAATGAATTTTAACAAAGTAAACTTAAATTGCATTGAATCAAAAAGTGACATTACATTGATTGAAATGAAATTACATTTGAACATAAACAATTAAACTATGAAAACGATTAAATGACAATAAAAGGTCAAAATTCCTCTAAAGCTTGAGAAATTGGACGGTTTAACAATGTGGACATGAGGGGCTTTTATAGCTGAGCTGAAGCCTTCGGTTTTGATCTTGAGAAGCCTCTGGAAGTCTAATCTACATCATTCAATCAAATCCCACATCACCCAATCTTATCTCAACCCTTGGATCAATAGAATGATGTGGCTCGTCCAATAAGAGTCCTCCAATCTGCCACGCTGGCTATCCTATGACACTCCTATCTCTGACACGCTGTCAGCTTCTAGAAGGTACATTAAGTGGGGTAATTGTGATGGGATGCAAGGTAACTTGGCTTGGGTGTGGTGAAACAGTAAAACCATGGAGGATAATAGCTTTTGGGCGCGTCTGGATTTATTTATATTAATTCGTTTTGGCTGGGTCATGGGTTGGGTTGACCTGGGTTTTAGTGGGTACACGGGTTAAAGGGATTGGTTTGGACCGGGTAATGGATTTGGCTTGGTTAATTTTGGGCCTTAATGGGTATTTTGGACTTAGGATATGAAATGTGATCCATTTAGCTTATAAGGGACCAAAGGTGTAAAAGCTGAAAATCCAGGGACCATAAGTGTAATTCTGAAAATGTAATCCAAGGGCTGATCTTGTCATTCTTTAATAATCCAGGGGTTGAATTTGCAATTTTTGAAACTTCCAAGGACTAAACATGACAATTCTGAATCTTCAGGGACTAAAACTGCCATTTTGAGAATTGATTGTCCAAACTTGCAAATTCCTTTCCCAGCCTTAGCTTTTAGCATTCTTCTTTCTCTCGTGCTCGGTTTTCTTCAGTTTTGGCTTTCTTTCGGCTGTTTTGTCACATCCGTACCTGCACATGCAAAAACTCAAGAAACACGCAAATATTAGCAATAAACGGCTCTTTCTTGGTTATTTTGGGTCAGTTTTGATAAACAAAAGATATGTGTTTAAGCACATATCAGCGTGTTTTTTGGTTCACATGGATTTGGGAAATCTTTTGGTTTGCTCTATCAATTTTCTAAGTGAAAAGTAATCCTTTGAATGTGCATAAATTGTATATGCTTTAGTTAGGCGATGATGACTATTTTCTGCAAATGGTTTATTGGACTACAATTTCATAACCGTATCTTGGCAGGGTAGCCACACCTTAGGGAATGTGGTTGCAGCCATGGCGGGAAGCAACAGCATAGGCCATGTGGTTGCAGCCATGGCGTGTGTTTTGTACCGTTCATACATTTCTAGATCTGAGCCTTGTTAATGTCAAACATTACTTACGTAATGCTTAAAGATGCTAACCTTGGATTTTGGGCCTCTTTTGGTAAGTTTCTCTGTTTTATGCATGTTGTTAGATTCAGTCCCAAAAAGGCCCCGATCAGCGGAGGAGTGCATTTCACCAAAGAAAGATGGGACACTGAAGAGAATGCTGTGGCAAGTAATTTGGTGCAGATTACTTTTCGCAATATCCACTTCGTTTCCGCCTTTCTTTGAGAATTGCATTCTATTATTGATCGTGGCCTTTTGGAACTGGAACTGAAAACATGCAAGAACGTGATAATTATCACGGCCTTTGGCATCTTGAAAGTTAGCGTAAAGATTTGATGTGACACTTAGTGTACAATTGGAAAAGTACAAGGCCATGCCACATGTCATAATATGTATCGAGTCGAGCAGTTGAGCATGACTCTTTTGGGAAAGAGATGAGAAAAGAGTCTTAAAAATGGCACACACTTGGAAAATTGGCCTCTTTTGGTAATATGAATGTAGTTTGAGGAGTTGAGCAGTTGAGCGTTGTCGGACTATAATTCAATGACACCTTCATATTAAAGGGTTGCGTCGACAAGATAGGTTTAGAAAGGCGATGATGAACCTTTTCTGCAAATGGTTTATCAGACTATAATTCAATGACACCCGTATCTTGGCGGGGTAGCCACACCTTAGGGCATGTGGTTGCAGCCATGGCGGGTGTTTTGTACCGATAATACATTTGATGATCTGAGCCTTACTTTTAGCAAATCGGTGATATAAAATTGACATTTGTAACGGGGCTTACTATTTCGAAAAGAGGCAAATTTTTCAAGGGTGGTTCATCAACCAGGTTTTGTGTTAGTCAGGCGATGATGAACCTTTTCTGCAAACGACACCCGTATCTTGGCAGGGTAGCCACATCTTAGGGAATGTGGTTGCAACCATGGCGGGTTTTTGTACCGCTTATACATTTTAAGATCTGAGCCTTACTTTTGACTGTCAACCTTCCAATTCATATGTTCACTTTTGTGATTGTAAACATTATATAATCATTTGGCTTTCTGATGAATCTGATGCAACTATTTACATGTTTAGGTGTTCTTTCCCATCAATGAACCTGAAACACACTGGTGCCTGGGCGAACTATCTATCAAAACAGGTGTTATAACTTTATATGATAGCCTTGGGAGCCCGAATGTTGAAACACGTAGGTGGTGGCTAACTTTGAGGGAAGTTTTTGCTTGTCAACTACCCACGTATCTTGTTGAGAGTGAGGTGATGAAAAAGAAGAAAATCGATGCCAATAAGTATCGTGTTTCCTTTCAGTATGCACCTGATGTCCCTAAACAAGGTGGTCTTTATGGGGATTGTGGTGTTTGGGTCTGTATACTTTTGTACAGGTTGTCTCATAAGCTATCATTGAAGGTGAAGAATCCTGTCCAAGTCGCTTTGGCTTACCGTGAGTATTTGGTGAATATTTCGAAAATACAAGATTCCAGTTCCGAGTGACATTTGACATTTAAGTTCTCAGAAACAATCTAACTTATGTAAACAATATAACTTCTGCTGTTGGTATGCTACTGTTGGTATGCTAGTGTATGGTCGTTTGCCATTTACAAATGGCTTATTTTGAACATGTTATGTAAACATTAATATGCTAGAGTATGGTCGCTTTATGTAGACAAAGTTATGCAAACATTAATATGTATATATTTATATATTTAACTTATCTTGCTAATGTATCATGTTGCTAGTGTATGGTCGTTTTATTAAATATTGAACGATCGCCGACCGGTGGTTGGGGAGATGGTAGTTTGGGAGATGGTGCATTTAATGTTTCTTGTGTGATTGTCGATATAAATATAAGTTAATAACATACGGAATTTCCACACAAACAATTATATACCTTCTAGTGTTCTAGAAAGTAAACAACAAAATGAATTCACCCCAAATTAGGAAGAATTACTTGATATAGATGACTCCGATCTCCAACTGTCAGCCACCTCCCAACTACCATTTTCATATGGAAACACTACAACTCAAAATAATGCTAAAATGCCGGTTACGATAATACGAGGTCCTGCAGGTATTGTTCAAACGGCGAATGATGTGGGTGTGGATGATGGTATAATGGCGACACAGGAGTACATTAGAAAAGTAGTGTATGATGTGGGAGAGGATTCCGATTTTAATAGTGGGCCATGGGTTAGTGCAGTTGAGTATATGAAACCTGATGGCGGTATCATGATTGGTTGTTTCACGATATCGAGAAATTTACCAAGAAATGGAAACTTGACAACGTTGTTGCTATAATTAAGTCTTGTACCCCAAACGTCTTGGGTGATCTCACAGTATCGTTGAAAGATGTTTAAGGTTTTATATCAGGTTCAATACATCACAAAGTGGTTAATGACGAGAGGTATGAAAAGTGCTACGTCGGGCTGTTTGATCCTTCGTAACGTTTCTGTGTTTTCTCCGAAACAACTGAAATCACTATCTTAATATTAATTTAAAAAATGTTGTTAAGGTTTTCTCCAAGGATAGTGTTGCTAACAATGAAAGTGGAGTTGGAAGTAGTGGAAGTGTAATCTGAATTTTAATTAATGTAATTTTCTACTTGTTGATCCATGTAATTTTCTATTAATTCAATAATTTAATCTACTTAGTTAAATGTGATGTGGTATTCAACAATCAAACAATATAAGATATAAAATAACTAGATGAGACGCATTTGATTCCAATTTGACTAACGTAGAACATAAGTCAACACATTAAACATACGTTAATTACTACCCCACACTAAGATTTCCTACCGAATCTAACAACTCATTTAGCAATGCACCTGACATACATGCGTGGTTTTCTGGATTCATTGCCAATTCGAGTTTGGTCTCCAACATCTTTATTCTTGTCTCTAGCATGTTTATTTGCAAATCTTTGAACATGCAGTTGGAACATTCTGTTAGTTCAGATGTACAAGTTGGTGGAGTTGAAGGTCCCGGAGAATTAAAATTAGGTTGTTGTGAAGGATTATAACCGGGACTGTTATCAAATTCTTCCTTCCACATAAAAAATCTACACTCGTATTCTTTTTTTGCTGGCTGTTAAATATTAAAATAAGAGGTGGTTATGAAATAACATTTTAACTATACGGGAAACATAAGATATCTAACCTTTGAACGAGGACATGAATAGAAAAGTTGACCATAACTATTCTCCTTGTATGATTTTTGTAGCACTATGTTTCCAGCTCCACATCGACACATATACCGATCCATACGAATTTGTTTAGGGATACGATTCTTTGAGATTCAATATAAACGTGCTCGACTGCTCAACTGGTACGCAGGGAGATGTGTGTATATAATGTGCTCGACTGCTCAACTACTCAACTGCTCAACTGGTAGTTGGGGAGATGTATATATTTAATGTAATATAAATGTGGTGAGGTAGATGAAAAATTTAATGTGGTTGCTGGTTATATTAAATGTGGCATTAAATATCCATCTCCCCAACTACCAGTTGAGCAGTTAGGCAGTTGAGCAGTTGAGCAGTTGAGCAGTTGTTGCATTAAATAGCCCCAACTACCAGTTGAGCAGTCAACTCACGTCATATTTCGACACGTGTCCCATGCTCGACTGCTCAACTGGTAGTTGGGGAGATGGGGATATTTAATGACACATTTAATATAAATTTGGTGAGGTAGATGAAAAGTTTAATGTGGTTGCTGGTTATATTAAATGTGGCATTAAATATCCATCTCCCCAACTACCAGTTGAGCACTTGAGCAGTTGTTGCATTAAATAGCCACATCTCCCCAACCACCGGTCGTGCAGTCAACCCAAGTCATA
>OU343223.1:59004087-59081840 GCA_910596185.1 Chrysanthemum makinoi | reverse complement strand
TTTCGACACGTGTCCCATGCTCGACTGCTCAACTGTTAGTTGGGGAGATGGGTAAATTTAATGGGTATTAAATGTGAGTCAATGTCCATAGGTGGTTTTAATAAATGTGGAATTAAATATCCAACTCCCCAACTACCAGTCGAGCGTCAAACACTGATCGACTCATAACTGATCGACTGCTCGACTTTTACCAAATTTTTCAATAGATATATATTAGTACGGATGAGGTGGTAAGTCCTTAAGTTCAACCTCAGGAAATTCTTCAGTTTTCTCAACTGACTTGACTTCCTTGTTATGAAGCTCGATGGGAGGGAGTGATAATGGATCATTATTAAGCAACTTCTCAATGAGAAGAATATCTCCCTCGATGTCAATTGGAGCGTGATCAATTTCCCATGGAACCGAATCACTAGACAAGTATGCTTCAATCTCTTCCAAGATGAAGTCACTTTCCTCAAACGGAGTAAGAGAAGGGGTGGAAGAGTTAGAATTAAATAGGCTAGGAGATGATGGATTATTTTTGAGAAATTCTTCAATGGGAAGAATGTCTCCCATTGGATCACAATCATCATCATCCAATCCGGATGAAACTGAAGAAAGTGTAGTTTCATCCACAGAGTTAACAAACTCGATACGATAAACAGATTCCGGAGATGGGACAAGTGGTGTGCTCTTAGAGCTAGCAATTTCCACCACTTCTGATAAAGTCTCCGATTCTAGATCATCATCATCAAGAACACTCTTGACATCCCTGGTACAGCTTTCAAACCATTTGTTTGAACCAGGGTTGATTTTCAAAGCTTTTAG
The DNA here is from genome assembly GCA_910596185.1 of Chrysanthemum makinoi. Classification (NCBI taxonomy): domain Eukaryota; kingdom Viridiplantae; phylum Streptophyta; class Magnoliopsida; order Asterales; family Asteraceae; genus Chrysanthemum; species Chrysanthemum makinoi. The sequence goes on along the minus strand of OU343223.1, from coordinate 59,081,033 downwards.
CTCAGCACGTTTTTGGTGAACACTCTTAACCGTGAAATTTGAGAGTGTTGCATTGATTCTTTCAGATTTTTGATCAATTGTGGCAACACTCTGTTTGTACAGAGGTTTGGAGTTCTGGTTGATATTCAATGTGAGCTCTTCGTTGTCAACCCGTATGGTTAACTCTTCAGCAAACACATCAATCAAAGCACGACTCGTTCTTAAGAAAGCTCTCCCTAAGATAAGGGGAACTCTAGGATCTGCATCGAAGTCTACTACAACAAAGTCGCATGGAAGTGAAACTTTCCCACTTTCATCACGACATCCTCGGCTATCCCAAGTGGACGAGTTACTGTACGGTCCGCTAGCTCGAGTGTCATACGAGTGGATGAAAGTTCAGGAAGAGACAGTTTCTCCCATACTGAGAGTGGCATGAGGTTAATGCTAGCGCCAAGATCGGCCAAGGCGAGCATTGAAACATCCCCAAGAAATCACACGGGATTAAAACCGCCAGGATCTTCAAGCTTTTCGGGAAGCTTATCAAGAATGGCCGCTGAGCATTGCTCATTTAGAGGGGTTTTCGCCATCTCAGACAACTTATCTTTGTTGGTGAGTAAGCCTTTAAGCGTGGATGCAAATTTAGGCATTAGAACGAGAGCATCAACGAAGCTTATATCAAAGTGAAGCTCATTGAAGATTTGGAAAAAATTTTCCATTTGCTCTTTGTTTTTGTCTTTGAGCTTCTCATCATTCATTCTTGATGGGTAGGGAAGCTGACTAGACTTTTGAGTTGGAATGGAAGTGTTTCCTGACTCGTGATTTTCCTCGGAACATCGGGTTCGGACTTAAAGCTTGGACTACCGAAGGTGGGACGTGTCGCGGTACCGTGGGCTTGAATAATGCACCTTGTCCGTTGTCTCCTTGGTAACTTGACTCAATGCCACGGAGGAGGGGGCATAGGAGTCGTAGGTCCATTGTGCGTCTTACCACTACGAGTGGTGACGACTTTCAACTCGGCATTTGGATTGGGAATAGTATTGCTTGGGAGTCCTCCAGAAGATGATGAGGCTTTGTTCATATTCATGTTCATGAAACTGCTCATCATATTCTTTAACTCATTTGTCTGCCGAGATAATGTGGTATCAATTTCCCTTTTAAGCTCACCTCTCATGTTGTTGATCTGAGTTTGCATTGAACGCATGTTTGACTCAGTCATTTTCATGAAGTCATTTGGTATGGGAGCTTGAGGAGGTTGTTGATAACTTTGATGATTCGGAGCTTGATATGGTTGGTTGAAATTGTTTCGGTTTTGATTGAAATTTTGAGAGTTATTGAAGTTGTGTCCTTGATTCGAAACAAAGCGATTTTGATTGCCATGGTTTTGATTGCCATGGTTTTGATTGCCATGGTTTTGCACCGGAGGAAAACCAGGTGGTGTCATACCGCTACGTGCACGGTAGTGAGGATCAGCTTGTGGTCGGTATTGATTGTGGTTTACAGCAGCTACGGGAGCTTGGTAAAAGGAAGCATCGGTTGCTTGACAATCATAATACGCGTGTGGACCACTACAAATTTCACACACCTTGTTTATGGCTTTGATTGGTTCCGGCTTATGAATTTCGCTTTTGATTTCCTTTACCTCTTTTATCATACAATGGATCATGTCCGTTAGAGCGGCTATCGGAGTCGCTAACTCGACGAAAGTTCTTGGATGTAGAAGCAGGAGTGTTCAGAACATTGACTTTGTTTCGAGAAATAGGAACTTTTGATTTACTCTCGCAAATTTCAAGCACATCTTTAGGTCTACGATTCAAGATATTGCCACCCGCGGATGCGTTCAAAGAATCTTGATCGTTACAGTTCAACCCATTATAAAAGATATTGACTTGTTGAAGCTCCGTGAATTCATGATGGGGGCATTTCTTGAGGAGATCTTTGAATCTCTCCCATGCCTCTCCAAAGTTTTCATCGAAATTTTGACGAAATCCAAAATTTCATTTTAAGATTAGTCGTGTTTGATGGAGGGAAGAAGTAATTAACAAACTTTTGAACAAGATCCTCCCAAGTTTCGATGGATCGAGGGGGTTCTTTTTCCAGCCAAATCCGGGCTGCCCCTCAAGTGAGAATGGAAATAGCATCAACTTGATCACATTTTGTGGCACATCCTTGAAATTGATAGTTGCGGTCAACTTGTTAAACCAACGGATGTGTGCATACGGGTCTTCTCGATCAGACCAGCGGAATTGATTCGTAGACACAAGTTGGATCAAATGTGTCTTCAATTGAGTGATCGAATTGATAACGGTAAAACGATGGCATCTCCATAACCCTCGGTGGGTGCCAGGAGCATTTCCGCCATAGTACGTTCGTCTGCCATGGTGTTGTTAGAAATAGTACGAATCTCGGGTTCGACTATTTGGGCATCACGTCTACGAGAACGTCGTCTAGGAATTTCTGCTAGATCACGCAAAGGACTCAATGATCTAGAAGAACGAGTGCGCATGCACTAGAGTTAACTCTAAGAGACTCAGAGTTAAGGAGAGAAATGAGAATTATGAAGGTATTTATGAAAAATGGGTTGAGAAGAATCTTTATGGGTTTTCTGGTTCTGATAATTAGATACACCAACAAAATCAATTAAAACAAACTCGAGGCAAAACAACAGTGAACTTAAACCAATAATCACAATATGAATGGCTTTTTTGAAAAAGGTACACCAATCACAAGGACACAAAGGCAAGTTTTAAATCTTTAGTTCGGGAACTTATTATGGTCGCACCCTCAGTTAGGTAGTGCACTTTGCCTTGGTTTATGCGGTGGTAATCTTTTATGTTGTTTATTATTAAACAAAGAAAACGACAAATCTTTTTGTATTTTTTATCTTTGATACATATATAGAAACAAAAAGAAAATATTTTTGTGTTTTATACGTTTTTGGATGTTTTTGGGTTTTTGGATTTTTTTTTTTTTTTTTTTTTTAAAGAAAAATATGGATATATATATAGATAGATGGATGATATGAACAAATGAGTGAGTATTCAAACAACTAATCTGCTAGACGGAAGACAATTAGCACAGCTCCCCGGCAGCGGCGCCAAAAATTTGATGCGCTCCAGAACAGTCAAGCTTTATCACGCAAGCCTGCCACTTGTGAATGGCAGACCGTAACAACCTTAAAACGGCTCAGGAACGAACTCAATGAAGATCTGGGGATTATAGTGTTTCCCCGGGTCGTTATGTCCCAGCGAGCTGTGCAATGGATTATCAAACGTGTAGTGATCGAGAAATTTGAACGAAAAAGGGATTTGTGAATTATTATAACTAAGGAGAAGGACATAAACTACAAGGGCTAAAATGCAAATTAAAAGAGATTAAAAAGATAAAAAATATTAAATAAACGCTATCACTATATTTAAAATGATGTTTTTGTTTTTATGTTTTTATAAAACTGAAATTAAAAACTACGTGACGTACAAATAAAAACGTGAAATTTACACAATATTAACCCTAAAAATATGAAAATGATATTTTTACAATCCTAATGATACAAGAAAATATTTGGAAAAAGAAAATTATTTTTATAACTAATTACCTAATTATTATTAATTAAAAACTATTTTTAACTAATTAATAATTACCTAAAATACAAGAAAATAGGAAATAAAGCTAGAAAAATAAAATTATGAAATGGAAAAGTCTAAAATATCAAAAGAGAATTTTCAAAACTATTTTTGTATTTTTCTAATTATTTTTCTATTTTCTAGGAATTTTAAACTATTTAAAACTAATTAAATTGCTAAAATTACAAAATAAACTATGAAAAATATGGAAAATTACTTTTTTTACTTTTTATATTTATCTAAACTTAATAAAATTGAAACAATATTTTTTTGAACCTTTTCTTAATTCTTTGTATTAAAAGCTATTTAAAAATGCTTAAAAAGTGATTTAAATTAAGAAAAATAGCAAACAAGCTTAGAAAAATCTGAAAATTTCAGGAAAAGTCTAAAACAATATTAGGAATATAAGAAAAATGGAAAAACAGATGCTTATTTGCAAGAAAATGAAACTGATGACCAAGTGCTTATTGAAATAAGCACTTTGATAAGCAAATGAAATCCAAAGTCTACCAAACTAATAAAGAAGCTCTAATAAGCTAAGTTAACTAAAATTCAATGAGAATCAACAAGATAATACCACTGATATGCAAGATACAACAGATTTGATGTTTGAGCTTTAAAAGCTAAAACAGTTTTGGTAACAACTTTGAACACAAACGCAGGCCTATAAATAAGCTCAAACTGAAAACTATGAATTGGAACTTGGAAAGGACCTGGGTGAGACCAAGTGTACCAAAAAGCAGACTATGATAAGCTCTAATAAGCCATGTGCCTAAGCTGCAATTTCTGAGAAAAGCTCAGTGTTAACTGAGCCTGTGGTGCAGGGCAGTTTTGGCCTAAGAGAAGAGCTTGTTTGGAGCTTTTGAAAAAATTGTAAAATTATACTAAAATGCTAATAAGTAACAAGACCAGGTCAAGTTTCTAAAATGCCAAGATTCACTTGATAAGTCCAAAAAATAAGCTCATGAAAATTCCTTGTAACTGACCCCAAAACAGATTTTTGCTATTTTTGACTTTTGAAGATATTTAAGAACTTTGACTAAAGTGAACTTTGAATCCAAATTATTGACTGAAGTTGATGTTATAAGGTAGAATAAGCACAATGCAAGCTATGTTTAACACTTTTAAACACTAATCCAGAGATTTCAAATCCAAAATCCACAGTAGCGATTGAGACAGATTTATATGATTTTTGACTTTTGTGATGTTGCAAGCTCAAAAGTAAGACAGATATGAAGTGTTTAGAGCTAAATAAACTTAAAACAACAAGAGTGGAACAGTGCCCGAACACAGTTATGCTATGAACCAAACACCCTTTTATAAACCGATTTGCAATGAGCTAAACCCTTACTTAGCTAAAATAAATGATCAAACTGATTATCTAAGTCCTAAATACAGCTAATGAAACAGTTTTGAACTAGTTAAAACTTCAAATTGAGATTATGCAATAAAACCTTAAAAATAACTTACAAAAGTCCTTAGCTACTATAGCTTGAAACCATGAACCAAGGTACCTCTAACCTATCTATTTCAACCCACTAGACCTAAATCAACCCATATCCAGCTCTGCTTCACCCATTGACCAAATCTGCATCATTTTTGCACCTGTTTGACTTTTGTTGACCAAGGATCAAAATGAATGGAAATTTGAATGTGAGCTTGTACAAAGCTATCATAAGCTCATTTAAGCTTATTGAAAGCGATAAATGATATTTATGAAGCTTTTAAATGAGATTTTGAGAAGGAAAATTTCAACAGTTATGCTAAAATGTGAAAATAGTTAGAAACTTGGAATTAATGATTAAAACCTGATTATATTGCAAATACAACTTGAGTTTACACTTGGAAACAAAAACTTACAGTTTTAAGATTAAACTAATACATTAATAATAAAAACGACATAAGGAAATTTTTTATAAAAACTAACTACTACTTGGCTTGCTTCTCTTCCTTCTCTTTATACCCATTCTCTTTCTCTCACTACTCTGATTGATTCCCACTTCTTTCTTGACCATTGGATTGCAGAATTTGATCTTGACCATTCAATTGAGATTTTGGCGCCAAATTTTGCATATGGCAGATAAGGTTGAGTGAGGGGGAGGGAAGTGCATTAAATGAAGTTTGGATGTTAGTTGGAGGTGGGGGGACATGGTGGAGTGGAATGGAGGAGGGGGGATGGGAGTTGGCTGAGTTGCAGGGAGAGCAGTTGAGATGGTGAGACTTTGGCGGGGTGGAGTGTTTTGACCATAGTTTAATAATACACAGGGGGGTCACAATTGCATATTGACAGGGGTCCAAGGTTTGACAAGGGTCCAAAATTGGTTAATAAAGAGTTTAAATGATAGGGACCTTTGTGCAATTTTGAAATGAGGGACATGAACGCCAATCTTGCAAAGTTTCTTCCAAGGACTAAGAGTGACAATCTCAAAAGTACAAGGACTAGAATTGCCATTTTACAACTTCCAGGGGCCATTTTTGCCAATTTTGAAACTTGAAGGACTAATTTTGTAATTTTCTCAAACTTTTGACATTTTTCACCAAAGGACTAGATTTGACAACTTATGATTTTAAAAGGACCTTTGGTGATTTTTCTTTTGAAATTATGTGCTCGGGACTGTTTTTGACAACCTTTGAAACTTGGGGACTAAAGCGCCAATTTTGCAAATTTGGTATGTTTTTCATCTGATTTTGATATTTTTGCATTTAAAACACATAAAACACTGATTTGTGATATTTTCATCATTTTGATGTGTTTATGAGTGTTTTCAGATGATTTTGCAGTTTATTTTGTACAAAAATGATGAGTATTTAGACACTCATCAATCCCCCACACTGAGATATTGCTAGTCCCTAGCAATGATTTGAGAAAACATAATGGATTTTAATCTCTTTACCAAAAGCCATTACTTCTGGAGTAGCCAAATGTTTCAGTTCAAGTAAGAACCATGGTACACCGATAACCATGTGATTTTGAGCAAACCACCACCTTTTAACGGATATGATTTTGTCTTTACCAGAAGCCGTACCCTTCAGGACTAGCCAACTCTTAGATAAATTATCAATATTATCTTTGGTGAGCTGATTACCAATTATGGTTTTCCACTGCCTTTACCACAAGCCATAAACTTGCGGGCTAGCCAACTCTTCACTAATTAAAGATATGGTGAGTTGAATACCATACAATTTTGGGCAAATTGCAAGCCGTCAACGGATTTGAGATATCTTTACCAAGAGCCGTTTGCTCCTGGATTAGCCAATCCTTTAGTTTTTTAGACATGGCGGACTGATAACCATAAGCTGAGTAAGTGAAAAACACTTACTCCAAAAAAAAAATTTTGGCCAAAAACGGGGGAATTAGGTGGATAATATATGATAAAATTCGCGAGAATTCCCCCCACACTTAGAAATGAATATTGCCCTCAATATTCAAAGTACCGGCGGTTATGCCGAAACAAAGAACGTAAAAGGGAAATACTACGGCCATTATTTGAAAGGATTTTTTTTTTTTGAGAAAACTTATATACACAACATGTGGGGCAACCCCCCCACACTAGGGTGGTAGAAAATAGAAAGAAGTCAGAAATACGGGTGAAAACCCATATAGTGTGCTATTGTTTTTGATTCCCGAGTCGCTAGCTTGACTCGATCCCCGCATTCATTGGTTCATGGGGAAAGTTTGTAAATCCGGGACAACCACAGGGGGAATGTCCTCTCCAAAATAGTACTTTAATCTATGTCCATTCACTTTGAAGTTTGGCCCGTCTATTTGAGATAATTCGACGGTGCCATATGGAAACACTTTGGTAATGGTGAATGGACCAGTCCAACGGGTCTTAAGTTTCCCTGAGAAGATCTTCAATCTAGAATTAAAAAGAAGGACTCGGTCACCAACGTTGAAAACGCGGTTCTTAATCTTTGAGTCATGGATCTTCTTTGTCTTTTCTTTGTAGATCAAAGAGTTCTCGTAGGCTTGATCACGGAGTTCATTTAATTCGTTGAGTTGAACTTTCCGATGATCACCAGAAGACTTGAGGTCGAAATTTGCATGCTTCAAGGCCCAATAGGCTTTGTGCTCAAGCTCGATCGGGAGATGACATGCCTTTCCATACACGAGCTTGTAAGGAGTACACCCGATGGGTGTTTTATAAGCAGTACGGAAGGCCCAAAGTGCATCTTCTAATTTGTCTGACCAAGAGGCACGATTTTCGCCTACGGTCCTCTCCAAGATTCTTTTCAAACCATGGTTCGAAACTTCCACTTGACCACTAGTTTGTGGGTGATACGCGGTAGAGAGACGGTGGGTGACACCGTACTTAAGCATTACTTTTGCGAATTGGTCATTGCAAAAGTGTGTGCCGCGATCACTAATGATAGCACGAGGAGTTCCAAAACGGGCAAAGAGAGACTTTAAAACCTTCACAACTACTCGGGCGTCGTTGGTAGGTAGCGCTTTCGCCTCCACCCATTTAGACAAGTAATCGACCGCCACGAGTATATACTTGTTCCCTCGAGAAGACGGAAACGGCCCCATAAAGTCAATGCCCCATACGTCAAATATCTCGCACACTTGAATGGCATTTTGAGGCATTTCATCTCTTTTAGAGATGTTACCATGACGTTGGCAAGAGTCGCAAGATTTGACGAGGTCATGGGCATCTTTGTAAATTGTGGGCCAATAGAAACCGAAATCAAACACCTTCTTGGCGGTGTAGTTCGGGCCATTATGTCCCCCCGTGGGTCCATGATGACAAGCCTTGAGAATTTCATCGGCTTCTTGGCCGTGAACACACCGTCGGATGACTTGATCCGCACAAACCTTAAACAAGTATGGGTCGTCCCAGAAGTAATGCTTAACATCTTTAAAGAATTTGTTTTTCTGTTGGGGACGACATCCCTTTCACAACAAATTTACCCGCATGATAGTTTGCAAAGTCGGCAAACCATGGGGTACTAGAATCTCCACGATGAGATACCACATTAAGTGTCTCGAGAGGAAACGTTTCGTTTATCTCCTTTTTATCGAGCACACCTTGATGAGGATTTTCAAGACGGGAAAGATGATCAGCCGCTAGGTTCTCTGCTCCTTTTTTATCACGGATGGTGATATCAAATTCTTGTAGGAGGAGAACCCATCGGATCAATCTCGGTTTTGCATCTTGCTTAGCAAAAAGATATTTGAGGGCCGAGTGATCCGTATACACTATGCTTTTGGACAAGATCAAGTATGGCCGAAACTTCTCGAAAGCATACACCACGGCTAGTAATTCTTTCTCCGTAGTGGTGTAATGTGCTTGAGCTTCGGTCAAAGTTTTGCTAGCATAGTGTATAGGCTGGAAATGTTTAGCTTTGCGTTGCCCCAAGATTGCACCTATGGCGAAATCACTTGCATCGCACATAAGCTCGAATGGTAAATTCCAATCGGGGGCAACAAGAATTGGTGATTCAGTGAGTTTCTTTTTAAGAGTTTGGAACGCTTCAATGCACTCACTAGAGAAGACGAAAGGAGTGTCTTTTTCAAGAAGTCGGGTCATAGGCCGGATATTTTCGAAATCTTGAATGAAACGACGATAGAATCCGGCATGACCAAGGAAACTTCTAACTCCTTTGACAGTAGTGGGAGGAGGTAGCTTTGAAATAACATCAACTTTGGCTTTGTCCACCTCAATCCCTTTCTTAGAGATTTTATGGCCGAGGACAATTCCTTCTTTGACCATAAAGTGACATTTCTCCCAATTTAGACAAAGGTTCGTGTTTTCACAACGTTCAAGCATCTTGTCCAAATGGGAGAGACATGTTTGGAAAGAATCCCCAAAGACCGAAAAATCATCCATGAAGACTTCCTTAGTCTTTTCGATCATGTCATGGAAAATGGCCATCATACACCTTTGGAATGTACCGGGAGCATTGCATAAGCCAAAAGGCATGCGTCGGTAAGCAAATGTTCCATAAGGACATGTGAATGTGGTCTTTTCTTGATCTTGTGGATCAATGGGAATTTGGAAGTAACCCGAGAAACCATCGAGAAAGCAATAGTATTCGTTTCCCGCTAATCTCTCAAGCATCTGGTCCATGAAGGGTAAGGGAAAGTGGTCTTTACGGGTGGCTTCATTTAACTTTCGATAGTCAATGCAAACACGCCATCCCGTAACCAATCGAGTAGGAATCAACTCGTTTTCATCATTTTCAACAACGGTTATACCACCCTTTTTGGGTACACAATGAACGGGGCTCACCCAAGGACTATCCGAGATAGGGTAAATCAATCCTGCATCAAGAAGTTTGAGAACCTCTTGTTTGATAACATCATGGATTTTTGGATTCACTCGTCTCTGATGTTGAAATGCTGGTTTAAAGTCATCCTCCATTAAGATTTTGTGAGTACAAAACTCAGGGTTGATACCCTTAATGTCGGAGAGTTTCCAAGCAATTGCTTGCTTGTGTGACTTCAAGACCTTTATGAGAGCAGTCTTTTCATCCTTACTCAAATCTCGAGCAATAATGACGGGTAATTTATCATCACCCTCAAGAAATGCATACTCGAGATGAGGTGGTAAGTCCTTAAGTTCAACCTCAGGAAATTCTTCAGTTTTCTCAACTGACTTGACTTCCTTGTTATGAAGCTCGATGGGAGGGAGTGATAATGGATCATTATTAAGCAACTTCTCAATGAGAAGAATATCTCCCTCGATGTCAATTGGAGCGTGATCAATTTCCCATGGAACCGAATCACTAGACAAGTATGCTTCAATCTCTTCCAAGATGAAGTCACTTTCCTCAAACGGAGTAAGAGAAGGGGTGGAAGAGTTAGAATTAAATAGGCTAGGAGATGATGGATTATTTTTGAGAAATTCTTCAATGGGAAGAATGTCTCCCATTGGATCACAATCATCATCATCCAATCCGGATGAAACTGAAGAAAGTGTAGTTTCATCCACAGAGTTAACAAACTCGATACGATAAACAGATTCCGGAGATGGGACAAGTGGTGTGCTCTTAGAGCTAGCAATTTCCACCACTTCTGATAAAGTCTCCGATTCTAGATCATCATCATCAAGAACACTCTTGACATCCCTGGTACAGCTTTCAAACCATTTGTTTGAACCAGGGTTGATTTTCAAAGCTTTTAGCTCAGACGTTTTGGTGAACACTCTTCCGTGAAATTTGAGAGTGTTGCATTGATTCTTTCGATTTTTGATCAATTGTGGCAACACTCTGTTTGTACAGAGGTTTGGAGTTCTGGTTGATATTCAATGTGAGCTCTTCGTTGTCAACCCGTATGGTTAACTCTTCAGCAAACACATCAATCAGAGCACGACTCGTTCTTAAGAAAGCTCTCCCTAAGATAAGGGGAACTCTAGGATCGGCATCGAAGTCTACTACAACAAAGTCAGCATGGAAGTGAAACTTCCCCACTTTCATCACGACATCCTCGGCTATCCCAAGTGGACGAGTTACGGTACGGTCCGCTAGCTCGAGTGTCATACGAGTGGATGAAAGTTCAGGAAGAGACAGTTTCTCCCATACTGAGAGTGGCATGAGGTTAATGCTAATGCCAAGATCGGCCAAGGCGGAGCATTGAAACATCCCCAAGAAATCACACGGGATTAAAAACCGGCCAGGATCTTCAAGCTTTTCGGGAAGCTTATCATAAATGGTCGCTGAGCATTGCTCATTTAGAGGGGTTTTCGCCATCTCAGACAACTTATCTTTGTTGGTGAGTAAGCCTTTAAGCGTGGATGCAAATTTAGGCATTAGAACGAGAGCATCAACGGAGCTTATATCAAAGTGAAGCTCATTGAAGATTTGGAAAAATTTTCCATTTGCTCTTTGTTTTTGTCTTTGAGCTTCTCATCATTCATTCTTGATGGGTAGGGAAGCTGACTAGACTTTTGAGTCGGAATGGAAGTGTTTCCGACTCAGATTTTTCCTCGAACATCGGGTTCCGGACTTGAGGCTTGGACTACCGAAGGTGGGACATGTGCGGTACTTCGTGGGCTTGAATAATGCACCTTGTCCGTTGTCTCCTTGGTAACTTGACTCAATGCCACAGGAGGAGGGGGCATAGGAGTCGTAGGTCCATTGTGCGTCTTACCACTACGAGTGGTGACGGCTTTTAACTCGGCATTTGGATTGGGAATAGTATTGCTTGGGAGTCCTCCAGAAGATGATGAGGCTTTGTTCATATTCATGTTCATGAAACTGCTCATCATATTCTTTAACTCATTTGTCTGCCGAGATAATGTGGTATCAATTTCCCTTTTTAGCTCACCTCTCATGTTGTTGATCTGAGTTTGCATTGAACGCATGTTTGACTCAGTCATTTTCATGAAGTCATTTGGTATGGGAGCTTGAGGAGGTTGTTGATAACTTTGATGATTAGGAGCTTGATATGGTTGGTTGAAATTGTTTCGGTTTTGATTGAAATTTTGAGAGTTATTGAAGTTGTGTCCTTGATTCGAAACAAAGCGATTTTGATTGCCATGGTTTTGATTGCCATGGTTTTGCACAGGAGGAAAACCGGGTGGTGTCATACCGCTAGGTGCACGGTAGTGAGGATCAGCTTGTGGTCGGTATTGATTGTGGTTTACAGCCTACGGAGCTTGGTAAAAAGAAGCATCGGTTGCTTGACAATCATAATATGCGTGTGGACCACTACAAATTTCACACACCTTGTTTATGGCTTTGATTGGTTCCGGCTTATGAATTTCGCTTTTGATTTCCTTTACCTCTTTTATCATACAATGGATCATGTCCGTTAGAGCGGCTATCGGAGCTGCTAACTCGACGAGTTACTGGATGTAGAAGCAGGAGTGTTCAGAACATTGACTTTGTTTCGAGAAATAGGAACTTTTGATTTACTCTCGCAAATTTCAAGCACATCTTTAGGTCTACGATTCAAGATATTGCCACCCGCGGATGCGTTCAAAGAATCTTGATCGCTACAGTTCAACCCATTATAAAAGATATTGACTTGTTGAAGCTCCGTGAATTCATGATGGGGCATTTCCTGAGGAGATCTTTGAATCTCTCCCATGCCTCTCCAAAGTTTTCATCGAAATTTTGACGAAATCCAGAAATTTCATTTTTAAGATTAGTCGTCTTTGATGGAGGGAAGAAGTAATTAACAAACTTTTGAACAAGATCCTCCCAAGTTTCGATGGATCGAGGGGTTCTTTTTCCAGCCAAATCCGGGCTGCCCCCTCAAGTGAGAATGGAAATAGCATCAACTTGATCACTTTTTGTGGCACATCCTTGAAATTGATAGTTGCGGTCAACTTGTTAAACCAACGGATGTGTGCATACGGTCTTCTCGATCGACCCGCGGAATTGATTTGTAGACACAAGTTGGATCAAATGTGTCTTCAATTCGAAGTGATCGAATTGATAACGGTAAAACGATGGCAGCTCCATAACCCTCGGTGGGTGCCTGGAGCATTTCCGCCATAGTACGTTCGTCTGCCATGGTGTTGTTAGAAATAGTACGAATCTCGGGTTCGACTATTTGGGCAGCACGTCTACGAGAACGTCGTCTAGGAATTTCTGCTAGATCACGCAAAGGACTCAATGATCTAGAAGAACGAGTGCGCATGCACTAGAGTTAAGTCTAAGAGACTCAGAGTTAAGGAGAGAAATGGGAATTATGAAGGTATTTATGAAAAATGGGTTGAGAAGAATCTTTATGGGTTTTGTGGTTCTGATAATTAGATACACCAACAAAATCAATTAAAACAAACTCGAGGCAAAACAACAGTGAACTTAAACCAATAATCACAATATGAATGGCTTTTTTGAAAAAGGTACACCAATCACAAGGACACAAAGGCAAGTTTTAAATCTTTAGTTCGGGAACTTATTATGGTCGCACCCCTAGTTAGGTAGTGCACTGCCTTGGTTTGCGGTGGTAATCTTTTAAGTTGTTATTTATTAAAGAAAACGACAAATCTTTTTGTATTTTTATTTTGATACATATATAGAAACAAAAAGAAAATATTTTTGTGTTTTATACGTTTTTGGATATTTTTGGGTTTTTGGATTTTTTTTTTTTTTTTTAAAGAAAAATATGGATATATATATAGATAGATGGATGATATGAACAAATGAGTGAGTATTCAAACAACTAATCTGCTAGACGGAAGACAATTAGCACAGCTCCCCGGCAGCGGCGCCAAAAATTTGATGCGCTCCAGAACAGTCAAACTTTATCACGCAAGCCTGCCACTTGTGAATGGCAGACCGTAACAACCTTAAAACGGCTCAGAACGAACTCAATGAAGATCTCGGGAGTATAGTGTTTCCCCGGGTCGTTATGTCCCAGCGAGCTATGCAATGGATTATCTAACGTGAAGTGATCGAGAAATTTGAACAGAAAAAGGGATTTGTGAATTATTATAACTAAGGAGAAGGACATAAACTACAAGGGCTAAAATGCAAATTAAAAGGAGATTAAAAAGATAAAAACTATTAAATAAACGCTATCACTATATTTAAAATGATGTTTTTGTTTTTATGTTTTTATAAACTGAAATTAAAATCTACGTGACGCATAAAATAAAAGCGTGAAACTTACACAATATTAACCCTAAAAATATGAAAATGATATTTTTACAATCCTAATGATACAAGAAAATATTTGGAAAAAGAAAATTATTTTTATAACTAATTACCTAATTATTATTAATTAAAAACTATTTTTAACTAATTAATAATTACCTAAAATACAAGAAAATAGGAAATAAAGCTAGAAAAATAAAATTATGAAATGGAAAAGTCTAAAATATCAAAATAGAATTTTCAAAACTATTTTTGTATTTTTCTAATTATTTTTCTATTTTCTAGGAATTTTAAACTATTTAAAACTAATTAAATTGCTAAAATTACAAAATAAACTATGAAAAATATGGAAAATTACTTTTTTTACTTTTTATATTTATCTAAACTTAATAAAATTGAAACAATATTTTTTTGAACCTTTTCTTAATTCTTTGTATTAAAAGCTATTTAAAAATGCTTAAAAAGTGATTTAAATTAAGAAAAATAGCAAACAAGCTTAGAAAAATCTGAAAATTTCAGGAAAAGTCTAAAACAATATTAGGAATATAAGAAAAATGGAAAAACATATGCTTATTTGCAAGAAAATGAAACTGATGACCAAGTGCTTATTGAAATAAGCACTTTGATAAGCAAATGAAATCCAAAGTCTACCAAACTAATAAAGAAGCTCTAATAAGCTAAGTTAACTAAAATTCAATGAGAATCAACAAGCTAATACCACTGATATGCAAGATACAACAGATTTGATGTTTGAGCTTTAAAAGCTAAAACAGTTTTCTGGGTAGCAACTTTGAACACAAACACAGGCCTATAAATAAGCTCAAACTGAAAACTATGAATTGGAACTTGGAAAGGAACTGGGTGAGACCAAGTGTACCAAAAAGCAGACTATGATAAGCTCTAATAAGCCCTGTGCCTAAGCTGCAATTTCGAGAAAAGCTCGGTGTTAACTGAGCCTGTGGTGCAGGGCAGTTTTGGCCTAAGAGAAGAGCTTGTTTGGAGCTTTTGCAAAAATTGTAAAATTATACTAAAATGCTAATAAGTAACAAGACCAGGTCAAGTTTCTAAAATGCCAAGATTCACTTGATAAGTCCAAAAAATAAGCTCATGAAAATTCCTTGTAACTGACCCCAAAACAGATTTTTGCTATTTTTGACTTTTGAAGATATTTAAGAACTTTGACTAAAGTGAACTTTGAATCCAAATTATTGACTGAAGTTGATGTTATAAGGTAGAATAAGCACAATGCAAGCTATGTTTAACACTTTTAAACACTAATCCAGAGATTTCAAATCCAAAATCCACAACAGTAAGCAGTTGAGACAGATTTATATGATTTTTGACTTTTGTGATGTTGCAAGCTCAAAAGTAAGACAGATATGAAGTGTTTAGAGCTAAATAAACTTAAAACAACAAGAGTGGAACACTGAACAGGCCCTGAACACAGATTATGCTATGAACCAAACACCCTTTTATAAACTGATTTGCAACAGAACTGAGCTAAACCCTTACTCAGCTAAAATAAATGATCAAACTGATTATCTAAGTCCTAAATACAGCTAATGAAACAGTTTTGAACTAGTTAAAACTTCAAATTGAGATTATGCAATAAAACCTTAAAAATAACTTACAAAAGTCCTTAGCTACTATAGCTTGAAACCATGAACCAAGGTACCTCTAACCTATCTATTTCAACCCACTAGACCTAAATCAACCCATATCCAGCTCTGCTTCACCCATTGACCAAATCTGCATCATTTTGCACTGTTTGACTTTTTTTGACCAAGGATCAAAATGAATGGAAATTTGAATGTGAGCTTGTACAAAGCTATCATAAGCTCATTTAAGCTTATTGAAACTGATAAATGATATTTATGAAGCTTTTAAATGAGATTTTGAGAAGGAAAATTTCAACAGTTATGCTAAAATGTGAAAATAGTTAGAAACTTGGAATTAATGATTAAAACCTGATTATATTGCAAATACAACTTGAGTTTACACTTGGAAACAAAAACTTACAGTTTTAAGATTAAACTAATACATTAATAATAAAAACGACATAAGGAAATTTTTTTATAAAAACTAACTACTACTTGGCTTGCTTCTCTTCCTTCTCTTTATACCCATTCTCTTTCTCTCACTACTCTGATTGATTCCCACTTCTTTCTTGACCATTGGATTGCAGAATTTGATCTTGACCATTCAATTGAGATTTTGGCGCCAAATTTTGCATATGGCAGATAAGGTTGAGTGAGGGGGAGGGAAGTGCATTAAATGAAGTTTGGATGTTAGTTGGAGGTGGGGGGACATGGTGGAGTGGAATGGAGGAGGGGGGATGGGAGTTGGCTGAGTTGCAGGGAGAGCAGTTGAGATGGTGAGACTTTGGCGGGGTGGAGTGTTTTGACCATAGTTTAATAATACACAGGGGGGTCACAATTGCATATTGACAGGGGTCCAAGGTTTGACAAGGGTCCAAAATTGGTTAATAAAGAGTTTAAATGATAGGGACCTTTGTGCAATTTTCTGAAATTGAGGGACTTAAACTGCCAATTTTGCAAAGTTTCTTCCAAGGACTAAGACTGACAATCTCAAAAAGTACAAGGACTAGAATTGCCATTTTACAACTTCCAGGGGCCATTTTTGCCAATTTTGAAACTTGAAGGACTAATTTTGTAATTTTCTCAAACTTTTGACATTTTTCACCAAAGGACTAAATTTGACAACTTATGATTTTAAAAGGACCTTTGGTGATTTTTCTTTTGAAATTATGTGCTCAGGGACTGTTTTTGACAACCTTTGAAACTTGGGAGACTAAAACTGCCAATTTTTGCAAATTTGATATGTTTTTCATCTGATTTTGATATTTTTGCATTTAAAACACATAAAACACTGATTTGTGATATTTTCATCATTTTGATGTGTTTATGAGTGTTTTCAGATGATTTTGCAGTTTATTTTGTACAAAAATGATGAGTATTTAGACACTCATCACTCACACGTCCATACCATTCATATGGAAAAATTTCGTGTGTTTCTTGTCTTTGAAGATGGCAATAGTTATGGTGTTTCGCTAAGAAGAGATATTAGATATCTTTGGGTTAGTTTCATTTGTGAAGAAAAAGTTCAAGATTAGCAAAGGATACGAGTTAGGTTTTTCTTACAAAATGCCACACGGTCCGGTCCGCATAGGTGATGACGATGATGTTGAATTTTTCGTTAACAAAGTTTGTAAACCAAAGGCTGCATTGCCTAAACTTTTAATCAAAATGATTGTCAACAGTTCAAAGGTAAATCCATCTTCTTCTAATGATTTTGATCTTAATGATTCCTTATTTCGTTATGATTTTGATCCCCAATGTTTTTATAATCATTCGGAAAAACCACAAAACGAACCTTTTGACAATTTCAACCAATCTAACAATGAATGTGCCAATAACTATATAAACCAGCCAAAAAATGAAATTTTCGAAAATTTTGAGAGTACATCTTCGTTAAATGATCAATTTCTGCTTAAATGGCAAACAACAAATACTTTTGAAAATATGCCTCCTCCACCCGATCTACCAAGTCTTGAAACTAAGATACCAAATACATTGAAATACAACAACAGCTCTATCATCCTCAAAGAGGGTGATGAATTTGATACTAAAGAATTATTCATGTTTGCAATTGCTAAAAAAGCTATCAAAGATGGATTTGAATTTAAGGCTAGGAAAACAAATAAGTCTAGGTACGATGTAATTTGTGTGCAAGATGGGTGCAAATGGAAGATAGTGTCTAGTATGAACAAATTAGGTGTAAAATGGAGGTTAGGAACAGTTTACGATGTTCACACTTGTTCAAGAACAATAATTCACCCTAATCACAGTAATGCTACCAAAAAACTTTTGGGACATTTACTCGAACCCAAGATGAAAGATAGCAGTCGAATTTATACCCCAAAGGACATAATGGAAGATATTAGTCAAGAGTATAAAATTGACATTTCTTATAAGAAAGCATGGGGTGGAAGAAACCGAGCATTGGAATTGGTAAATGGTTGCCCTAACGACTCGTTTGAGCAGTTGCCATTTTATTGTCATAATTTAAAGATGAAAAATGAGGGTACGGTAACACATAGTGATGCCGATGATGAAGGACACTTTAAAATCTGTTTTATAGCATTTGGTGTTGCGGTAAGCATTTGTATTTTTTTTTTGCATTTTTTTTCTTTTACGGTTTTTATTTTTTTCTAATATATTATATTTTGTGTCACTAATAATTTCTACATAAAACAAATTCGGAGTTTCTTACGGTATATGCGACCGTTGCTTATAATTGATGCAACACATCTTAAAGGGAAGTACCTTGGGACAAATTTGCTTGTCGTTGGAATGGATGGTAACAATCAAATTATACCTATTGCTACCGGTGTTTGTCAAGGTGAGACTGGGGAACGACCAGGTTTGGCCCAAATTGAAAGAATGCATAGGGGAACGACCAGGTTTGGCTATTATATCGGATAGACATTATTCTATTGGACAAGCGTGTAACACGGTCTTCCCAAATTCATTTCATGGTTACTGTTGTAGACATTTGATGATGAACTGCAGTTTGAACGGTAGTAGAAAGTTAAAGACAAAATATTGGAAAGCATGCAAAGCTTACACCGAGGAAGAATTTGATAGAGCGATTTCGGATATTAGGGTATATAGAAATGGTACCGCTTACAACAAACCTCTTGAAGCTGGGTTTGATAAATGGTCTAGGGCACATTGCACTGGTAATCGGTACAACTACATGACATCAAACAGTGCAGAGTCAATAAATGGATTAACAAGGGATGTGAGAAAAGTACCAATAACAATGCTTATGGAGTGGTACAGAAAGCTTTTACAACGGTGGCATTGTGACCGTCGACACAAATATCAACGTAATGGACTTTTTAAAATATGTTTTCTTTTTCCTTATTAGTCAATATAAGATGAAGAGAACATTCTGTTATTTTATCTTGTAAAATTATTTCGATGCACCCGAGGGAGAACTTAGTGATTGGGCCGACGAAAGTACAGACGAATGTTGAAGAGCGTTAACTGGTTTGTGTATGGGATTGAACAGTTTAAACTCTACATGGTAGATGATCGTCGAAAACAACATACCGTCGATCTAGTTAGTAAATCATGTACTTGTCGTAAATGGCAACTTTCCGGCATACCATGTGGTCATGCGATAGCGGTTACTAGACTTCTTAGATTGTCTGATTGTAATCATTTGGCTTTTGATTGGTTCAAGAAAACAACACCGGAAGGTACGTACCAAGGATTGGTTTATCCTGTAGGAGAAATGTCAAGTTGGGAACTTCCCGATGGCTTGCAAGTTGTGAAGCCACCAATACTGGTAGTGTGTCAATCTGGAAGACCCAAAAACAAAGATCGTGTAAGATCTCAAGGATAGGAACCAACCCCGGTAAGGTGCTCAAGGTGCCAATCCATTGGACACATGCGAACAACATGCAGGGAACCATTGCCAAAGAAAAAGAATGTAAGTGAATAAAATTTGTATTCAAAAAACACAATTTTGCTTGGTAACTAACGAAGAAAGAAATCTCACAAATGTTGAAACTTTGTAGGGAAATGTATCTAATAGAGGAAGCTCAAGTAGGGAACTACCATCAATGGAGATTGATATGGTGCAAAGCTTTGATCCTATTAACTTGGTCAATCTGTAAGATCAACTAGCGGAAACATTTGATGGGTTGTTACTTTCCTTTTTTTCGTTGCCGTGGAATCATGTAAGACGCTTTTGTTTTTTGTTTAGTTTGAATATGTACTTGTCGTAAAACAATCTCTGGGTCTGTTGGATTATAACCGGGATGTAAGACGCTTAATGTACTTGTTTAGTTTGACTATGTAAGATGCTTAATGTTGAACCTTGTTTGCTACTGCTTATGTTGCACCTTATTAGTCATGCAATCCAGGAGGAATAAAAAACAATTTAGAAACATACGAACAGCAAATATATACAGAAAATTAGGTGTCCAAGTTAGCCAGGAGGGATACATACATTCATCCAATATTCAGCCAATTAACCATACACCATACACCATACAAGTTATCCAGCAGCAAAACACAAAAGAGACCATACCATGCAGACGTGTTTTAGACCCATAAACCATACAATTGTTTACAAATTCGACAGCTAAATGTTTAACAAAACAAGCACATAAAACATTCAGCCAACATGGATCTTGTGCTTGTAATAAAACCTAACCATTCTTTCACGGACGCCAATGCAGCTGAACTGGATTATCCACATCCAACAGTTTGCCATTCCCTAACCTGTACATTTATACGCTTCAATTAAGAGTGTGATTTTGAGTGGACACCTACTATAGCAATACTAACCTAATGTAGTTGCTAAACTAGTAAACATGTTTTACGTTTCACATTACAGTTATATCAATCGACACCTAGAAATCCACTTCCAAATATATCATTCGACACCTTAGAATACCACTTCCAACTACTACACCTATTTTACGTTCAAGATTACATTCATACTAACATGAAAAATAGTCCATTAAAAGAAGATGCGACTGAATAAGAAGATGCACTCCACACACCACAATCATCATACAATCCAACCTGCTTGGGAACATTCATAGCATTGTTAAAAGTAATCCTATAGGTCATAGGATCAATTCCCTTCTTCTCGAAAACACCTGCCTCTTTCAAGACTTCCGGAAGCCTAGTCTCTAGACATTTCCTCACACTCAAATAGAATGGACGAGTCTCAAGATCATATACGTGTCCACCGTCATAGAATGTAACTCGACGGTCGGATATGATACACAAAGGGACCAATGTGTTTCTGGCTGATTTATGGGAATGAAAACTCATTCAACATCACCCCAACCCAGAGGGTAAGTTTCTTTGTTTGCATACCGCATGTGCATCCTTCCGTTTATCAAGAATGGTAGGAAAAAGCGACTTACCATAGACCATTCCATATCCGATGGTCCGGTATGCCACATGTAGCTCATCCAAAGATCAATGTCTTGTCGTAGGTAAAACAAATTGACATATATATTCACCATTTATAAAAAAAAAACTATGCTTTTCATTTTCTCTACCTGTACTAGATATCAAGAAAGATAGTGTTACGAGACAAGCATCATTGCCACACCTTCCTACTTTTAGCCTCTGCTCAAAAACCCATTCCCATGACGACGTAACATGTACAATGGCTTACACCAACACCCATTGCTACGTCGTCATGGCAATGGATTTTGAGGGAAACTCAAAATAGAAAGTTGGATCAAAATACTTCAAGTAAATTAGGCATCTTAGCATAACATCCACCAAATTCACAAAAATCATTTCTCAAATGATATCACTACTGGTTCAAAAAATTGTTGTGTACAAGAAAAAAAATGAAGTTAATCAAGACTTGTAAAATCTGTACTGCTAAAAGCAACAAAGTTTTGAAGTCATGAATAATATACTCTTCTCTGTGGCTACACTACACTTTTTTTAACAAATAATAATGTCATTTGAGAAAGAATTTAATGGATTTGGTGGATGCTATACTAAAATACCTAAAGTGCTTAAAGTAAATGATGGATTAATGATACTTATATCTAGTATCTCATGTAACACTAAAATGTAAAAATTACTTAAAATCAAAAGGCGTGAGACAACCAAAAGCATGTTTTATAAAAAGCGAGTAAAGTAAATAAAGTTTACTTTACCTCGTCAATAACCATCCTTTACGATTATCGTCGAAAACCGCTTATAGCATCCCGAAATGACGTTCAACAACGATATCGGAGGAACACACGCATTCAATCCGTCCTTAACCGTGAATCGAGGTTTTGTATGGCCATTCTAGAACCTAAAAATAAAGACAATGTAAATCATTCATGTAATAATACATTTACACGTTTACGGTTAACTATCTTGACCGATATTTCAAAGCAAATGAATCATTTCTCATACCTCTACCCATGGTTTGACTTGTACTAACTTCTAAGCCATAACGGAGTATGAGCAGTAAATACTTTCGACCCTTCAACATATCTTCTAGGCTAGTAACATCAGAAGTTTTACTCCTCTTCTCCACATAGGGTGACCTAGGAATATGTTCAAGCCTCCTCTTCTTTGTTTCAGACCGCTCCAAAGCCCTTTTAATGGAAGGTGAATTCAGTTTCTCAATAACCTTCAATCTATTTTCAGCTTCAACACTCAACTTACTCGCTCCCTCTCGCTCCTCCTCTTCCTTGTGTTTTTCGGCTTTCTCAAGTTTTCCTTTGAGACGCTTTCCAATCCATCAACCTTGCCATCCACATCAACATGTGGCGTATCAAACAACTTGAAAAAATCATTGACTTGATTGCAATACTCATTAGCAAGATCTACATGCCATGGATGATATGAAAAAAGGTTAACAAACTTTTGTTAACGCAAGTTATTAATTATATCAGAAATGAAATAAGAACAAAACAAAATATCATTAAATTACCGTTCTCTCGTCAGTTTGTTAACTATGTCTCCATAAACCTGCATACCAAAGTGGTAGACATTTATTAGTATAACATTAGAATGAAAGGTATAATCACATAAATACCATTTAATTACATTTTCTTATGCATCATTCTTCATTTTGTCTCCATCAACTGTGTTAACTTTGTTTCCATAAACTTGCATACAAAAGTTTATAACACCTATTAGTAGAACATTAGAATTAAAGGTATAGTCACATTAATACAATTTATACTTACCTTTTCATAGGTTTCTTGGTTCATTTTGTCTCTGTCACTCATTATGACTCGAAAAAAGTTTTTAGAAACAAAATCAAGTATTAGCATACCACATGGTAATTGTTTCATAGCAATGTAACTTGGTCAAGAATTGATAAAGGTAAAACTAACTCAATAATAGTCTCAAGTTTCAAAGTGCGGGCTTCCAAAGCCTTAACCCGCTTCATCAATCGAAATAACTTCTACCTCTTTACCCATGCTCTCCATTGAATAACCCTCGGGTATACCACTTTCCGCCTAGCTTTATTCCCGCCACTTTCTCGAAAATGTTCATCCGTGGGTCCCCCTTTGCAAGAGGCGGCGCCTTCGGGTATACAACTTGAAAAATTCAATGCTTTGTGTGAACCATTCAAAATTTCAAAGCATGTTGGCATAATCAATGCTTGGGTTTCGAGTCCTTACAAAAGATTTATAAGTTATATGGTAGCTAAAATTGTGTATATGTTTAAAGTTAACCAATCAATAAAATACTATATATAATTACCTTGTCAAAAAGTTGGTCAAAATAATCAGTCTTTCTAAATGGTGTGTGTTTCGACCATGCAAGTGCTCTTGGGATCACCCCTGGAGCCTTGTTCCACCACTGCTTACTTTTACTCCTCACAAGACACTCTATGATCCGTATCTACAAAAAGTTAACACAACAAATATAAGTTACGAGGACGAGAAACATATGAAGATAATTTTCAAGCCCTACCATTAAAGGAAAAACCAAGAACTAATGATAGCAATTTTTGTGTGTGTTAACCTTGAAAGCAAAGAACGAATCCCTTCAAGCTATAGGTAGGAACATCGTTGGATTCTTTATCACCAATTCTTTGACGGTAAACCACTGGATGATTTGAAGAGACATTTCTAATAGACTCATAAAGCTGCCTCCAAAGGAGTTCCCCCAATGGAAATGCATTCCATTCATCAAGATCCTCGACCATCATCAGAAAAATATCATCAATGATAGACCCCAAGTCTTTACCCATTAATATCACCTCAAGCGTTAGCAAATGGACAAACCCGTATCACATCCTCATCAGACAGATTTATAAACAGCTCTTCATCTTCAATAACCGATAATAGATCAATTAATTTAACATGTTCACCTACATGGTTTGGAAAAACTCGGTGACGGCAAGGGATATCACCACTACGCCATTTCCTAAAACTGACCATACCAAGGCAGAATTCATTTCGACCAAAATAGAGAGAATGTCCATTCAAATAGTATACAAGTGCAAGATCATAGCTATCATTGTTTTGATGGAATTGTTTACAAAGCATGTAATGAACAAGGCCTTCCTCGTTATCGACATAGGTAAGATCGAGCCATGGTCCAAAACATGTGGCTTTAAACATGGAACGGCGCGGCTGGTCTAATCGATCCTTCATAAGTAAGAAGTAATGCACTTTGATTTTAACAATAACTCTAGCATCATACGCCTACAAGAAATAACAAATTAAAAAAGTTAAAACAAACAAGAAGTGTCTACAAGTAAAACAAACAACGACCATTAACAACTTGCTACAAGCACACTATCATTTGCTTTTAAAAAGCACTCATCAAGTCAGACATACAACATCTAAACTACAAGTATCTACAAGTAAAAGCATATCGGCAGAAAACCAAATCTATGCTCGAAGAGAGGTTGTCAACAATATGAATGGTTTCATCGACACCGATGTATTCAGGACTAAGAACTAATCGCTAAGTGTTCATTCTGTCTAGATCAAGTGTCAATACACGTTAATTACACCTATTTGACAACTAACCCTAAACCTCTTATTAAATGGGACTAATACGTTTGAACCCTCTCATTTAGAATATTCTATATGTTACTTACACCTATATAGCTCTATCACAGTATCGTTTTACCAATCAACTCAACCACGGGAGAAATGAAAACTACAATGTCATTTTAAAATTAGGTCTTCCCATGTTCGTTTTATTCATTTTTCCTCTTTTTTGGACTAACACAGTATCGTTTTATTCATTTTTCCTAAACCATCTCAAAAAGGCAAAAAAATTATAAAAAAACCACAAACGTGTATGGATTTTTCCTCTTTTTTGGTAATTTTCACATAAAACAAAACATGATGTAAAGGGATGCAACAAAACCCTAAGTTGCAACAAAAGGGATGCAACAAAACCCTACGTTGTAGTAAGAAACGAAATTAATCAAGTGTGAATACTTACCATTTTGATTTTTTTGTGTCTACTTTGTCATCTGGATCATGCACTGTTAGTGTGTGTTTACTGTGTGTTGTGTGTGTGTTTTTTTTGATGATATTCAATCGTTAAAGTGGCAAAAGAAATAAAAAATTGTCAGATCACTTGGATTTGGGAAATCTTTTGGTTTGCTTTTTCAATTTCCTAAGTGAAAAGTTGGCCCCAGTTGAGCAAGACCGACGGTTGAGCCGCGGTTGAGCTGCTGACTTTATGCAAGAAAATAAAATAAGAGATTTCTTTAAGATTTGATGTGACACTTAGTGTACAATTGGAACAGCACGTGAAATGCCACGTGGTCGTAATATGTATGGGGTCGAGCAGTTGAGCAGTTGAGCGTGGCTCTTTTGGGAAAGAGATGAGAAAAAAGTCTTAAAAATATACCACACTTGAAAAAATGGCCCCTTTTGGTAATTTTCTCTATTTAAAAAGCTAACTCCACTTTGTTCCCGGGTTTTAAAATGAAAAAAAAAAGAAAAAAAAAGAAGAAGAGACAAAAATATAAGAAGGAAGAAGAGAGTAATGCAATTTAATTTTGTATATCGTCAGGGACGAAGCCAGAAATTTGTGTTAAGGGGGGCTCATTTTTTTTCCGATAGTAACATACAATTCCTTGTTTGAAGCTAGAATGAAGTGTAAATCGTTCGCAATGCGGGTTCAATGATATTTTTTCGATTGTAACACACAATTACTTGATTAGTTGAGAAAATGAACAAATGGCAAACGATGGCATAAATGGTAGTAAAAATGAAGAATCGAAGAAGATAAAAGCGTCGTTGTTTATTAGATATAGACCACTAGAAAGGGCTGAATTGAAGACTCTAGGATACGTAGGCTCATGCCGGCCCTGGGCAAGATGCTCGAAAGATGCCTCAACTAATGTTGTAACCAAAACACATTGTTTTTATGTTTGACATGTAAACAAAACCGCACCGAGCCTCAATAAAACTTGTTTGTTTTCAAAATTAAGCGTACACTAAATTTAAAGAAGGGTTTTTGTAACCACACTTAGATTTTATGACAAAAAAGATCTCGACTAGATCAGTTTTGGTTTTTACTTTAATAAGATTTTGAAGATATACAATTATGTTATGGTTTACTAACCAATATATATTTTTTTAAACATTACTAAAAGGAAAAACGCTATAAATTCATAACGTATTTTACAAAAAAACTCATTATGCTCTATCTACTCCACTTATTGTCATAATACATAACCGTTTTCATTTTATTCGGTTATTTTCTGTCCGTTTTTATCCGTTTTCGTAAATCTTCCATTTTTATCCGTTTTTATCTGTTTTTATCCGGACAGATTAAAATGAAAAACGGATAAAAATGGATGATTTACGAAAACGGATAAAAACGGACAGAAAATAACCGAATAAAATGATAACGGTTATGTATTATGACAATAAGTGAAGTAGATAGAGCATAATGAGTTTTTTTGTAAAGTACGTTATGAATTTATAGTTTTTTTCCTTACTAAAATAGAAAAGAATTGCTAAAATAAAAAAGTGATAAAGCGAAAATATAGTAATAAATTGTAGAAAGGAAAAGAAAAACTACTAATACGGAGTACGAGTATTTCAACTCCCTATGTTACTTATCACGTGGCTAATGAGACAAAAGAGTAACTATTCAACTCCATATGTCATCTCCATCTTCCTTGTATCTTCTTCTAGCCACCCTTTAATTGAAACAGCTTTTTCCGGCATAAATGTTTTTTTTAATTGCTAAACCTGTTTACCGGACTTTTTTATCATCAAAACACCATCTTCATTACATAAAACGGATCCAAAACACCAAGAATTTCTTGCCCTTACTTGTTTGAAAGTTGGCTATTATCCAAGATTACAAGCTACAAAGTAGGCTAGTTGGGCCGGTTGGGGGTGGCCGAGCACCCTCCATGCCCCCCTATTGGCTCCGTCTCTGTATATCGTGTTTCCGTGTTTAGGAGAGAATAAAAGAAATCATATGATTTTACAATTATACCCTTTGTTGCATATAAAATTTATGTTTTATTTTAGGGCATTTAAGTCATTGTTTTGATAAAAAGTTTTATAACATATTTTCTTCTCAAATTATCTCAAAAAAGTTTTGGAAAGAAATTTAACAAAATTTCCACTCTTGTTTCCTTTTCTCTTCTGGAAAAAATCAAGAACATAAATTAATTTTGTTTTCTTTCCACTTCATTCTCTTCTTTAAACAATAAAACTCGAAAATATAGTGTAAAACTATGTGATCATTAAAATTGTGTATGAAATAATTTGTCACATGAAACGAGCATCTTACTATGAATACAACAATTAATTTATCTATGTATGCTTCATAATGCAACTTAAAATGTAGTTAACAAAAATCTTGATACATTAAACTATCTGAAGTAATTAAACTTAAGGCATTTCAAAGTTTTTAAAACTAGCACAAATATTGTTAAGAACTCTCTCTAGAACATTTGGTAATAATATAGGATTGTTACAAAAATATTTGGCCAAATTTTGCCCATTCCTCAAGTTGGACCTTTCTTTATTACTTTAATGAAATTATTAAAAAAAGATATTCATAATTAATTCTGAAAGTCACTAAAAGTAACTTTAATTATTCTTTACCGAATACCATTATAAATAGGGAATACTCAAAATGTGACAACCCGTACTTTCAGGTCATTTCTCGAAACGATTTATGCTTCACTATTTCAACATTTATCGTAAACTTGGTTTACGTGTTCCAAATTCGCGTAACCTTTATGGTTTAGCGGCGAATTCATGATCATAACATCACGCACATTTCATATGGACTAAGATTAGTCTACATTTCGTTCGCATCATTTTCATCACGATAGTTCATTCATAACATTTCATTTCACATTTAACGCGTAACTTTTATATTTAATAAACGTTATCGCGTGAGTTATTATTTTAAATATTTAATCCGTTACTTTCAAAAATGATCCCGCACATTTTTATACTTACATTTAGTTATATAAACTATATTTTGAGTTTTCCTAATGTTTTAAATTTATTTGGTACATAAATCGTTAAATTTATATTATTACGACGTTTTCTTAAAAATTACTCGATAATTATTTTATCACTCAAATTTTCACAAGGAAAGTATTTTTACAAATTTTATTATCTCAATACATTCTATTTTGAGCTATTAAAAACTTACTTGTACCAAAATTTTTCCAAATTGTCTATACTTGTACATTTCTTACACTTTTATTACACTTTTTATCAAATAATGCACAAAATATATGCAAGTAAACATTTAAAAAAAATAATAATATTTTGCCTCATACCTCCCCCCTTGGCCGACCAAGGGGGAGGGGAGTGCATTAAATGGGGCATGGTTCCATTAATATTTTGTCTTCAATTATATACATAAGTCTTACTTGATATTTCTCATACATTTCATTTTATCAAGGTGTAAGAAAAATTTATTCTCTCCTTTGTTCTTGCTCCATAAAACCGGCCACACCTTCAAGCTCAATAGGGATCAAAATTTTTGCAAGATCAAGTGTTTAACAACCTAGTTATATCCTTTATATGGTTTTGAAATAAAAACCAATGATATTTAAGTTTAATCCTTGTTACTTTCACCTCATCACTATCACTTGTAAGCTTGTTTTTATCATTTTCATGTTTCCTTTTCATTTTCATTTGTATCTTTTCATTTTTGGAGATAGTATGCATGATATGTGATTTATACCATTTTTCTTGATTTATTGAGTTATATATATACATATTGGTCATCCTATAAATATTCCCATGATATTCTTTGGTCTTGATGGTGATTAGGAACCCATGACACCCTAAGAAGGTGTATGGTAGGATTAGATTAGCTTTGGAGTTGATTTGAAGGGATTGGAATAGGTTTAGTACGAGAAAAACTATTTTCGACAAGTATTAAAAGTGGTCTGTCCTTGTTTTATTTTTCTGGAAAATCCGACAGTAGGCACGAAATTTTGGCCTTAATATTTAGAAAATATTCTTTAAAACGAATCCATGGCCGCTTGAACGGAATAAAACGGAGTTATAACGAGAAAGTTATGGATTTTACAAGTTTGACGACTAAAAATTATAGTTTCCTGAAACTTCAGCATGCTGTTTTTACATTGTTCGGGTCAAAAACGAGCCTTAAGCCTCACAAATTATTTCGACTTGTCAAAAATATATTAGTATACTTTGATACGAAGCTAAGGACGTATAAAACGTAGAAAACGGATTTGAAACGACAAAGATATGCACTTTTTCATAAACTTGCCGTAACTAATTTTCTCCACACAATTAGCCAAAACCACCATCTTTAACCCTTATTATCTTTATGTTCGAGACCTTTTGGACGAAAACTCTTGAACTGAAACTTTTAGATATCGATACAAACTTTCCAAAACCGTCGAGTTTGTTCTCTAACGATCGACGCACACCGCTTTACTGCTAGTTTTCCAAAGCCATTTTTGTTAATTTCATGAAAATTCGACGACATTGTTTTACTACTAAAAGTGGAAATTTCACCAAAAATCATTTAAACCATTGTAGGATGACATTTTAACGAAAATAATTGTAAAGTGATTTTTGAATGGTCAAGACGTCAAACGAGTATTTTTCGACGACAAGTAATATTTTCAAAACTCGTAAATGGTATAAATAACATACTAAATGCATGCATAACATTACATTGCAACTCATTACATATCATATCATTCATAATAGGTCATTTTCGAGATTCACGCTATATTTCGGTGTATCCACTTTTGTCATCGTAATCATTGCAACAGGTGAGTTTCCATAGCCCCACTTTCAATTGTTTTATACTATTTTGGGGGAGATACATGCTCAACTAATTGCTTTTACTTACACAAGTACTTTTAACTTATACGATTTACAGTGAGTTTTCATAGCCCTCGCTTACTTGTTTTCATAATGCTTTTGGGGAGATACATGCTCGACTATTTTCATTTACTTTCATAGTTACTCTAATCATTTAAGGATTTCGTGAGTTCATAGCCCCACTTTTACTCTTTTAACTGCTTTACAAACTCTTGGGGGAGATACATGCTACATTTTTTATCGAACACAAATGCTTTGAACTGTATGCTATATCCGATGTTTTATTGTCACTAAGTATTTGCCATGTTCAAAGTCCCTACATCATGAACCATTAGTCACTTGCGGGTGAGCGCGAGTATAGTGAATAGGCCTATTGAATTAACACTCCGCCCTATTGACCCGTTAGGGAAATCGAAAGACTATATTTGAATCATGAAGGTAAATTGGCAAGTTTACCTATTAGGGCGGCGATGAAACGATGATTACCAATTTTATTGGTGCGATGTTTACGCTTTGGTGTCATGAACTTAGTGAAATAAATACGATGTTGTCTTTAACGATGAGTGTGAAACAATTTAACTCACACTACGATGATTGTGTTCAAACGAATTAATTAAACCTATGGTTTTACGTCGAGTTAGGTACTATTGTGAATTCATTTGACGATGTGTGGTTGAATATAAACTATATATACATTTCGGCAATGGGTTGTGAACACACAGTTTGCAAGTTTTGTATGGGCGGGACTTGAACGAGTGGATTTACAATGCCTTTGCTGCATAAACGATTTCGATACATTGAGTCGTGCACTATTTTGTGAATTCATTTGACGATTTCGTTGAACATAAACTATGCATATTCTCGGCGTGGGTTGTGAACACACAGGTTGCAAGTTTTGTATGGGCAGGACTTGGAACTGAGTGGATTTACAATGCCTTTGCTACATAAACGATTTTGATAGTCTTTACATTTCAATCCAAACTCTATGAACTCACTCAACCTTTGTGTTGACACTTTTAGCATGTTTTATCTCGGGTATCTAAGGCATTCACTTCATGGCATGCATTTGGACACATCATGGAGTCGGTGACGACGCTGCCTCACTTGGGTTTTATGAAATTTAAAAACATCGTTTGACTTGTACTAAACTTATTTTCCGTACATAGTAACTTTCATTTGGGACCTATCTTTGTAACTCTGAATGTTTTTATTAAATCAAGCGATGTATTTTCCAAACGACACTTTAGGTCGTCAATATAACTCGTGATTGTGATGCTATGACAGTCAATCCCCGTGAATTCCATTCCGCAAAAAGTGCAATTTGGGGTGTGACAGATTGGTATCGAGCTTCCGGTTATAGAGAACTAAGTTGCATCATTGACCCTAGACTATAACTACATCATCATAGCATCTCATCATTTCATCATAAGTGCATGTTCACTTTGCAAGCGATTTATAATCGTACATTTTTCGAAGTTATTCACTTTCATTTCACATTGATTGTCACATGGATGCCTTTAAATACCCATCCCATTATCCTTTCCTCATACTCTAATGTGGAGAATTCCTTGTTATTCCCTATCACAATCTTTACATCAATTGACTCATCACCGATAACGCTGAATGCCGAGATAAACCCTTAAATAGGGCTAAGTCACTTTCACTCCTTTGTTTCATCACTAACATGTCGAGTTACACGTTACTAACACATTAAGTCACTAAACCATTATACACTTGAAGCACTTACGACACCTCATAACCCATCTTTTAGGAACCCGTCGATTATTTTGAAAAATAACCTCAAACTTACCATTTCTTATCACATCTCTTTGGAGTGTTTATTATTAACATCGGATTTTTGCTACGTCTCACATTTCCTCTTGTTTTGAAGAAGATATGGCAATCAAGAAAGCTACAGCTTGAAATGACCCAAGCAGCTATTCAAAAGTTAGTGAATGATAGCATAGCCGATGCTTTAAGAGTCGAAAGGGAAACAATATCGCCGCCAGCTGCCGAGGTCACGTTCAAGCCGCTAGGCTAGCCGCCGCTATCGGAAATGCCGGAGGATTCGGAGTTAAGAGATGTTCGTACAAGGATTTCAAAAGTGGTGAGCCCACGAAGTTTAGGGGATCAAGGAGCCACGCCATGGTAACGATGGTTTGAAAAGTTGGAATCCGTGTTTTTGCTTTGTAATTGCCTGGATGATAGTAAGGTCAAATTTGCTACAAGTACATTACTCGATGGAGCGTTGTCGTGGTGGAATTCATATGCTCAACCGATTGAATGGAAAATGCTTTCAAGCTTACGTGGGAGGAATTCAAGGGTTTAGTGACTAAGAAGTTTTGTCCTCGCATCGGAAGTGAAAAGTTGGAGACGAGTTCTACTAACTAGTAACGATTGGGTACGATATTGACACATACATTCGGAGATTTCAGAATTGGCCGCGTTATGCCCGTCAATGGTACCGGATAACGAGAAGTTGCTAGAGGCTTTTATCGGGGACTTCCGGGTTATTCAAGGAAATGTGACTTCGTTTGATCCACAAACAATCGAGGAAGCTATTAGGGTGACTCAAAAGCTCATGGCCCGGGTAGTGAAGAGAGGTAAGTACACCAACACCAACCAAAACAACAACAACCCCAACAACCGCACAAACTACAACAATAACCAAAACAACAACAACGACGATAACCAAATCAACAACAACAAAAGGAAATGGGAAAACGACCAAGGAGATGATAACAACAACAACCAAAACCGCAACACTAACCGTCATCAACAACAAAATAGAAGGCAAGAAGCGGGAATGGTTTATGTCGCCGCACCAATGAGAGGTAGAGGGTACCGAACACACCCACTATGTAATCGATGTAAGTTTCATCACTCAGGTCCCTGCCCCGCCAAGTGCCACAAATGCAAAACACGGACATCTAGCCGTGGATTGTAAAGATAAAGCCGTAGTCACATGCTTCGGATGTGGGGAACAAGGACACTATCGAAATCAATGTCCTCAAAACCAAGGTCAACCAGTTGAAGGTGCTCATGGGAATGTATATATGTTGGAAGGAGGAGGAGGAGCTCGTCAAGGTATCAACGACGCTGAAGACTCAAGAAGTTCGAAACTAACAAATTTATTCCTCCTTATGTACTACGTCGTACTAAGTTTATGTTTTCCATCATATCCGAATCTTTATAACCTAAGATGTATTTCTGTTTGATAAACCACTTGTTGTAAAATATTCTCATCTATCGTACTTTATTTTCTTTCCGATTTGTTATCATTTACGAGGATTTCAATTTTTTTTACTTTAACTATCATTTTAACGACACTTCTCCATGTCTTCTCTCCTCGATGTTCATCACAATTTTAACATCAGTTGACTCAACACCAAACAACATATGAGTCGATTAGTCCAAGCATTGCATAGTTACTCCTAAATTATACATAGCCCGATCACCTATGTCTAATTCAGGAAGAATCATGCAATGAAGGGAGTAGTAGACTTATATGAGTAAGCAATTCCGTAATCGAGCCAAATTTTCAAAAGATTTTCTTCAAACCACTTGTTTCAGCTTGATCCAAGGTGCAGTTCTTGTTTGATGAGTTGCAAAGATCAAGCTAGAAACAAGTTGTTACCTAAACCGATTTAGCCTAATCTCATGACAGTTCTTGTTTGATGAGTTGTGAGATTAAGTAAAAATCGGTTACCAAAAAAAAGTCTTTTGAGGGTTTTGCTCGAGAATGGGAAAGTTTGCCACATCAAACCCTAAACCCGTTAGACCTAACAACGATTGAATTCAGGTGAAATTCCTTTTGATGGGCTTAATGTGACAACCCGTACTTTCGTGTCATTTCTAAACGATTTATGCTTCCCTATTTCAACATTTATCGTAAACTTGGTTTACGTGTTCCAAATTCGCGTAACCTTTATGGTTTAGCGGCGAATTCATGATCATAACATCACGCACATTTCATATGGACTAAGATTAGTCTACATTTCGTTCGCATCATTTGCATCACGATAGTTCATTCATAACATTTCATTTCACATTTAACGCGTAACTTTTATATTTAATAAACGTTATCGCGTGAGTTATTATTTTAAATATTTAATCCGTTACTTTCAAAAATGATCCCGCACATTTTTATACTTACATTTAGTTATATAAACTATATTTTGAGTTTTCCTAATGTTTTAAATTTATTTGGTACATAAATCGTTAAATTTATATTATTACGACGCTTTTCTTAAAATTACCGATAATTATTTTATCACTCAAATTTTCACAAGGAAAGTATTTTTACAAATTTTATTATCTCAATACATTCTATTTTGAGCTATTAAAAACTTACTTGTACCAAAAATTTTTCCAAATTGTCTATACTTGTACATTTCTTACACTTTTATTACACTTTTTATCAAATAATGCACAAAATATATGCAAGTAAACATTTAAAAAAAATAATAATATTTTGCTCATACCTCCCTTGGCCGCCAAGGAGGGGAGTGCATTAAATGGGGCATGGTTCCATTAATATTTTGTCTTCAATTATATACATAAGTCTTACTTGATATTTCTCATACATTTCATTTTATCAAGGTGTAAGAAAAATTTATTCTCTCCTTTGTTCTTGCTCCATAAAACCGGCCACACCTTCAAGCTCAATAGGGATCAAAATTTTTGCAAGATCAAGTGTTTAACAACCTAGTTATATCCTTTATATGGTTTTGAAATAAAAACCAAGGATATTTAAGTTTAATCCTTGTTACTTTCACCTCATCACTATCACTTGTAAGCTTGTTTTTATCATTTTCATGTTTCCTTTTCATTTTCATTTGTATCTTTTCATTTTTGGAGATAGTATGCATGATATGTGATTTATACCATTTTTCTTGATTTATTGAGTTATATATATACATATTGGTCATCCTATAAATATTCCCATGGTATTCTTTGGTCTTGATGGTGATTAGGAACCCATGACACCCTAAGAAGGTGTATGGTAGGATTAGATTAGCTTTGGAGTTGATTTGAAGGGATTGGAATAGGTTTAGTACGAGAAAAACTATTTTCGACAAGTATTAAAAGTAGTCTGTCCTTGTTTTATTTTTCTGGAAAATCCGACAGTAGGCACGAAATTTTGGCCTTAATATTTAGAAAATATTCTTTAAAACGAACTGCGGGTCAGCTTGAACGGAATAAAACGGAGTTATAACGAGAAAGTTATGGATTTTACAAGTTTGACGCATTAAAATTATAGTTTCCTGAAATTTCAGCATGCTGTTTTTACATTGTTCGGTCAAAACGAGCCTTAAGCTTTACAAATTATTTCGACTTATCAAAAATATATTAGTATACTTTGATACGAAGCTAAGGACGTATAAAACGTAGAAAACGGATTTGAAACGACAAAGATATGCACTTTTTCATAAACTTGCAGTAACTAATTTTCTGCACACAATTAGCCAAAACCACCATCTTTAACCCTTATTATCTTTATGTTCGAGACCTTTGGACGAAAACTCCTGAACTGAAACTTTTAGATATCGATACAAACTTTCCAAAACCGCCGAAGTTTGTTCTCTAACGATCGACGCATTAACCGCTTTTACGGCTAGTTTTCCAAAGCCATTTTTGTTAATTTCATGAAAATTCACGACATTGTTTTACTTGACTAAAAGTGGAAATTTCACCAAAATCATTATTAAAACCATTGTAGGATGACATTTTAACGAAAATAATTGTAAAGTGATTTTTGAATGGTCAAGACGTCAAACGAGTATTTTTCGACGACAAGTAATATTTTTCAAAACTCGTAAATGGTATAAATAACATACTAAATGCATGCATAACATTACATTGCAACTCATTACATATCATATCATTCATAATAGGTCATTTTCGAGATTCACGCTTATATTTCGTGTATCCACTTTTGTCATCGTAATCATTGCAATGTGAGTTTCCATAGCCCCACTTTCAATTGTTTTATACTATTTTTGGGGGAGATACATGCTCAACTACTTGCTTTTACTTACACAAGTACTTTTAACTTATAATGATTTACAAGTGAGTTTTCATAGCCCCTGCTTTTACTTGTTTTCATAATCTGTTTTGGGGAGATACATGCTCGACTATTTTCATTTACTTTCATAGTTACTCTAATCATTTAAGGATTTCGTGAGTTCATAGCCCCACTTTTACTCTTTTAACTGCTTTTACAAACTCTTGGGGAGATACATGCTACATTTTTTATTGAACACAAATGCTTTGAATCAGTATGCTATATCCGAATGTTTTATTGTCACTAAGTATTTGCCATGTTCTAAGTCCCTACATCATGAACCATTAGTCACTTATGGTGAGCGAGTATAGTGAATAGGCCTATTGGAATTAACACTCCGCCCTATTGACCCGCTTAGGGAAATCGAGCGACTATATTTGAATCATGAAGGTAAATTGGCAAGTTTACCTATTAGGGCGGCGATGAAACGATGATTACCAATTTTTATTGGTGCGATGTTTACGCTTTGGTGTCATGAACTTAGTGAAATAAATACGATGTTGTCTTTAACGATGAGTGTGAAACAATTTAACTCACACTACGATGATTGTGTTCAAACAAATTAATTAAACCTATGGTTTTACGCCGAAGTTAGGTACTATTGTAAATTCATTTGACGATGTGTGGTTGAATATAAACTATATATACATTTCGGCAATGGGTTGTGAACACACAGTTTGCAAGTTTTGTATGGGCGGACTTGAACCGAGTGGATTTACAATGCCTTTGCTGCATAAACGATTTCATACATTGAGTCGCACTATTTTGTGAATTCATTTGACGATTTGCTTTGAACATAAACTATGCATATTCGCAAGGTTGTGAACACACAAAGTTGCAAGTTTTGTATGGGCGGGACTTGGAACTGAGTGAATTTACAATGCCTTTGCTACATAAACGATTTTGATAGTCTTTACATTTCAATCCAAACTCTATGAACTCACTCAACCTTTGTGTTGACACTTTTAGCATGTTTTATCTCGGGTATCTAAGGCATTCACTTCATGGCATGCATTTGGACACATCATGGAGTCGCGGTGACGACGCTTCTCACTTGGGTTTTATGAACTTTAAAAACATCGTTTGACTTGTACTAAACTTATTTTCCGCACATAGTAACTTTCATTTGGGACCTATCTTTGTAACTCTGAATGTTTTTATTAAATCAAGCGATGTATTTTCCAAACGACACTTTAGGTCGTTCAATATAACTGTGATTGTGATGCTATGACACTAATCCCTGTGAATTCCATTCCACAAGAAAACAAAGTAATTTGGGGTGTGACACAAAACATTATTATTGTGATAACGACTTAACCAATATTTATTAAGTCATGTTTAGTGCATGATTAATAAATATTTCGAATAAATTATCTACTAACATTACAAGAATACGTAGTATTAATTAATTAGTGTTAAGATGAAAATAAAACAAAAAAAATTCGTTGTCATGAATTACACAAAACGTGGTATTCGAACAAATGGCATTTTGTCAAATTAGGATTTCGTTAAGTTTGTCTAGTTATGGTCATTGGATAAATGAAATAACTAATCAATTTCCTTGATCTATAGCAAGAATGGAACATAAAAGTTGTTTGATTTCAACCGGCGAGAGTTAGTGTGAATCTGTAATAGATACTAATCCGCTATATATAGTAACACCCACTTAAGGCCGCAAAGTATAGCGTGTTTTGATAGCCAAATAAGTTCACTGAACTTTAAACATCTATGCTAAAGCAATTTGCCTACTATAAGTTGAGCTAATGAGCTAGTTGAAAATTAACGCTATACATGGAGCAAAAATGATTACTATATAAGACTATAAGAGTACAAATAGTATATACATAGTATATGATTTATTGAGACAAGCATCTCGACACTAGTGCTGAGAATAGTTAGACTTGAAAAATGAAATGCAAGCAAACTTGGTATTATGGTTGATAGCAAGTGTTTAAAAAAAAACCTCTCTCCATGAGAGAAAACGAAGGGGTTTGGCAGGAAGTCACTCATAGGAGAAATGGTAACAGGCGGAGGGAGAATGGTGAGAAGATCTCAGATATAACGAAGTACTATATTTCCAACATACCTAATGGGTGTGTCCTTTGGGAGGTCAAGAGCTGCTTAAGTGACTTTGGGGATATTGTGGGAACATATATTGCAAGGAAAAGGGACAAAGAAGGGAATAGGTTTGGGTTCGTTTCGTTCAAAAGGGTGAGGAATGCGATAGAATTGGAGAAGAGATTGAATGGAATTAAAATGGGCTCGTGTAGGTTGAAGGTAAACATTGCGAAGTTTGCTAATGAAAACATTGGGATGTGGGAGTCGGAGGCGAGCCATAATAGGAACAACGAGAAGGGAAGGAAAGACATGAACAAGCAGAATCCGGTTAATCCTAAGGTCTCTCATCCAGGTGTAGGCCTATCTTTCAGAGAGGCTCTTGGTGGGAAGCCTAAGAGCAATGTTGCCCAAGCGGCTGGTTGTGTTGATAAGACATTGGAGGTGCCAATGTACACATCAGCCTTCTCGTAGCTGTATGGGAAAGCGCTGATTGGAAGGGCGGTTGACGTTAAGACTCTCGTGGCGATGGGAAGGTTTCTTGGGGATGGTGGGCTGGAGGGAGTCGAGATAATCTACATTGGTGGGCTGGCGCTTATGCTCAAGTTTGTCAACTGTATCGAGGCGGCTGAGTTTCTCCTAAAGAGTGAAGAATGGTCGAAATGGTTCACTGTGTTAGACATTTGGGAGGGTCAATCGCTTCCGTTCGAGCGGTTGGCGTGGCTTAAGATTCATGGAGTGCCCCTCAACCTGGCGGTGAATGATGTTTTCGATAGTATAGCTGGTAAGTTCGGTAAGGTGGTCCATGCGTCACAAGTGTGTTTGGAAGATGGGAATCTATCGGCCATTGGTGTAGGAATCTTGGTAGGCGAGGGAGTTCCTATTTCTGATTATGTTCACCTGAGGTGGAGAGACAAGGCTTTCAAGGTTTGGGTGGTTGAGGACCTTAGGGAATGGGACCCGGAATGTACTGGGGTGGTGAAAGGAAGGGTGAACTAGGTCTACCAATCTGACAAGGAGCAAGATGAGCAATGGCCGTCGGAAAATCAAACGGAAAAGGAGGTTGACGACGGGAAAGGGGAAGAGGAGGGGACGGAAGATATCTTGGAAGAAGGAGAATTTCGGGAGAACGAGACATTAAATGTTGGCGGCGGGAGTGTTAACTCTGGGGAAACGAACCGATCCCATGCATGCATGGATTCTCAATTTAAGGCTGCTGACATGGAAAGGAATAAGTATTTTAATTTTACTTCGGTGGGAAAATGTGGTAAAAAGAAAAAAGTAACTGGGCCTGTGAAACATAAGCCCATTAGCTTTTCTAGTGATGAGATTAATAGGCCCAAGAAAAGATCTAGACATGATCTTGAAGATCCTTTTGACTTAAACAGACTACTCGGTATTAATCCTGCTATTGTGAACCAGGTTTTAACGAAAGAAAATGGGAATAACAGGGTTGATGATGGGATCATTGTTGATGATCTTGATCTCAACATCTGTGTTGAAGAGGCTTCGGGCGACCACTGTGATACGTCGGGGGCGGCATCGGGTGCGGTTCAAGTGGAATGTATGGTGACCAAGGAGATAGATGATACGGTGGAAATTGGTGAGTTAGTTGGTGTTAACTTGTCCGTCCATATGGATATGGTTAAGGAGGCTGTGGTTTCTGAAGGCAATAATGTGGTCTTATCATGAATGTGTTATCTTATAATATTAGAGGTATTGGGGGTTTGGTGAAAGGTCCTTGGGTCGGTGCTGTTAGGAGGAAGGATCGAATTAATTTTGTGGCTCTCCAGGATTCGAAATTTTCTAGGGTTAGTGAGGCCGTTGTGAGGCAATTTTGGGGAGGTGGTAGATTTGTGATGGATTCAGTGGGTTCGGTGGGTGTGGCGGGCGGCGTGCTGAGTATGTGGGATCCGCTTGTTTTTTAGGCAGTAGAAAGTCACAAAGACACGAACTTTCTTTTGGTTAGAGGAAAGCTTAAAGGTAATGGAGAGTTATTAAACGTGATGAACGTGTATTCCCCCCAGAGTTCTTCTGCTAAAGAGTTGCTTTGGTCCAAGATCGAAGGTTTGGTCAATTCGTATCAAGGTATGTGGTTAATTGTGGGGGATTTCAATGTGGTTAGGTATCCGGTAGAAAGGAGGAATTCGATCTTTAAGGCGAGCCAGGCGAGGAAGTTTAATGAGTTCATTTACAACACGGGGCTCAAAGAGTTTGGGATGAAAGGAAGACAGTTCACGTGTAGTAGAGATAATGGTAGGAAGCTAAGTAAATTGGACAGGATGTTGGTGTGTCCCGTTCTCTTAGATAAATGGCCTGGTGCTTGCTTGAGAGCCATCTATGGTCCTCATTTGGATCACTCTCCGCTTATCTTATCCTTGAAGCAGGTTAATTTTGGTCCTCGTCCGTTTAGGGTGTTCAACTCTTGGTTCTCTAAACCAGGTTTTGAGGAAGTGGTTAGAGAAGCTTTTGAGACGTTTGATGGCAATGGTACGCCGGACTTGGTTCTCACCAATAAGTTTGCTTTCATTTGTGGCCGGCTGAAACGTTGGAGAGACGATATGATCAAAAAGGAAGAAGAAGAAGAGGCGGGGGCGTTATCTGAATTGGAAGAGTTGGAAAGAGTCATGGAAAGTAGGGAGCTTGAAGAAGAGGAGGAGTGGACGTTGGGGGAATGCAAAAAGGTGATAAAGTCGGTTGGAATGAGAAGGTGTTTGGACCTTAAACAGCGACCGAGGTCTAAATGGGCAGTTGACGGGGACGAAAACTCCAAATACTTTCATGGCTTGGTTAATAGTGATTATGCAAACTTTATCCCTGGCCTTAATGTTAATGGGCATTGGGTCGAAGCCGTGTATTATTAAAAGAGATATTCTTAATTTTTTTGAGAAGTTCTTCTCAAAAGTATGAGTGTCGCCAAGTTTAGAGTGTGAGAATTTTAAGAAGCTCGCAGATATCGACAGTGGATTCTTTGATTCACCGCTTACTTTGGAAGAAATTAAGAGGGCGGTTTTAGTTGTGGGATGATCGGGCACCGTGCCCTGATCGGGTTGAGTTTTAAATTCATCAAACACTTTTGGTCGATCTTCGAGGCCGATTTTAAAAATCAAGTTTTGACCACTTTTTTGAGACTGGAGAGATAAGCAAAAGGAGCGGAGTGTCTCACATTACTCTCATTCCGAAAACCAATGACCCGGTGAGTCTTAACGACATCGCCCATCAATTTGGCTCTGGTTATCGTGAAATCTATCTCAAGGTGCTTACGAGATCTAAACGGTTTGTGGGATCGGTGGTTTCGGAGTCCCAGTCTGCTTTTGTTAATGACAAATCCATCTTGGACGGGCCTCTCATTGTCAATGAAGTGGTGTCTTGGTGCAAAAGGGCGAAGAAACAAGCGTTTATGTTCAAAATTGACTTCGAAAAGGCTTATGATTATGTTAACTGGAAGTTTGTTAGAGAGATTATGAGGAGAATGGGTTTCTCGGAGGTTTGGTGTGGGTGGATTATGGGGATTTTGAGATCAGCGAGGTCTTCGGTGCTGGTCAATGGCGCCCCCACTTTTGAGTTTCAATGCAGCAAAGGGATGAGGCAGGGGGACCCGATCTCGCCCTTTTTGTTTATTCTTGTTATGGAAGGGCTATCGTGTATGATCGAGAATGCTCGAAATGTAGGGAAGGTCGAAGGAATAAGGCTGCCAAATGGGGGTGTGGTTTTATCTCACATGTTTTTTGCGAATGACGCGGTGATCTTGGGAGATTGGTCGAAGATGAACATTATGAACGTGATAAGAATTTTGAGGTGTTTTCACCTCTGCTCAGGTTTGAAGATTAACTTGGAGAAATCCAATATTTTTGGCATTGGAGTCAACACGGTGGAGGTGGAAGAAGTGGCTAACTCGATTGGATGTTTAGTGGGGGAGTTCCCGTTTCGTTATTTAGGCCTTATGGTCGGTGCCAATATGAATCGTGTGAATAGCTGAAGGGTGGTGTACGAGGTGTTTGAAAAACGCCTTTCGAAATGGAAGGCATCTTCTTTATCGATCGGGGGCAGGCTCACTATAATTAAATCTGTGATGGAGTGTCTTTCGAACTACTACTTTTCACTTTATAAAGCTCCTAAAAATGTGATCAAGGACTTGGAATCTTATATTAGGAGGTTCCTATGGGGAGGGTCTAGCTCGAATCGGAAAATGCATTGGGTTGCGTGGGATAAGGTAGCATTGCCTAAGGATAAAGGGGGTCTGGGCTTATGTAAGCTTCAAGTTGCTAACTCGGCCCTCCTTGCTAAATAGGGATGGAGGTACAAGAACGAAAATAATAGTCTTTGGAAAAATGTTGTTGAGGCCATACATACTAGTAATAGGAATTGGGATTTTATCCCTGCTAGTAAAAATAGCAGTGGTGTCTGGCGAGCCATTGTTAAGTCCATGGCTAACACGGTGGTTGAAGGAGTTCCTATTTGAAGGATGTTTAAAGGGG
Source organism: Chrysanthemum makinoi (assembly GCA_910596185.1). Classification (NCBI taxonomy): domain Eukaryota; kingdom Viridiplantae; phylum Streptophyta; class Magnoliopsida; order Asterales; family Asteraceae; genus Chrysanthemum; species Chrysanthemum makinoi. Next base: position 59,038,436 of record OU343223.1, on the reverse strand, counting down.
TTGTTGGAGATGGGTCGGATATCGCTTTTTGGACTGATCCTTGGATGTCGGATATGCCGCTTAAAGATATGGCCCCTGATCTATTTAGACTGGAAAGATATAAGAAATGTAAAGTAAAGGAGAGGATTAACGAATCGGGTGGGCATGTCTCGGTTATATGGAAGTGGAAACAAAGGTTGATCGAGAGCGATGTGAGGGGGCAACTGGCCATGCTGAATGGTTTGATCGAAGGGCTGTCGGGGGTGTTTTCTAGTCGCAAGGATCGGTGATAGTGGCTCGGGAATGTTGAAGGAAAGTTTTCGGTGTCTGAAGTCAAGAGATTTCTATTGTCAGGGATTGACGCTAGCAACAATTTCGTGCTGAACTGGTGCAAATGGATCCTCACAAATGCAACGCGGTTCGCATGCGGCATTTAGGAGGGATTCCACTCGTTTCGCTTTCGATGAGGCATGTTCCGGTAGCGGATCCTAAATGTCAGATATGTGGGTTTGCGGATGAGTCGGTGGACCATATTTTTACCTCGTGTTATGTGGCTTCGGTAGTGTGGCAGGGCATCAGTCAATGGTGCAAGGTTCCAAACATTTATGCTTTCTCCTTTGGTGACTTGCTCGAGCTTCACAACTTTGCGGGTTTAAAGGGTATGGCTAAAGAGGTTTTTCAAGGTTTGATTGTTATAAGATGTTGGGCTCTTTGGAAGGCGAGGAATGAGCTTAGATTCTCTAACAAGTCGGTTAATGCGAGTAACATTCTTAGCGAGGTTAAGGCGGTAGGTTACTTATGGTTCTCCAATAGAGGTAGTGTTGGGTTCAGTAAATACCCAAACCCCTTAAACTAGGATTTGAATAGAAATATCCTAAGTATTTAATCTGTTAAACACAATCGTGTCACTGAAGCATAGTCTCTCGCTGAGCTATCTTCGTGACACTTAGTATGAGGCGAAGAAGGAGCCTCTCCACTCTGAAAGGCGGAACTTAAAGGGTGAAGACTAAGTCAAGAAGAAGATAGTGGATTCAGTGAGTGATGACAATAACTCACCAATCCCTTCAATTCTCTCCAACCTGTAAACATCAAGACAAACGAAAGAAGAGACAAGACTTTAAAGACCTAAAATTGAGCCGATTAGGCGGGAAAGTTTTACCCGCATAAAACTAAGTCCTCAAGTGTTTATCCAGCTTATACATAATCGCCTCAATCTATCAAAATCATATCTTCCCATTTATAGTAAGCGGCGATGCTCTATCAAGGAAAGAAGCTTCACTACTATAGAAAAGTGAATGAACCTAATATATCAATATTCGTGTTTGTCAGTGATCCATGTTTTGTCTTCTAGATAAAGTTAATAATCGTACTTGTATAAATAGCATAAGAGAATGAGTGAAAAGTTTAAGCTTGTGAATTGTAAAACACACACACACAAGCCAACTTTTCACTCCTCCAAATACAACTTTATCCTTGAGCTAGCTCAATGGTTCTAGAGTTGTGCTCGGACTTAGCCTGAGCTTAGAGAGGAGTCACCCAAACTTTGTCATTTCAATCCTAAGTACTATTCCGCAAGTACTTGGGTAACGATTCTTTGATTTATTTCTAATAAGAATATGATGTTCAAAATTACTCTGTGTGTTTTACTTATGTTAACTTCACCATTATTCATCTGTTAAATTGCTTTAAGTATTTAATTGTCCCTTTTTTAACAATAGTGAATAGGGAATAACAAGTGGTATCAAAGCAGGCTGATTATAAAACCTTTTAAGCCGCTCTAAAACGCTTTTAAATCAGATTCCTATGGTCAAATTGATGTACCCCAACTAGTCGATAAAAGGGTGGAGCTTATTCAAATTGCTGCCCCTAGACTTGAAATTGGCAAATTCAACAAATGGAAAAAGCGTATGCTTTGCTATTTGATTGGGATGGAACCTTATTATATCAAGTGTATTAATGAGGGCCCGTTTGTCCCAAAGACCGCTGAAGGTTTGCCCAAACCTCTCGCTCAAATGACTCGTGATGAAAGGAGAGTGGTCAACCAGACCAAAGACTCAAAAGTATCATCATATCATGTCTTCCGATGATATAATGGAGTCATGATAAGTCAGTAACACGGCTAAACAAACTGGGATGACCTGGTCCATAGCCATGAAGGTCCATCCATACCAAGGAAAACAGATAATGGACCAAACTTGAGTATAACACCTTCGTGGCTAAGGACTCAAACTCTCTCTCAAACTTACACCGCTACAAAACTCTTTAAATGAACTGCTAATGATGGTGTTAAGTTATCCAAACATGAGATAAATGTTGGTTTTGTTAATTGTCTCCCCGAGAAATGGTTAAACTTCTCTCAGGGACTTAGAAATGCAAATCACATCCAAACTCTTGAGCTTCCTGGAATTTATGAGAAATTTGTCTATGAGGAAAACCTCATCAATGCATTCCATACCCTGACTTAAAGAAGTCTCGTGAAGTCAAGAAGTCCCCCACCATCACCTCACCTATATCAACAGCCTTCTTTTCTAACAATGTGGTTCAAGATTTTCAAGAAAATTTCGATGATGAGCCCGATGAGAGATCAAGTGAGGAGTACCTAAATGACCAACGTTGAATTTCGTGAAAGGGCACTCCTTGCAAACTCTCGGTTTATTAAAAGAAACAAAGGTTTTTCAACCGCTAAAGCTAACGAGGACATCAATGCTTTAAGTGTCACAAAAGGGTCATTTTGCAAAGGACTGCTTTTCAAAAACAATTTCAACCTTCTTACAAAACATCAAGGTCAAATCAGCCCTCGCTTTAGCAAATTTCAACCTAAAATCTATCAGCCTCATCAAAACTTCGTAATAAATCGACTGCAACAAAACAATAGATTCTGAAGCCAAGTATAGGAAGATCAAAGCTAAGCTTGCATTACTTGAGGCCACCTCGTAACCAAAAAGTGTTCAACTGCGGTAAAACAAAGGTCTTGTTGCGTAAACCTTCGACTAGGATGAAGAGCCAGCCTCATCGATGATGAAATGGTGCATGTCACGACCGATGGCCCTCTCGAAGAAGACAAGCTAGCTGTTGGAAAGAATCATGCCATAAATGGAGAATGGGTCAACATCACAATGAAGAAGGTAAATATTCTACTTTCTATGGATGATGATTCCGATTGGGCCCCTATATGAACTATATCAATGTTGATCTTAAGTTTGTAGAAGAGCAAAGATTAAATCTTTTTTCAAAGTACAACAAGTTAAGTTTTGAATTGAATAAGTGTAGGGATGAGTTACTTGTGTTAAAACAAAACAAGCTTGAGGCTATCACCTTACGATTCAAAACATCAATTAGTTAAAAGAAATCGTGCTCTTCAAGATGAACTTAAGAAAGAAAAGGAAATCATTGATAGTTGGACCACCAAGAATCCAAGAGTCTTTGATGCCAAGCCCCCTTAGCAAAAAGAGAGTCATAGGTGAACATCATCTTAACACTCTCTCAACAAAGACCGAGTCCTAAACCATTTGTGTCCGGTGGCATGATTACCAATATGTTGTCTGCTCCCAAGACCACTGATTGGATTGAAAGACTTAATCCCGATAGTAAGCTCCCTAACTTTGACTCGAAAAATTCTAGAGCTCGAAAGTCAAGCTCTAAAGAGCATGCTTGGACTCCCGTGATATGCCCAAGAGCACAACACATCTCGAAGTCAAGATGAATCTCAAGCACCACTTCCACCTTTGGAACCTCTTCTGGTGCCGATCCTAGCTCAGCTTACTTCATTACATTACAATCCACACTCTCCCAAAGAAAGGTCTGGACTTGGTAGAACCATTTTGAAAAGACCATCAAAACCAACTCAACAAGAATCCAACCCCACTCATAATTCCACATCCTCTCCCCTCAAGTCGACGATTCAAAGAATCGACCGAACTTGTGAGAAAGCTAACTGACAAAATGGAATCTATTGAAAAGGTCTCTGAACCAATCAAGGAGACAAAGTCAGCTTCCTCCAGTTCCTCAAAGTCAAAAGCCACCACCAAAAATAAGCGTAAGTGTGTGATCTGTGCCACTATACCGCCATACCATCGACAATTGTTATAGAATCCTTTTTGCATGATCTCGTAAAAGGATGATCACAGATCGCCGACCACTTGCAATATGTGAGCTCTCACCAAGAAAACTACACCAAATTTGGTCATCAATATGCTTCTTCATCCAAAGCTCAAAAGTTGAGAGCAAAGCCTTTTCCTCCTTGCCCACATGTGCTTTAATGATCATCGCTCCGATGATTGTCTTATGAACACATGCTGTGATATTTGCGTAACACGTACCATAAGACATCTCAAAGATGACAATGTCATCCATGCAAGAAGAAGTTCAAAACAACCAAAATCCACAGAGTCATCCTCTCTCTCTAGATGTAAAACCTGTGGTAGCTCATTGCACTCCACCACTGACCATGAATCGATTGCTCAATTCAAAGAGACCATGAGACCCAAACCCACTAGTAAGTGGGTTACGAAGAGAAACTAATTCAGCTTTACTACTTGTGCAGGCATGCCAAGGAACCTATCCGCATCTAGACAAAGTTGGATGTTCAAGAAGTACGACTGTGTGAAGGAATATCTACACAAGTATGTAAAGGAACCAGGGCCAAAGGTAGTGTTTGGTGATAACTCATCATGTCCCACTGAAGGTTATGGTTCAAGAACTGTAATGGAATAGTTTTCTAGGATTGCTTATGTCAATGGTCTCAAATACAATCTCATCCAGGTTTACCAAATCACTATGTGATGCTAAGTACATTGTACAATTCAATGACAAACAAGGTATCATTTTCAATGCCAACAAGGAAGTTGTGTTGATTGCTCCTGTGAGAGACGATGTTTATGTCTTAGACATGTCAACTCTCTCTAAAGATGGAACTGCTCTTTGCCAAAGCCACCAAACTATCAACCGGCCGTGGCACAAGAGACTCTCACACTTAAACTTCAAAACATCAACAACTTGGCAAAACAAAACAAGGTCCTTGGCTTACCATCAACCGTTTTTCAAAAGATAAACCATGCTAGCCTCGTGAAAAAGGCAAACATAAAAGAGCATCTTTCAAAACCAAGCAAAACTTCTATCAAAAGTCGCTTTCACCTCTTGCATATGGATCTCTTTGGACCACCCTAGATCAATCCAAAGATGAGAAGTATACACTTGGCATTGTTGATGAGTTTTCAAGATACACTTGGGTATACTTTCTTTCCAAAAGAGTCAGTACTGATACTATAATGTCATTTATCAGAACATTGAAAACCGTAATGACATTACGGAAACAAATCGAATCGACAATGGTACCGAATTTAGAAATGCCGAGCTTGAGAGTTTCGTGATGAGAAGGGAATCTCCCAAAATTTTCATCTCCATATACCCCTCAACAAAATGGGGTAGCCGAAAGGAAGAACGTAACTCTAATTGAGGCCGCAAGAACCATGTTAAATGGCTCACTCTTTCAAAGCATTTCGATCCGAAGCAGCTTAAAACGTACTGTTACACTCAAAATAGGTCAATCATTGTCAAAAGACATAATAAGACCCCATATGAGATATTCAAAGGTAGACTTCCGACATCGCCTACTTCCATGTGTTTGGATGTCCCGTGGTTTATTCATAACCATAAGGATCATCTAGGCAAGTTCGATGCTAAAGCTGATGATGGATACTTTCTAGGTTACTCACTGATCTCCAAATCCTTCGTGATATTTAACACAAGGAGAAAACAAGTTGAGGAAACCTATCATGTCACCTTTGATGAAAGTATAGAAAGCATCGATTCACCAACACTTTAGTGGAAGAAATTGAATTGATAACTCATCAAGATATCCTCCCCGATGAGTACAACATCAAAACCACCTCACCAAGCCGATGCCTTCATTATCTCATATTATGTCTTACCTCACAACCCGCCTCAACCAACTATCGCGAATTCATTGATAATCACCGTCTCATCGGGTTAGGTAACACCGATCCATATGATCGTAATCCTATAACTCAAGAACCTCTACCAACAAGTCACCGACAGATGATCTAAATGATCCCGTGGTTCTTGCACTAACTCACACCAATTCCTGACATCTTTAAGCTCGGATCCTAGACCACAAAGTAAGTGGACAAGATCTCATGACATTGAGCTTGTAAACATCATTGGTGAACCCATCGAGGGAATGCTCACTAGAAGCATGTGCTAATTTAACCGCAGCTCTTCACCAATGAATGTCTATACGATTACCTATCGTAAATAGAACCCAAAGTGTCACCGAGGCTCTAAAATACCCAAGCCGGGTTCGAAGCTATGCAAGAAGAACGCATATCAGCTTGATAAAAATAAGGTCATGACCTTGATCAAATGTCCTCGGATGTAGTCGCCATAGGAATGAAGTGGGTTTTCGAAACAAAATCATGAAAACGCACTGCCATTAAAAACAAAGCTAGACTTGTAGCCAAAGGTTACAGTCAACAAGAAGGCATTGACTATGATGAAACATTTGCTCTTGTTGCAAGAATGGAAGCCATCAGGATCTTTCTTGCATATGCAACATACATGAACTTCGTGGTCTACAAATGGATGTTAAAAGTGCATTCTTAAATGGTGATCTCAAGGAAGATGTATATGTTCAAGAACCTCCGTGCTTTGAGAGTAGTGAATTTTCCGACTATGTCCAAGCTTGACAAAGCTCTCTATGGACTTAAACAAGCTCCCGTGGCATGGTATGAAACTCTCTCTTCCCGATACAAAACAAGGTTGTCGAGGAAAGATAGACAACACACCGCTTGTCTATAGAACTCAACAGATGTGATTCTAGTCCAAGTGTATGTCGATGACATCATCTTTGGCTCAACAAACTACAACTTTGCAAAATGAAAAACTCGATGACTAAAAAGTTTGAAATAAGCATGATGGGGGAACTCACATACTTTCTTGGACTACAAATCAGAAAACCGACAAAGGAATATCCATCACCAAGAGAAATATACCAGAATCTCTCTTGAAAAATATGAGATATCCGACCGTGCCTCGCTTCGAAAACCCAATGGTCCCACCTAACAACCTTGGACCTCGATCTCACGGCAAATCAGTCAATCAAACTCATTTCAGAGGGATTGTAGGCTCACCGATGTATCTAATCGCTTCTAGACCGATATCCATTCTCGGCCTCTGTCTTATAGCAAGATATCAGTCCAATCCTAAAGAATCCCATCTCACTGCAGCCAAAAGAATACTCGTGTACTGAAGGGAACCCCTAGCCTTGGACTCTATTATCCAAGATGCTCGTGGTTTGATCTCAAAGGTTACTCGATTCGATTATGCCGTCCGCAACATGGACGTAAAAGTACCGTGGTCCGCCAATTTCTAGGAGGAAAACTAGTTTGTTGGAGTGCTAAAAGCAACAATCGGTGGCTATGTCCTCACCGCCGAATATGTAGTCAGCAGATGTCGTGCCAATGTATTATGGATGAAAAGTCACTTCGGTGACTATGACATCCATTACAAAATGGTGCCCATCTTCGTGATAATACATATTGCAATCTCCAACAACCCCGTCCTCCACCAAAGAACCAAACACATTGATATCGATATCACTTCATCGGGGATCACATAATGAAGGGAGACATTGAACTTCATTTCATCCCTACTGAATATCAACTGGCCGATATCTTCACAAAACCCTTGGATGAACCTACCTTCGTGAGACCGAAGTCGAACGGAATGCTTGACATTGAAAGTCATGTATTCAAAACCAATCTCAGAAGATCACCGAAATGGTTCATTCTCCTGAACATCCAAAACAAACCTCTCACCTAATGAGTAAGACTCACTCAGTGGTCCCCACGTAGCATTGAATTAGTAACTAAATGCTCCAAGTATTAGTTACTTAAATGTCCTAGGTTGGTAATCCCACCAATTTAATATAGGAATACATGTCTTAATGTCAGGAGTATCATCATTTACCTCACCCCACTTGGCATTAAATGCCTTATCTCACATAAAATATCCTATGGATATTTTATTACTGCTAAAGTGCACTATTATGCATTGCAACGCTTTTCCTTGAAAGACGGGATTTTACCGCGTGAAGTGGTGGGTGGCATTAAATGTGGAATATCAAACGATTTCAAAAATGGTCTTTACATATCCACATTTATACAAAACCACCCCTCTCACTTCTCTATAAATACCCTCTTCAAAAACCACAAAACACACACAAATCATTTTCTCGCAACTAAACTGTCACAAAATCCTTTCTCAAATCTAAAAATTTGTGTGTTCTCAAAATCTTCAAAAACTCTTTTGGAAAACCCTCCTTGTAAACATTTACAAAAGTTTTTCATCACAAACTTGAGAGATCCAAATACTTTGATTGTTCTAGTCAAAACATTTTTTACCCTAAAATCTTTTTTAATAGAAATGGCTAGAACACAATCTCTCCAGCCAGCTTCTCGGTAGGGATCTTACTAACGTTGAATTTAAAACAAATAATGTCATAGGAAATTTTGAATACCCGAAAGTGTCCCAACCTATAAAGACATTATAAAATTTTTATTCAACTGCCCACTCAAAACGGCCTTTGTAAATGTCCTCAAGATCGCACTCCAAACTACCTCGGGAATTTTGGGCTACAACTAAAGCCTCGACCGACACCTTCTAATGATGAGAATAACCTTAGACCACTCAGGAATATCTCATCGATCTTAATGGGGCAACAATACACCCTGGATTACAAAACATTTTGCACTTCAACAAGGTTAGATTATAACAAAGGTACTTATGTCGCCCATCCTCAACCCTCCACAAGTGAAGGATGGGTTAAAACAAATTGTTTTAGATCCAAATTTTTGGACAAGACCCCACCACTAAAAGCTTATTCCCGGCTTGGAGGATCCTCTTCACTTTGTGATTCAGTCCTCGGCGGGAACCACTCATCCACCGAACAAGTTAACTCTATTCGCTTGATGATGGCATACCGCTTGATGAATGGGGTCATCTGTTTACATAGGGGAGATCATTTACGCTGATCTTGTAACTAAGCTACAGAGCAAAACTAGGACTAAGGCACGCGTATCCTAGGTTTGTCTCTTGTGCTTTGCAATCGTTATTGGGTTCAAATTATACTCAGGATGAAAAATTTGGAAATTTACTCCGCATCCCGAGCCCATCAAATTTTTCAAAAGGACCCATCCCTTGTCACTCCCATTGAATTGACGGCCCACATGATTGCCGTAACAATCAAAGTGGATCGTCTCCAAACCCCGCCCTAAAAGAGAAAGGGGAAGTCTCGATCGACTAAGACTAAACCAAAGTCTCGTGGACCGAGGCTTCGTGGAGCACGTTCCCTAAGAGGCACATTAAGCCCAAGACTAAACAGACACCCATCGACTGTGCAACAACCACCCCGTGACAACGAAGGACACCGATACATCACACGGCCCTTGGTCACACCTACTACTCCCCAAGATCCAGAGGGAAACAAACAACCCGGCGGTAGGGGAGCCTTCCACCACCGATGATGACATTAACAAATCCAAGTCTTTGTCTCGAGGGCACACCGACGATCCCAAAGACTCGGGGAAACAAACAACCCACCGATAGGGATACAACAATCAATGACTCCAAAGGCACTGGAAACACCCACCGTGTTCTCAGGGTCACAGGGGACAAAGAATCGGAGGGAAAGAAACAACCCGCCGATACGGAACCCAAAGCCAATCCCGACCGAGAAGGCACCGAAACTCCCACCGTCCGAGGGGGTCAACGGGGACAAAGACTCAGATGGATATATACCACCACGATATGGAACCCATCACCAACCCCTTGCTCACTATTGCCGATGTCGGTATTCTATTCTCGGAGGATGATCTTGCTGAAACCAAGATGAAATTTTATCACCGGAGAAGAAATGGACGCCGAGGTTCAATCAACAAAGAGCCTCACCGATCCAAAGGAGCATACTGAATCCCCATTCCAACATGATGATCATGCTTCTGAATCCTCCTAAAGCTCTGATGAATTCAAAGAGTTTGACAATGTTCTTCCTCACCGAAAGGCGTTGGCTCTGGATCACCGTGGCTTCAAGGAAGCTATACTCGTGGGTTACTAAAACATTGTGGGAACAACATATCGAGGTCAGCCGCAAGTTATGCGATTTAAAACAGAGATACGTGGCTTCGATGAAAATGTTCATGAGCACAGGACATGATGTATGACCAAATTCACCGACCGGATGAAAATATGGCTAACTTTAAGGCACCTTCTGATGCCGCACAAAGATCGATGAAATCAAGGAGTTTGTCAGAGAAGACCCAACTCTTAACTCTCAAGTGTTAAAGGCTACTGAGGCATACTTGCAACAATCTTCACGCCATCATCAACTGTTAGATTCGCCAAATCCGCACATGTTCGGTCTTCCATCATCGGGCCCAGCTTCGAGCTACAATGGACTCTCGAATACACAGTGGCGACCATGGCTCGTGCATCCTCTTCCCCGGCTCGAATCTTGGTCCCCTGGATGACCGCCGTGGAGCTTTCTCGCTAACTTGGATGCAAAGGTCACCGTATTCGCATGCACTTCGTGAGATTAAGGCTATGATGATCGAAATTTATCAGCCTTCAAGGGTCAAGCTGCTCCGCCCCTCAAGACTAACTCTTGCCCTCACCGACACTCCTAGCTTGAGGGGAGAATACAAAGAAACTCTCTTCACACCGAGGGGAGCAAACACCACCGCCTCTGCTTGTCCTACATCATCCGCACGCAAGACGCTAATACCAATCTCATCACCCCACCACCAACATCAACAACAACAACAACACTGATAATAGTCACATCACCTATCATGACAACTACACCTCCTTTGATCGCATCATCTTCCTCAAGCCAAGACAAAGGCAAAGGCATAATGACAACTACCGAGCCCGAGAAGATTCCCTATAAAATCGGTGACACCAATACCTGCCACACCGACGCCTAAGTAAACATCTTGCTAAAGAAGAAAGAAGATTGAAACTAGCCGAGGAAGAGAAAAGGAACAGGGAAGCACCGCTAAGGTTGTCGCCAAGAAGCCGAGAACATGGGACTAGATGCAGCAAGCTTCAAAAGGGTCAGCAGACAAAAGTTCAAGGTCGCCAGTTGCCAAATGACCGCAATGAGAAAGCAAGATGAAGCAAAGAAAAGGAAAGTCAAGAGCTCGTGCTAGAAAGGATTGATCATTACAACCGACAATGACAAGCCAAGGAAGCCCGAAGAATCATCGATGTTAAAATCATCCCCAATACCAAACCACTGGCAATGAATGTCTACAGGGGGATGATAAGAGACATTTCGAGATTCATGATCCCCTAAAATTCACTGACTTTGGGATCACTGAACTCGATGAACTTGGTCCAATTATTGAAAAGAAGCAAAACAAGGTGGTCAAGGATTCGATGAAAATGCTCAAAAGATATGAAAGGTGAGGGATGCACCAGCCCAACTGAATTCAGCGCCTTGATCGCACCTCAAGGATCTCAACCACAAGCTTCCACTCGAAAAGGAAAAGAGTTGAGTTCCAACTCAAATCAAAGTGCCCGCCTAGAATGCAACAGAGAGTCAGCCTCGAGGGTGTCAAATTTGTGAACTGCTTGGTGATTGAAGAGCCCGAAGAGGGCTATTCCACATTGATGTCTATGGAAACCCAGCATTCCAAAGATGGAGTGATATTGATCAGCCGGTGTAGTCCGCAATGATCACTATATACCAGTGGCCTCTCGGATCCAATCCCCAAAGAAACATTAGGTTCTCAAGACAAGACCAATGCAAAGATAAGAGACCATCCCGACAGGGAAACACTCATCACCAAGAAAGTGAAGCTCAAGCAATCGGGTATCCATCCGACCGACATCATTTTATCCTTTTGTACTAGTGATAGGAAATATGTAATCCGATCAATAAAAGATGTATGTTCTTGTCAAATTACTCAAATGTTCCTTATTGTATTCATGAGTACATTCAGTGTAAGAAGAAGCCTTTTGCTCACTTACACTGATCAAACACTTAGGCTATTTGTATATCCAAATAGGGGAGACTGTTGGGTTCAATAAATACCCAAACCCCTTAAACTAGGATTTGAATAGAAAATATCCTAAGTATTTAATCTGCTAAACACAATCGTCACTGAAGCATAGTCTCGGTGAGCTATCTTCGTGACACTTAGTATGAGGCGAAGAAGGAGCCTCTCCACTCTGCAAGGCGGAACTTAAAGGGTGAATACTAAGTCAAGAAGAAGATAGTGGATTCAGTGAGTGATGACAATAACTCATCAATCCCTTCGACTCCTCTCCAATGTTAAACATCAAGACAAACGAAAGAAGATATCAAGACTTTAAAGATCAAGATTGAGTCGATTAGGCGGGAAAGTTTTACCCAGATAAAACTAAGTCCCTCAAGTGTTTATCCACCTATACACGCCTCAATCTATCAAAATCATATCTTCCCATTTATAGTAAGCGCCATTCTCTATCAAGGAAAGAAGCTTCTACTACTATAGAAAAGTGAACAAGAACCAATATATCAATATTCGTGTTTGATGTGATCCATGTTTTTGTCTTCTAGGATAAAGTTAATAATCATACTTGTATAAATAGCATAAGAGAATGAGTGAAAAGTTTAAGCTTGTGAATTGTAAAACACACACACACAAGCCAACTTTTCACTCCTCCAAATACAACTTTATCCTTGAGCTAGCTCGGTGGGTTCTAAGAGTTGTGCGACTTAGCCCTGAGCTTAGAGGAGTCACCCAAAACTTTGTCATTTCAATCCCAAGTACTATTCCGCAAGTACTTGGGTAACGAATTCTTTTGATTTATTTCTAATAAGAATATGATGTTGAAAATTACTCTGTGTTTTACTTATGTTAACTTCAGTCATTATTCACTGTTAAATTGCTTTAAGTACTTAATTGTCCCTTTTTTAACAATAGTGAATATGGAATAACAGGTAGGCTTAAGTCGATGTCTTGGGAGAACTGGTGTAAATATAGTTTCTTGTAAGTAGTGTCGTCTGTTGTCGGGGGCCCTGGTTTTGGGGTCGCCTTTTTGGTTTCTAATGAAAGATATAGTTCAAAAAAAAATCTAAGTGAAAGTCTTCCATGCATATGTTACCGCTTAGCAAATAATAGCAATGTAGTTAATGCTACTTGAACCAAGAGCTAGCAGGTTCTCCTTGAATGCCTTGAAGCGCAAGGTTTGATGGCCATATATAGCTCACGAACTCATACCATATGGAACATATCATGAACAAAGACTTGATGCGATGCCATGGATGTGATACTGGTGGTGAGCATGTGACTCAACCGACGTAAAAATGAAATAGTACGTGTTGATTACTCTAGAAATCGAACTGTATAACACATATACAATACGTTCCAAAATAGGGATAATTCTATATTTACCTAATATAAACCTCAAATTGTCATATTTACCCAATTTACAAGTGAATGATGCATATTGTGCAACGATTTTTATGCATGTTTAGGGATATATGGAATTTTGGTGTTTTTATTGAGGAAATATGGAATTGCCCCTTGAAAATATATTATAACCTAAAACAAGTTTGTTTCCAAGTTCTTAAGATAGTTTAAAGTTTTGAAAACCACTATTTAATTTCTTAAGAAATAGAAACGCTAACCAAACTGCCTGGTTTTTATCGAGTTTTAGGCCTCCATAATTGATACATACATTTTCTTTTTCGTTCATAATACATACCAGTAGGCAGTAGTATAATTGAAAGCATCTACTAGCTTAATTAAGCATGGAGCTTCTCTTTAAAGCTTGTTCCATAATAGAAAGGCCCCATTAATCATGTAAAAACGTATTGAATTAAAGTTGACGCACTTCTATAATTGATGGCCCTTTCACATGGTTTTGCTTAATCAACCTACTTAATTGAATTATTAAACAAAATCAGGGGGTCATGGATGCCTATATATTTAAAGAACTTTTTTTTTGAAGAATTGACTATTATTCACACAAAAACACCCATCCAGAGGGAGGGGGAAAACGAGGGAAAACTACCTCTTACACCACATTAAACAAGTTCCAACTTTTCCAATCTAACGAACAATGCCTATGTCTATTTCTATACCAAAGAAAACTAAGGGATTTAATATCCTGAATAATTCTTCGAGTATCAACTTTGACATTATCGAACCTATTCTCGTTGCGGGCCTTCCAAATGCACCAACATGTAGTAAAGAACACTCCTTTCAGAAGCATTCTTTTCTTCCTATCCAAGCCATTAACTCGATGAATATTGAACACATCCCGACTAGAGAACATGAACACTGGAGGAATTTTGCACCAATTACCCACCCTATTCCAAATTTCCGTCGTGATAATACAGCTGCAAAACAGGTGCTCCACGGATTCCTCCTCCTCCCCGCAAAGATTACAGGTCATCGAGTCAAAAGCACATTTCCTGGCTCGCAACGCTTCCATCGTGGGAAGCCGATTCAAACCAAGCCGCCACATGAGAATATTCCCTTTTAGAGGGATCCATTTCGACCATTTGAATACGAAACGATCACTAAAATCCCTCCCTCCTCTAAGGAACTCCTTCACCGATTTGACACTAAAACCTCTGTTATCTTTTCCGAGCCAAATCCACTTATCGCAATGACTACGAAGGGATTGGCCCTCTAAAAGATTAGCTAACCGATGCCCCTCCTCCTTTTCGGCCAACACTCCAGCATCCCCTATCTCATCCCAAAACCCGTGAAATCTTCTTGGCTCCACATCATACCTGTCGATAACAAGACATCTTTTTTTCTTTTCCTTCTTGAACATAAGAGGAAATACTTCCTTTAGTGGCCTGTCACAAATCCATGGGTCCACCCAAAATCTAATACCTTTACCATCCCCCACCTCCGCTTTCAATAACTGATTAAAACTAATGCCCGAAACAGAAACTTTCGACAGAGTTCTAACAATATTTGACCACACCCCAGTTAAAGATTTACGAACTAGAAGCGAGAACCAGCTCCTATTCGACCCATGAATAGCATCCACCACCTTACGCCACAAACTCTCGGGCTCAGTTCTATATCTCCAAACCCACTTCGAAAGGAGGGCGATATTGGTATCCAACAATCTTCCCAAACCGAGCCCACCAACACTAACAGGAGACGCAACCCTTTCCCAGGCCACCCAATGAATTTTCTTAGCCTCCGTCAACCCACCCCATAAAAAGCTACGCATAATACTTTCAAGGCCATCAATAACCTTTATAGGAGCTTTAAATAGAGATAAATAATACGAGGGCAAGCTTTCAAGAACGGCCTTTATCAATACAACACGACCTCCTATGGATAAACAAGAAGCTTTCCAACGAGAAAGCCTTGCTTTAAAGATGTCAAACAAAAATTCCCAATTAGACACTCTGTTCATATTACTCCCGATACGAATACCAAGGTAATCGAACGGCAGCACCCCTGAATTACAAGCAACAATTCCAGCAATCCCTTTAACTTCAGCTTCATCCACTCCAATCCCATAAATACAAGACTTCTTCAAATTAATTTGAAGACCCGAGCATAAATAGAAGCATCTAAGAATACGAGTAACCATCTTGACATTTGAAAGAGACCACTCACCCAAGAACATACAATCATCCGCGAACAAGAAATGAGAGATAACCGGACCGTTATTGGGGAGTTGAAGGCCTTTAAAAACCCCTCCAGTACTTGCCTTTTTCATCATACACGATAAGGCTTCCATGATGATCAGGAATAGAAACGGGGATATCGGATCCCCTTGCCTCATTCCTTTGTAACATTGGAATTCGAAGGTAGGGGACCCATTAACGAGCACCGCCGACCTAGAAGAAGAGAGAATGCTTCGAATCCAAGTACTCCACTTTTCTGGAAAACCCATCTGGGTCATTACTGACATGAGGAAGTCCCAGTTTACATTATCATAAGCTTTGTTAAAGTCCACTTTAAAAACAAAGAGTTTCTCTTTCTGTTTCTTAGCCCAGGAGATGATTTCATTAAGAATAAGAGGCCCATCCAGGATTAGCCGCCCACCGAGGAAAGCGGACTGATTATGCGAAATCAGGGGCCCAATCACCTGCTTAAGCCTATTGGCCAGGACTTTGGAGATAACTTTACATGTCACACCGACCAAAGTGATTGGTCTATAATCGTTGAGATTTCCAGGATCCTTCATCTTAGGAATTAATGTAATGAAGGCTGCATTGCACCCCCGACTGAACCCATTTCCTTCAAAAAAAGCCTCGAAAATACTAGCAAAGTCGTTTTCAAAAAAGTCCCAAAACTTTCTAATATACTTGAAGGTGAGCCCATCCGGGCCGGGAGCCCTATCCTCACCACATTCAAAAATGGCCTGCTTTATCTCTTCTTTAGAGAACCGGTTGACCAAGAAGTTAGCCGATTCCCCATTCAACTTTGATTCAATGCCACAATCAAGAACAGGTCTTTCTTTCCAACTCTCCCAGAATTTGGTTTTAAAAAAGCTATGAATATGTTTCTTAACCAGTTTCGGTTTGGAAACCCAAGCATCATTCACCATAAGGCCATGAATAGAATTGCTCACTTTTATGTTATTAATAATCCCATGAAAGAATCGAGTGTTACCATCCCCTTCAGCCACCCATTTGTTCCTAGATCTTTGTTTCAGGTCTTTAACTTTCCGCTCCTCAATATCATCCAGTTTATTTTTACATTCATTCCTAATCCAGTCTTCTTCCTCCGTTAACTCTGAATCCTCCATCATACTATCCAACTCCGCTATCTCTTTTTGACACAACTCCACATCCTCTCTATCCTTCTTCGACACTTCATCCCTCCAATCTTTCAGAACTTTGCGCATCCCTCTAAACTTCATAAGCAAAGTCATATCTGGAGCCCCCACATAGTTAAAATCTTCTAAGAATTTAACAATGATCTCCTCACATTCCGGGATATCCAACCATGAATTGAAAGCCCGAAAGGGCTTAGGTCCATAGTTGATATCACGGACCGACAATAAAAGGGGGTTATGATCCGAGAGATAGCGAGGCAAGGACCTGAAAGAAGCCTCAGGCCATTTATCCAAAAATCCCCTACACACCAAGCAACGATCAATTTTACTCAGCTTCTTCACCCCCGCTTCCTCTCTTAAGTATGTGAACCTGCTACCCTTCATCTCATATTCAAATAACTCCGAAGACTCAATAAAGTCATTGAAGTCTTTGGCACAATTGCTTTTAAACTTCGATCCCTTCCTCTCACTACTAGACCTAACCGTGTTAAAGTCCCCAATCAAGACCCACCACCCATTACTAGAACTGATCAAGCTTTTAAGGTCGTCCCAAACCAATTTCTTCTCAACTCTGGTTTGGGGAGCATAAACATTCACTACATGAACCAGGCTCTCGATACCCTTAATATATCCCTTAATAATCAAGAAATTGTCCCTCTTAATAACATCATTTTTCTTAAAAATTCCTGGGTCCCAGGCACTAATCAACCCACCGGACTTGCCATTAGGTTCGACCACTTCGAATTCAAAAGTGGATTTCCCCCAATAGTTTTTTATCAACTTCTCATTCACCCCTCCACTTTGCGATTCTTGAAATGCTAGGAAAGAAACCTGATCTTTATTTTTAATCTTACGGATCCAATTAGATTTCCTCACCCCCCCTATCCCTCTAATGTTAATAGACAAGATATTCATTTTGAAACGGGATTAATACCTTCAGCTAGAATAGTTGCTCTAACTTCTTCACGTACCGAAGAAAGATCCACACCCACTACTTTACCCATCTCGAGAGTATCCTCTATCTCTTCTACTACTACCAAATTCTCTTGAGTTTCAGCAACGGTTTCATTCACAACATTTCTATCATCCTCGATGCCAATCCCTTCGGCAAGAGAGGTGGGAGAGTTATTAAGATCCCACACTCTCCCCAGATCAGATTGTCTATTAGAATTGACTTCCCCTTCGTTTATTGCACCCATCTCCATATCATCAGAAGGATGGTTAACATTTAAGCCCAACAGACCATCTAATGAGAATGGATCAGAGGCCCTGGGCCTTTTCTTGGGCCTAGGAGACAGCCCACCACCAATATTTCTCCATTCAAACGTGGGACTAGAATTAATACCCACAGTTTGTTGCTTACGTGACTTAGAATAAGCAGTAAATTTTCTCCTGGGACCCACTCCATTAACCACCTTTTCTTTCCCATGCGTATTTTTCCTAGCCTTCAACTTTTCGTTATCCCTCAATTCCCCATGCAATGGCGTATCGTTCCTTCCATCTCCCCCATGCACCATCCCTTCATCTTCCCGCCTGAATTCCCCCTCCTCCAAAATATTGCAACCCGCCATTTGATCAACCTGAGTCGTCGGAGAAAAGCCAAAGGACGGCGGCTTTCTCATTTTAACTATCGATACATTAGGGTACCAATCAATTAACTTCTCCGTGATCCAAACTCTAAACTTTTTATCTCGCCACGAGAGGGAGATGCACCTTTTGATCTCGTTTCCATCCCCAACCAGGATCCCTATGCCTTCAACCGATCGATTAGGGCTATTAGCATTAACAGTAGAGGGAACCACTACCTTGCCAATCAATCCACCAATCTTGTTATATGTCGCTCTTGATGATAGGTGGAGGGGAACACCGTATATGCCCACCCACGCAATCCTCTCAAAAGGAAGACTTTGTCCCCTCCATTCCTCCACCTTATCAAACCAGCATTTCCATTGTTTCTCGTTCCTCATGAAGGACTTGGCTTCTTCACAGTCTCCGCATACAACGAGGACATTCAGACCCCCAAGGTATTGTAGTGAAAGATTGAAGTCATGCAAGCCCCCCAACTTCACATTCAGATCCGAAAGAGTCTCGAAGTTGACACACTTGGCCACCAGAGTCGTGCCATGGAACTCAGTCATTTCTTCAGTCGAAGGATCTAAACGGAAACCCGCCTCTTCCTCCCCTCCTCCCTCAGACACTTTAACCACACTACTATAAGATTTCCCTACATGAAGACCACCCTTAGCAACTTTCACCCCCAACTGGACCGGAGCTGGTTTAAACTGTTGCTTAGGTTCTCCAATTCCCACCATTTCATTCTCTGATGCATACCTTGCTATATTGACTTCAAGGCTATAACTACCCACTTTGACCTTTGTCAACCTCCTCTCCAACTCCTTCCAATCCTTAACCCCTTTGTACGTGACAAACCCAAACTTATTCCCTTTGAGGTTTCTCCTTCTAGCTATATAAACCCCCGCTATCGCTCCATAAGCCTCAAATGCTGAGGCGAGATCCCATGGCCTGCAGCCATCCGGGATATTAGAAACGAAAAACTTAACAATACCTTGCTGCCCTGCGAATCGATTCGGTTGTCCTTGGGGACGATTAGATTTCCTTTTGCTTACAACCTCTTCCCATTCTTCGTGTTTTTCTCTCTCTCTTTTTTCTCTCTCACACATTTTTCTGTTAGTAGGTTTATATGTTTATATATTTAAAGAACTAATGCCATCTTTTAAAATTCGATGTCTATCATTAAATAATGTTTTGTATTCCATTAAGTTAAGAGTAACGAAAATATATTTATAGTTTTGTTCTGATAATATCTATTGGAAATCAAAGATGAAAGTTGTTGATACAAAAGTTGGGCGTTCCTTGTTCGGGGCTCCGGTTCTCGTACCAATTAATGATTGTTGCTTGAGACCAAGCACTAAAGACGAAAACACCGTTAGGCTTATCGTGGGATTGTCTCCCACGCATTATCCTCCGGCGAGAGTAAGTAATCGATTTAGGGTTAAAGGTGAATTAGGGTTTTGAGAGCGCATTTAACCAGGGATGTGATTCCTTTATATATACACGGAATCCTTGTTGGTTCGTGTTCCTCAACCTTTGGCGTATCCCTTCTAAATCGGTTGGGAATAATTATCTCCTTGATTAAGAGATATCCTCTATCTATTCCATAAATAGATTTGTATTTGGGCCTTTGTGGCCTAAACGCTTATCGCCAGAGCCCAGCCAGGCCGGGCTTATCCAGATACTTTAGTCGGGTTCGTGACCGATATAGACTATACGTCATCATGTCCCCCCAGCCTAGTATGCGCTAGTGAATGATCGCGATGCTAGACTAATAACCGTAGTCAATGAAAAATGTCAAAGCGTGAGCCAAAAAGTTAAAGAAAATGGCCTTTAGTACATTGTATCTAGACAAGAATTGAAAATTTGGACTCCTCGTAATTCGGGAAAGTTATTGCAGCAGTGTCCCATCGTTTATCTCAACCACATAGTTAGGTTGGTGGGTTCCACGTGGCACTCATCGCGTGGAAGAAGAAGATTATATAACCCTTCGCTTCATTTCCACTGTGTACCTCATAGTAAAAAAAAACTCAAGCCGCCATTGTCAAGAAGCCGCTCATCCGCAATCCGAAAACCACCAATTCAGGTAGCCGCAAGCGCTTTATAGGACAAACTATGGTCAAACAGCTTGTCCGACTTTACCTCCAACCTCACCGAGAGCGATCTTCTGGAGTTCACCTCGGATTACTTTATACCCCTTGATGTGTATCCGGTTGTTCCGGGTGCGCGGGCATCCATTGCGCATTTCCCCGATGGGAAGGTTGGGGTATACACACGTTTTTTTGAATTCGCGAATCAACGTGTGCCTCTATCCCAATTTCTCTGCGATGTGTTAAATTATTATAATATGCACATATCCCAGCTTGCATCGTGACGGCGTGCTAAAATTACCAATTTTGAGCTTAAACCGCCGCTTATCAAGGCGGTGAACCCAACCATCAACCTATTCACGCGATTTTATCATAACGACATGGTCACATGGGTGGGTATCCTTTGCTAAGCTACTGGTAGACTACAATGTTATACGGAGAAACTAGACGCCGCTTAGGAATTGAGGGAGTCATTTTCTCGGTAGACGACACATGCTTTCCATGGCGCTATGATTTTTATACCCGGTACGTTGGAGAAGGATGAGTGCCTTGCCCGATCCTATGTTGCCAGGATGCGAATCGATAAATGCCAACCGCACCCCATTAGTTCCTATCCCGGGAATTTTTGGTGCATATGGGCATCACCGTAGTTATTTTGGTATGCCGATGAAATGCCAATTTTCTTAGGCGCCAATGGCCGGGGTGGTGGTACTCATTCTTCCGCACCCCTTTGAAATTAATGTAAGAGCTTTTTTATTCTCAAGCATGCTATAACCTTCGTTATTTATTGTCTTGTCTACGCAGAGATGGATCTGCCACCGTGGTGCACCTAGCGTAAACCAGGTTGAGGTGAAGAAAGGGCGGCCCCGAAAGAAGGAGAAGAGCCCATACCGATGCCACTGCAGGCATACCGTGGAGATGAATCTAAGAGAAGCGTGGACCGGTTCTTCGTAGCGGGAAGCGACGCCGCTTCAAAGCGCGTCGAACCCGTGGTGCCATCGCCAGAAGCCAGCCACCACTGTGAGTAATGGGCGTAAAAGCGGATGGAAGAAGAAGAAGAACAACAAGAGTCTGGGCTAAAGCGCAAGAGGTCACTTGGAGAGGATGGCGCGAGTTCATCAAGGAAAAAGAGCCCGGTGATCCTCATCATTGAATCATCTTCAAATGACGCCGCCATCGCACCCATCTGGCAGGTATCTCCGCCCTCATTAAGTAATGTTGTCCATATTTTGTCTCTTTTTTTTCGATTGCTTATATGAGAAACTAATAATTTGTCTCAGTTCGCAGGTTTGAACAGCGGAGTCACCACCAAAAGAGAGTCGTGCGGACCGAAGTCCTGAGCCAAAGAAGCAGGACACGGAACCATCTAATCCCGAAAGCACCACCGGGCAAATTATCGAGGAGCCGAAGCGTCAGAGAGCATCAGCAGCCCTAATCAGCAATTAAGGGAGAGGTACCGTGGAAAGTTCCTGCACAAATGTGCGTAGGACCGCGATATTGCGCAATTGGAGGCCCAGTTGGCTAATGCCTAGATGGAAGCAGGTGCTATGAGCACGTATGCAATGAGGTCGGCCGATGAAAAATGATGTTGCCGAGCCAAATAAGCCGAGCTGCGTACCGCAGTGGTAGAGTACAAGGCTTCGTATGTGGGCACCGGTATTTGGAGAAGAGCAAGGATGAACCGGCCTCGCAGATGGAAAACTTCTGCCACCGCGGAAAGATGCTCTAGAGGTGCAGAAATGAAATCGCGAAGCTCAAAGATAGAGTATGACGAGGAGTTATATCCCCAACTCCGCCTGTCACCATTGCCGAAAGCCAGATGGCTAATAGGCCATGGTCTTCGCCGGCCGCACCGAGTACTCGGAATCATGAGAAGTGGTTGATGCTTTTGGGGAGGTGGAATTCGTGCGCGCCTGAGCGCCGTAAAGCGTAGTCGTGGAGAAGCCGCATGAGGTTGAGCTTCAAAAGGTGCCTATTGAAGAGGTACCTAATTATGATGCAAAGGCTTATGATAACTGTCGCCGCCATGAATCGGATGAAGGACATAGAGCTCCCCATGATTGCCGAACTGGAGTGCGCATCGATTACCCCATCAATTTTATTATGGCGGGATTGACTCTAGCGCCATCGTGGTGGAGAGGTCGCTGCACAGCCGCACCATTATCTTAAGCCCGATGAATCCCAACTTTGCACGTGCAGTATTTGTGCGCCTTAGGATATCTTGAACCCTTTTTCGTTGGAGAAGGAAGTGCCTTTGAAGCAAGTTCTGGAAGCGCATGCTACGAGACTTGCCAAAAAGAAGGGGTTAAGGTAAGGCTATCCCGGCGGCGCTGCGCACATCTCCCCAGATCTGATGGGATACCAGTTAGTGTTGCAACTGTGTCGCGCCAAGATTCCGATCTCCTAAGAGGCTAAGTGATGCTTAAAGATGCGAGCCAATCGCTGTAGGTAGCTCATCTCTAGAACGGTGTAATAGTTGGTAGGTTTTCATGTTGTAAAGTAACCATCCTTTTGTAATAACCCGTAGTTTTTTAATAAAGTTTTCTTTTGTTAAGTTCGTATGGATATTATTGCGACTTGTAATATGTATGCTTATCTGTTTGTCTTTGCGTAAAAGAGATATTCGCTACACAAGCGCCAAGTAATATAGGAAATTCATAGTCATGTATGAAAATCATAGTATACTTTTAAAAAAATTCTAAGTATTTTATATCATAGTCGTGTATGTTGTGATATGCATGCGATCAGAATACCACATTAAGGAATCAAGTGTCTTGGTTCCAAAGTTGTTAAACGCATGCACATGTATGCGTTGTTAAAGCGCATTCGTCATGGGATGCGCATAAAACTTATTCCAACGTCTTGAGAACAAGGTGTTTAACAAGGATACGTGATCCAGTGTTGATGGGTTTGCAACCCTCTTATTCAACGAATTGTTTAGTAGGTGAACTAATCCTTTTACCATCGTGGTATATTTTAGATGCATGCGCCATGTATGCAAGAGATAAAAAATTGTTAAGACATACAATATATGGAAATAACAAATCAAAATATGTCGCGGAGTTAGCTAGAAACCGCCAAGGCGCATTGATACTTGCAAGTGTTTATGAGAAATAAGTAAAACATTATTCTAAGGAAAATAAAAAAAATAAATACATAGATGTGTATTGGGCACTTTAGTGAAGTGTGAGCGACCGTGGCACCGGGTCGTAGCCACTCTTATAGGTAGCACCTTTGAGGTTGCAGATGTTCCATGCGTGGCGTTCACACCACCCAAGCCTCGTAGCTTGTACGCTTATTCCCAATGCTTCGTAACCTCATAGGGTCCTTCCCACTTTGGTCCAAGCTTATTCGTGTCTTCGCGGCTCGACGCTGGTCAGCGTAAACGGTCACCCGGTTCAATGAAATACTCGGCGACTTTAGCCATAGTATCCCTGCATCTTTGACTTTGATCTCTCTTCCCGGATAGGCAGCTGCTCGCGCTTCTAGCGTGTCTAAGTCGACACGTCTCTCGTCATCATTGGTTGCCACATTGATGTCCAGAGCGGATAGTTGGCATCCGATTTCGGGCCGGTGGCGACTTACCGTCCCGTAGACTGTAGAGGCGGAGTGTCTCCCGTCGGTTTTGATTGAGGTGCGATGCGCCCACAAAACATCGCGAGTTCTTCCACCCATATTCCTTTGTGCTTGTCCAAACGCGCCTTAATTTCTTCACCGGGCTTCGATTCGCACGCTCAACCAGCCGTTGGTTTGTGGGTGTTTTATCCGACGCAGTGCCGTTTGATGTTTAGCTTCGCACCGGCCCAGGGTTGTCGCATTGTTTCGCTGTCCGAGATGAGCTCACCGTAGACCAAAGCGGCATACAATGTTTTCCCGTGACGAAGCGCCACTGGTTGCTGTGATTGTTACCACGCCTTTGCTTCGATCAACTTGGTGAAGTAGTCTATGGCAACCATGAGGAACTTTAAACCTCCCTGCCGCAATGTGAAAAGGACCCGCAATGTCAATACCCCACTGGTGGAATGGCCATGGCGCCATAATTGGTGTTAACTCTCGCTGCGGGTTTGTGGGAATGGGTGCGTGGACTTGGCGGTGCCGCACTTTCTTATCAAATCCCGCACATCGCGGTGCATGGTGGGCCAATAATAGCTCGAACGTAAAGCGCCGCCACCACATCGACCGTGGTCCTCAATGCATGCCGCATGAACCTTCGTGGATTTCGCAGTACATAGTTTGCTTGTAAGGGACCAACACAAATGAGCCATGGTTGCGGGAAAGAGCGTTGATATAGGATGTTGTCCGAAGTTCAAACCTTTATACTGCTGCGCCAGATCCTTCGAGCTTCTTCTCGTTCTTGGGGTAATATTCCTTTGCTTTTAAATTCGACTATTGGTGTCATCCACGTAGGTCCGTCTTCCTCTATTACCGTGGATACTTCCATTTCTAAGATGTATTTGCTTTACAATGTTTCCACCAACACTGTTTGGATAAGTGCCAAAGCTTGTGGATGCGATTTTTGCTTAGTGCATCCGCCTTGCTTTCCCTCGTGGAACCCGTTTGATGGTAAACCTATCAAAGCTTTGAACTATCGCCTTTGTTTTTCGAGGTAATCAATCATGTTTTCCTCCTGGCTACATACTCGCCTAACACGGTTGGCTACCGGTCCCGAGTCTACATTCGCCTGTGTTGTGTACACCCATTCGAGATGCGACGCGTAGTCCCGCTTAGTAGGCTTCATACTCTGCCTCATTATTTGTCAGCTGCGGAATTAAACGCAATGCGTAAGTGAATTCCATTCCTTCCGGGTTTGTGAGGATGAGGGCTCGCCCCGACCCATCCACGCATGAGGATCCATCGCGGAACAAGATCCATGAATCGGTAGTTCCTCCGTGCGTGGTGCAGTGCATCATCAAGCGGCTTTTCCGATGAAATCACAGTATCCGCCTTTTTATTGCGAAGATGGTCTCAGAGGGTGATGTTATGCTCACCAGCAACACACTCCATTTTTGGTAGCCGCCCCGATGCATCGCTTGGAGATGATTTTCTTGATCGGTTGATCTCGCGGATTACCGCTATTGGGTGTGCTTGGAAGTACCAGTAGCCGTTTAGCGCGAACACCAATGCCGAACTAATTTTTCCATGGCGCTATAGTTCATCTCCGCCTTTTGAGCCTTGCTTATAAAATAGACGGGGGTTTGTAAGGAATCCCTATCTGTTAGTAACACTGCTACCGATCGCTCCATCGGGCCGGATAAATACATGATCAACTCTTCTCCCGGGGTGCGCGAGTGTAGGGAGCGTTGCCGTGTTGTTTCAGCCGTGTGAAGGCCTCTTTCGCCTATAGTCCATCGAAATCACCCTTTTATACACTTTTGAGTATTTTGAAAGGGGTAATGATTTTCTGCCGACTTGGATAGAATCGTTAAGACCGCCAACTTTCCGTTGAGGGATTGGACTTCCTTTAACGGCGAGGTAAAGGAAGTTCAATGACGACTCTAGTCTTTTCGACACGGTTTATATACCGCTCGGTTCTATTAGGTATCCAGGAACATGCCTTCGCCAAGGTACATTTTTGGGTTCAACTTCATGTTGATCTCGGAGAGTTTTGCATGTTTCCTTAATATCGCTAACTAAATCATCTTCAAATTTTATGACCAAGTCATCAACATAAACCTCTAGGTTTGCCCACCTGCTTTCGAAAGCATTATCTACTAAACGTTGATAAGTGGCGCCTGCATTCTTCAAGCCAAAGGGCATTTTTGTGTAACGAAGAGACGCTTCTTGTGTGAAAAGGCCGTTCCTCGCCCTCCCTGGATTTGATGATATCCTTTGTATGCATCAAGGAAACACTTTAATGGATACCCGCACAAAGACTCTATTTTCCGTCTATCTCGTGTAATGGGTAGCGCTTGTGGACATGCTTTGTTAAGGTCGGTGAAGTCCACGCGACATCCGCCACCGCCATCGCCTTTACCTTGACCGGGTTGGAAAGCCGTCATGATAGTAGACTTCCCGCATAATGCCTGCCTCTACTAGCTTGTGTACTCGCCAGATTGCTCAGGCGCCGCCCGAGCCCGACTACGCTTCGGCGTATGGGTGAGTATCCTTGCCGGATTCTCGGTTTATGCTCGTTATTGGCGTGGTACCCGGCCATGTGTTTTGGCTCCCATGCAAAATGTCCAAGTTCTTTTGCAGGAGCGCACATACCTGCTCGCCGTTGTCCGACAAAGGACCCAGATGGATATTTCGTTCGTATTCGTGAATTGCAACCTTCGTGTTTGGAGCTTTGGTTGCGCTGGCCGCTCGGGACCGGTGCTTTCGCATGTAATCGTGTTACATTCTCTATGCGGTATACTGGCATTGTGAAGAGTGACAATACCACCTTCCACCGAATTTAAGCATTTCGCCACGTTGATGGCATCATACCGATAGCCGATATCCAGCCTCCCAATAATGCCATTGTATGGCGAGGGAGATTTGATTACCATAAATTCCATCCGGGCCGCCGCAGAGTGTTTTTCATTTCCGATGCTAACTAGTAAATGTATTTGCCTCATAGGCCATATCTTTTCACCAGAAACTGCTTAGCCCCGACGGGCTTAACCGATCACAGATTCCGCGCAATCGCGAAGCAATGTTCATACATGATGTCCGCAGATGCTCCACCATCATGTACATGCGGTGGATGTCGTGACCTCAAGACCGATCTCTATGGTGAGTGGTTCCACCACGCGTTGTCCGCTAGCTAAGGTGGGGAAAGAGATTTCGCCTCGAGAAAACTCCCGGTGACCTTACGCTAGTGACCACCGCCATGATTGTATCATGTAGATGGTGTCTGGCTTGTCTTTGGGCGTCTCTTTCTTGTTTCCACTCTTCCGCTTATCCTTTCCTTCCTTGATGTTTTTGACCAAATGGTCCATCCGCCTCTTTAACCATTTTGTCAATGAGTCGGCGCATTGGACACATTCGCTCGTGGTGTGGCCTTTCACGTGCGTGGTAGTCACAAGATTCATTCCCTGCGGCCGATCCTCCTGGAGGCGCATTTGTGGTGGCTTGGGAAGTTCGTGACCTTCATAGTAAGTATTTTTGAGTCTTGGTGAGCGGTGTATTTGTCATTATCCCTTCCGCTCCCCTCGATCAAGCGAGCAGTTCTATTACTTGTTACCCGGCCGGTGGATTGTCTCCCGTGTTGTTCCCGTGGACCGATAGTTCGAGTAGTTTCTTTTGCTATCCTGCGCGTCTCCTCAACGAAGGATCGTGAACGCTTTCATGAGTTCATCAAAGGTTTCGAATCTTGTCGCTCAACCTCTTGATGAGTTCGGGTTGTTAATCCCAATCATGAAACCGTAAATATTTAGTACTTCAGGGCATGCTTTAACCTGCATGCATTCGTCTTTAAAGCATTCCATGAATGCGCTTGTAGATTCTCCTGGCGCCGCTTACTTCGCGAGTTCAACAGATTTTTAGCACACTTCTTCCACGAGTAAAGTTCAGCAACGCCTTCTCAATTCCTCAAAGCCATTGATGCTTCTACGTGGAAGCTTGTTGAACCGGGCCGCTGTTTCCTACTAGTGTGGAGTTGAACATGTGGCACCATACGTGCGCGCCGCCAATTGTAGCGGCTGATTCAAAAATTTTGAGGTGATCATCCGATCTCCTGTTCCGCCATAGGTTTTACATTGGCGGCATGCCTCCTCTGTTCTCGAGAAGTCACCGACGCGTCGGGTGAACGATCCACCTTTTGACGGCGCCATGGGAGAGACATATCTTCATCCTCCGTCATTATATCCGCTTTTCGGACTTCCGGTGTCCGGTTTCACTATCCCTCGTTGTCCAAGGAATTCCCTGAGGACGAATTTTCCTCCTTCGGCCATACCGACCCCTCGAGTTTGTACTCAAGGGCTTTCACTTGGGGAATATCGTCGCCCAAGTGCGTCTCCGTATTCTTCGGCTACCAAGTCCTGTGACACCGGTATCGCCGCTCATCCTCCCTCATCTTCCTTCCAGTGAGTTGGACGCCTCATCATCCTCAACCTTTTTCCCACCTCATAAACACGGGCCTTCGGTTGGCCCTACTGCGGCTTCCTTCCGACGGGGGGAGGTTTCAGACTTAGTCAAAACCGAGTCGGGCTTTTAGGCTTCGACGGCCCTCTTTCTAGCTTCTCTTCCATGAGCGCCAATGTTTCGTAATTTTGGGATACTGAAATCTCTTGGTGTTACTTCCGCGCACCTTCTAAAGCAAGGGTGTTTGCTTCCACCGCTATGCCTTTGTTTCTATCCGGGCATCCGTGCCTTTGTCGCCGGCCTCTAGCACCATTGAAGAGGAGTGGTAAAACAGGCGCAGATGGATCCATAGCGTTAGTGGTGGTTGTGGTGGTCAGGTTGTCCCCGAGCGCCGTTCCACCGTAGGTAGACCAAGTCCCGCCTCGATCCCTTGTTTTTGGCGATGGTTGTCCCGTGAGTCCGCTTGGAAGTCGAGCCGGTGTGCGCTTCGCCTGTGAAGATCCGCTTTATGATCACGATTTCCATGCTTCGTTATTCTAGTCTTAGTTCTTAGTGAATGGTCCCACGGATGGCGCCACTTGTTGATACAAAAGTTGTATTGCCTTGTTCGGGCCCGCTCGCACATTAATGATTGTTGCTCGAGACCGCGCACTAAAGACGAAAAACACCATAGGCTTACAGTGGGATTGTCCCCACGATTATCCTCTAGCGTGGAGTAAGTAATCGATTTAGGTTAAAGGTGAATTAGGTTTTGGAGCGTACCTTTAACGAGGGATGTGATTCCCTTTATATATACACGAAATCCTTGTTGGTTCGTTCTCAACCTTCGCGTATCCTCGCTAAATCGGTTGGGAATAATTATCTCCTTGATTAAGAGATATCCTCTATCTATTCCATAAATAGATTTGTATTTGGGCTCATGGGCCTAAACGCTTATCGCATTAGCCCGGCCAGTCTTTGGGCTTATCCGTATTGGGCTTTAGTCGGGTTCGTGGCCCGGATATAGACTATACGTCATCAAAAGTAGTACCTACTTGGCTACTTTGGTGGATAAGAGGTTTAATAAAACCCCGAATGAAAAGAGTGAAGAAGGTGTGTCGCCAGTCGACAGTTTCAACATAATTTTTAAATAAATCAATATACTAAATGAGAAATATTTGTGAATGCTTTAGTCCATTCGTTTTCTCTTTTTCCTTTACGCTCACATGAACTGCTATCGTGATAGCAAAGTTTGAGAGCCTGTGCGGCAAGTAAGAATAATCTCCATTTAGTGTTAACAGAGATTTTTCATAGAAATGTATACAAAGATTAGCCTTCCTTTGGGTAACTAGAAATCGAAGTCAATTAATACCGAAACCTATTGATTTTGCACCGTGATTTAAAAAAAATAAAATTAGTGAGTGAAGTTATACCCGTCCGATTCTTTATATTATGTTGTGGTGATGTTGTGAAAAGAGAAACTGACGTGACGCTAAGATGACATATATAATGTTGGTTTTTATTATCACTACTGTGAAAATTCCAAAAACAAAGAGTCAAAGTCGTATTTACTTTAAGGGTAAAGTCCAAAATACATCTTTTTGGTTTGTCTCGTGTCTCGCTTTACACCTCTTACTTTTTTTTGGCACAAAACCATCATTCAGTTAGTAAAGTTGACACAAATACATCCCTCCGTTAGTAAAATCAGTCAATGAGGACTAACGGTGCAAAATTTTCTCCGTTATCTCCTAACGCAAGAGAAATTATTTGCATCATTAGTCCTCAAGTCTGATTTTACTAACGGAGGGATGTATTGTGACCAATTTTATCCGCTTTTCGCTTTTTTACGCTATTCCGCTTTTTACGCTTTCCCCTTACGTTTTCGGGTCCGGTTTTTACATTTTCGCCCTGGTTTTTACGCTTTTTGTCCGTTTTTACATTTTCGCCTCGATTTTTACGCTTTGTCCTGCTTTTACATTGTTACTAGTTGCCTCACAGTTTACAAAGCTTCACTTGTTAGCTAGATTTTTTCTCTTTTGATCTAATAATTGGGCCCCACTTCTATTTTGTGAGTATCTTTATTTACATTATATTTACATATTAATTTTCTAAATATAAAATTAAATATCCAGTTATAAAATAATTATTTTCTCTCTCTTAATCCAAATACAAATCCAAATCTAAATCAAAATCCAAATCTTAATTCTAAACCAACCTACAAACCAAACGGACCATAATGAGTTGTTTTGT
The DNA here is from genome assembly GCA_910596185.1 of Chrysanthemum makinoi. Lineage (NCBI taxonomy): Eukaryota > Viridiplantae > Streptophyta > Magnoliopsida > Asterales > Asteraceae > Chrysanthemum > Chrysanthemum makinoi. The sequence goes on along the minus strand of OU343223.1, from coordinate 59,007,738 downwards.
ACTATTATAAAGTATATAAATTGTAACCTTTTTTCAAAAATTGTCACTCGTTTGGTTTTCGATATAGGTTAAGACACATATATTTTCTCCCTAATATATTTGTAAAGACAGAAATCACTCATAAAGATTTCAATGCGGTTTTCGTGCCGTTTCTCACTTTTTGGGCCCAACATCACTTTTCTTTTTTCAAATTTTCACAAAAACTAAATGTTCATTCTTAAATAAAAATTACAATACGAAATAGAAAATACAATATGAAAATTTTAAAAAAAAAGGTACGTAAAGAAATATGGAAATTAAAAACACATACGAAACTTAAAAAATACAATACTAATTCGGAAATTTTGTTGTTGATATTTCTTCATGATTTCATTTTTTTGCCATTCGATAAACCTTGCTCGATTCGGTGGCAAACTCGGGTTGGTTGGTGTAATAAGAAACTTCAACTCTTCCATTTTCATTATCACCTCGTCTTTTTTCCTCGCCGACTCGTACACCACTTGAGCGGATTCTCATTTTATTTGATACAATACTCATTTTGCATGGCGGTCGCAAGGTCTGACATGTTACTTCCAACGGTGCTCGACGAGGTTTCGAATCTTGATTTCTTGGAGGGACGTTTTTCCTTGTGGTACCATATCCCTTCCTCTAAGATTAGAAAATTAAAAATAATAAAACAAATAATAGATTTTAAAAAACAAACCATATGTAGTTTAGATGACTCGAAAAGATAATCTTTGATTCAGATATACACGACCTAATCGAAATATTCAATCACCATTTTCTGACGTTTTCTTAATAATCTAAATAAGGGTTACTATGTAGTAGTTGACGTAGCGAAGTTTAAACAAAAGAATCGTGATAATATTTACTTCATTTATCCGTTCATTTTAAAAACTAGACGAGTACCCGTGCATAACAATGGAATTTTATAGCTTCAGATAGTTTTAACGATAAAAAAATGTTTGAGTTATAAACGAAAAATAATAAGGTTTGAGGATTAAACATAATATTTTGAAACACGGTTCGACCCGGGTTGTTCAACTGGTTGAACTGTTCCGGTCGAAAAACGGGTCAATATAAACCGGGTCAACCCGACGGTTGGGTAAAAAAAAACGGGTCAACCTGTCGGGTTTGAAGCTTCCTGGGTCAACCCGGTTTTCAATGTGTATTAATAGTTTCCTTTTGAAATGTTCCAATAATAAAGATTCAAAACATCCCGTTAATATGAAGTTCATTTATTGTGATGTTTTAAGCTTTTTCTTACCTAATATAATTTTTTTCACATTTTACATATTGACTTTTTTACTTTTATATGTAGTATAGATGTATAAAGTTTAAGAATTTTTTTATTAAAATATACTTCTTTTGTCTCAAAACTATTGTTATTAGACAAAAACACACAGTTTAAGGAAAAAAACGAGATCACTACACTTTTCAACCAATCAAATATTATTGTTAACCACTAAATTTTTTTTTAATTGATTGACAAAAAAATTTGTTTTAAATTTTAAAACATAAACTATAAGTTTGAGACGGAAAAAGTAGATTTTATTAATAAAATATTATTTTCATTTATTAATACCTTTTTTAATTGTTTGAAATAAAAAGTCTACACTTATTAATAAGCAAAGTAGAAAAATCAATTTTTGAATGGGTGTTGATACTTACACCACAATTTTTTATACTTTTATCACAATTTATGCATGACAATATTGTACGCTGTGCTATGCAGCTTATACAAAATGATGTAAACATCAAATAATATGAAGATAACACCTTTTCAAGCATTTTGATTGAGGATCTACTCCAAGAAAAATGAGAAACGCAAGTAGTAACTTTACGTAAGACTTAAAACTCGTGAATCTCAATGAACATCTCGGATCACGGGTTCCGTCAATTCCCTTCCCCTTTCCCCTTAATTACAAAAACTTCAAACCATGACCTCCTCCTCCAATGGCGACCCCGTTGCTAACATGCGCCTCTCCTATGCTAAAATGCGCCACCACCACCACAACGACAATGTCTTTCCCCTCATTTTCACATCCTTCCGTACTTCAATTCACTCATCGCTCTCATATCACAACCCTCAGTTCCGTCAGTTTGAATTATCGTAAGAGGGTTACTGTTGCGTCGGGTGATAGTGATTCAGTTCATACATCTGATCATCATCAGGTAGTACAGTAATTACTTTTTTTGTTTTTTATTAGTAGGCTAGTGATTATGATGAAATTGTTGACACGTGGCAGTTTTAGTTGTAAAGTGTTAGCTTGAGGTTAATGCGTACTCGTCCACATTCCATTGTACTTAACATAGTTATCAATCGGTTAATGTTAAATCCCAATTTTATATGAACTCTTTAGATAGCTAGTTGTACGAGCGTTAACTAGTGTTTTACCATTTTTTAAAACGGGGCGTTATAGGCAAATTTTGGTACCTATGGCTTGAAGCCACCACTCTTTTTTTTTTTCCTCGTATTTTTGTGCATGTGTTTATGTTTGTTATTTTGTTGTTCCTAGTGATGACAAAATTTGGGTAAGGTGATGTGGCGCACCTATAACATGTTATAGGTATCGACCGCACTTTGTGCTTTAAGGATTTGAAATTAGAAGCTGACTTAAGAAGTCAAAATGTTCTTTTGTAAATTTGGACAATATCTAGTTTCAGGACTTTTCCTTCTTCATGTTCCTATCTTGGTATAGTTGTTTGGAAGACGGTTTACTTAAACAAATGATCTGGCAGAAGTCCTTAACGGCTTAACTCTGATAATGTGTTGCAGACATACAAACATTATTGTGATGGAAAACAGTATATTAGTTCACTTCTGAAGGTATTGATACAAATGGACTACTTTCAACACTAAAACTAATGTAACTTGCTTACTTTTCGAGAAAAGGATGATAGCCAGTCAAAATTACATAACAAACCTTAAAAACAGAAACCTTCATTGATAGAAAAGTAAGATTTTTTAAAAACTGTTTGAAAATTTTGAACCTAAATATGTGTATTGCATAGGAAAAATAACAGATTTAGAAAAGTAGTAGCTTTTGGCTCAAACTGGCACTGACCGAGTCTTTTAAACCAGTAGTTGTAGGTTCGATACTTGTAGCAAATAAGATGACTCTCTTTCTGTATTAACAGAAAGGGAAGTAGATTACACGTGTTTCCTGTACGCCTAATGAAATAGACTTGTGTGATGCCTGATGCTATATTTTGAAAGCATTTCTATTTTTCTACCTTTGTTAACCCGCCTCAAAGATTTCTTTTCTTTAGATGTGTTTTTTTAAAGCAAAATTTTGTAGTCATGTGTTACACACTTACACCTGCTCCGAATTCATACCTGTTGCATGGTCTTTTTGTAGATACTTGCTAAAGAGATCTCACTTAAACCTGATTCAATATCTGTTCTGCAGGTTGCAGAAGTTGCTCCAGAGGAGCTTAGACTTTTCAGGCACTCCACATGTCCCTGTATACGTTATGCTACCGGTGAGTTTGAAAATGTTTTCTATCTATTCACTCAACTTTGAAAACACTTGTAAGTTGTAACCACAGTTAATGCATTTTGTTTTTCTTTGTATGACATCTTTCTATTTATGGGTAGAGATTGTAATGTAGAGTTAATTTGTACTATAAACCTAACTTCCAAAATTT
>OU343223.1:58751436-59003987 GCA_910596185.1 Chrysanthemum makinoi | reverse complement strand
TTATAGATTTTGCAAAGCGAATTTTTTATTTCAAACTTTAATGTAAAGGGAATGTTGATGGTACAAAGTTAACACCGATCATATAAGTTACACTTTATTGAAAAAAACCATTGTTCGACATTGCCAAGACTTTACTGCGCGATAAATATCGATGGTTTTGCATTGCTGATGCTTTCCAGACTTCAACAATACCACATTGACCACGGTATATGCTTTTCGGTATTGTTCATGTTGAACTTTTATCGCTATATTAAATTTCTAAATTTCATTCTAATAATATAATATTTTTATAGATGTGATTGATGCGTTTGATTAATAATAAAGATATAACGATTCTGAATGGAAAATGGGAGTAAGAGCGACTGGAATTTGAACTCAGGAGTTCTTGATGTTTATATAAAATTAGATAGACTTATATATGTTTTTGATTAATAACTGATTTGAATAACGAAAGAATATTTTTTTTCACCAGGGGTGATACAATTCGTTGCATCTTATGGAATGATCTTGCTCAAAAGTTGCATAAATACATCAAGGATAATGAAAATTCAAAAGAACCAATAATCGTTTTAATCATTATGGCAAGTAGATGTGTGTTAGTTGCTAAAGTTTTACGTGTTGTCACTGACCAAGGATGGTACTACATGGTTTGCAACATATGCAAAAATAAAGCTCAGAAATCGGAATTTTCAAACTATTACAACTGCGAAAAATGTGACGAGGAAGTATCCGATGTTTATCCAAGGTATAGATATATTGTTACTGTACATTTAATTAAATAAAATCTTACTAATACCGAGCTTAAATTTCATAGAATCAAAATACAAATCCGAGTGCAAGATGAAACAGGGCTCAGCTTCGTTTGGATTTATTCCAACAAGAGGTATGCAAATTGATTGGAAAATCTCACGGGCACCTTATATCAAAAGCAAAAAAGGTTAGAATCTAGAAACTTGACGCATTATATGAACTATCAAAATATGAATAGACTGTTTGACACTTTTATAACCGTTAATAGGATTTAGATAACACTCATATGAAGATCTTAATGTTATGATGAACAAACATTATGCATTGAAAGTACAAGTTTCAAGCTACAATTTGGAAAACAACTACCACATATTCACAGCTAACAAGATAACTGATGATGAAGAAGTAATCAAGTCGATCATTGCAAAACGCCAAATTGATATGGTACGTATAATACATATATAAATTACAACAACTCTTTCCTAAAATTGATTACAACATTTGTTAACACAAATAAGCCGTAAAAACGTTTATTTATATTTTACGATCTTCTAATGTTTTGTTGATAACAAAAGTAAAATCATTTTAACGAAACAAATAAAATACGTAAATGGTTTGGACTAATAGTTTTCTAACACACTTACGCTTTCACATAAAACACTAAAACAAGTATAAGTGATTTTATGATTTAGATACATATGTACCACAACTAGTGTTTACATATTGGGTTAAACATATACTTAAACTAAGTATACTAAAATGGGTAAAAACTAAGTATATGCTAAAATGGGTAATTACAAGTATATACTAAATGGGTAAACTACTAGCAAATGGTTTTGACCCACAACCCATGGTTTTATATATACCACTTAACCAAGTTCATTGTATCCTTAAGATACATTGTACCTAGAAAGAAAACCATGGATCAACCCATAACCCATAACCAAAAATACCCATGGGCAAAGAGGAGCGTACCACGGATCCCTAGCTTTGTACTAGCCGGATCCCTTATGGTAGGGATCGTGGGATCCGAGAACAGTAGGATTTTTCCTCTATAAATAGTGAGCCATGTCTTCATTATTTCACACCCCTTCAATCCTTTCTAACACTTTTCCCCGAGTTAAATCTCACTAACCTTAGATCCAAGAGATCTATGTTTGTAGTTTTGTTTTTGTATGATCTTTTAGGTTCCTCTTAAAGGCAAGATCACCACCTTTGAAGTCGAGCAAGCTCAAGTCCATGAGTTGCCATGCTTCCTCATCATCAAGGCTAGTGAAGTCTTCTTGTTGATGATTCCTTTCTTTCTTCAAAGAAGTGTAGTGTTAAAGACATTAGTGAAAGATGTCTCAAAAGTCAAGACGAAGATATTAGTGAAGGGTATCTATCGTCTATAGGATAAAGCACTTGTGGTAGGTGCTTGAAAGTCAAGACAAAGAAGCATTAGTGAAAGGTGCTTACAAGTCAAGACAAAGCATTAGTGAAAGGTGCTTAGAAGTGAAGACACAAGACATTAGTGAAAGGTGTCTTGTAGATCTAGTCAAAGGCATTAGTGAAAGGTGCCTTAGATGTACATTCGATATGGTGTGTTTCGATGTACAAGATAGACTAGTATTAGATCCAAGGATATTGATATCCTTGATGATGTTGTAAAGGAGTAGATCTCCTTTGGGATTAGTCGTTGGTGTAGTGTGGTAGTAGTTCCTCCATTGCAATGGAACTAGGTGCTTAGCCTAGTACCTAATAAAGGGTAGGCGACGTTGTGAAAGTGTAGTTCACCTAAGGTGTGAAAGAACTAGGTACTTAGCCTAGTACCTTATAAAGGGTAGGCGACGTTATGTTAGGTGTGGTTCACCTGGTGAAAGAACTTGGTTAGCCTAGTACCGAAAAAGAGTAGGCGACGTTGTGAAGGCTTCTCCGCCATAAGGAGATTGGTGTAGTGATTACAAACTCTCGAGTAGGTGACTCGGGAAGTGGAGTAGGGCAAAGGTGACGTAGCCGAACCACTATAAATACTTGCGTTGTGGTTTTGTGCTTCTTACTCTTATCTTTTCATTACTTACCTTTATATGTTTGTTTATCAACATCCAACACACACATCCAAATAGATTGACATAAGTCGATCTAAATAAATTAAAATGAAGTTTTAATTGGTAAAACTATTCAACCCCCCCCTTCTAGTTTTCCACAATTGGTATTAAAGCTTCGTTACCAAGTTTCTTGAAGTATATTGTACTTTAAAAACTTGATACGATCCATGGTTAATTGAAAACTACAAAGAAGGTTTTTCATAAAAGCAAACACCATGTTTTTCAAAACTATATGTTTGGATGTTGAGTTGATAACAACATTTTTCTTTACTTTTTCATTTAAATGCACTAATCTTCTTTGTCATGTTGATTAGTCAAAGCCCATACCCACCAAGCTTTAGGAGTAGCTTGGTAACAAGAATACCTTCCTTAAGAAGGTATCTTAAAAGAGCAGGAATCGTCTAAGTGACATTTGTTGTGTCATTTGTAAAGACATTCCTAAGTGCTAGAGGTATGATTTTCTTTTCACATTGCTTGATTATTAAGTATACCTATTTAGGTATTTATATGATTATCCTTTTGTTCACATGTTTCATTGAAGCTTCCTTAGGAAGCCTTTTTCTTACAATACGTGTTATATTTCTCATCTATGGTCATAGTATATAAAACTTATGTTTTATTTCTTTTCAATCCAATAATAAAACCCCACCGTCGACCACTCTACCAAACCCTCACTTTTTCAAATCCTCCATTTTCAAAATTCTCTCAAACTTCATCTTCCTCCTCATTTCATCTCAACCGAAACCAAGAAGATCCGTCATCAACATGGTTTACATCGCACTCGTGCTCATCGCCCTAACACTCATCGCACTTGTGTTCCCTATGATGAAGTTCACATATGGAGACATTTACTTTGTGTTGTTAATCTACATTGGCATCATATACCCAATCCTTTGTATCATCCTTAGTATTGAAATGCAATATTACTAATGATCTAATTTATCTAGGTTATTATTATCATAATGTGTTTGTCATTTCTTTTGATTTATATGTTTTATTTTCCTTCGTGATACATTAGAACTCATGTGTGCATGCTAAAAGAAAATGTAGGATAAAACATATTTCTCGTGGTATAAAACTGTAAAACCTATTTCTTTATCAAAACTGTTTACATTATACAGATCCACGGATCCGGAGGATATACTAGCCGGATCCCTTTGTAAAGGAACCGTGTGATCCGTATTACGGAAAAAGTTTTTCATGCATTAAAACCACTATCTTTCTAAAAATAATAATCCACTAGAAAGTCAAAACCTTGAGTTAAGTGTCATTGTTATTAAAAACCATTGTTAATAAAAATCTAGTAAAAACATTAGATTATCATAAGTTGACCACAAACATCTACTTTTATTAACTTGTCATTCCTATAGGTTCAACTATGACACATGAATATGAGTTTGATTTTTCACTCACTAGCGTCTACACTCCGAACATCTCTATCGAACCCAACACACGGCAATCATGTCCGGTGGGTTCAATAATCTCGAAACCGTCACTTCCATGAAGGACGTATTGTAGACACCCTCTATTTCGAAGAAGGTATCAATACCTCCTTCCGAGCCATAGGACTAGAATGTCTTCTTGAAATCAACGAGAATATGTCCAAGGTTCATAATGGAATTCTTCGTCAAGTCGAACTTCGTTAAATAGGATCGCTCTCTATCTCTTTGGTTTTATATCAAAAACCAAAAGTTCACTCTAACCCTTGGGCATTTTGCTCACATCCTCCGGATTCCCAATCATGGACAACGTGCCTTCACCGAAGATTGGTCTCTTGATTCTCTCTTCAACTTTCGTGAAGAAAATAGTCCATATTGTTCACACATACCCTCTCCGGAAGATTTAAATCGCATAATATGCAAACCTCGACCATATTACTCCGATCCAAACATTATCTTTACAAGGGATATCCGAGAAGAGTACAAGCCTCTTGCACTCATCCTACTTGAAAATGTTTGGAGCCTTAGGGGAAATCGAGAAATCCTTCCCGCTTGTTGTGCTCACATGTTGTACTGTTTGCTAACACAACAACCATACAATCTCGCCTACTTCTTCGCAAGGCGAATTGCAAATCTTCAAGGCTCCAAGAATAAACTCATCCCTTATGGAATGTTCTTGACACGCCTCTATCATAATGTTATGCACTTCCATCCTCATTTTCAAAGTCCGTTGTATGCGTGTGAACAAGATGATGGAACCGCTAAACATATCCCTCATGAAGACTTTCTTCATTCTTGATTCCACCAACACTCATCAATCACATAATGATCCTCCTAACGAAAACACTCAAGGAAACTAGTAGTATTTCAAAATAGGATCAAATCTCTTGTACTCGTGCTTTATCAATGTAATCCAACTTCTCTTATGAAATAAAACATCTTACATTTGATATCTTAGTATTTAAACTCTTTTAGACTATCCTTGAGATATAATGCATTGTCAAGATCATTGCATACCTTTAGTAAAGGTTCTGCTGAGCAGATGGGCGGATCCCAAAGATTGTACTAGACGGATCCCTACTCTTAGGGAACCGTGGGATCCGGCGAACTGAAAATGCAATTACAAGCATTGTATTTCAAACACATTCTTAGAACACCTCACACTAAGCTAAACATAGTGCCTTAAGGCAAATTAAGTCCTTATCTGTTAGCCTCGCTTTTTCTAAAGATAACGTCACTTACGTGAATTGGACTAGATGCGTAGTATACTTTGCCCTTAGGGACTAGTATCGTTTATGTGGCAAAGTTAGAGCCTATAAATACCCCTCATGACTCTCCATGAGGGGTGAGGAGTGGCATTTGGTGTAGTGTATTGTTTTCATTTATTCAAGTTATCCTTATCTTCTCCTCCCTCTCTCTAGTTTCTCTCTCTAAAAGGATGAAGATCTTCATCTTCTTCCACCAACCAAGACCTCCAAACCACATAAATCTTGTGTTAATCGATCGATGGTTGGTATAACGAGCCAAGGTTATGTTTTTGATGATTATGTGAGAGTTTTATACATGTTTTCTTGTTTTTGGTATTTTTTTGTTGCTCCGAGAAAATTTTTTTTTTAGTTTAATCAAGTGATTAAGCATCTAACATTATTTGGTGTATCCTTGGTCAAAAAGTCACGATCTTTTGTGTAAATCGTCTTGGGTATATTGTCCAAACAGTCTTTTATGCTTTTGTACCAAATATCTTGTGAAATATTTGTGGTCACCGTCGGTTTCATAAGGTCAAACAGTCAAAGGAAGCATCTTTATGATGTTTTTTCGGGTAAGATGAATCTGGTCGGATATAGTGGTCGGAAAAACTTCGTAGAAAAAGTCAACTGGGTCAAAACCCTAGTTTTCATAAGATCGATCTCTGAGAGATGATGCAGCGTGGTACGTGAAGTTACGCGTATGAAAGAAGATGCGCATATGCTCTGCAGCATAAGCCTTGGCTACGCGTAGAATGGGCTTCTGCATAAGCATGTTCGTGGCATGTCTACGCATAAGGGTTCAAAAATGTTAAGCGTAAGCCAGAAAGAAGAAAGTTACGTGTAGACCAGACCTAGACCAAGCGACTTACCATATACCATAACTCATTCAACCTCAGATTATCTACCATCATTGGTCCAAGAAATTTAGCGAAGAGACCAAAGCTTAAACTGTTAGACAAAATCAAATTCCAACCAAAACTTAACCTAATCTAGACTCACCCCAAGACCCTCACATCCACTCCTCAACTCTCACTCTTTCAACAAAATTAAATACAAGCAAGATCTCAGACATGGTTCAATTTTTTAATCTTTATGATTGTTTTATTTGAACTATGAATCATCATGACCAAACTCTTCATGATAATATTGAAATATAAAGGCGATCAAAACAATCGGTTTCAATCAGTTCTTAAGTTCGGCGAAAAACGAACACGAAAATCATAGGATACCTACCCGAGACCTTTATCTAAAGATCTTGATGCCCCCTGAGATAAGTTCTTGAGTTGTTCTAAAGTGAAAATAAAAAGGTAACGGTGCGGTTGAGACTCTGTTGTGCTATGACCGATGATGGAGAAAGTTTTTAAGTATGATTGAGATTCATTCTTGTTGATGATTGTTGATGGGAGCGCAGATTTGGTGAAGGATTTGAGAAGAAGCGTATTTTCTTTGTTGGTAAGCGATGTGTTTATGTTTTAGGTCAAAAGTATTTTCAGGGTTAAGATATGCTACTTGCTTAGGTTTTAATATATACGGGTAGTATTTGTTTCATATGGATCGGATTTTGGTTTCTTTGGATCGGTTTTCGATTTGGAACATGGGCCTATCTTATTTGCTCAATGAAACGGATTGTATTTGGGCTTTGGATCAGACTTATGTCCTCTCGTTTGCTTACTTGATTGTGGGCTTTGGTGTATATTTTTGGACTTCATGTATTAAGGGTTGCTCATATACTTATTCTAAATGGAGATACTTGAAAATGCAAATCACAAATTTGTGTCATCAGTTTTGTTATAAAACATTTAGGATACAAATTTGTGCTTTTAAAGTGGTATTTTGGTATGGTATAAAATTTTCACGGAGGGATACATAATTCGACTTCTTGGCGAATTTGAAAAAATGGCTCGGGGTTTTTATGCGGTATTGATGATGAAAATAGAAGTGATATCTCACGGGTGGACTTCTTTATCTTTGAGGCGATGGTTGGTTGGATGCATGTCTCAAGATAACTTGTTGGAGCACATCATGAAATTTGACAATCTGGTTATAACGGTAGGAGATTACGTTGTAGTGCTTCACGATTGTTAACCATCACTTTAGGAGTTACGTTGTAGTGCTTTCAGGTGTCTGGCGTTGTGGATTGTTCAAATTTAGAAAAAGCGAGAAGTCTAACGTTGGGATGTTTAATTCCTTTTCAAGTCGATTAAATCGGGTTATCTCCATATGTGGTCATTACATTGTAATTCTAAGGAGGTTCGATAAAAGGTTGGTTTGAGAGAAGTATATTGAGAGTATTTTTACAACATATTCTCACAGAAATTTGATCAAGCTATGATGTTAATATTGCATCAAAGAAGGTAATACGGCATGTACGCAACATTATGATGATTCCGATAGCTTGCAACCATCAGGAGGGAGAAGTTGGTATTTCATCTTCCGTGATTGGATTCGAAGGATTTTTGCAAGAAGCGAAGAAGAATAGTGTGGTGTACATCGGGGTTTCTTACCAACTTGGATGCAATACTAAGTGAGTTATGTTGATGTTCCCGAGCGACAACCATTGTGCTTCAAGTTAACTTTCTCCGACTGCGTGCGATGATTAAAGACGTGTTGGAAGAGTGTTGTCGGTTCGGGGAGAGCAAGAAAAAAAAAGGCTCACTAGTTAGGAGGGACCTAACTAGACCGTTACAGTTGAAGTTCAGAGCTACAAGAAGATCATTTGCTGAGGTCATCGGAAGGGAGAACTTCAAGTTTGCCTTAGTATCTAGACTTCTACGAGACTCGCATTCAAGAGTCAACATTGTTCTTTACTATTGTAATTTACTTTGTTTTGTATTTATAGGTCTCATTGTAACCATTCACGTGTGACGCTATCTTGGAGGGAGATTGTTAGCTCGCTTTTCTAAATAACGTCACTTACGTGAATTGGACTAGATGCGTAGTATACTTTGCCCTTAGGGACTAGTATTGTTTATGTGGCAAAGTTAGAGCCTATAAATACCCCTCATGACTCTCCATGAGGGGTGAGGTGAAGCATTTGGTGTAGTGTATTGTTTTCATTTATTCAAGTTATCCTTATCTTCTCCTCCCTCTCTCTAGTTTCTCTCTCTAAAAAGGATGAAGATCTTCATCTTCTTCCACCAACCAAGACCTCCAAACCACATAAATCTTGTGTTAATCGATCCTGACATTATCAAGATAGGTTAATATTTCCTATTCATACATAACTCACCTAGGTCACTCTCTAAAAACGCTTGTAGATCTACCGTTTCGTTTTAATCCATTACTCTTCCGCTCTTAAACTCACACTTCATTTTCCACTTAATCCCTCACATCTAGTCTTAGAAATCCTCCAATTAGGACTAAATTGATCATAAATCATCCCCACCTCAAAATTGATCAAATCCTAGTTTTTTCCATCTCAAAGCTCTTAGGATATCTTTCAAAACACAATTCTAAGTCACAACCTGATCTCTAGGATCATTTAGCTTAAAATGACACTCTCATCTTTAGTGTCATCCTTGCTCATCCATTGGTACTCTTGAAAGTTCCAAATCCTTCCATAAATAACAATCATTAGCTACATCATTCATTACCTTCAAGTACTCAAACACACCTTCATTTAAAACACTTGGAGACTGAAACACTCAAGATGATATAGATCTTAGATCTTAGAAACATCATTTCCACTCTTTCATAGGCTGCGAGCGGATCCTAGGATTAGCCTAGACGGATCCCTCGATGAGAGGAAAGTGGGATCCGGATGACAGTTTATGTCAAATCTTGCAAAACAATCATTTCAACTTATCTTCCTAACTCAAACACTCCATCTCATCTTAAATGAGCTTATAGATCAGTGCAACCTCTGAAGTTGACTCTTGTGCATGTCAATCATCACATTCCATGAATCTAGTGGCTTAAGGCTTAAATGCACTTGCCAAATCTCTTAGTTTAAAAACCACCTTGTTAGGACCTCCATAGCCATCACTCTCATCCTAACTTTCAGCTCTTGCAAACTCTTGAAATCATCTCATCATGAGGAAAACCCCAAGTAGTAACTTATCCACCAAAGAACCACCAATGAAAAGAGCTCGTGTTATACACGAAATTTCTTCAACCGAATCATCTCCGGTCAAGCCAACAAATGATATAATCCTTCATCATCCAATCAAACCAATTCCTAAAAGGATAGTACCCACAAAACTACCTTTGCCAAACACCACCATACCTCCTAGGCCAAACAATATCATCTCCACCAAACCATCACCATTGGTCCCTAGAGCTATTTCATTTACATCCCCACTATCATCACCACACCTCTACAATTTAGAGGACTTGCCTCCTAGGCCGTCTCATCCGCTTCCACCGACAACATTCTCCTCATTAGGAGGAATAATGGTTCAAAATCAAGGTGTTGAGTCAACACTTGCTCCGGCTTCCTTCTCGGCGTTTTCATCATATAATCCCATTTGGATTATGACAAATCATCAAAGTCAACCACCCGACCATATGGAAGTTGACACTTCTCTACCACCACCATCATTCTTGGTTGAGTCATTCTTAAATGCACCTCCACCAATCCCTCCATCGTTTGAAGCTCCACAAGCAGCTTCACTTGATCCTTCGAATCAAGCCATTTCATTTCATCCACCACCACTACCTAGCCATGACAAAGATTGCTATCATTGTTAACATGTTGAAAGTTTGATACATGAAGTACGAGAAGACCAACGTTTCATGTTCTATCATCTCCTCGAACGTTTTGACGAGATTAAACCTAAACAAAACTTGAGCTAGAAGATTATAGTGGTGTCTTAGCTTCAAGCGTTAGGTGATCTAGAAATTCCTAGTCATGTATTGTCTATTTTCTTGTTTTTCGAGTCATGTATATCATAACTCTTGTTTATTAAATGGAATTACATGTTACTTGCTATATTTCTAAGTATGTGAGTATACTATATAATCCATATCTCTTTTCGGTATTAACATTTCTTGTTATACCAATCTTTGCTGACTTTATTCATCACAGGCGGATCCTCAATTTGCCTAAGCGGATCCCTACTAGGAGGGAACCGTGGGATCCGTGAGACAGAAATATTTCTTTCTACTATCTTGAATCACATTTGCAGGAAATTGTGAATTATACTTGATTTCTAATATTTGTTTTGTAGTTATTCAATTTACATATGAAAACTTTGACATCCTAAAGCTAGGGGAGCTTTATGTCAAAGCAATACATTGCAAATTACTTGCAATACTAGGTTTACATTTCGTGACATCCCTTTGCAATAATCAAGGGGGAGCACATTCGTCTCGTAGACGATATCTTTTGCAAACAAACTAGATTAGTATCATTTACTTGACGCCCTTACATAGGGATGGACTCGTCAAGAGGGAGTAAAAGACGAGATCATTTTCCGTTATTTGCTCTCTATTCCTTTTTACTTTTTTCTTTCACATGTTTTTCTTAAAAACAATGTGTTGCCTTCCTTCAAACACTATTTGTTTCGACAAAAGGGGAGAAAAGTAAAAACTACAAATTCAAACTTTTACGAATTTTAGTTTTTCCTTAAAATAATTTTATGTTTGTCATCAACAAAAATGGGGAGATTGTTAATACAAATAAGCCGTAAAAGCGTTTATTTATATTTCACGATCTTCTAATGTTTTGTCGATAACAAAAGTAAAATCATTTTAACGAAACAAATAAAATTCGTAAATGGTTTGAACTAATAGTTTTCTAACACACTTACGCTTTCACATAAAACACTAAAACAAGTATAAGTGATTTTATGATTTAGATACATATGTACCACAACTAGTGTTTACATATTGGGTTAAACATATACTTAAACTAAGTATACTAAAATGGGTAAAAACTAAGTATATGCTAAAATGGGTAATTACAAGTATATACTAAATGGGTAAATACTAGCAAATGATTTTGACCCTCAACCCATGGTTTTATATATACCACTTAACCAAGTTCATTGTGTCCTTAAGATACATTGTACCTAGAAAGAAAACCATGGATCAACCCATAACCCATGACCCATGACCCATAACTAAAATACCCATGGGCAAGAGAGGTACCACGGATCCCTAGCTTTGTGCTAGCGGATCCCTTGTGGTAGGGATCCGTGGGATCGGGGAACGATAGGATTTTCCTCTATAAATAGTGAGCCATGTCTTCATTATTTCACACCCCTTTTCAATCCCTTTCCAACACACTTTCCCCCTGAGTTAAATCTCACTAACCTTAGATCCAAGAGATCTATGTTTGTAGTTTTGTTTTTGTGTAATCTTTTAGGTTCCTCTTAAAGGCAAGATCACCACCTTTGAAGTCGAGCAAGCTCAAGTCCATGAGTTGCTATGCTTCCTCATCATCAAGGCTAGTGAAGTCTTCTTTTTGATGATTCCTTTCTTTCTTCAAAGAAGTGTAGTGTTAAAGACATTAGTGAAAGATGTCTCAAGAAGTCAAGACGAAGATATTAGTGAAGGGTATCTATCGTCTATAGGATAAAGCACTTGTGGTAGGTGCTTGAAAGTCAAGACAAAGAAGCATTAGTGAAAGGTGCTTAGAAGTCAAGACAAAGAAGCATTAGTGAAAGGTGCTTAGAAGTGAAGACACAAGACATTAGTGAAAGGTGTCTTGTAGATCTAGTCAAAGGCATTAGTGAAAGGTGCCTTAGATGTACATTCGATATGGTGTGTTTCGATGTACAAGATAGACTAGTATTAGATCCAAGGATATTGATATCTTTGATGATGTTGTAAAGGAGTAGATCTCCTTTGGGATTAGTCGTTGGTGTAGTGTGGTTGTAGTTCCTCCATTGCAATGGAACTAGGTGCTTAGCCTAGTACCTAATAAAGGGTAGGCGACGTTGTGAAGGTGTAGTTCACCTAAGGTGTGAAAGAACTAGGTACTTAGCCTAGTACCTTATAAAGGGTAGGCGACGTTGTGTAGGTGTGCTTCACCTTGGAGTGAAAGAACCCGGTGGTTAGCCTAGTACCGGAAAAAGAGTAGGCGACGTTGTGAAGGCTTCTCCGCCATAAGGAGATTGGTGTAGTGATTACTAACTCTCGAGTAGGTGACTCGAGTGAGTAGAGGCAAGGAAGGTGACCTTGTAGCCGAACCACTATAAATACTTGCGTTGTGGTTTTGTGCTTCTTACTCTTATCTTTTCATTACTTACCTTTATATGTTTGTTTATCAACATCCAACACACACATCCAAATAGATTGACATAAGTCGATCTAAATAAATTAAAATGAAGTTTTAATTGGTAAAACTATTCAACCCCCTTCTAGTTTTTCACAGCATTAATCATTTTAATTACAATATCTAATAGCAGAAACCACATATTTATCCCCAGGGAACCACTCATTCAGAAGTTGGTGATATCTACCAGGAGAAGTAGTCTATTTGTGCTGATGAAGACACACCAGAAGTTGGGAAGAAACGGAAACCGCAAATTGGAGAAACAAACAAAACCAAGGCCGCAAAACTAATGAAGATTGAACCAATTAGACTAGATGTTTATCAACACAAGTTCCCTATTTTACTTTAAGCTTTTTTAAATTCTAGGAATTTATTATTTTTATTATTGTAGGATACTTTATATTTTTTTTATTTCAATAGGATTGAATTGGTGTTTTATAGTATTTTTTTCTACTACTGATTGCATAAACTACCAATAAAGGATACGCATGGAGTTTTTTGCAGTCCAGTGCTAATTGCAAATTTGTGAAGAATGACAAGTTGGATATCTCTTCAATACTCGCAATAATAACACTAGCATCTCCATACCAACTAATAGCCAATTCCTCAAAACAAAAGAGGTTTGATATGACAGCAGGTGCTATATGAGATAGATCACAATATTGAGCACTTAGGTACCTTAATTTGCTCAATTGACCGATCTCTTCAGGAATTTCTAAGATTTCAGTACTATTGAGAATTAAAATCTGTAGGTTATTTAGCTCACCGAGAATAGATATTTCACTGATATCATGGTTACCAGAAAGATCGACCATCCAAAGTTTGGTAAGTAGACTCAATGATTGTGGTACGGATGAGATGCAGTTACTATTCATGTCTAAGACTTTAATTTCTTTGATACCCCGAATGAATTTATCAGGAATGCTAATTAATTCATTATTGGGAATGAGAAAAGAATCAAAAATTACAAAAAGGCTCATGATCGCAAGCTTATGAATTTTGTTTCGCATCAGAGAGATGCCAATGTAGCTCTCTGTCACATCTCTTTGATACCATTGTGTCAAACATTTTCCAGCCATCACCACTATTTTCTTCATACATTCGGAAGCAATTAGCAGTACCTAATGTACAACTACATCAAAGGCATAAAACCACCATTGTGTCAAACCTTTTCCAATATCACCACTATTTTCTAACTAACTTACCTATATAAAAAGAAATCAGAAATAAGATTTAATAACCAAAAAAAAAAACAACTTCTGGAAGGTTTGGTTTTCTATACAAGCAAAACCTAATACGTGGACCAAAGGAATAAATACTACCAATCTAATTTTTTATATAATATAAAAGTAACTTTAATGGTCCACAACCGAAAATTATAAACAGTTTAATTAAAAATACAACACATAATTCAAGTACAACAATAAAACTATATGCATGGATGGCTTATATATATACTTAACAACACCAATTACAACTATAAACCTAACCAAAAAAAATCTACAAACTCAACAACAATGGAAGCTCAATCAACCCACACCAAAAAAAACCAACACCGGCCTAACCAACACATCAAAATTTCATTGTCTTAAAGAGCTAAAACCAAATTCAAACACCTCCTACACAATAAAAGTAAAAGCCATACGCATATGGAAAACATACTACACAGAAGCACCATCAAAAGCCAACGAAATCAATGCGAAGATATGGGGTGAACCGGTCTTAAACTACAATATAAATATGATCTTAATGGACGAACAGTGTATGATTTAAATTTATATTACTAATGAATTCCAAATAACATGATTTACTTTGCTTTTTTAATCACCACTCACACAAAATTATAGGGTACAAAAATTCACGCTTGCGCAAATTTCTATACTATATTCAAGACGGCATCTCAGAAACCATTAAAAGAAGATGCTCAACTTATTATAAGCGACTTTAACTGTGTGCCCAACAAAGCATCAATCAGGCTAACAGAGCACGACGCCAAAATATACTTCAAGAAAGATACTTGTGTTACAGTTACAAACGACTTCAACAGCGAAAGTGACGGTTTCGAGTTTGTTTCCTTTGAGACAATTAGCAACAACCAAATAAGCAAGGCTCAAGCTTTTGGTAATTCATAATAAAACGTGAAAAAAATCTTTAAAAACCAACATGGAATTCAATTTGCAGATGTAATTGGGCAAATAGTATCGAACAAGAAACTCACACAAGTCAACGTGGAACAAAAACCAACAAGTCTTATTGAATATGAGCTCCAAAATACAAGGTACGTGATCACCACTTATGAAGTATACCTATTTGCTTGACTAACATTTCCATTAATTTATAACAGCGGCCAGAAGATATGATGTGTTTTATGGGAAGAAGATGCTGATGCTTTACAAGAGTACATCGACAAAAATATCACAACAACCGATCCGATCGTCATGATTCTTCAACTAGCCAAAATTAACATATGGGAAAGTAAAACTTCCTCCTATCATGTACATTTTAAAACTAAAGATAATTTGCATACATTAATCTATTACTTATCAATATCATACATGCAGACAAACAACAAGTATCAAGCATCAACAAAGCATCAAAGATTTATATTAATGACAACAACAAACACATATTTGTGTTCAAAGAAAGGTAAGAACAATATAACATAAAGATAAAAAAAAATTACACTATGATAATCTTTAATTGTCTTATTGCAGATTACAAAACAACATATCAAATGGAAAATGCAAAGAACCATAAATAAACCTAACACCTACCTACAATGCAAACACACAAGAAAAGGTATCAACAACCAGTGACAAGGTATGTTAGAACAAAAAAAACCTCACAATCATTTTGAAAAAATACATTCAAATCATATAATAAATTATTCCATTACTCTATCTCTGCAGATGACAAACAAAGAAACCCAAAAAACATGGTTATAACACAAATGATATCATAATAATCGAAGATTCAGAAGACGAAAATGACAAAAGTGTGGAAGAATCTGCTTCAAAAGTTTGTGGAACCAAAAAAAGACACAATTCTAATGTTGTAGATGTTGATGTTGAAGATTTAAAGACAAAGACGAAAAAACAAAAAACAAATGTTGATATACACCATACTATGACGGAAAACGAATGGCTAAATGATTGGGAATCCGCAAATTCAGAATTTGTAGAATATTATGAAGATGACGACTGCTACTGCCCAGTGTGTCAAGGGACATGTCAATGCATACCTGAGGAATGTACTTGCTCAAGACATTAATTAGGAAATATTAGTATGAATTGTTTTAGGCTAATACTGGTTATGTTATACTTCATATAGAATTTATTCCAACATAACAATAAATTATTACTATAAATTATGTTCTGTTTTAACAAATGGTAAAGTTTTATTTATACACATTGACACAACATAAATACGTTAAAAACAGAAAAAATTACACAACTTTTTTTAAATAGCCCCGTGCGTGCACGGGTATTATAACTAGTTTTTCTTGAAAAGTATTTAAAATTTAAAAATAATATAAGACGTTTACTTAACTTGTGCAATAAAAAAATAATAATTAATCTTTTAATTTTTTAGTATAAATGAGAGAATTTTGACACCATAACTATGTATAATTTAATGTATATCTCTCGTATTTTCTCCTTTTTGCAATGCCTCATTAACGCAACAATAAAGAATGTCAAAAACAAATCAATATTTGATTAGAGTAAATTACATAAATGGTCAGTGTGGTTGGCCTTAACTTTCATGTTTATTTTTTTTATTTTATTTTTTTTTTAAAATCTAGATAGTCCACAACGCTGAAACCATTAACACACACAATTCTTTTACTAAATTGAGGTTAAGTTTGACCGTTAAACCCTCTCACATGACTTATACATGAAGGTTTTTATTATCTTTTCAATTTCTTGATTCCACAAACACAATAACACACAACGACACACATTATATCCCATTTATCTTTCTCAGCAGCATATCTCAGTTCCTTGTCGCCATTGCATCTGTTTCTTAACAAGAAAAATTGAAACCCATCAAATATTTATGTCAAAAGAAGTTAACAATAATTACAAAACGTGAAGAGTAGAACTATAGAGTTTAATGGAGTTAGGGGTATTTGTCATATAACTAAACTTAAAAGGGTGATAAAATATAAAGCGTCATGAGTAATGGCTATTTTATATATTTAGTAAATTATAAGGCCGGGAATAGTGGTAAGCAGACACGATTATGTCACATCAGTTTTTTTTCTCCGACGACCTGACGATAACCAAATTGTCACATTAGCGACCAAGTTATTTTTTATTTTTTATTTTTTAACTCAAAATTTTTATAAATAACAAATTTAAACTTAATTAATAATAAAAATTACATAAATTATACAATACGATACGAATACGATACGGAAAAAAACATACGAACTAAAATACACTGCAATATGAAATACATAAACATATCTTAATCTGAATGCTCCCCGCATGCGGAATCATACTCAGGAGACTCCAAATACCTAAAGTCCTCAATGTACGTCGCCCGTTCTGCTTCTTCTTTCTTGAGTTTCTCCTCCCACTCTTGTTGAAGCCTTGCTTGCTCTGCTTCAACTTCTCTTAAAGCCTCTTCGCCACACATAATTTCATAATGCTGGATTGCAGTTAACCATGCTTATCTACTGCTCGTCTGCATAACCCGTAAACTGATATTATTGTTGCTCAATAAATCCATGTGCATCAGCTGAAGTTGATGCACCTAGCCCAGTTGATTTCAGCTCTTGTGATGCCAAACCAACAATTTTGTTTTCTTGATAACTCCAAAGAATTTTGTTGCTTACGTTGTCTTGTATCTGTGAAACGCACATCCACAACCTTTTACTAGTGGTGTCGTCTTTCTTGGCTTCATCGCTAAAAAATTGGTCAATCACAGCTCGTCTTTCTGCAGAAATGTCTTTGCATTGCGAGTATCGTTCTCTCAAACGTTGTTTCTTTGATTTTGCGAATCAAACTGCTTGATAACGTCGACAATAGCTTGTTGTCGAGCGGCATCGTCTTTATCGTATTGTTTTTTAATATACACTTGCATTTCTTCGACGATATGGGGGAGATGACAAGCCATAATTTTGTGTTAATAAGATATTAATAGTTGAGAGAATGTGTTTGAAGGTGTTGAGAGAATCGTTGTTTGAATTGTGTGTTTAGAAGTGGTTAGAGGTTGGTATTTATAAGGTTGTAAAGAGGTAAAAAAAAAAAAAAAAAGGAAAAAAAACATTTTTTTTTAGTTCCAAACGGTACATTTTTAAAAATTGTGTATGTTTAATCTTCGGTCGTAAATTCGATCAAGTACCCAAGTTTGGGGACCGACGACCGATGCTGACCAACATCCCACATTGGTCATGACCGATGGTGACCAAGGTCGACCAACTTTGGTGAGCGATCGACTATGTATAGCCTAAAGGATGTTTTGTAGTTTTGTTAAAGGAAAAGGGGCATTTTGGCATTTGATCAACATGAATTTACTATTTCATTTCATCTACAACAAATTATGTTGACAAATGTTATTTTATAAAGGGATATGTTATAGCTACCCTTATACCTGGCTCACTCCTAACCATAGTTGTCAGGATCCCGATCCTGATCTTAGGATCTTACGATTTTACGATACTGCAAAGCAAAAACGATCCGGATCTTACATGGGATCTTTGCAAGCTTAAGATCTTATAGGATCCCGATTTTTTTCCATACGATCTTACGATCTAATCCGATCCGATCTTACTTTTCTCGAATTACAAACTAAAAAACTACAAATTTATGGGTTGTTTGTTTGTAGAATTCAAAAACAATATGTTAATCTTTTTAAATATTTTATAATCATAATTTAGGACAACATTTATATGAAACATTCATAGTATTTAATGGTTATAATGTATTAGAATTTGTAGATTTGTATAAAATTACATAAAGTATTAAGAAATAACATTAGAGTAGGATCTTAAGATCCCGATCCAATCTTACGATCACGATCTTGCAAAGACAAAAACGATCCTGGGTAGGATCCCGATCTTGACAACGCTCCTAACAACCAATACTCTCTTACTCATTCCTGTTTATAGTATAACAGTTTTTATTAATTGTGCATACTTGTTTTTTCAAGCACTCATTATCTCACAATACATGCATCAAATAAATACATGCATTAAATATTTTTATCTCACATGCTATAGACAGAACTTGAATACACATAACTTTTCAATTGAAGAGTTTTTGTCACAACATGTTGCGGGACACAAATGCAACTCGTGTTTATATAATCGACATAAAGAGGGTTTTATAGGATGTCATTCGAGTCAAAAAATAAGTATACATAAGAGAAAGGAAAATATATCAGAAGGGCATCTAATATTTGTTGTCATATAATGGTGACAACTGACAAATATTTTTTTTATGGTCATAGTTGTCATTTGTCACTAATCAACAAGTTATGTATACAGCCACTAGCCAGTTGCAACTAAAGTATCCCTATAGGAGTATAGTACAGTAAAACCTTTATAAATTAATAGTATTGGGACCAGAATATTTTATTAATTTAGCGAGATATTATTATATCGATAAATTAATAATTTATTAATTTAAAAAGATTTTACGTATGGCTTTTAAATTTTCAAGACTAATATAATAGCTAGTTACAATATATATTCATTAGAGACGAAAAATAAATCTGAAAGTCAAATTTCAATTAACATTTTATGAATTCACATTCACACTTCATGAAAATAAAATTAACATTTTTTGTTGCAATACTGAAGACAACGCAGTATTTATCTGCATAAGGAGATTTCAAGATAAACTCAATATAGATTTGAAGTTCAACAAAAAACAAGTGACTATGGATTCATTTTTTACTAAACAATCGTAGGATTTTGAAGTGTATCTCTCTCGCACACATATATACATATATATGTTATTTTTAGTAGTTATTAATTTATAGTTTCGTTGGGACTAATATATATACATTGGAGTTTAAAAAAAATTATTATCTTATTATTTTATCGATTGGTGTCCAAATTTGTACCGGTCCCAAGTTGGGACTGGACAAATTATTAATTTTATCGAGGTTATTAATTTATCGAGTATTAATTTATAGAGGTTTTAATGTAGTACTCATGTATGGTTTATATGCATGTTGAGCGTGTCAATTCTTTTTAGAAAATCATAATCAATTGGGTAAAAGGAACTACTACACATGTCATTGGTGAACTCCAGTTACATACACAAAATATGCAAGCTATACGGTATTGCTAAATTGTCGTCAATATATAACTTAATATATAGCTAATAAGTAATAACCAGATATGTCAAACGAGTCGAACAATATGAAAGAAACCACCATCATACCCAAATACTTGGTAAATCAATGCATTTCACGATTGTGAATTGTTAGAAACTAATGATATTCTTTGATATCTTCTAAAATCGTGTTTGTTCATTTTCTAAATAAAGTATTTCGACTTTGAAATGCATGGGTATCATGAAATCTTTATCGAGATAATTCAAGAAGAACACTTAGAATCTAGGCACAAGAAAACTAAGTAAAAGAAAGATGAATTGCGTGAATTTTCGTATGTTCAAATGAGACGTAGGAATTTATTAATAAACAAATTATTTGACAGTTAAGATATAGTTAAAGTTGGTTAACAAGGGGCGTTGTCCCTTAACCCTGCAAGGGGGCACACCCTTGCGTTTTTGTAATGGTTGAAACATATTAGCTCAAATGAGTGTGCATTCTACACTTCTTTAACTTGCATTCTGACATAATATGATATCTCATTAGTTTTTAGTAAATCGCAATTACTTAAAATAATTGATTACACTAGAATCACCAAAATGAATATAAAGCTTCGACTCGTGACTTCGAGTCGCATCTAACGTAATATGAATTTTGGGCATCTTTTGAGATTAACCATTTACTCCCCTATGGATTATATAAGAACCATACTTATTATAAAACGAAATAAACAATCCAAAATAGAAACAAACCACCTTTTGATCAACTAACTATATGATAGTAGAATCTATATAAATAACTAACCCTACTGCCTACACCTAAAACCTACCAATTAAGACACAAATTAAGCAAACACTTTTTGAGGAGTATTTCTTTACATACTAAAATGGTTTCAAATTCTTGTTTTGAAACAACACTAAATCTCCTAAGTATAGACTTTTCAAAGCCATTAAATCCTTCTTCTATATCTTCACTTTCTGAAGCTTGTCATCAATGGGGTTTCTTCAATATCGTTAATCATGGTCTCGAAGTCTGAAGGAATCAGTCTCTTCTTCATCCATAAAAACTTATACTCCTCATTTTATTGCATCTCCTTATTTTGAAAGTTTGAGGGTTTCTGGACCCGATTTTCATTCGTCTGCTCAAGATTCTATTGATGTAATATTCCATGAAAACCGTCACGAATTCAGGTAAGTGTTATAAGTAGACTATCTTTTTAAGTATGTACTCAATGGTTTCGAGTACAAAGTGTAAAAAGTTTATACTTGATAGCTTTTTTACATGTGTGAAGACCTAATGCTTGTTTAGTTGACAACCTTGTTCTATATTCACACTGATGCGAAGATCGATCATTTAAGAAACAAAAAGTATGTTTACAAAATTATAGTCACAAACCTCAAGCCAAGAAAGTGTACACTGCAACTAATTAGAGCTTTTGATCGAGTTCACCATCTAAAACATTTTTCATTGCTTTTGTAGTGAGATATTGGAAGAATATGGGAACAAAATGACGGAATTGTCAAAGAAGATCATGAAGATCGTGTTAATGATCTTAGGAGATGGATTTGACACGAGACTTTATGATTCTGATTTCAATAATTGTCACGGTTATTTAAGAATAAACAGATATTCACCACCAACCAACTTAAAGGAGCAAGAACCCACGGAGGGTCTAGGTATGCATACTGATATGAGTTGCATAACAATTGTGTATCAAGACGAAACAGGAGGTTTACAAGTTAAATCAAAAGACGGACTATGGATGGATATTGTTCCAAGTGAAGGAACGTTGGTTGTAAATATTGGCGACTTATTGCAAGCTTGGAGCAACGACAAGTTCATATCATCCGAACATAGAGTGGTGTTGAAGAAACCAGTAAACCGGCTTTCAATTGCTTTCTTTTGGTGTTTTGAAGACGAGAAGGTGATCTTGGCTCCTAATGAAGTCGTGGGCAATGAGAATACAAGACTTTATGAGCCATTTGTTTGCTTGGATTACTTGAAATTCAGAGAGAGTAATGAAGAGGGAAAGTTCGAAAAAGTTGGCTTCACAGTTAAAGATTTCGTCGCACACAACGCCAAGAACTGTCTACCAATGCCCGTTTCATAGCATAATGAACTAGAGCGCAAACAGTTGGTTTCTAGGCTAAGGTCATTGATGTTAAGTTTATGCATGGTTGATTGTTAAGTTTGGTTGTTTTTCTTTCAAAGGTGTCTAAGGTCATTGATGTACATACATAATTTTAGGTTATCATATTCATGAATAAATAAAGGGTTAATAACCTTTTAAAGCATTATACTTGTCAAGAATGGCAGTTTTGCGTAGCGAACTAAAAAAATTTTAGACATTAAAGTTGACATTTTTGTCTTTCTTTAAGTATTATGACCATTTTACCCTTTCCAAATTTTGTTCGAAATACTTTTTTTTCAAATTTTTTTTTCCAAAATTTTCTTTTTGAATTTTATTTTTCGAAATATTTATTTTTTGAAATTTCTAATTTTTTTTTTTGAATTCCTTTTTTTTTTTAAATATTTTTCGAAGGGTAAAATGGTCATAATACTTAAAGTAAGACAAAAATATCAACTTTAATGTCTAAAAATTTTTTAGTTCATTCTACGTGAAATAAAATTCTAAGAGTTATTGCTAAATAAATAAATGTATCATGTGATACATGTGATATGGTTTTGGTTGGAATATTCTAGCTATCTAATGTCTATTTACCCATTTTTGTTGCTCTTGTTTAATTATGAGTAACTTAAGTGTCACTCTCGATTGTAGACATCAACTGTAAGCTTACCAATTGCATATTGTGATTCTCCTTATCCTAAAGGGAAAATGGTTTAAAAATGTATTCAACTTGTCACATTTTTTTTTACTCAATTTTTAATTTTCAAGTACTAAACTTTTAATAATTCCTTAATGTGTGTATCGTTAGAGTTGAAGGATAAAGAGAGGAGGGTGAAAAGACAAATATGCCCCTATTAAACGGTGTCATGTCATCTGATTATCTTAATGATGCACACACAAAAAGAATTATTAAAAATTGAGTACGCACAAATAAAAAATGCGCCAAGTTCAACGCATTTTTAAACCATTATTCTTATCCTAAAAGTATATCAACTCACGACAAGATCATCTTTCAAAATCGAAAGTTACTTATACTCGCTTAGTGCATAATTTACAAATGTACGAAGAGTTAATTATAATTTTGTATTATACGTAACGTACATATAGTATTAGAAAAAATGTGTTAGATGATAGGCTAAGTCCCTAATTAAATATATTGGGCCATGCATAATGTTCGACTAATAAAATGTATTTTTGTATGTACCTGATTTTAAAATTTCACCCCAAAATGTTTGGTGTCGTGGAAAGTAATGCTTTGTCATGGTGCTTAGTTTTAATGGCAAACATATCCAATACAAAAGCAAGTGCTTTACCTGTATAGATTGTGGAGATCTCTTTCATTAGTTTTCAATCATTCCATGATTACTTCACACACACGCACAAGAATATTTAAAAGAGAAAATTACTAAAAGAGACCAATTTTTCAAAGTTGGTTCATTTTCTAGACACTTTTCTCATCTCTTTCTCATTTAGGCCATGCTTAACTGCTCAACTGCTCGACTGCTCGACTCCATACATATTATGACATGTGGCATTCTCTAGTACTTTTTCTATGGTCCACTAAGTGTCACATCAAATCTCCGAGCAATCTCGTATTTTGTTTTTTTATTAAATGTCAATTCAACCGGTCTTCAACCGTCGGTGCTCAAATGGGGGCTCACTTTTTACTTAGGAAATTAAAAAAAGTACACTAATAGATTTCTCATATCTTACTGATCTGACATTTTTTATTTTTATTTTTTTTTTCTTTTACCACTTTAACGTTTCCATATCAACAAAAAAACACACACACTAACAGACACTGATCGGATTTATGCACTTTAAAATGTACGTTCCATAACACAATCGTACGTTTGATCCAGATCATTGTTGGTGAAGACGATTGAACCACACCAATTACGCAAAAAATCAAAATGGTAAGTATTTACAACTGATTAATTTTGTTTCTTACTGCAACTTAGGGTTTTGTTGCATCTTTTTGTTGTAACTGGTTAATTTTGTTCGTTAATGGTTTTTAGGTTTTTAAATCAGTGTTCTATTGCATCCCTTTTCAAAGTGCATGCATTTTTTTTGTTTTTTAGTTAAGTTACGTTTACATCATTATTTGTTTTATGTTAAAATTACCAAAAGAGACGAAAAATCCATACAAGGTTGTGGTTTTTGAAAAAAATTTTTGCCTTTTTGAGATGGTTTACACATATGAATAAAAAGCTGACCATCTTGGCCAAATTTTAGTATTATTAAATGACAATGTAGTTTTAATTTCTACAGCGGTTGAGTTGATTGGTAAAAACGATTGTGTGTTAGAGCTATATAGGTGTAAGTAACATGTATTCGATGAATCATGTTTATATAGAGTCATTGTGTATTAGTCTCGTTTTTATATAGTATCATGTTACGATGAAATGCGTGAAATGAGAGGGTATTTGTGAGTGTTCCAAACTGTAAAAATGACTGTGTGTTAGAGCTATATAGGTGTAAGTAACTTGTATTTGTAATTGATTATTCACACTTGATCTAGACATGTTAAGAGATGATCTCGGTTCCCATTAAGACATATACTTGTAGTTTAGATGTCGTATGTCTTGTTTTTTTTTAACTTTTTGAATATGTTATTTCTTGTAGGCGTATGATGCTAGAGTTATCATTAAAAGCAAATTGCATTACTTTGTACTTATGAAGGATCGATTAGACCAGTCGCGCCGTTCCATGTTTAAAGCCACATGTTTTGGACCATGGCTCAATCTGATCTATGTCGATAACGAGGAAGGGCTTGTTCATTACATGCTTCGGAAACAATTCCATCAAAAAAATGATAGCTAAGATCTTCCACTTGTATACTATTTGAATGGACATTGTCTTCATTTTGGTCGAAATGAATATGCTGATTCTGGTTTTAGATTTGGTATGGTCAAGTTTAGGAAATGGCGTAGTGGTGATATCCCTTTCCGTCACCGAGTTTTTCCAAACCATGTTGGGCAAAATGTTAAATTAATTGATCTATTATCGGTTATTGAAGATGAAGAGCTGTTTATAAATATGTCTGATGAGGATGCGATACGGGTTTGTCTGTTTCTAACACTTGAGGTGATATTCATGGGTAAAGACTTGGGGTCTATCATCGATGATATTTTTCTGAGGATGGTCGAGGATCTTGATGAATGGAATGCATTTCCACGGGGGGAACATGTTTAGAGGCAGCTTTATGAGTCAATTAGAAATGTCTCTTCAAATCATCCAGCGGTTTTTAGTCAAAGAATTGGTCATAAAGAATCCAACGATGTTCCTACCTATAGCTTGAAGGGATTCGTTGCTGTTTTCAAGGTTACCACTAAAAAACTTTGCTATCATTAGTTTACTATTTTTTTCCTTTAATGGAAGGGGTATTCTGGGTAGTATGTAGGATCATGTAGGGGTTCAAAATTATCTTCATATGTTTCTCGTCCTTGTAACTTATATTTGTTGTGTTAACTTTTTGTAGATATGGATCATAGATTAGAGAGTGCTGATACGAGTAAAAGTAAACAGTGGTGGAACAAGGCTCCAGGGGTGATCCCAAGAGCACTTGCATGGTCGAAAAACACACCATTTAGAAAGACTGATTATTTCGACCAACTTTTTGACAATGTAAATATATATAGTTTTTAATTGATTGGTTAACTTTAAACATATACACAATTTTAGATACCACATAACTTGTATATTTTACCTAGGACTCGAAACCAACCGTGATTATCCCAACAAGCTTTGAGGCTGAAGCTGAATGGTTGACACGAAGCATTGAATTTTTCAAGTGGTATACCCCGAGAGCACCGCCTGTTGCAAAAGGGGGACCCTGGATGAACATTTTAGAAAGTGGCCCCAAAAAAGGCTAGGCAGAAAGTGGTATACCCCGAGGGTTATTCAATGGAGAGCATGGGTAAAGAGGTAGAAGTTGTTTCGGTTGAGGAACGGGTTAAGGCTTTAGAAGCCCGCACTTTCAAACTTGAGACTATTATTCAAGTTAGTTTTTTACCTTTAGCAATTGTTGACCAAGTTACATTGTTATCAAACAATTACCATGTGGTATGCTAATACGCGGATTTTGTTTCGAAATACTTTATTCTGCAGGTTATAACGAGTGACAGAGACAAAATGAACGAAGATACCTATGAAAAGGTAACTATAAATTGTATTAATGTGAATATACTTTTAATTCTAATGTTCTACTAATAAGTGTTAAACACTTTTGTATGCAGGTTTATGGAAACAAAGTTAACACAGTTGATGGAGACAAAATGAAGAAAGATACATATGAAAAGGTAATTGTAAATGGTATTTATGTGATTATACCTTTAATTCTAATGTTCTACTAATAAGTGTCAACCACTTTGGTATGCAGGTTTATGGAGACATAGTTAACACAGTTGATGGAGAACATGTAATTTAATGATTTTTTGTACTGTTCTTATTTCATTTCTGATATAATTAATAACTTGCGATAATAAAAGTT
This sequence comes from Chrysanthemum makinoi, assembly GCA_910596185.1. Taxonomy (NCBI): domain Eukaryota; kingdom Viridiplantae; phylum Streptophyta; class Magnoliopsida; order Asterales; family Asteraceae; genus Chrysanthemum; species Chrysanthemum makinoi. The sequence continues at coordinate 58,977,338 of OU343223.1, read as the reverse complement.
TGTTAACCTTTTTCATATCATTCACAGGCTGTAGATCTTGCTAATGAGTATTGCAGTCAAGTCATTGAATTTTTCAAGTTGTTTGATACGCCACATGTTGATGTGGATGACAAGGTTGATGGATTGGAAAACGTCTCAAAAGGAAAACTTGAGAAAGCTGAAAAACATGAGAAAGAGGAGGAGCAGAGGGACAAGAGTCTGAAAGATAGTGTTGAAGTTGAAAATAGAATGAAGCTTATTGAGAAACTGAATTCACCTCCCATGAAAATGGCTCTGGAGACAAAGAAGAAGAGGCTTGAACATGTTCCTAGGTCACCCTATGTCGAGAAGCGAAGTAAAACTTCTGATGTTCATAGCCTAGAAGATATGTTGAAGGGTCGAAAGAATATACCAGTTCATAGTCCAGTTATGGTTGAGAAGTTAGTAGAAGTCAAACCATGGGTAGAGGTATGAGAAATGACTCATTTTCTTTGAAATATCAGTTAGTAGTTAACCGTAAACGTGTAAACGTATTATTACATGAATGATTTACCTTGTCTTTATTTTGTTTTCTTTTTAGGTTCTAGAACGACCATACCAAAACATCGAGAACATTTATGTTAGCTTTGAAGTTGATCGATTCCTGGTTAGGGACGGGTGGCGTAACTATGTGTTCCCGGTCGATATCGTTGTTGATCGTTATTTCTGGGATTGTTTAATCGGTTTCGACGATAATCGTAAAGGATGGCTACGTGACGAGGTAAAGTAAATTTTATTTACTTTACTCAGTTTTTTATAAAACATGCTTTTGGTTGTCTCTGCTTGCCAATTGATTTTAAGTAATTTTTACATTTTAGTGTTACATGAGATACTAGATATAAGTATCATTAATCCATCATTTACTTTAAGCACTTTAGGTATTTTAGTATAACATCCACCAAATCCATTAAATTTTTTCTCAAATGACATTACTATTTGTTAAAAAAAAGTGTAGTGTAGCCACAGAGAAGAGTATATTATTCATGACTTCAAAACTTTGCTGCTTTTAGTAGTACAGATTTTACAAGTCTTGATTAACTTCATTTTTTTCTTGTACACAACATTTTTTTGAACAAGTAGTGATCTTATTTGAGAATTGATTTTGTAAATTTGGTGGATGTTATGCTAAGATGCCTAATTTACTGGAAGTATTTTGATCCAACTTTCTATTTTGAGTTTCCCCTCGAAAATCCATTGCCATGACGACGTAGCAATGGGTGTTGGTGCAAGCCATTGTACATGTTACGTCGTCATGGGAATGGGTTTTTGAGCAGAGGCTAAAAGTAGGAAGGTGTGCCAATGATGCTTGTCTCGTAACACTATCTTACTTGATATCTAGTACACGTAGAGAAAATGAAAAGCACAGTTTTTTTTTTTATAAATGACTGAATATATTTGTTGTTTGTTTTACCTACAACACATTGATCTTTGGATTAGCTACATGTGGCATACCAGACCATCAGATATGGACTGGTCTATGGTAATATGCTTTTTCCTACCATTACTGATGAATGGAAGAATGCCTGTCTGGTATGCAAACAAAGAAACGTACCCTCTGGGTTGGGGTGATGTTGAACGAGTTTTCATTCCCATAAATCAGCCAGAAACACATTGGTCCCTTGCTGTGTATCAGATCCAAACTGGTCGAGTTACATTCTATGACAGTGGACCTGTGTATGATCCTGAAACTCGTCCATTCTATCTGAGTGTGAGGAAATGTCTAGAGACTAGGCTTCCGAAAGTGTTGAAAGAGGCAGGTGTTTTTGAGAAGAAGGGAATGGATCCTATGACCTATAGGATTACTTTTAACAATGCTATGAATGTTCCCAAGCAGGATGGATTGTATGATGATTGTGGTGTGTGGGTCTGCATCTTCTTATTCAGGTTAGTGATCTTTTTAATGGACTAATTGTCATGTTATTATGAATGTAATGTTGAACGTAAAATAGGTGTACTAGTTGGAAGTGGTATTCTAGGGTGTCGATTGATATATTTGGAAGTGGTATTCTAGGGTGAATGCATTGCTAGAGTAGGACTATAACTGTAATGTGAAACGTAAAACATGTTTACTAGTTTAGCAGCTATATTAGGAAGTGCCAGAAATGTTAGATCACTATTGCTATAGTAGGTGTCCACTCAAAATCACACTCTTAACTCAAGCTTATAAATGTACGGGTTAGGAATGGCAAACTTTTGGATGTGGATAATCCAGTTCATTTTGCATTGGCATCTTGTGAGAGAATGATTAGGTTTTATTACAAGCACAAGATCCATATTGGCTGAATGTTTTATGTGCTTGTTTTGTTAAACATTTGGTTGTCGAATTTGTAAACAATTGTATGGGGTATGGGTCTAAAACACGTATGTATGGTTGTCACTTTTATGTTTTGTAAACAATTGACCATCTTTGGCACCCTAGTTCAATGTATGTATTCCTCCTGGATAACTTTGGCACCCATGTTTCTGTATATATTTGCTGCTCTTATGTTTCTAAATTGTTTTGTATTCCTCCTGGATTGCATGACTAATAAGGTTCATGATGATATAGGCAAGGACGGACCTTCATAGAGACCCGGGGCTCAAAATTTGCGGCACCTGGTGTAAATATTAAAGGTTTTAGGGGTAATTTAATTGAGGTTACAAACAAATCTCCGACTCGGCCCTCCCAAAATAAATCCGGCCCCCCTAAAAAAAATCTTCAAGTTCCGTCTATGGATATAGGATAACTAATACTTATTATATGCAACATAAGCAATAGCAAACAAGGTTCAACATTAACATTTCCAAGAGACCCAGTGATTTTTTTACGACAAGTACATATTCGAACTAAACAAAAAACAAAAGCATCTTACATAATATCACAGTGATCATAATTCCACAACAAGCAAAATAAGGAAAGTAGCAACACATCTAATGTCTCCGCTACTTGATCTTACGGGTCAGCCAAGTTAATAGGATCAAAGCTTTGCACCATATCAATCTCCATCGATGGTAGTTCCCTACTTGAGCTTCCTCTATTAGATATATTTCCCTACAAAGTTTGAACATTTGTGAGATTTCTTTCTTTGTTAGTTACCAAGCAAAATGTTTTTTTGAATACAAATATTAGTCACTTACATTCTTTTTCTTTGGAAATGGTTCCCTGCATGCCGTTCGCCTATGTCCAATGGATTGGCACCTTGAGCACCTTACCGGAGTTGTTTCCTCTCCTTGAGATCTAACACGATCTTTGTTTTTGGGTCTTCCAGATTGACGCAATACCAATATTGGTGGCTCCACAACTTGCAAGCAATTAGGAAGTTCCCAACTTGACATTTCTCCTACAGGATAAACCAATCCTTGGTACGTACCTTGCAGTGTTGTTTTCTTGAACCAATCAAAAGCCAAATGATTACAATCAGACAATCTAAGAACTCTAGTAACCGCTATCGCATGACCACATGGTATGCCGGAAAGTTTCCATTTACGACAAGTACATGACTTACTAACTAGATCCACGGTATGTTGTTTTCGACGATCATCTACCATGTAGAGTTTAAACTGTTCAATCCCATACACAACCCAGTTAACGCTCTTCAACATTCTGTCATGTACTTTCGCAGTAGCCCAATCACTAAGTTCTCCCTTGGGTGCATCTGAAATAATATTTACAAAATAAAATAATAGTTCTTTTCATCTTATATTGACTAAGAAGGAAAAAAAACATATTTTAAAAAGTCCATTACCTTCATATTTGTGTCGACGGTCACAATACCACCGTTGTAAAAGCTTTTGTACCACTCCATAAGCATTGTTATTGGTACTTTTCTCACATCCCTTGTTAATACATTTATTGACTCTGCACTGTTTGAAGTCATGTAGTTGTACCGATTACCAGTGCAATGTGCCCTAGACCATTTATCAAACCCAGCTTCAAGAAGTTTGTTATAAGCCGTACCATTTCTATATACCCTGTGGAAAACTAGAAGGGGGGGGGGTTGAATAGTTTTACCAATTCAAAAATTCCTTTTAAATATTTAGATCGACTTATGTCAATCTATTTGGTTGTTTATGTTGGACGTTGATAAATAGATATATAAACGTGTAATGAAAGATAAAGAGTAAAAAGCACATCACCACGACACAAGTATTTATAGTGGTTCGGCTACAAGGACACCTTCCTTGCCCTACTCCACTCCTCGAGTCACCTACTCGAGAGTTCGTAAGCACTACACCAACTCCTTATGGCGGAGAAGCCTTCACAATGTCGCTTAACCTTTTTCGGTACAAAGCTAAATACCGAGTTCTTTCACACCAAGGCGAACCACACCTAACACAACGTCGCCTACCCTTTATACGGTGCTAGGCTAACCACCGAGTTCTTTCACACCAAGGAGAACCACACCTACACAACGTCGCCTACCCTTTATAAGGTACTAGGCTAAGTACCTAGTTCTTTCACTCCAAGGTGAACTACACCTACACAACGTCGCCTACCATTTATTAGGTACTAGGCTAAGCACCTAGTTCCATTCCAATGGAGGAACTACTACCACACTACACTAACGACTAATCCCAAAGGAGATCTACTCCTTTACAACATCATCAAGGATATCAATATCCTTGGATCTAGTACTAGTCTATCTTGTACATCGAAACACACCATATCGATTGTACATCTAAGGCACCTTTCACTAATGCCTTTAGCTAGATCTTCAAGACACCTTTCACTAATGTCTTGTGGCTAGATCTTCAAGACACCTTTCACTAATGTCTTGTAACTTGGCTTCTAGGCACCTTTCACTAATGCCTACAATATGGACGATCGACACCTTTCATTAATGTCTTCGTCTTGACCCTTGAGACATCTTTCACTAATGTCTTCAACACTACACTTCTTAGAAGAAAGAAAAGAATCATCAACAAGAAGACTTCAGTAGCCTTGATGATGAGGAAGCATGGCAACTCTTGGGCTTGAGCTTGCTCGACTTCAAAGGTGGTGATCTTGCCTTTAAGAGGAACCTAGAAGATCACACAAAAACAAAACTACAAACATAGATCTCTTGGATCTGAGGTTAGTGATTTTTACACTCAGGGAGAAAGTGTGTTAGAAAGGGGTGAGCAACAATGAAGAAATGGCTCACTATTTATAGAAGAAAAAATCTACTGTTCCCCGGATCCCACGGATCCCTTCCACAAGGGATCCGTCTAGCGTAAAGCTTGAGAATCCGTGAGACGCTCCCCTTTACCCATGGGTATTTTGGTTATGGGTCATGGGTCATGGGTTGAACCATGGATCTTTGGCTAGATACAATGTATCTCTTGAGTGCAATGCACTTAGTCACTTGGGTATGGGTTGATCCATGGGTTATGGATATTATCCATGTATGATATAAGCATGATGTCATGCAATGGGTTATGGGTCATGGGCTTTGGGTTGTACCCAACTACATTCAATGTATTTGCCCAATGGGTTATGATACTTAAGTTTCTACCCATTTATATTACCCAATATACTACATACTAGTTATGTGTATATTTTACCCAAATATGTAAACACTAGTTGTTGTACATATGTAATATTAAATCATAAAATCACTTATACTTGTTTTAGTGTTTTATGTGAAAATGTGAATATGTTAGAAACTATTAGTTCAAACCATTTACGTATTATATTTGTTTCGTTAAAATGATTTTACGTTTGTTATCGACAAAACATTAGAAGATCCTAAAATATAAATAAATATTTTTACGGCTTATTTGTATTAACATACCCTAAGATCCGAAATCGCTCTATCAAATTCTTCCTCGGTGTAAACTTTGCATGTTTTCCAATATTTTGCCTTTAACTTTCTACTACCGTTCAAACCGCAGTTCATCATCAGATGTCTACAACAGTAACCATAAATGAATTTGGGAAGACCGTGTTACACGCTTGTCCAATAGAATAATGTCTATCCGATATAATAGCCAAACTTGGTCGTTCCCCTATGCATTCTTTCAATTTGGACAAAAACCATGTCCATGCCTCCCCAGTCTCACCTTGACAAACACCGGCAGCAATAGGTATAATTTGATTGTTACCATCCATTCCAACGACAACCAAATTTGTCCCAAGGTACTTCCCTTTAAGATGTGTTGCATCAATTATAAGTAATGGTCGCATATACCGTAAGAAACTCCGAATCTGTTTTATGTACAAACTATTAGTCACACAATAATATTATATATATATAAAAAAAATATATTTAATTCATAAACAATATACAAATGCTTACCGCAACACCAAAGGCTATAAAACAGCTTTTAAAGTGTCCTTCATCATCGGTATCAATATGTGTTACCGTATCGTCATTTTTCATCTTTAAATTATGACAATAAAATGGTAACTGCTCAAACGAGTCCTTAGGGCAACCATTTACCAATTCCAATGCTCGGTTTTTTCCACCCCATGTTTTTTTATAAGAAATGTCAATTTTATATTCTTGACTAATATCTTCCATTATGTCCTTTGGGATATAAATCCGACTGCTATCTTTCATCTTGGGTTCGAGTAAATGTCCCAAAAGTTTTTTGGTAGCATTACGGTGATTAGGATGAATTTGTGTTCTTGAACAAGTGTGAACGTCGTAAATTGTTCCTAATCTCCATTTAACACCATTTTTGTTCTTACCAGACACTATCTTCCATTTGCACCCATCTTGCACACAAATTACATCGTACCTAGACTTATTTGTTTTCTTAGGCTTAAATTCAAATCCATCTTTGATAGCTTTTTTAGCAATTGCATACATGCATAATTCTTTAGTATCAAATTCATCACCCTCTTTGAGGATGATAGAGCTATTGTTGTATTTCAATGTATTCGGGATCTTAATTTCAGGACTTGGTGGATCGGGTGGAGGAGGCATATTTTCGAATGTATTTGTTGTTTGCCATTTAAGCATAAATTGATCATTTAAAGAAGATGTACTCCCAAAATTTTTGAAAATTTCATTTTTTGGCTGGTTTATATAGTTATTGACACATTCATTGTTAGATTGGTTGAGATTGTCAAAAGGTTCATTTTGTGGTATTTGCGAATGATTATAAAAACATTGAGGATCAAAATCATTATGAAATAAGGAATCATTAAGGTCAAAATCATTAGAAGAAGATGGATTTACCTTTGAACTTTTGACAATCATTTTGATTAAAAGTTTAGGCAATGCAGCATTCGGTTTACAAACTTCGTTAACGAAAAATTCAACATCATCATCATCAACTATGTGGACCGGACCGTGTGGCATTTTGTAAGAAAAACCTAAATCGTATCCTTTGCTAATTTTGAACTTTTTCTTCACAAATGAAACTAACCAAGAATATCTAATATCTCTGCTTAGTGAAACACCATAACTACTGCCATCCTCAAACACAAGAAACACACGAAATTTTTCCATATGAATGGTATGGACATGTAAGAATACGTTTCAATAATTTTCCATATGAATATATATCTATTAATTCCATATGATCAGTCGATTAGTGATGAGTCGATCAGTGTTTGATGCTCGACTGGTAGTTGGGGAGATGTATATTTAATTCCACATTTATTAAAACCACCTATCATACAATAACTCACATTTAATACTCATTAAAGTTATCAACTAACTTATATTAACTCACATTTAATATATCATTAAATTTTTCATCTACCTCACCACATTAAACATCCTCATCTCCCCAACTACAAGTCGAACAGTCAACTCAAGCCATATTTCGACATGTGTCCCATGCTCGACTGGTAGTTGGGGAGATGGATATATTTAATGCCACATTTAATGTTTATATATGAGTTAGTTGGTTATATTAAATGTGACACTAAATATATCTATCTCCCCAACTACCAGTCGAGCAGTCGAGCATGGGACACGTGTCGAAATATGGCTTGAGTTGACTGCTCGACTGGTAGTTGGGTAGATGGGGATATTTAATGCAACATCTCAACAACTGCTCAACTGCTCGACTGGTAGTTGGGGAGATGGATATTTAATGTCACATTTAATATAACCAACTAACTCATATTTAAACATTAAATGCTAGTTAATACACTATTAAATTTTTCATCTACCTCACAACATTAAATATTAAATTAAATATATCCATCTCCCCAACTACCAGTCGAGCAGTCGAGCATGGGACACATGTCGAATATGGCTTGCGTTATTTGCTTTCGTAGTAGTTGGGGAGATGGATATATTTAATGCCACATCCCAACTGCTCAACTGCTCAACTGCTCGACTGGTAGTTGGGGATATGGATATTTAATGCCACATTTAATATAACCAACTAACTCATATTTAAACATTAAATGCAAGTTAATACACCATTAAAATTTTCATCTACCTCACTACATTAAATATTAAATTAAATATATCCATCTCCCCAACTACCAGTCGAGCAATCGAGCAGTTGAGCAGTCGAACACATTATATATACCCATCTCCCTAACTATCAATTGAGCAGTCGAGCACGTTTATATTGAATCTCAAAGAATCCTATCCCCAAACAAATTCGTATGGATCAATTTATGTGTCGATGTGGAGTGAAACATAGTGCTACTGACAATCACACAAGGAGCATAGCTATGGTCAACTTTTCTATTCATGTCCTCGTTCAAAGGTTAGCTGTCTTATGTTTCCTGTATATGTAACTTAGGTGTTAAAAAGTTATTTCATAACCATATCTTACTTTTAATATTTAACAGCCAGCAAAAAAGGAATACGGGTGATGAAGGTTTTACTGACCAGGTCTTAATATTTATAGTGTCTCGTTATACCTATGGTCTACCCTAGTGCACTAACGGCCAGTGTACCCGGTCGTGTGTAGTGTAGTAATCGGTAAAGCCGAGGTCGTCCCAAGAGCTATGTGTGTTGGATTATTACCAAGTCTAGTGTCACAGATTAATAAAGGTTTCGATAGGGATTTAATTGATTAAACTACTAAAACAGAATAAAGCAAATAAAAACAAATAAAGGATAAAGGGAAATCAATAGAGGAGAGTGGTGCTAACCTAATTAATCCTCCTAGCTAGTTATGTCTACGTCTACTTACTTCCAATTACTTCAGGTGGGGTCAAAGTCGAGAGGACATCATTTAGTCAATTCACCCTAACCTATCAGCAAAGATGCCACCACAGGGGAAGTCAGGCGCACCGTCATAAGTCCTGTTGTTCCTGGTCCCCTAAAGCCGAGTCATTAAGTACCGCTACATGCTAGATTTATAATAGTGAGTGCCCGGCCGTTAGGAACTTAGACACTCACCCCTAATTCTTAAGTTCATCCAAACGATAGGTGATCAGTTGGTCAAATCGCACAAGTAGAAAGGGTCGTGAGTTGGTCATATCTTACCCTTACCGTCTCAGTCCGCTCACCTAGGGTCAGTTTATCATATCTTGTAGGCAATTGGCCTCTATAGCCCATCAAAACTACCGAACCAAGGGTGGCTACCAATAAACTATGCATGCATACACTTAGAAATAATTGTACGAAGTAAAGTAAACGCAAACAAAACAATTAAGGAATCATAACAAGGCTAGCACCAAAGGGTGCTTAGCCGCTCATATTAATCATGGCAAACCAATTCAATATTCAAAGGTACGAAATACATGAATTGAAAGTAAAAGAAATATAAAACGCTAATGCTTATCGTAGGAGAGTGATTTCTCCCTGAGAGACAAACTCCGTATGCTCCTCTAGACACACTTGAGCTTTTTCTCACGTTCTCGAGTGTTGTGTGTGGAATGGAATGAATAGAAATGCTGGAATTCGTGGGGTATTTATAGGCGAGATCGGGTTACGGCACTAAAATAAGAGTTAGTAACCTTCTATTTTGCACTAGATATCTGGGTTACGGCGTAACCATGAGTGGTTTTACACCGTAGTCTTCAATAAGCTCGGTTACGTCGTAGTTGATGCAGAAGATTCGACGTAAGTATCGCGGCGTGGACCTCATTTGACCTAATGTAGTTACGCCATAACCTTTGGGAAGAGTTACGTCGTAACCTTATGATAAGTTGGTTTTCTGAGTCACGCAATAGTTACTGGTAATGTGAGAGACGAGTTACGCCGTAACTTCTTCAAACTAGCATATTGTGATAAATCTTCATATATTTCTCCAGTTCCGCGTCTCTTTAGCTCCAATGCTCGTAATTTACCTGAAAGTGGAAAACAATGGAAAACAAGCGTAAATCCATATAAATGATTAAATTACAAGCATTATCGGGGGAAATTGACACTTAATATTCAAGACTATTTGATGTTATCAAATATTCCCCCACTTGAACTCTATTTGCCCTCAAGTAAACCTTATTAGAAAGATTCCTAAAAAGATATCTCACAAAACCTGGAAAATATGAGTTTACAAATCCCTTATGCTAGAATAAAACAAAGCCGAACACCTCACGAAAGGGGAACAAAACACTCAAATCTCTCAACTATTCTAAGTGTCAATTTCGGGGTGATCACTCAATCGCACAGTTATATCATGTATTCTATCATAAGCTTGGTGGTTACACAAATCACCACCACTAGAGTTAAGGGCTAAACAATTCTCGAAGGCAATAAGGGTAGACACGACAAAGGTTAAGGGGTGATTCGTCATTACTAACATGTCACGGCGAAGTGGACAAAATCAATAATACATGACCAAATCCATGGCCAAGACACCAAAGATTGCTCGCTGCATCACCTAGACACGCTTCATGACTAAAGGGTAGGATAAAACATGGGATATATAATTGGTGTAAATAAAAAAAACAAGCAGGTAGTCTAAATCAATAACCAAGTCATCACCACTTACCGTCCGCCCAAAGTTCAAGTTTTGAAGTCAAGAAACCGGATCATGAAATGCAAGGTAGATGTGTCATTAGAGGACGTCGTGATGGGCACACTACATTTTCTTCAACTGTTGGCATAACTACCAACTCCAATCTTCAAATGTGACCGCGGTGGCCTCCTCGATACTAAATCAATAAAGCTCATACTACAGTGCTTATAACATCGCACTTTACAATAACATAACAACTATTTTACAAAAAAACTCATTATACTCTATCTACTTCACTTATTGTCATAATACATAACCGTTTTCATTTTATTCGGTTATTTTCTGTCCGTTTTTATCCGTTTTCGTAAATCTTCCATTTTTATCTGTTTTCATTTTAATATGTCAGGATAAAAACAGATAAAAACGGATAAAAACCGTTTTGACGTGGAAAATAAAAACGGTTTTTATCTGTTTTTATACGGACAGATTAAAATGAAAAACGGATAAAAATGGACGATTTACGAAAACGGATAAAAACTGAGAAAATAACCGAATAAAATGATTACGATTATTTATTATGACAATAAGTGAAGTAGATAGAGCATAATGAGTTTTTTTTTTGTAAAGTACGTTATGAATTTATAGTTTTTTCCTTACTAAAATAGAAAAGAATTGCTAAAATAAAAAAGTGATAAAGTGAAAATATAGTAATAAATTGTAAAAAGGAAAAGAAAAAGGGCAAATGATTGAAAAAAGTATCATACTTGACACCATTTCTTTTTGTGGGTAGCGAACAAATTTTTTTGCTTTTGTGGGTAATTTTCTTTCAAATTTATCCTTTTTAGGGTGTTTTGCAAAATTTTTGGACATTTTTGCCCCTTTTAGCTAATAGAAAATTTTTTTTCCTGAAGGGCAAAAATGTCACATATTACCCTAAAAAATGATGAATTGAAAGAAGAGTACCCACAAAAGCAAAAAAATTTGTTCGCTACCCACAAAAGAAAATTGTGGCAAGTATAATACTTTTTTCAATCATTTGCTCAAAGAAAAACTACTAATACGGAGTACGAGTATTTCAACTCCCTATGTTACTTATCACGTAGCTAATGAGACAAAAGAGTAACTATTCAACTCCATGTGTCATCTTCATCTTCCTTGTATCTTCTTCTAGCCACCCCTTAATTGAAACAACTTTTTCCGGCATAAATGTTTTTTTTAATTGCTAAACCTGTTTACCGGACCTTTTTATCTTCAAAACACCATCTTCATTACATAAAACGGATCCAAAACACCAAGAATTTCTTGCCCTTACTTGTTTGAAAGTAGGCTATTATCCAAGATTACAAGCTACAAAGTAGGCTAGTTGGGCCGGTTGGGAGTGGTCGAGCACCCTCCAGCCCCCCTACTGGCTCCGTCTCTGTATATCGTGTTTCTGTGTTTAGGAGAGAATAAAAGAAATCATATGATTTTACATTATACCCTTTGTTGCATATAAAATTTATGTTTTATTTTAGAGCATTTAAGTCATTGTTTTGATAAAAAGTTTTCTAATACATTTTCTTCTCAAATTATCACACTTTTGAAAAAAAGTTTTGGAAAGAAATTTAACAAAATTTCCACTCTTTTTTCCTTTTCTCTTCTGGAAAAAATCAAGAACATAAATTAATTTTGTTTTCTTTCCACTTCATTCTCTTCTTTAAACAATAAAACTCGAAAATATAGTGTAAAACTATGTGATCATTAAAATTGTGTATGAAATAATTTGTCACATGAAACAAGCATCTTACTATGAATACAACAATTAATTTATCTATATATGCTTCATAATGCAACTTAAAATGTAGTTAACAAAAATCTTGATACATTAAACTATCTGAAGTAATTAAACTTAAGGCATTTCAAAGTTTTTGAAACTAGCACAAATATTGTTAAGAACTTTCTCTAGAACATTTGGTAATAATATAGGATTGTTACAAAAATATTTGACCAAATATATTGCCCATTCCTCAAGTTGGACCTTTCTTTATTACTTTAATGAAATTGTTAAAAAAGATATTCATAATTAATTCTGAAAGTCACTAAAAGTAACTTTAATTACAGTATTCTTTACCAAATACCATTATACTACTCAAAACGTTATTATTGTGATAACGACTTAACCAATATTTATTAAGTCATGTTTAGTGCATGATTAATAAATATTTCGAATAGATTATCTACTAACATTGCAGGAATACTTAGTATTAATTAGTGTTAAGATAAAAATAAAACAAAAAAAATTCGTTGGCATGAATCAAACAAAACGTGGTATTCGAACAAATGGCATTTTCTCAAATTAGCTAGGATTTCGTTTGTCTAGTTATGGTCATTGAATAAATGAAATAACTAATCAATTTCCTTGATCTATAGCAAGAATGGAACATAAAAGTTGTTCGATTTCAACCGGCGAGAGTTCGTGTGAATCTGTAATAGATACTAGTTCGCTATAGTAACACCCACTTAACGCCGCAAAGTATATCGTGTTTTGATAGCCAAATAATGTCAATGAACTTTTAAACATCTATGCAAAAGCAATTTGCCTACTATAAAGTTGAGCTAATGAGCTAGAAGAAAAATCTATACATGGAGCAAAAATGATTAATATATAAGAGTGCATGATTTACTAATAAATAATGAGAGTATGAGACAAGTATCTTGACACGAGTGCTGAGAATAGTTAGACTTGAAAAATGGATACAACAAGAAAACTTGGTATTATGGTTGACGGGTGTTGTTAGTGAAAGGTTTATGGATAATTATTAATATTAGTATGACCGGATTCGAACTCGAGACTTCGGGATTGCACACATTACGTATGAGAATTGATGTAAATAATTAATATAAATAAAACGTTATTATTATTAATTATTAGTCACGAAATAAAACATAACGATAGTTAAATAATTAACGAGGTTTGGTTAACGGTCGTTAAATATTAACTACGAGGACTAGAGATGAAATTAAATGACAAGAAAAGTCCGTAACCCTCTTGGGTTGGCTTGGCGGTCGTGGCTTCTCAAAAGCCCAAGGGAGGCTTTCTTGGTCACCAAGTTTTGAGAATGTATATATACAAACCCTTGTATTCATTCTTAAACTAATCTTGGATCACAAATAACCTAATTTCTCGTCTCCTCTCCTCCCTCTTTCCCTTGGCCGATCGTATAACCCCCCTCCACAAAGGGATCGATTTTTCCAAGTGAAAGAAACTAGTGTTTGGTTTATTTGTGATTCAAGGAACTAGCTTTTCCACATCAAATCGCTATTAGTACGTGTGTACAAGAACGAAGAGCAAGCACACTTGAGCTTGTAATCCTCAGTGGTCGATTTATTGATTGGGTCGAATATTATAAACCCTAAAGTTAGGGTTTTGAGTTTTGGTTCTTGCTTAATCAACGTTTGATTCTTGAATTGCTAAAAGGTACGCATTTTCTTGTTTGGTTAATTATTTACATATATTATTCCTATTGTCTTCCGCTGCATGCTTTGATGATGTTATTTGTTTTATATATATAAATTGTTATGAGTATAAAATTCCAACAGTGGCATCACGAGCCGTTAATATGATGTAATTAATTACCGAAACACATAAAATTGAATCTTTATGATTATATGCATGCTTTTTATGGTTTCTAGGGTTTTGAATTTGAAACCCTAATTTTTTATATATAGGGTCGATTACCCTCTATTTATTTAATTAGGTTTTAATTTTGTAAAACTTGTAGAAACCCTAGGATTGCATGCTAATTTTATGTGGTTAATTAATGAATAATTGTTATGTGTCATGTAATATGCGTATCTTGGGTGATAATTGTTATGCGGAATCCATGGTGGAACATGCATGTTTTGCCATGGAGTATTGTTATGCTATAAATTGTTTAGTTGATACACACATGTTTTTATTTATTTGATAATTATTGAATTGGGTAAGACCTCAATTATAACTAATAAAAATTAGATTACGTGCTAATTGGTATATTATTAACTTTGGCTACTTGATCGACTTGTCGATGTATGTGGCTCATCTACCTTGTAGTTGAAAGCCCTAGTTAATGTATTTTATTTCGCTAGAATTGTTTATTAGAGTTTATCGAAATAATTATGCATGTGGCTAATTGTTTTTACATATGTTAAATTGTTTAGTTATATGTTTATATTATTTGAGTGTGTTTAATTTTTATTAAAATGCTTTTTGTTTATATATTGTTTTGACATGTTAGTAAGCAAAAAGGGTTTTTATGAATAGAAAATTAAATGGACTAAATAATGGTGAAACTGATTTGTTATCTAAGAATTATTCTTGAACTTTTAACCGATTGATGCGACTGTACTAAATGGTTAGAACGGCTCACCCACTAGAACAAACTATAAAGGGGTATTTAAGAAGTGAGCACAGTCTCACTGAAAGGATGTCTAAGGTTATGCTATGCGCTTACCCGGTCCTCTGCCCTCTGTGAGTTCGATTGGAGCTACCTAGTATAACCATTCAATGTACGAAGCATCTTAGTGCAAAGTTGTAAGTTTCTCAACGCATCGATTAAAACTTTGTAGAATTTAATCTTAGCAATTAAAATACAAGTAAGTTTCTTTCGAAAATTTTGTGTTATAAAGTTGTATGCATGCTTCTTTATACATAAGTTTTGATTACACGTCAAAAATTGTACCCTTTAAAATTTAAGTTTATGCCATCTAATGATATGAAACACTTGAAGTTGTAATTTAGTTAAGTGAGACCTTGATCTAGATTACAATAACGAGGTGAATTATTTAGTTGTGTGAGACCTCAGCTTTATGATTTGCAGTTTCTAAATTAGACAACTTAATTAAGTTGTTAGTGAGACCTAAGACTTAAGGCATAAGATGGGATGAAACATGCTTACGTTTTGCATTAATTGTTTTGGCAAAATTGTAAATCCCATAACTTTTGGAATTGAAAACTTGTTTGTCAATTATCTTTTTTCAACGATTACCTATTCTATACTTTCATCACTAGCAGATCAACTGATGTGGTGAAACTATGATAATGAGGATCCAAAATTCAAGGAAAATACTATGGTTAATATGAATATTGACCAAAGGGTATTTTATTTTCTTGAAAGATTTAATTATTGAAAATACAATAAATTGAATTTTGTTAATTCTTTTGATTGTATTAATGCAACATTAAACCGTAAACGTGGTTTGTGCTTTGGTAAATTGATTTAGTTCTGTTTTCAAACAAATGTTTGATCAAGAACAATTCACTAAAGACAAACATAAACTCTTTTCCATGGAAGAAGAGTGAGACTCAATCCTATTCCTTTTCATGATTGAGAAAGGTATGTTAGGAACATTAGAATTGTCTAAATTCTAATATAACTCATAGCAACTTTAATAGTTAAGAAAATTGCACACCATGTTTTCCTTAAGAGATTTCATTACCCTCTGTTGGTGATTGAATTCTTATATGACATTTTGGTCAACTAGAAAACATGTTTGACATTATATGAGTTATTACATTAAAATCTAGACTAATTACGCATAAAATTGGTAAAAGACGAACTAGTATATTTTATCTAGTTGTTTTGATTTGACCAATTAAAGGTGCTACACACCATTGTGGGGATAGTAGACCTATTATGGAAGAAATTGCATGCTCAATTTTTCAAGTTAATAGCATTGATGGATAAACCATCATCTACTGAGTAGAATACACTCTTTTAGTACCTAAGTAATTGTTACGAATGGTCTTACAAAGGGGTAGCAACGTAATAGCACGCTATTTTCACTGGTTAATGAAACACTTACAATGTTGTCAAATCCAGTGGGAGTATGGTGTATTACTTAATAAGACATTATTGTAACGTTGTCTAATTGATGGGAGTTACAAGTTATTATCTTGGTAATAACTCAGATTATTTCTAGATTTTCTTGAAATAATATATTACGTTCAAAAATGTAGACATTCATATTCTCAAGGATAGTCATGAACGTTTCCTTGATAATTAGGTGCTCCTACATCTACTTGTAATGCTTATATATCTACGACACTATCATATTGCTCACATAAACAAATGAATGTCATGGTGTTTATCTATTATATGATGTTGTTCTATGCACAAGTGGGAGAAGTTTTTATTGTGTGCAAAGGAACAACACATACAAATATGCTTAATGGATTCTCTTGAAGTAAGAGATTAACGTTCTAATAAGATTGACTTGTTTAGAACATGTGTCAAGGTTATAACATAGACTACTTTTATGTCTTATGTCATTCAAATCATAAAAACACTTGAAGTTACATTTTAGTTTAAGTGAGATCTTGGCTAGATTGTAATCTCAAGGTAAATCTCCACTTGTCGTGGGATCGGGCGTGGATGCTTTTACAAGTTTCTTAAGTTGGACACTTCATGGAATGACATAATTAAATAAAGTAATACTATCTTAAATATTTATGTATTTTAAGAATGACATAAATAGATAGAGTAGTATATTAACTTGAAAATAAATTAATTGAAACCATGATGTGGTGTTCATAATTACTTTAAATTATAAATGTTTATGTGTTTCTTTGTAAAGTCACAAACATGAAGTCTTTTCATTATTACAAGACATATAATATAAAGTAATACGTTAACTTGTTATGTCTTCTTATTAAGACATAAAGTCATTGGTAAATGACTTATAACGTATAATGAGATTATAACTGTTTATGGACATGAAGTGACTTGATCAAAAGTACTTGAGTTATATAGCATGCAATTGGCTTGGAATTTTATTTTACCATTAAGAAGATTTAATTGGTAAATAGGTAAGCCAAAAGGAATATGTTTATCTTACATATTGTAAGATTGTCTTACAATATTAATTCTAATGAAATACTGTATGTATATGGAATGTTCAGTTAGAAGAATCAAACATTTGTTACATTGTTTGATTCAAGATAACTATATCTTCTTTTCTTCCAAAATTTATCAAGGTTAGAAAATTGAGTATTGATTGGATATACTTAATAAACTCAAACCTAGAAGATTAATAAGACACCATTTTAGGATGGAATGTGATGAATCACATTGAATCTTATATTGAAGTTTTGAATTGTTAAAACTACTTATAGAGTAGGTTATTAACGAACAAGATTTACGAACTGTCAATGTGTTTTGTAATATCCCAAAAGAAAACAATTTGGTGTTGTTCTACTTGCTGATGTATTTGTAGATAGTCTTTAAATTACAAAAGCAAGTGGGAGTTTTGTTTAGATCTTGATGAGATTAAATTACAATTACAAAACACATAATCTTCTAAAATACACTAGTGAATATCATGATGAGGTCAAATATGATATACCTCAAAATGGTGGAATTCTCATTCATAGATCCGCAAGGATATCTCAGATATTTGATATGATGAGAAATATGAATTACAGGATTATGATAAACCTGTTAATCATAATGATATATTACCTAATATTGAATTGTGGTAAATTATTCATACTATGAATGATAAGACGCTGTCCATAAAGATAATCAACTCTGAAACTTGGTTTATCTTAATAAAGATGAGTTTCTTCAAAGGAAGAGAAACCCTAGTGGTTTAAATCTTTGTGTAGAAATCATATGGACAATATTGTACATGTGTTTAATGCATGACTTGTGACAAGATTATTAATCACACTTAAGCGATTAACTGTGATTGAATATTCTTTCCTTGGCACATTAAATATATAATGATTATAATTGTCATACTTATTTTCATTGATATGAAAAATGACAATTGGATATTAAAACTCTTTCTTGTGTGATTGCTTTTGCGAGGACGATAAGTAATACAAAGGAGTTTTATGAATTCACATAATCTTTGGAAATGTACAAAAGGCAAGAATCCATGAATGGATATATGCATGCATCTAGGAGATGATTCTTATGTTTAACTATTAAATCCAAGTTTTGGTTTTAAATTAAAATAAGATAATTTCTAAGTATTCCTGAAAGCTAGTGGGAGTATTATGGTTATTTTCTTTAAAATCTTATATGATGTGGGTAGTAACATTCCATCTAAGCTAAATGTTAAGTTTTAATTTGGAATGGAACTTCACATGAAAGATTTAGAAAATAAGACATACAACCTTGGAATATATGTTTATTATTAATAAACATATGTGGTATTAAATAAATGAGTCTAATAGAACATGATATATTATTTGGAAAATAGATATGTAGAGCATGAATGAAATCTTAGTTTGACACAAGGATTTTTCATGTACATCATGTTATTGTTGTATCATGCTTGAAGGCAAGATGATTTGACAACATGGATATCTAATGAAGTTATTAGAATGAATATTCTAATAGAATATGTTTGAATCTAGAATTACATTCCTCAACCTGGATTTGCTCTCAAAATTCTATGGATGAGCAATACAACAATTGTTGTGAAATTGTCATAGCTGACAAACTTGAAAGTTTGAAGGCATCAAACATTACACTGTAGATATTGAAGTTTACGAAATTTTTAAAGAGCATATTGTTGTTTGTATACAATGATGCTGGTATAATTGAGATGACACTCAATACTAGTCATGGGAGGATTTCATCCTTGTAAATGGCCATGTGAACTAGTTGTGCTCAACTAAGAGCATAGTTGCATTATACAATAAAGAATAAGAATACTTTAAACTTTAAAATTGTTTGAAAGTTTGATTGTCATAAATTGGTGTTTGAGGATGTCACACACTTTATGAAATATTATGTGGCAATATCAAGATATTTTGAATGCACACATACAAGAACTTCACTAGTTGAATTCTTAAGATAAGTATTCTCAAAATTCCGATTGATCAAAGTTAGTTGAAATTATACCTTGTCAACAAGTATGATTGTCATTACTTGAGACATAATTCATTAACCAGTATTATCATGCATTGATCTATTTAGTATTTGGATAAGGGATGTTTTGAACAAATATTATTTAAATGAAATAAAATATTGGTTATGTTTATTTTCATTTTCTTAATATTATATCCTATATTTGCATGTTTAATCCGTGAATAACTTATGTTATTCTAAATAGTCCGTTGTCGATCAATGATGTGGGAATGTCATTGAATTAAGACAAATCTGAGTTTTGGTAGAATATACTTTTAAAGTATATTGATGCGTGGGACATACCAGATTCACATGATATTCAATAAATTGAATATAGGACTTATCCCAACTTTACATGATGATACTTTATGGATCTTTGTCATTAAGTATATCATGAAGTGTTTATCATCAGACTTGAGATACCGATAACGATATGAATGTAGTGCATTTGTGTAAGATAGTCTAACGCTATCCGTAACTGGTAGTTATAAGGGCTATTTTCGGAAGTGTTGCAAAATTCATGAGTTATGTTTGTAGTCAAGAGAATTTGTTACTTTGAATTTGTTTCAAAGCATAATACTATATTTGGGCCCCTCGTAGGGTTGACAAGATGTTTGTATGGCCATACCCAAGATCTATCTGGAATACGTTCAGATGATTTGGTAATCTTGTTCAATCGAATACAACGAGAAACAGAATATTAACTTATGAAATGACTTGATCCATATTCATAGTTAATGTAGTATTAGTAACAAAAGGATAAGTAAAATGATGAATCATTAAATGGTTTTTCCAGGAGACCATACTCGATTTGATCTGGGGGCATTGGCGTGTGAAAGCTAGACTAACCAATGTCATTACTATATTAAGTAATATCCAAGTGGGAGCTGAAAGGTTTATGGATAATTATTAATATTAGTATGACCGGATTCGAACTCGAGACTTCGGGATTGCACACATTACGTATGAGAATTGATGTAAATAATTAATATAAATAAAACGTTATTATTATTAATTATTAGTCACGAAATAAAACATAACGATAGTTAAATAATTAACGAGGTTTGGTTAACGGTCGTTAAATATTAACTACGAGGACTAGAGATGAAATTAGATGACAAGAAAAGTCCAGAACCCCTCTTGGGTTGGCTTGGCCGGTCGTGGCTTCTCAAAAGCCCAAGGGAGGCTTTTCTTGGTCACCAAGTTTTGAGAATGTATATATACAAACCCTTGTATTCATTCTTAAACTAATCTTGGATCACAAATAACCTAATTTCTCTTCTCCTCTCCTCCCTCTTTCCCTTGGCCGATCGTATAACCCCCCTCCACAAAGGGATCGATTTTTCCAAGTGAAAGAAACTAGTGTTTGGTTTATTTGTGATTCAAGGAACTAGCTTTTCCACATCAAATCGCTATTAGTACGTGTGTACAAGAACGAAGAGCAAGCACACTTGAGCTTGTAATCCTCAGTGGTCGATTTATTGATTGGGTCGAATATTATAAACCCTAAAGTTAGGGTTTTGAGTTTTGGTTCTTGCTTAATCAACGTTTGATTCTTGAATTGCTAAAAGGTACGCATTTTCTTGTTTGGTTAATTATTTACATATATTATTCCTATTGTCTTCCGCTGCATGCTTTGATGATGTTATTTGTTTTATATATATAAATTGTTATGAGTATAAAATTCCAACAGTTAGGGGCACCTCTAGTGGTTAGCACTAGCAGCATCCCCTTAAGCCACTTTTATTCACTTTTACCTACTATGTGGACAGGAAGATACAGTTTTCTTCGTACGCCTGTTTTTAATTTATCGACTTTTAGGCATCCATAATTTATGCATACATGTTCTTTTTTGTTCATAATACATGCTAATGCTAGTAGGCAGTAGTATAATTGTGGGCATCTACTAGCTTAATTAAGCATCGAGCTTCTCTTTAAAGCTTGTTCCATAATAGAAAAGCCCCATTAATCATGTAAAAACGTATTGAATTAAAGTTAACGCACTTGTATAATTGATGGTCCTTTCACATGGTTTTGCTTAATCAACCTACTTGAATTATTAAACAAAATCAGGGGGTCATGGAATTGAAGCCTATATTTTTAAAGAACTAGTTAATGCCATCTTTTAAGATTCTAATTTGAAAAAAATAAGTGAGCTCATCGAAAATACTCATGCAGCATATTAAATTTTTTATATTGTATACGATAATGAGCTAAGAATATGCTTGCGATGTCTCTCATTAGATAATGTTTTGTATTCCATTAAGTTATGAGTAACGAAAATCTATATATAGTTTTGTTCTGATACCATCTATTGGAAATCAAAGATGAAAGTAGTACCCACTTTGCAGGCGGTTATGTGATTTTCGGTGGTCTTAGACAATAACAATAAAGAGACGCTATTACACTTGTAAATTAAAGAGACATTGCATGTAAATTTGAATTATATGATTCATACTAACGTATTTATATACAAAACTAACAAAAATGTGACCTTTTATAAGTGAAAGTTCAGTACACACCCTTTGAGTCTCCTCTACCGCTTTGGTGGATAAGAGGTTTAATAAAACCCCGAATGAAAACTTGAAAAGAGTGTTACCAACTTAAAGGTAAAAGAAGGCGTGTCGCTAGTCGACAGATTCAACATATTTTTTTTAAATAAATCGATATACCAGACTAGAAATATATGTGAACATGAATTGCTATCGTGAAAACAGAGTTCTATAGCCTGTGCGGCAAGTAACAATCTCCATTTAGTTTTTGCCGAGATTTTTCATAAAAAAGTAGTATACAAAGATTAGCCTTCCTTTAGGTAATTAGAAGTCCAAGTCTAATTTTGTTTTGGTCTGGGTGGACCAAGGTAAAAATTTAATGATCAATCGCTCATATTGTTATAGGATGGTATATTGGTACCCTTAAAAAACAAGTTATATCTCCGCTAGTTTTTTTACTTTACTTTTAAATAATGTTTTTGTTATCAAACTAAGAAACATAAAGTACGGAACATAAAATATAAAGCTTGATAAGTGAAAAGTATTAAAATACAAAAACATACAGACCATAAAACTGACAAAAAACTGTGTTACACTATTAACAAGGAAAGACAAAATAGGTAGAGGTTGTAAAAAGTGGGTTAGGAGAGATACTGATAATAGCACCTCAAATTAACATGAATCGTATTAACTTTGCACTGTTCTAAAAAATTTCATGTTGAGTTAAGTTAAACCCGTCCGGCTCTATATAGCTTTGCTATTGTATGAGTAAATTTTTTTAAAGATATATTTGACGAAAGTAACTGTTGCTGAAACTGTAAATAGAGATGGAGCGGGAAATTAAAAATCGATATTATTTTTATACGCTACATGAAGTAACCTTTGATTTTAAACAATTATTGAAGATTATTTTCCTAAATCTCTAATAATTTCTTTTTTCAAACAAAGCTTATCTTAACTACATATAAAGTGGAAATGGTCAAGTGGAAAAGTTGAATTTTTCAACAGTAGTCAAATGTGAAAGAAAGAAAATGTTGAAAATTAAAATAATTAAAGAAATGTTGAAAATTAAATGTCAAAACTTAATAGGCATTGAATGAGTATAATGAATAAAAAACAATAAACAATAGAATCTATTTTAGTTCATTTTTTTACGTTTTCATTCGTTTCATCCGGTTTTCACGTTTTTTTACGTTTTCATCTGTTTTCATACGATTTCATCCGTTTTTATACGTTTTCTTCTGTTTTTATACGATTTCATCTGTTTTTTAAGTTTTCATCTGTTTTCGTCCGTTTATATACGTTTTCGTCCATTTTTTTTACGTTTTCATTCGTTTTCGTCCATTTTTACACGTTTTCGTCCGTTTTTTAAGTTTTCATCCGTTTTCGTCTCGCTTTTTTTATGTTTTCATCCATTTTCGTCCGTTTTTATACGTTTTCATCCGTTTTCGTCCTTGATTTTACGATTATATACGTTTTTGTCCATTTTCATCTGTTTTTACGTTTTCGTCCATTTTTTATATTTTCATACGTTTTCATCCGTTTTCGTCTCTTATTTTACGTTTTCATCCATTTTCGTCCGTTTTTATACGTTTTCATTCGTTTTCGATCTTGTTTATACGTTTTCGTTCGTTTTTAAGTTTTCATCCGTTTTCGTGTCTTTTTTTTACGTTTTCTTCTATTTTCGTCCGTTTATTATGTTTTCGTCCTTGTTTTATGTTTTTATATGTTTTCGTCTGTATTTTAACGTTTTTGCCCGTTTTCATACGTTTTCGTACGTTTTTATTTGTTTTCGTCCGTTTTTATTCGTTTTTATCCGTTTTTATACATTTTCGTTTGTCTTTATACGTTTTTATACGTTTTCAACCGTTTTTACACGTTTTCGTCCGTTTTTTTACGTTTTCATTCATTTTTTTTCTTTCTTATACGTTTTCATCCATTTTCGTCGGTTTTTCTATGTTTTCATCAATTTTTTATGTTTTCGCCAGTTTTATGCGTTTTCATCAGTTTTATGCGTTTTCATCAAGTTTTATGCATTTTTTATGGACGAAAAGGTATAAAAACAGAAGAAAACGTAAAAAATGGGCTAAAACGTAAAAAAAAACGTAGAAAATTGAATGAAAACGGACGAAAACGTATAAAAAAGACGAAATCGGATTATAACGTATAAACACGGACGAAAACGTATAAAAACGAATAAAAAGGTACAAAACCGGATGAAGACATCTAAAAACGGATGAAAACGTATAAAAACTAACGAAAATGTATAAAACTGATGAAAACGTAAAAAAATGGACGAAAATGTATATAACGGACGAAAACATATAAAAACGGACGAAAACGTAAAAAAATAGATGAAAACGTTTTAAAACTGACGGCAACGTATAACGACGAACGAAAACGTGTAAAAACGGACGAAAACGTATAAAAACTGACGAAAACGTTTAAAATTGATGCAAACGTAAAAAAACGGACGAAAACGTATAGAAACAGACGAAACGTATAAAAAGGTACGAAATCGTATAAAAACGGACAAAAACATAAAAAAAACATAGGAAAACGTTTAAAAACTGACAAAAACGTATAAATAGTAAAAACGGATGAAAACGTGTAAAAACGGACCAAAACGTATTAAACTGACAAAAACGTATGAAAGCTGATGAAAATGTAAAAAACATATGAAAACGTATAAAAACATATGAAAACGTATAAAACAGACGAAATCGTACAAAAACGGACGAAAACGTATAAAAACGGATGAAACTAAACGAAAACGGATTAAAACGGATGAAAACATTTAAAAACGTAAAAATACAAACGAAAATGGATGAAAAAGTATAAAAACTGACGAAAACGTAAAAAAACGAATATTGAATACTTTTTGTCTTTGTTTACGGTAATTAATTATTATGTTCCATGATAAAGCAAAAGAAAACTAGCAAAACCAACAAAAACCCAACCTGACCCGACCCATACTCATTTAGACCTATCCCTTCAGGTGACCCATCTAGACCCATACCCGTCTAAAACCCAAGACCCAACCCGACCCGACCCAACCATTTTGCCACCTCTAAATCACACATACACTGCTTAACTGAAATATTCAATAACCATTTTCTTGATCATCTAAAGAAGGTTTACTACGTAGTTAATGTATAACTAGAGATGTTTATGGTCCATTTGTTCATTCTAAAAATGTATAAAGTTTAGGAAATTTTTACTAAACTATACTTCTTCCATTTTAAAATTATTGTTTCGAGAAAAAAAAACGCAATTTAAAAAAATTATAACCACTACACTATTCAATTTATGAAATATCATCATCCCTCATTAAATTCTTTTTTATCGGTTGATAGAAGAAGAGACTATTATTTTGAGACACATCAAAATGAAAATGAGAAATATAATTTTAGAATAAAGAAAGTATTTTTTAAGATAATTGCATATATATCTTTTTAAAAGCAAATAATTATGTATATATCATTCGTACAAGTTTTTTATACACATAATACAGTAGCTTTTATGCATGTTGCATATAATTTGCATATTTGAAAATGCAAATGATAATATTTATAAAATATTATTTTTATTTATTAATAATTTTCTTTAGTTGTTTAAAATAAAAAGTTGACACTAGTAGCAGTGTTTTAAAACCCGGTCGATTGATTAAACCGTGAACCGGCTAGGTGATCGGAAGTTATTTTTGAGTGAAAAACTCGCTGAATTGTAACCCGATGACTCGACCTGATCAATTAAAAAACTGATTTTCGAACATCCACTAGTAGAAAAATGAATTTTGAGAAAAATTGAAAAAGCATTTTGAGGATCTACTCCAAGAAAAATGAGGTACTAACTTTACGTAAGCTTAAAACTCGTGAATCTCAATGAACATCTCGGATCACGGGTTCACACAATTCCCTTTCCCCTTTCCCGTTAATTACAAAAACTTCAAACCATGACCTCCTCCTCCTCCAATGGCGACCCCGTTGCTAACGTGCGCCTCATCTCTGCTAAAATGCGCCGCCACCACCACCACAACAACAATGTCTTTCCCCTCATTTTCACATCCTTCCGTACTTCAATTCACTCATCGCTCTCATATCACAACCCTCAGTTCCGTCAGTTTGAATTATCGTAAGAGGGTTACTGTTGCGTCGGGTGATAGTGATTCAGTTCATACATCTGATCATCATCAGGTAGTACAGTAATTACTTTTTTTGTTTTTTATTAGTAGGCTAGTGATTATGATGAAATTGTTGACACGTGGCAGTTTTAGTTGTAAAGTGTTAGCTTGAGGTTAATGCGTACTCGTCCACATTCCATTGTACTTAACATAGTTATCAATCGGTTAATGTTAAATCCCAATTTTATATGAACTCTTTAGATAGCTAGTTGTACGAGCGTTAACTAGTGTTTTACCATTTTTTAAAACGGGGCGTTATAGGCAAATTTTGGTACCTATGGCTTGAAGCCACCACTCTTTTTTTTTTTTTTTTTTCTCGTATTTTTGTGCATGTGTTTATGTTTGTTATTTTGTTGTTCCTAGTGATGACAAAATTTGGGTAAGGTGATGTGGCGCGCCTATAACATGTTATAGGTATCGACCGCACTTTGTGCTTTAAGGATTTGAAATTAGAAGCTGACTGAAGAAGTCAAAATGTTCTTTTGTAAATTTGGACAATATCTAGTTTCAGGACTTTTCCTTCTTCATGTTCCTATCTTGGTATAGTTGTTTGGAAGGCGGTTTACTTAAACAAATGATCTGGCAGAAGTCCTTAACGGCTTAACTCTGATAATGTGTTGCAGACATACAAACATTATTGTGATGGAAAACAGTATTAGTTCACTTCTGAAGGTATTGATACAAATGGACTACTTTCAACACTAAAACTAATGTAACTTGCTTACTTTTCGAGAAAAGGATGATAGCCAGTCAAAATTACATAACAAACCTTAAAAACAGAAACCTTCATTGATAGAAAAGTAAGATTTTTTAAAAACTGTTTGAAAATTTTGAACCTAAATATGTGTATTGCATAGGAAAAATAACAGATTTAGAAAAGTAGTAGCTTTTGGCTCAAACTGGCACTGACCGAGTCTTTTAAACCAGTAGTTGTAGGTTCGATACTTGTAGCAAATAAGATGAGTCTCTTTCTGTATTAACAGAAAGGGAAGTAGATTACACGTGTTTCCTGTACGCCTAATGAAATAGACTTGTGTGATGCCTGATGCTATATTTTGAAAGCATTTCTATTTTTCTACCTTTGTTAACCCGCCTCAAAGATTTCTTTTCTTTAGATGTGTTTTTTTAAAGCAAAATTTTGTAGTCATGTGTTACACACTTACACCTGCTCCGAATTCATACCTGTTGCATGGTCTTTTTGTAGATACTTGCTAAAGAGATCTCACTTAAACAGTTAAACCTGATTCAATATCTGTTCTGCAGGTTGCAGAAGTTGCTCCAGAGGAGCGAGACTTTTCAGGCACTCCACATGTCCCTGTATACGTTATGCTACCGGTGAGTTTGAAAATGTTTTCTATCTATTCACTCAACTTTGAAAACACTTGTAAGTTGTAACCACAGTTAATGCATTTTGTTTTTCTTTGTATGACATCTTTCTATTTATGGGTAGAGATTGTAATGTAGAGTCTAATTAGTACTATAAACCTAACTTCCAAAAATTTCGTTTATGCCGGTTAGGATGATTATTTACCTAATGATATATAATAAGCACTATAGCAACGTATTAGCTAATTGTTGAATTTTAATTTTGAAAATATTGTGTTTCTGATATATAAGACCATTACAGAAATGTGCAAATATTAAGTGGTGCCTTTTATGCCGTTTCAGTTGGGAATCATCAATATGGAGTGTGAATTGGTTGATTCTGATGATCTGAAGAATCAGCTAAGGATGCTGAAGTCGATTAATGTTGATGGTGTTATGGTTGACACATGGTGGGGAATTGTGGAGGCCAACAATCCCCAGCAGTACAACTGGAAAGGCTACAGGAAACTATTTGAGATTGTGCGTGAATTAGATCTGAAATTGCAGGTTTGTTTTACAATTGCTGTACTTTTTTCCTATCATATTAGAGAACGTTAGGAGTAATCAATGTGACTTGCCATCAGGTTGTTATGTCGTTTCATGAATGTGGAGGGAATGTTGGTGATGATGTTCACATTCCATTACCAAAGTGGATAATAGAACTTGGTGAAGAAAACCCCGACATATATTTCACAGACCGAGATGGAAGACGCAATCCTGAAAGTCTAACATGGGGAATTGACAAGGAACGTGTTTTGAGAGGCCGCACTGCTGTTGAAGTAACTCTAGTTATTGGTAGATGGTGTATGCATACATATTTCAATGTGACATTTAACAAGATAAATGTTGTTCTGTGCATACTATCTGCAGGTGTACTTTGAGTATATGAGAAGCTTCAGGGTTGAATTTGATGAATTCTTCGAGGATGGAAGCATAAACGAGATAGAAATTGGTTTAGGTGCTTGTGGTGAGTTGCGTTACCCATCTTACCCTGCAAAACATGGTTGGAAATATCCTGGTATCGGTGAATTTCAGGTACTTATTTATAGAAAAATATTTCACTACTTCACTACTTCACTACTAGGTAGTCTGATATGACTTGAATTTGAATTCTGGTTAGAGGAGGAAATTTCATCTGATTTACTCTTAAAATGGATCGCTTTGGGTTATGTGTGATCTAGCGGGTGATTAAAGTTAGCTCAAAAGGAAACATGTGAAACAAGTCGAAAGTCACCAAAAGTGTAGAAGTTTTTGTAATATATACTTTTTGTGATTATATTTGACACTTAAATTTTTAGAAAATCGTAGAAGTTTTTGGACAAGTGATCCGTGTCATCCCAACTCCACTGGTTTCGACTGGTTACCCAACCTACCCATTCTGCCAAAAAAATAACTTACGGTCAATTGCTTGTTTTATTTACAATATGATTTTTTTTGCAGTGCTATGATAAGTACCTAGCAAAGTGTCTTCAGAAAGCAGCAGATGCAAGGGGACACTCATTTTGGGGTAGACCTCCTGATCATGCAGGCTCTTATAACTCCCAACCTCAAGATACCAAATTCTTCTGTGATGGAGGTGATTACGATAGTGCCTATGGCAGGTTTTTTCTTAATTGGTACTCCCAATATCTCATTGAGCATGGCGACAGGGTACTAGCTATGGCCAATTTGGCCTTTGAAGGTACTCCCATTTCTGTAAAGGTAAGTCAACTACTTAGTATCCATGATCAAAGTGTAACCAGTTGGGTTTTCAACATTTGTTATATATTGACTGTGAAATTTTCGTGGATGATCAGCTATCGGGTATTCATTGGTGGTACAAAACTGCTAGCCATGCTGCTGAACTTACTGCAGGGTTTTACAATCGTGCCAACCGTGATGGCTATAGTCCAATTGCTGCCATGTTAAAGAAGCATGACACAGCTTTAAACTTTACATGTGTTGAATTACGTACTATGGACCAGCAAGAGGGCTTTCCGGAAGCAATGGTAGATCCTGAAGGGTTAGTTTGGCAGGTAAATAATAGAGCTCACACTAGCAACATAACATTATTTTATTCTGTTTCCGACTGATATAAGCTTATTATTAATAATTGTTTGAAGTCATGAGTTAAAGAGGTCACCCTTTCTAAAGCATATTTTGAGTCAGATGTAGCAATTTTATGAATTGATCAAAATTTGGGGGTTCTTTTTTGTATCACTAACACCAATTTTCCATGTTAGGTACTGAATGCTGCATGGGATGCTGATATACTAGTTGCAAGTGAAAATGCTCTTCCTTGCTATGACAGACAAGGATACAACAAGATATTGGAACATGCTAAGCCAAGAAATGATCCAGATGGTAGACATTTATCTGCTTTTACCTACCTGAGGCTCAATCAAGCTCTCCTTGAAGAACACAACTTACAAGAGTTTCACCTATTTGTCAAGAGAATGCATGGTACATCACTTTCCCTCCTTTCGTCATCTTCCATTTTATACTTTATGGATTTTTCATAGTTAAGTGTAGCACATTTCAAGTTTAGAATTGACATAGAAGTTTTTGAGAAAGTCCAATATGTTTACATTCTACTGTCCCTTCTCTTTGAAAACTAGAGTTGGTAAAATGAGCAGATTGGGGGATTGGCTAACGATTGCCTGAGCCACCCATACTAATTCTACCTTTCTTTTTTTTTTTGAAATTATTTGAAGTTTAAGGTTGATAAGTACTGTATCATCGATCGTACTGCATTATGTTAGAATATTTTTTTCTTTTTTGATGAAGCGATATATGAGGTTGTATACTTGTATGCATTTGAATACACTTATGGTGAATTTCAGCCCCGTTTCACCCATTTGTCCAGTTTACTTATTTGCTGATATTTTGATTTTACCTGTTTGACCCATTTGAGATATTGTACAACTCAAATCAACACAATTTAGGGTTGATTCAAGTACAAGTATAATGATTTAAGGTTACCTTTATAGCTAGTTGTATCTATTTTACATGTGACTCATTATAAATAAATGCAACATGATTTAAGCATTTTTATATAAAAGCTATATACCTATCTAATCAAAATGATGCATCAGCTATTAGAATTTCAGTTAAATGTTGCAGCTTAAATGTGTTGATGATCTGTTTTCTCTAACAGGTGAAGCTGTGGAGGGCCATTAGCATGGGATCTGAATCAATATATGACTACATTTTTCTACTTCGCCTGGCCGTTTATTAAAATTAGTTTGACAATATCGAGACTAACTATAGTTTGTATGTAATGAAGCACGGATTCTTGTTGTGTAATTTGCTCATTCTTGTTGTGTAATTTGCTCCCTTATATAATAACCCAGTTGGAAGATTATCTTGTTGAATGCTCAAAAATTACCATTAAGTGAAAATATACATTCCATTTAATGCACGGTAACTCTTTTTTTTTTTTTTTTTTTTTTTTTTGATAGGCACGGTAACTCTTGGTTGGTGAAAAAATTGATTGTCAATATGTCATGCATTTAATTCACTATATGTGAGAACAACCCATTTGCCATATTCATTATCTCTACCTTCAACATATCTCTACCACTCAATTCACTATCTTTGAGAACAAATCCATTTACCATATTCATTATCTCTTTCAAGTGCAAAATGCAAGTTACTTCGCCCGACCCTTTTTTTAAAAATTAGTTTGACAATATCAAGTTACTTATATATTTTTTCCTTTTCTTCTAATAGTTAGTTGGTAGGAGGTGTAGTTTTAAGAGGGCAGTTAAATTATTTTAAATTATTTTATTTTAACCTTTATGTTTAGTTTGATTTCTTGGTGATAATCGGTATGAAACTATATGTTAAAGGTAATTCTTTTAGAAGTAATGACCCTTAATGGATTTGTGATGCTAGTCAGTCTATCATTTGCTTATGTTACCATTTTATTTTATTTTTATTATTATTATTTTTTAATGTTATAGTTGATGGTGATTTGACTCTATAGATTAGTTGTTTGTTTCAAGCGTAATAGTCACAGTTTGGATGATATATTCTTTTAAGGAAAACATGTTCGTTTTGTTATAACTAAACTGCGATCAATAGGCTAGCAATTTTGTTATAGTTTCTATTTTGGCTTTTGATATTTGTGAATCATCAAAATAAAGAAAAGTCTTTCAAGTAGCTTTACATGAAACTAGTCTTGTTGTGTTGCAAAAGATTATAACCGAGCAACCGACTAGCTCTGCATGAAACTAGTCATTTTGAGTGGTGGTATACTGGTGTTCATTTTGGTAATTTACTCTTTTTGCTATCTAGAGGAAAAAAAAATTGATTAACACAGTAATTTATTTTATTGAGATACTCTATTTTATGTTGTATGCGTTAAATAATTATACATTATTCATAGTGTGTTTTATATACCTGTACGATGAGTGTCTCAATCAATATAGAAAGTGTGCAAATCACCGCGCAAAAGAAAATGGTAGTTGTTTAGCTTTTATTTTTTATTTTTATTTTCATTTTATTTAAAGATGTGAATTGTTCAAACTTTAGATGTTTGATGTGCATAGAAGTAACCTCTAACATGTAAGATAGTTTTATGAGGAGTACTTTATTTATTTATTTATTATTTTTTATTTTTTTGGCGCAGTTGATGTTATTTTGAACTGTTGATGTTATCATAGCAATATTTTGGTGTTGGTTAGGTGCATAGTGTTTGATGTATTGTGTGGCTTGTCTCTCGCTGTTTTTATAGACGGATTTTATCTTAGAACACGTGCATAATATGTTACAATGTAAAGTTTGAAGTGTCTGACTCGTTGTCATTATGTCTCCACATCTCTTTTGTTTAAAACTGGTTAGATTTTGTTTAAAAATCTTTGTACCACATTGTGTTCCATAAATATTACTACAATATCTATATTTATATTTGTACTACATATAATAGAGAGAGAGCATCTTCTCTTCACTAAATTCACACTTAATGAGTTAATTGCATTTTTGGTCCTTGTGGTATGGCCAAATTACAGATTTGGTCCTTAAAACTTTGAAAGTGCCCTGAACGTCCCCATTTTGAAGTTTCTGTTGCATTTTTGTCCCCCTGGGCCCAAGTAACGTTAAAGTTTCAGGGACCAAATCTGCAATTTTGCCATACCACAAGGACTAAGTCTACAATTTGGCAATACCATAGGGACCAAAACTGCAACGAAAACTTCAAAATGAGGATGTCCATTGCACTTTCAAAGTTTTAGGGACCGAATCTGCAATTTGGCCATACCACAAGGACTAAAAATGCAATTAACTCAAATCTTAATCTTAAAATTAAGATGTACATTATATTAAGCTTTTTGTACAAACAAATACTATACACATATACCCTCTATCCATTAAATGTTACAAAAGTCTTAAAAGTAAGACATACGATATATTAAGCTTTAGGTAACAATCAATTAAACACACATCTCAAAATCTTAAAATTGAGAATACAAGATTAAACACACTAATTAATATTTAAAACACCCCTATAATGAAAAATACATGTTATTATACACGTTATAAAAAAAAACACAAAACTTTAAACAATTTATATGCTAACAAGTTGATGGTACATATGATTTTGAAAACTGGACCGAACCAACGGGTTCAACCGGAATCCGGAGTCGCATGGGTTCGGTTAGCCAATAAAATCTGTTTAAAAACGAACTGGAGAGTACCAGTCGGCACCAGTAAAAACACGGGTGAAATCAGATCATTTTTTTCCTTCAATTAATCAGTGTCAATTTTGTTGGCGCCTAAACTTTAATCACAAGGTACTCGCCGCTGCAACGCGTAAGTACCTTTCTAGTATTAACAAGTTAACAAAATAAGTCCAATAAAGAGCTAAAATTATATTCAACAAAGTATAAGTCAAAATAAACAAAATCAAACTTAAAATCACCCAAAAAGATATTAAAAATTTACCTTCTCTCCACCAGCAGACTTGCCTATAATTTACATTTAAAAAAAGAATATCACAAAATGATATAAACAAATAATAAAGTAAAACACAGAAACAAAAATGAATGATAGTGTAATGTAATGTTTTGTGTTGAGATTTTACCATGATTTTGAAAGATGTAAAATTTGTTGTTTTTTGGGGTTGAAGAGTTACTGTAGCCACTTGCAATGAGCAGTTTAAGTAATGGAGATGAAAAATGAAAAGTGAACTAGGGTTAAAAGGGAGGCTGGGCTAAGCAAAATCAAAGACATAAAAGCCCAAAATGCTAGCACTGGTTAAAGTGAAGAAAAATAATGTTTCAGTAATGTGTTTTATTTTAGCATGAAAAAAAAATAAAAACTTACTTAACAATGTTACTTTAAAAGTTGTCTGTCAATTTTTTAATTGAATGATATGACTTAAAATGAACAGTTGTAAAAACAGCTTGGTACATATTGTTTCATATTTTGTTAACTTGTTAATACTAGAAAGGTACTTGCGCGTTGCAGCGGCGGGTACCTTGTGATTAAAGTTTAGGCACCAACAAAAATGACACCGATTAATTGAAGGAAAAAAATGATCTCAAAATATGAAACAATATGTACCAAGCTGTTTTTAAAACTGTTCATTTTAAGTCATATCATTCAATTAAAAAATTGACAGACAACTTTTAAACTAACATTGTTAAGTAAGTTTTTTTTTTTTTTTTTTTTTTTTTTCATGCTAAAATAAAACACATTACTGAAACATTATTTTTCTTCACCTTAACCAGTTCTAGCATTTTGGGCTTTTATGTCTTTGATTTTGCTTAGCCCAGCCTCCCTTTTAACCCTAGTTCACTTTTCATTTTTCATCTCCATTACTTAATCTACTCATTGCAAGTGGCTACAGTAACTCTTCAACCCCAAAAAACAACAAATTTAACATCTTTCAAAATCATGGTTAAATCTCAAAACAAAACATTACATTACATTATCATTCATTTTATTTATGTGTTTTACTTTATTATTTGTTTATATCATTTTCTGATATTCTTTTTTTAAATGCAAATTTTAGGCGCCAAAGTAGGATAAGCCACAGACATCATCATTTTAACCAGAGCAAGTCTGCTGGTGGAGTGAAGGTAAATTTTTAATATCTTTTTGGGTGATTTTAAGTTTGATTTTGTTTATTTTGACTTATACTTTGTTGAATATAATTTTAGCTCTTTATTGGACTTATTTGCTTATTTTTTTCCATCTTATTTCTTTCTGGTTTATTTTAAAACTTTATGTTATAGGGGGTCTTTATTTAGGCATATTTGGAGGGCTTATTAGCTTATGTATCTAAAATGAGCTTACTCAAGTGTTTTATTGAGCTTATATGGTTGGGCATATGATGAGCTTATATGTGGGGATTTTGATAAGCTTATATTTTGTGGCTTATGAGCTTATTTGAGGACGAGTGTGCTTATGCAAGGAGTCTTATAAGAAAAAGACTTTGATTTAAGGATATATACATGTTCATGCACTTTAAAAGAATATTTGAGGACGAGTGTAAATTTACCTCACTAAATATAGTAAAGTATCCGAAACGCTAATCAAGGACTTATGAACTTATCATTCATAAGCCATAAGCTGCTTATGTAATATATGTCTAAGCGCAAAACATAAGCTTAGAGACACACCCCCCATAATAAGGTTATAAGTTAGAAAAAGTGGAAAAATGGGTTAAATTGTCTATTAGTAAGGTACCCTCTTAGGGACTGCGGTGTTTTAGCTATTATTTTAAAGCTTGGAGTTCATAAAGTAACTAACAGACATGTTTCAACTTAGATGACTGATTGATTTGTATGTGACATGTGTAGGGAGACTTTGAGTATAGTTTGTCCTATTGGAAGAGGGTACATGAAACAAAGAATAGAGTAAACTTATCTAGATAAAGTGCATTGCGATATATTATCATCAACTAATATACAATAAAGTTAACTTAATTCTTTTTGAATATATGATTGTAATGTTGTGTTGATATATTAGTAAAAAGACTATTTTGATTGTTAATGTTGTTTTTCAAAATCAAATGCAAGTTGCTGTGTTTTAGTTAGAGCTCGGAAGTTATGAACTACCTTCTTTATCAGTTGCCAGTGAATGTTGTTTTGATCACGTTTTTGAATGGATTTGTGGTGTATAGCTAACATTATTTCAATTTTTCAGTACTCTAAACCTAAAGCCAAACCTGAAGCCGAAAGCATGTAAGTTTACTCATTTTAATCATTTTTATAATATTACCACTCAAACTGTTTATCGCATGCCTTGAAACTTATAATTTAATGTTCTGAATACGTAATACAAATAAGATAACTAGCTAATGTATGCAAACTCAAGGTGAAATGCAATACTAAGAAAAAAATCATAGACCTGCAAATAATCACCTTCTTCTTTCGCACTCATGTTTTGGGCAACGGTTAAGCATTCATTTATAATGATCAGAAGTATTACTTTGTCTATGTATAATATATATTATTTGTTCTGCATTATATATTTGGAAGTGAAATCATGGGTGCTAAATGACATTAAGCCCAAGGACGGACCTTCATAGAGACCCGGAGGGGCCCCGACCCCCTCAAAATTTGTGGCACCTAGTGTAAATATTATAGGTTTTAGGGGTAATTTAATTGAGGTTATAAACAAATCTCCGATTCGGCCCTCGAAAATAAATTCGACCCTCCCCAAAAAAATGTTCAAGTTCCGTCTATGATTAAGCCTGCAATTATTTGTTTAATAATTGACTGTCCCTTGACTGGATATTATAATAAAAGTATGGTATTGTTGCGCAGTACTATAAGTTTAAAATAGGTATGAATTGATGTTAGGTTGGGTTACTTAAAAGTATTTAAGTATCTGGTTGTTTGAAACTTTATTCTGAACTGTGCACAACTAATACCTTATTGTGTCTAGTTATGTGAGTGTTTAGTGTGACAATCATTGTGATTTAACTCATGAAAAATTGGCTTCACCTTGATTTGGTTTGTTATGAACTTTTTTCCAAGTTTTAACATGACAATTCAGTTGAGAACATATGGTAGTTTTGATAAAAAAAATTTTTTTTTGCTACTTGGGTGCTTGCAAATTTCAGTTGAACAGGTGAAAATTCATTGAATGTATTCAGAACGAGGTCACATACTCGCTTTACTGTAGATATGTGTTACTTTTACTCTTAGCTCTTGTAGTCAAATACCTTGATTTATGATTCATATGTGATAAATTTAGTTTATTTATAGAATGCTCAAAATGACAGTAAATAAAACGAAATAAAAGCAGAGGCTGCTAGGAACAAATGGGAGATTGAATTATGCAGCTAGATGCTTTAGTATGCTAGCTCATGGTGAAATTCAAAAGTAAGATACCAAACGTAGGCCTCAGAAACAACAATTGCTTTAACACTCATTTCCTATGTATGGATTTTGGAGATAAAGTTATTAATTATTCTTTGTTGTTTATCATAAATTATATCTTCAAAAAGCTTTCTCAATTTTATGTTGGTTGAGCTTGCAGGCAGCGTAAAGTTGGTTCCTGCAACCAGTGGACGCTGCAAGTCAGCAACCAGAAGACTTCAGATCATTGTTGCTTCTTTGCTTATGTAGACTGTTTGACAACTTATTTTAAAATGAAAGGGTTGCTAGACAACAAATTGTTTTTGTCAGCTCAGTGTCTAGTTGATTGGGGTAAAACTAAGTGGGAAGACATTGCAAGGTTGTGTTGTGGTCGATTATATGGGTTGATGACAACCGAAGACTATCCATATGAGACAGTTCCAAGACCCCCATATGCCTCTTGGACGGATTGCCACCGCGCACAGGTGCTTCGTTACCGCGTTAGAGGTTTCAAAGCTTTTGCAACACCTAAAGGCATTAAACGTGAATTGGTACGATATTTTTGTGAAGGGCCGGGCCTTGCATGTATTGGTTCCTTATTCGTTGGTGAACTTGGAAAACGTAAAGCTAGTGATATTCTTCCTTACCACCATCCCTCAAATTTTAAACCTCTCAGAGGCACTTACTACACGGTTGTCATAGTTGGTGTGAGCATCAGTGGTAACGAGAGTGACCATTTTGTTGAGATAAAGTCTTCATGGGGGAAAAATGGGCTCAGGAGGGGTTCACAAAAATAGGGTTTGATGTGTTGGATCAAATCGAGATCCTGATTGAACATCAAGATCCCTAAATAGAACCCTCTATTTAAATGTTGGTGCATGCATTTACATGTTTTTGGACATTATTTTCATTTCTGGATTATTCACCCACCATTCATACACATCTATTCCCCTGTCCTTTATCTCATTTGTTCTCACATAACCTCCTTTTATATATATGGATTATTCATGTAATGTAATCTTTTTCTAATATGGACTTTGGACTATGTGCAGTTTACTGTTATTGTCTGTTACACTATTTGGTTTTGGGTGATTTTTACTAGGGCTGAGCATCGGGCCGAAACCAACCCGTCCCGACCCGATCCCGACTTATCCCAAAACCGGACAAGGCTGAAAATCCTAACCGAATCCCGACCTGATTCTAGTTCGGGTAATCCCAAAGCCCGACCCGAGTCCCAAAACAAAATGGTTTGTATGGGTTTCTTTGTGTTATCTCGGGTAATCCCGAGTCCCGACAAGGTTGAAACCCAAACCAAGTCCCGACCCTAGTTAAGATCGGTTTGTGTCGGTCGGAGTCGGGCGTCGGTCGGGATTGCTCAGCCCTAATTTTTACACTCTTAAAGATTGGGCTACATAGAAGTACTTAGGTATCTGGCTGAACTGTACACAGCTAATATCTTATTGTGTCTAGTTGCTGTATGTGTTTTTTGATTAATTATTGATGAGTAAATTTTGGAACAAGATTATGGCTACATTGTAGCTCTAGGATTATTATATTACGGAGTACTACTTTAGGAGTAAATTTTGATTTTCGATCGACTTTAGTGGGTTGTTCTTGATTAAGACTTTAGTGGGCTTGGGTAAAAAATGGCAGGCTAAACAACAGGCATGTTGTCGTTTTGTGATCCTAAATTATATATATAGTAATGTATAAAATTTAAGATTTTTATAATTAAATATACACCTTCCGTCTCAAAACTATTATTATTAGACAAAAAATAAATAGTTTAAGAAAAACGAGTTCACTACACTCTTCAACCAATCAAATATTATCGTTTTAACCAATGAGGTTGACCCATGGGTAAGGGCTTAGCCTCTTAGGACGAAAGTTCCTAGAGGTCTTGGGTTCGAACCCTAGGGAGAAAATTAATCCCCCATTGTCCATTGAGGTTCACCTGTGCCGACTCCGGGCTATCCAAAAAGGGTAGTAGCCATGGGATTAGTCGGTTCGCAATGTCGAGTCAGAAACCCAGGGTAGTCGCCATGGGATTAGTCGGCGGCGGGCACTCAATGTATAATTATGGCGAGCAAATGTTTTTTATTTATACGTTTTTTCTAACAGTAACTTTACGAATTAACGCCAACTTTTAATTGAAATAACTATAAGCAATAGCAATGCAAACTATTTCATATCCAGATAAAAGCTGTCATTCTATTGCTATAATCCGAGAAGCAAAGCTTATTTATTTCTACTGTAGATAACTGAACACCAAGATGAGAGTATTTATCTAATTTTGTGTGTGTCTTTTTATCGATGCTCGGAAAAATAAAAGAGAGTGTTTTTCGTATTGGTGTTTGAGTTTTTAGGTTGGCTTATATACCATTGAGGTTTGAGTTGTTACAAGTCAACACTTAATGGACTGCATAAATATTTGACTATATTAATGGACTCTATAAATATTTGAAGGCCATTACAAAGTGTATGAAGGGATGTTACTTTTTATTTATAAAAATTGTCATGGAAGCTATATGGTGAATAACATTAACTAATGACTTATTAATTTTCTATTAAAGAAATGTTTTTTGTCTTAAAAATTTTAAGACTTCGTAATTTAGAAAGTCCTAAACATTTTATAAAGTAGTATATATATATATATATATATATATATATATATATATATATATATATATATATATATATATATAATCGTTACCTACTAAGAGCTCTGTTGTAAAAATCGGCCCTGACGGCCGATTAATCCTCGCATAATCGCTGATCACTAAGCGCCTTGATTTATCATAATCGTCCTATTAAATCGGTTTGGTGAAAGATCGCTTAAAAATAGGTCAACAAACCGATTAATCGGACAAAATCGATCTAATCAGATTAATCGGACAAAAGCGCTTAAAAATTGGTCAACAAAATCGCTTAAAAATCGGACAAAATCACTTAAAAATTGGTCAACAAACCGATTAATCGGACAAAATCGGTCAAAGGTCGCTTAAAAATGGTCAACAAACCGAGTAATATTTATGTTTGACTTTGAACTTTGACGAATTATGTATTATGTCTATATTTGAACACTTGAAATATTTGAACTTTGATGCAATATGTTTATCCCATACATATAAAATAATATAATATCTAAAATTACATTTTTGTGCATAAAAATTCCAATCCGATTAATCCCCGATTAATCCCCGCCTAACCGATTAATCGCTAGGCCCTACCCAACCACCTCACCAGCGCCTAGCAATTTTTACAACCTTGACTAAGAGCATAGGGAGTGGTAACCAAAGATCTGCGTTATGGTCTATGTGGCAAATGTTAGTTTGCGTTTTCCACTCCGAGCAAGGCTGCATTAGTCCAGTGTTATGGTTTGCATTGATATAACAACTCAAGTTATCACTCAAGTTATGGCCAAGTTATCACTCCCTCACCCCGTTTTATTTGGTGTTATGCTAAGTTAATGTATTTTTTATTTTATTTTTATTTATTTGTTTTTTTAAGTGAGGCTCAAAGGTGGTGTTATTTGATGTTATGATAAAGTGTGATTTTTTGGTGTTATGTTATTTGGTGTTGAAATGATGTGATGTTGACGTGACAGGGTAAATGGTGTTAACTCAAGTTATGACTCTCATCGCTCTAAACTCTATTTTTATTGGTTGACACAAGAAATAGATTGTTTTAAGACATCTTAAATAAAAATAAAGACTATAATTTTGAGACGGGAGAAATATTTTTATTAATAAAATATTATTTTCATTTATTAATACGTTTTTTCAATTATTTGATATAAAAATTTAACTATTAATAAGCTAGTAGAAAAACCAATTTTGAGAAAAATTGAAAAAGCATTTTGAGGATCTACTCCAATGTTTTCAACATCGGGATCCTACTCAGGATTGTTTTTGTCTTTGCAAGATTGCGATCGTAAGATCGGATCGGGATTTTAAGATCTTACTCTAATGTTATTTCTTAATAATTTTTATAATATCATACAAATCTACAAATTATTATACCTTATAAACACAAAATACTATAAATGTTTCATAGAAATGTTGTCCTAAATTTTGATTATGAAATGTTTAAAAAGATTAACATGTTTGTTTTTGAATTCTACAAAAAAACAACTCATAAATTTGTAGTTTTTTAGTTTGTAATCCGAGAAAAGTAAGATCGGATCAGATTAGATCTTAAGATCGTATGGTCAAGATCGGGATCCTGTAAGATTGTAAGCTTTCAAAGATCCTATGTAAGATCCGGATCATCTTTGCTTTGCAGTATTATAAAATCGTAAGATCCAGATCAAAATCCTAACAACTATGATCTGCTCCAAGAAAAATGAGAAATGAAAGTACTAACTTTGAAAAATGAGAAAGGGATAATTGTTTCTAAATGTATCAAAGTTGCCACTTTTTGCTAAGTTGTGTATCTATCTATTAATCCTCCTAAACAATGCAATCTTTTTACTAATCATACTAACCTGTGTATGGATTAAGACTTCCGTTTGTTTTTGCTGAGGTGGCAAGACCCACCGTTAACTTTATCTTTTTTTAATTGATTCATGCCAACGTGGCCAAGTCAACAAACAAATCCCACCAACGGTTATATCTAACTTAAATCAGAAACCACCACCACCAAATCCCCAAATCAGAAACCACCACCACCACAACGACCACCACAACCACCACCATGTCTTATGCAAATGGCACTCCTCGTGTAATAGGGCAATATGTTCGACCCTTTTGTGAATGTGGCCATCGATTGACAGTGAAAACGGCGTGGACACCAGGAAAATCCAGGGAAAAGGTTTATTGCTTGCCCCATTTATGTAGGCCCTAATTTTATAATTGGGAATTTTTTTATTGTGTTGTTTTTTTATATCTGATTTTCTTTTTGGTTTAATTATAGGATAAGAAAATAAAGTGTGGTGTGTATCAATTTTTTGATGAAGATTTACCAAGTGATTACTATAGGTAGCTGCTATTGGATTTGCATGCTAGGTGAGGAGAGGTAGTCAAACCGTAGAGATGCAAGAGCATATTGGTGTGCTAACAATGGAGAAAGCAAGGCTTGTGCAAGAGTTGACTGTCACAAAGTCAAAATTACAATTGTATGACAGCATAACCTGTTTCACAGCATCAATGACTCCTTTATGTTGGTCATAAATATGCCTAGCACATTGCGTGCGCTCAGCATCTGGAATAACCTGTTTCACAGCCTCAATGAGTCCTTTATGTTGGTCAGACATGAGTGTAAGACTTTGGCCAGTTGGCATATCTAAGTCATCTCCAAGAAGTTCTTAAAACCAAGTCCAATTGTCCTTGTTTTCTACATTGACAATAGCCCAAGCTATAGGGTAAATATGGTTGTTCCCATCTCTTCCTATGGCAGTTAAAATCTCACCTTGATTAGGTCTCTTTAAGAAATAGCCATCCAATGCAACAACCCTTCTGCAACCATTTT
Organism: Chrysanthemum makinoi; assembly: GCA_910596185.1. NCBI lineage: Eukaryota > Viridiplantae > Streptophyta > Magnoliopsida > Asterales > Asteraceae > Chrysanthemum > Chrysanthemum makinoi. The sequence goes on along the minus strand of OU343223.1, from coordinate 58,934,857 downwards.
TTAAACCTTCTTTTAATGCAGCTAAATAGACATAAAACCTATCAAAATATGTCTTGTCATCTGTTACTGAAACTCCTAGTTTGACAGTGGACCCTGGGTTACTATCCAGTAATTCTTTGCCATATGATCTAAGCAGCCCATAATGTTGTTCTATAGTTTTCTCATACTCACTTAATGCCTAATTCTTTGCAGCTCTACACTGATTAGGACTGACACTACATTTATACTTTTTCATTACAAGATCAGCTATATCTACTAGCTCGAAATCTGGATTCTTCCTAATTTTATCACCAAACTGTTTTCCAATCCACTTATAGTCCACTAGTGACCCAAACTTGAAATTTATCACACAATTATGTTCAGACTTTAAAGACCTAATCTGAAATGTTTTTTCAGGATTGAGCCTAGCATATAATCTGAAACTACATTTTGGTACATCTTCAACTATTTCACAAGGATACCTGAATTGCTTCCTTTGTTTGCCTAAATCAGGATCCTTGAGGTTTGGTGGTCTTTGGCCACAAACAGCAATTACCTTATCTGCTGCACTCCTCTCATACCAAATTGAGTATCCATTGGCCAAAGCATAGTATGTTAAGCATTCCTTCAATTGTGCAGCACTCTCAAACTTTTGCCCAAGCTGTTACATGAACACAATTCAAATCAAACTATTAGCCAAGCTGTTACTTGCAGAACACAATATAAACCAAACTTTTGACAAAACTGTTACATAAACATAAAATAAAAACATTCATTACCTCTAGAAGCTGTGACCTCCAATGTGTGCTGCGATCATATGTAGGATATTTCTCTACCACATCTTCAGCACGAACAAAAGGGTCTTGCAAATCAGAATCATCACCATCACCCTTCAACTTTCTCAACAAAGCCCTACTAGTACTTGCAGAACCAAAACCAGAACCAGCAATGTCTGGAATTGGTGTTGGTCTTCTCTCAGTTCTGTTTGCTTTCCTAATTCTAAGCTCTATGAGCTCTTCTTCACCAGCACTTAGATAATCAATGGACTTCTGAGAGTAATCACTGTCATCACTATCACTATCACTATCTCTATCACTATCTCTATTACTATCTCTATCTTTATCACTAGCCATGTCACTTTCAACCACCATTATGCCTTTACCCTTATTAACCACACCCTTTTCTTCAGCCTCCTTCTCACCCCAACTCTCCATTTCTTCCACTGTAAACACATTGCAGTACCTCTTAACAGGTGTTGCTCTTTTCTTAGAGGTTTCATCACTAGTTGCACTAGGGTCAGGGTCAGCTAAATACTGTGACAAATCAATGGCACAGTGGTCCAAGTATACCTCTATTCCACCATGCAACTTTGAGAGGTCATACATGTGAATCAGATCATAGTCATTACCTACTTTCGCTAAACCCTTCTCTAGATCATGTTCTGGGATTCTATAGTATACAACAAATAAGTGGGCACAATTTGTTCTCTCAACGACCATGCTCTTAAATTCTTCAAATTTAAGCCTTGCAACATACACGTTACCCATCACACCACTGTCATACCTCAGTGGTTCGGGCAGGAAATACCAATCAAACCAAACATCCAACTCAACACCATCAGGTCCAGGAATAGTCATTCTGAAAGAAACAAAATACAAAATTAGGGTTAGATCAAAACTATAATTAGGTTAAATTAACAATTTCTAAAATACAATTAACAAAACACATACATTAATACTTTAATTGCATTAAATATAGGGTTAGAAGAAAGCTATCAATCGTCATGAATTAGGGTTTACTCATGATTCTGGAAAAGATTGTGTGTGATTTGGGGATAACTGTGTGTGTAATGTGTGTTTTTTGGCGGTAAATATGACGCCTTATAGTGGTCAATGTTGACTAGGCCACATGGGCATGAATCAATTAAAAAAAAATAAAGTTAACGGTGGGTCTTGCCACCTCAGCAAAAACAAATGGAAGATTTAATCCATACACAGGTTAGTATGATTAGTAAAGGCTAGGTGTGTCTACACTCCACTTTTTTTGTAAATACACTCCATCAAATATTACTAATCATTAGTCTAATGATAAGTCTCTATCATTAATCATTATAAGGTAGTGGACCACAAACATAATGAAGTAAGCATATCATGCCATCCCATTTTCTTAAGTTTGAACTTCTAAAATGGAAAAAGAAATAAGAATAATAAATACTTGTGTCAACTTCATCACTATATACTATTTTTGGATCCAAAGGTAAGACTTGCTGGGTAAACCATGGAGGGAAAATTGGAACTGTTAGAATAAGTTATATGTAATAATCAGATGACAACAACCATTCCGTGAGTTCACGACACCCTTTATATGAAGTAAAAAAAAGAAAACGGTTTGGATCGGACCATAGTGACTGAACTCTACAAGTACTTTGCTGAAAACCTTTTGCTATAACTCTGGTGAATAACAACATGCTGAGTAAACCATGGAGGGAAAAAAGGAGGGAAAATATATGTAAAAATTGGTGCCAATATAAGCCTACGAGGTACTGTACTCTTTGAAAACAACGCTTCATTAATGTTGTAATTCCATACACGTGTCCCCAATTATTTTCTATTTTGCTTCTAAAATGAAAAAGGATCCTATATAAAGGCGCCAAAGTTCCCTCCTTTTTATTTTTGCGTTTTTTTGATTTTTTTTAAATAATTTGTTTTATACCAAAAAACTATAAACCTGAAAGTGCAAAACATAAAATATAAGTTTAATAAGTCAAATGTTTAAAACTGTTAGAAATACAGAACAAAATATATAAACATAAATTAAATGATTTTCATTAACTTTTTCAATCACGACAGTGTTACAAAATTACATTAAGTTAGATCATAATGTTGAGGTTTACGATAATAATACTTGCGAAAATCATTTTGACGACTCGCATATTTCTCTCCCCATCCCAAAAAAAAAGAGATGCATAAATAAGTTGAAAGAGACATTACATTTAAGTTTATGTCATTTGATGATATATTTATTTAAATGGGTCCCACTATATTATAATATTTCCTATCAGTATGCATCGGGAGAAGAACATTTTTGATGAGGGTGTAAACCATAGCACCCTTAGTAAAAAGATTGCATTGTTTAGAAGGATTAATAGATAGATACACAACTTAGCAAAAAATTGTAACTTTAATACATTTAGAAACAATTATCCCAATGAAAAATGAAAGTACTAACTTTACGTAAGACTTAAAACTCGTGAATCTCAATGAACATCTCGGATCACGGGTTCACTCAATTCCCTTTCCCCTTGATGCGCTCCAGAACAGTCAAGCTAAATCACACAAGCCTGCCACTTGTGAATGGCAGACCGTAACAAGCTTAAAACTGCTCAGGAACGAATGCAATGAAGATCTGAGGAGTATAGTGTTTCCCCGGGTCGTTATGTCCCAGCGAGCTGTGCAATGGATCACCAAACGAATAGTGATCGAGAGATTTGAACGGAAAAGGAGATTGAATGATATTATAACTACAGGAAAAGCCAACAAATTACAACGGCTTAAATGCAAATTAAAGGAAATTAAAAAGATAAAAAATATTAAATAAACGCTATCACTATATTTACAATGATGTTTTTCTATGATTTATAAAACAAAATAACTTAAATAAACTATTTTAACTAAAACGTAAACTTAAATTATCTAAAAACGTGACTTAAAACGAAAACGTACGTTATTTATAAAAATTACGCTGGAGCGCAAGAGAAAACGTAAAATTTGTGAAATAAAAGTCCTACGAATGTAAAAACAATTTTCCTACGTCCTAATTGACTAAAAATAATTTTAGGAAAAAGCGGAATATTTTTTTGAGTTTTATTTTATTTATTACGAATTAAAAACTATTTTACACTAATTAATTAATTAAAAATACTAAACTATTTAAGAAAAATCTGAAAAATTCACATAAAGTACTTTGAACAGTGAAGATCCTAAGAAAAATAAAAAACTTGGTGGTTGCTTTTGAAAATAAGCTGGAAATAAGCCAATAAGGGCTTATAGCTAAATCTGCCAAACACCCTTATGTATTAAATTTTGCATTCCATAACAAGAAAGACCCAAGGGCGCTTATGGTTCCAGGTACACCTATAACACTTCCTAAAGGGGAGGTCTCAGGTTCGACCCCTGCCTCCCCTTTTTGCAAAACTATTTTTTTTTTTGAAATTTTTCTTTTGGAACTTGAAGATGCAATCAAAATAAAAGACTTTTGTGAAAACTTTTCTTCTAAAACTTATTGAATAAGCAGTTTGGACTGCTTATTCACCACTGTTGGAACAGATAAGCAAGCAAACACCTTGTATAGGCAGTTTTGATCATAAAAAGGCATAGAAAAGCAGTTTAAAGAAATGAACTAAACTGAGAAATGAATTCAAATGTCCAAAATAAGCTTGAATAATCAAAAAGCAAACAGGAATTAAGGGAAATAAGCAGTTGGCTCATAAGCTAAACTAAGAGGGTCCTTAAGCTAGAACTAGACTGAATCAACAAAGCATCAACTTAAACAGGCTTCTAATAAGCACAAAGGGTGTAAAATAAGCACTGATAAGCACTTAATAAGCTGATATCTAGACTAACTACACTAGGCTATACCATCTAAACACAAAAATTAACAACCAATAAGCAGCTAACAGTCTATGATAAGCTAAAATGAAAAAAACTTGAGTGACCTGTGGGATTGATGTGTAGGCTGCAGTTGAGAACAGACCCTCAAGGGTGCTGATTTCAGCTTATTTTGAATAAGCTTCAGGGGGAATAAGCTCCTGAGCTTATTGGGATGTGGAGTCCACCAAGCCAGCTACCAAATGCCCCCTTGGTTGGATTAAGAGGGGCTCATTACAGCTTATGAAAAAGCTGAGAAATATGGTGCAGGCCTGCTGTGAGTCTACTGAAACACTAGAACAGTCCTAAGGGATGATGTTGTGGCTTGTGCACAAGCTTGTGGTTAACAAGCTAGGAGCTGATATTCCTGGAACTAGCAAACAAGCTGGCAAGACATTAGAATACAAAAAACTCAGGTCAAGATTAGCTTATCTGAGCTTATTTTTGGGCTTGTGAACACAGTGGGTCAGACTTGCATATTCCCCTTTTTTTTTTTGACAGCAAAAAGAAAAATGCAACTTTACTTTTAAAACTTGTTTTGTAAAGAAATCCAGTGAGCAAACTAATGACAACTTCTAACTTGCCTAGTGCAAGTCCCAAAGTGGGTCAAATTGGTATTTTTGACCCACAACCAATTCTATTCCAAACGCCCTTTACAAGGCAGAAATAGTTTTTATCATTGATTTGTTAACTTGAAGTTGTAAGGACAAACTCATACACTTTCCTAACAGACTAAGCTGAGCTTAATAAGACTTCTAACAAGCTTTCCAACCCAGAACATGCACAAGTATTCAAGACAGAAAAACATATTAAAGAAAATTGAGACTGCATAAAATTTGGAAATGAAAACTGAATGTAAATTGCATTAATTGAGAATGAAAATTACATGAAAAGGAAAATGACAATGAAATTAAAGATGAGCCAGAAACATAAAGTCTAGACTAAAAACTGAAAGACTAAATTAAAGCTAAAAGAAAACTCACTAACTACAAAACTAACTAACTAACTAAAGTGGCTACAAGATTTCCTCTCTTATACTCCAAGTGCTTGGCCTTCACCTCTCTCCTCTCTCTTGTGCTTCCTGTCTTCTAATCTGTGTTTCTGTGAGATGAAAGTGAGCTGGGGAGACAAGCCCGCTGCCCGACAGTGATGGGGAGGGGACAAGGCGTGCCAGGGATAGGGTTGTAGGGGTTTTTTTATTGTTTGTGTCTCTGGTGTTTTGTTTGGGCGGGAGAGACAGGGAAAAAGAAAGACAGAGGCGGGTAGGTTTAGGGTAAAAGGTGGGTTTGGGTGAAAAATTGGACCGGGTAAAAGGATTTGGGCCAAGGGGGTTTGTTTGGGCTTGGGTAATAATAGGTCCGTTTGGTTTGTGAAATTAATAACACCAAGGACCACAAGTGTAATATTTGAAATTCCAGGGACCAAACATGTAAATTATGAAGATGTAATCCAAGGACTAGTGTTGCCAACCTTTAATAGACCAAGGTCTAGTTTGACATTTTTGAAATTTCCAAGGACTAATTTTGACCATTTTTGGATTTTTAGGGACTAAACTGTAATTTCTCAAAACTTTTAGATTTTTCACCAAAGGACTAAATTTGACAATTTATGATTCCAAAAGGACCTTTGGTGACTTTTCTTTTAAAATAAATGCCTAGGGACTGATTTTGCCATTTTCTGAAAGTCGGGGGACTGAAACTGCCAATTATGCAAACTTAGCTCATTTTTCATCTGATTTTAAACATTTTGCGTCTGAAACATATAAAATGTAATTTTGGAATATTTTCAGTGTTTTGATGCATTTGTGAGCATTTTTAAGACGTTTTGCAGTTCAGATTTGATTAAAAATGATGAGTATTTACACACTCATCAATCCCCCACACTAAACTATTGCTAGTCCCTAGCAATCTTTTGAGAAAAACTTAATGGTTTTGATCTCTTTACCAGAAGCCATTACTTCTGGAGTAGCCAAATGTTTTAGTTCAAGTAAGAACCATGGTACACCGATAACCATGTGATTTTGAGCAAACCACCAGCTTCCAACGGATTTGATTTGTCTTTACCAGAAGCCGTTTGCTCTGGACTAGCCAACTCTTAGATAAATTATCAATATTATCTTTGGTGAGCTGATTACCAATTATGGTTTTTCCACTGCCTTTACCACAAGCCATAATCTTGCGGGCTAGCCAACTCTTCACTTTTAAGGATATGGTGAGTTGAATACCATACAATTTTGGGCAAATTGCAAGCCATATAAACGGATTTGAGAAATCTTTACCAAGAGCCGTTTGCTCCTGGATTAGCCAATCCTTTAGTTTATTAGACAAGGCGGACTGATAACCAATTGAGTAAGTGTAGAACACTTACTCCAAAAAAAAAAAAAATTGGCCAAAAATGGGGGAATTGGGTGGATAATACATGATAAAATTCGTGAGAATTCCCCCCCACACTTAGAAATGAATATTGCCCTCAATATTCAAAGTATCGGCGGTTATGCCGAAACAAAGAACGTGAAAGGGAAATACTACGGCCTTTATTTAGAAAGAAGATTTTTTTTTTTTTTTTTTTTTGAATAACTTATATACAACATGTGGGGCAACCCCCCCACACTAGGGTGGTAGAAAATAGAAAGAAGTCAGAAATATGGGTGAAAACCCATATGGTATGCTACTGTTTTTGATTACCGAGTCGCTAGCTTGACTCGACCCCGAATTAATTTGTTCATGGGGAAGCAAAGTGGAAGAAACAGTCTCCATCGGACTTTCATTCAAGATGTTTGTATAAACATTGAAGTACGCGAAAGTTCCACACCGATGAGATATATTCCCGGCTCAATATAATGGTACATGGAAATGCCGGGGTCAAAGATAGTGTCTTCATTCCCGAAGGAGTGAAGAAGAGAAGAAGTCACCGAGTAGGTGAAGAAAAGAAGGAAAATCATGATAACAATCATGACTAGATCTTCTCCCTCGGGATTAAGTGCAGTTGCACTTATTTGGATTTTGTTGGTTGAGCTCTTTGGGTTGGAAGGCATCTCCGTTGGGAGGGTGGGAAGATTTGTCATAACTATGCAAATTGAGATTCTCTCCCCCCGATCATGATTTTTGCCATCCAAGCAATCATACTCCCGCGGAGTCATGATATGAGTGAGTTCACCGGCGAACTCCTCATGAAGAGTATACGGAGGTGGGACATGTGCGGTACTTCGTGGGCTATAAATATGCACCTCGTCCATTATAGTCTCCGTGTCAGACTCATCACTATCAAAGATTGGATTAACTGAATTTAGAGTAAATTCAGAATCGAATTCGAATAAGGGATTAGTGATAGTCGTATTAACTGTTGTGGAAACAACATGGTCAACATCCTCTTCTAAGTTGACGATCTCGGAATGTGGAAGTGATGCATCAATAAATTCTATGTCTTTAGAATATAAAGAATCGGCATCACTATAATCACTGTCAAAATCTGAGAAAGTCTCAACAAGATCATTTGTAAGAGGAGAAAACACATCACACTCATGGTCAAGAATTCCCTCAGACTCACTTGGGATCGGGATAAGGTTCTCAACACTGGACTTTATGAATTTTTCCGATTCCTTTTCAGGAACAGTGTCAAGATGCTCGTCCCCCATGTTCAGAGAGTGAGTAGGAGCTTCGGGTGTGATAGCAGTTGTTTGAGATGAAATCTCAACTGCTGGGATATCATCTGATGAACTTGATGAATATTTATAGAATTGAAGGATATCAAGTGTATCCTCATCATCACTGTCATCAGGAATAAAACGGAATCGAGAGCTAGATTTGGCTGCTTTTTGTATTTTAATTAATTCCCTAATAGAGTTTTCACTGGCAATCTGGGAATCTAATTTAGCAGCCTGTTCTTCAGCTAACAATTCTTCCATGGATTTTTCATTTGGATTATCTTGGGAGGACATAGCTGACTCCTCCTTAAGTTCTTTTAATAACTCCAGAGTCTTCAGTAGAAGGTCTGTCGTAGTTTCATGAGGAGTCGCTTGAATCATTTGGTACTGTGGAGGTTGGTCCTGATATGAAGAGTCGTAATTGTTACAAGGAAATGGATTCCTTGTTTGACAATCAGAGCTAAAGTGAGGACCTCCACAATACTCACAACAGTAAAACTGATGTGGCTGTGAGTCACATGTGTTGTAGTCATAATTGTTATCAGGAACCTGCTCATAGACAAGCGTGTTTCCCAATGGACAATCAGAACTGGAGTGTGAACCACCACAGTACTCACAACAGTAAAACTGTTGAGTCTCACAGTGTGGTAGCTGATGGAATAAATCAGTTGTGTTATGGTAAGAATAGGGATCTTGGTTATAGACAGACCCGTTTCCTGACTCCACCATGCCACAACTGGGGCAATTGCCACCATTATAAGGACCACCACACCATTGACAATCAAGAGGGTGAGGATAAGACATAGAAAGAATCAAAGGTTTTCAGAGGGGTAGGGATGAAGAATCAAAGATGTGAGAGGGTAAAGATGGATATTTTTGGTATTTTTGAAAAACATTTTGCAAAAACAAAGAATGAAAATCTTTTTGGGTTTTGATTTTTAAAAGAGAATATAGACACATACAGATGGTATAGACAAAGAGTGAATATTCAAATAACTAATCTGCTAGACGTAAGATAATCAGCACAGCTCCCCGGCAGCGGCGCCAAAAATTTGATGCGGTGCTAAACAGTCAAGTCTAAAAGACTAAAAACTGCTCAAACACTGATGCAATTAAGATCAGAGGAGTATAGTGTTTCCCCGGGTCGTTATGTCCCAGCGAGCTGTGCAATGGATCACCAAACGAATAGTGATCGAGAGATTTGAACGGAAAAGGAGATTGAATGATATTATAACTACAGGAAAAGCCAACAAATTACAACGGCTTAAATGCAAATTAAAGGAAATTAAAAGATAAAAAATATTAAATAAACGCTATCACTATATTTACAATGATGTTTTTCTATGATTTATAAAACAAAATAACTTAAATAAACTATTTTAACTAAAACGTAAACTTAAATTATCTAAAAACGTGACTTAAAACGAAAACGTACGTTATTTATAAAAATTACGCTGGAGCGCAAGAGAAAACGTAAAATTTGTGAAATAAAAGTCCTACGAATGTAAAAACAATTTTCCTACGTCCTAATTGACTAAAAATAATTTTAGGAAAAAGCGGAATATTTTTTTGAGTTTTATTTTATTTATTACGAATTAAAAACTATTTTACACTAATTTAATTATTAAAAATACTAAACATTTTAAGAAAAATCCGAAAAATTCTCATAAAGTACTTTGAACAGTGAAGATCCTAAGAAAAATAAAAAACTTGGTGGTTGCTTTTGAAAATAAGCTGGAAATAAGCCAATAAGGGCTTATAGCTAAATCTGCCAAACACCCTTATGTATTAAATTTTGCATTCCATAACAAGAAAGACCCAAGGGCGCTTATGGTTCCAGGTACACCTATAACACTTTCCTAAAGGGGGAGGTCTCAGGTTCGACCCCTGCCTCCCCTTTTTGCAAAACTATTTTTTTTTTTGAAATTTTTCTTTTGGAACTTGAAGATGCAATCAAAATAAAAGACTTTTGTGAAAACTTTTCTTCTAAAACTTATTGAATAAGCAGTTTGGACTGCTTATTCACCACTGTTGGGACAGATAAGCAAGCAAACACCTTGTATAGGCAGTTTTGATCATAAAAAGGCATAGAAAAACAGTTTAAAGAAATGAACTAAACTGAGAAATGAATTCAAATGTCCAAAATAAGCTTGAATAATCAAAAAGCAAACAGGAATTAAGGGAAATAAGCAGTTGGCTCATAAGCTAAACTAAGAGGGTCCTTAAGCTAGAACTAGACTGAATCAACAAAGCATCAACTTAAACAGGCTTCTAATAAGCACAAAGGGTGTAAAATAAGCACTGATAAGCACTTAATAAGCTGATATCTAGACTAACTACACTAGGCTATACCATCTAAACACAAAAATTAACAACCAATAAGCAGTTAACAGTCTGTGATAAGCTAAAATGAAAAAAAACTTGAGTGACCTGTGGGATTGATGTGTAGGCTGCAGTTGAGAACAGACCCTCAAGGGTGCTGATTTCAGCTTATTTTGAATAAGCTTCAGGGGGAATAAGCTCCTGAGCTTATTGGGATGTGGAGTCCACCAAGCCAGCTACCAAATGCCCCCTTGGTTGGATTAAGAGGGGCTCATTACAGCTTATGAAAAAGCTGAGAAATATGGTGCAGGCCTGCTGTGAGTCTACTGAAACACTAGAACAGTCCTAAGGGATGATGTTGTGGCTTGTGCACAAGCTTGTGGTTAACAAGCTAGGAGCTGATATTCCTGGAACTAGCAAACAAGCTGGCAAGACATTAGAATACAAAAAACTCAGGTCAAGATTAGCTTATCTGAGCTTATTTTTGGGCTTGTGAACACAGTGGGTCAGACTTGCATATTCCTTTTTTTTTGGACAGCAAAAAGAAAAATGCAACTTTACTTTTAAAACTTGTTTTGTAAAGAAATCCAGTGAGCAAACTAATGACAACTTCTAACTTGCCTAGTGCAAGTCCCAAAGTGGGTCAAATTGGTATTTTTGACCCACAACCAATTCTATTCCAAACGCCCTTTACAAGGCAGAAATAGTTTTTATCATTGATTTGTTAACTTGAAGTTGTAAGGACAAACTCATACACTTTCCTAACAGACTAAGCTGAGCTTAATAAGACTTCTAACAAGCTTTCCAACCCAGAACATGCACAAGTATTCAAGACAGAAAAACATATTAAAGAAAATTGAGACTGCATAAAATTTGGAAATGAAAACTGAATGTAAATTGCATTAATTGAGAATGAAAATTACATGAAAAGGAAAATGACAATGAAATTAAAGATGAGCCAGAAACATAAAGTCTAGACTAAAAACTGAAAGACTAAATTAAAGCTAAAAGAAAACTCACTAACTACAAAACTAACTAACTAACTAAAGTGGCTACAAGATTTCCTCTCTTATACTCCAAGTGCTTGGCCTTCACCTCTCTCCTCTCTCTTGTGCTTCCTGTCTTCTAGTCTGTGTTTCTGTGAGATGAAAGTGAGCTGGGGAGACAAGCCCGCTGCCCGACAGTGATGGGGAGGGGACAAGGCGTGCCAGGGATAGGGTTGTAGGGGTTTTTTATTGTTTGTGTCTCTGGTGTTTTGTTTGGGCGGGAGAGACAGGGAAAAAGAAAGACAGAGGCGGGTAGGTTTAGGGTAAAAGGTGGGTTTGGGTGAAAAATTGGACCGGGTAAAAGGATTTGGGCCAAGGGGGTTTGTTTGGGCTTGGGTAATAATAGGTCCGTTTGGTTTGTGAAATTAATAACACCAAGGACCACAAGTGTAATATTTGAAATTCCAGGGACCAAACATGTAAATTATGAAGATGTAATCCAAGGACTAGTGTTGCCAACCTTTAATAGACCAAGGTCTAGTTTGACATTTTTGAAATTTCCAAGGACTAATTTTGACCATTTTTGGATTTTTAGGGACTAAACTGTAATTTCTCAAAACTTTTAGATTTTTCACCAAAGGACTAAATTTGACAATTTATGATTCCAAAAGGACCTTTGGTGACTTTTCTTTTAAAATAAATGCCTAGGGACTGATTTTGCCATTTTCTGAAAGTCGGGGGACTGAAACTGCCAATTATGCAAACTTAGCTCATTTTTCATCTGATTTTAAACATTTTGCGTCTGAAACATATAAAATGTAATTTTGGAATATTTTCAGTGTTTTGATGCATTTGTGAGCATTTTTAAGACGTTTTGCAGTTCAGATTTGATTAAAAATGATGAGTATTTACACACTCATCACTTAATTACAAAAGGGGTGAGTTATCCACACCTTCTCATAGGGAGGTTTTGCAATGATTGGACACATCGCTGGATTGTACGGTGTGCATCGCAGGTTGTACGGTTTGACTAAACCCTTATGATGTGACAATATAGGGAGGTTGTGTATAGGGTATTTACAAAAAGTTCAAACCATGACCTCCTCCTCCAATGGCGACCCTGTTGCTAACATGCGCCTCCTCTCTGCTAAAATGCGCCACCACCACCACAACAACACTGTCTTTCTCCTCATTTTCACATCCTTCCGTACTTCAATTCACTCATCGTTCTCATGTTCCGAGACTCAGTTCAAACAACTGAGGCTCGGAACATGAGAACGATAAGTGAATTGAAGTACGGAAGGATGTGAAAATGAGGGGAAAGAGAGTGTTGTTGTGGTGGTGGTGGCGCATTTTAGCAGAGAGGAGGCGCATGTTAGCAACGGGTTTGCCATTGGAGGAGGAGGTCATGGTTTGAAGTTTTTGTAAATACCCTATACACAACCTCCCTATATTGTCACATCATAAGGGTTTAGTCAAACCGTACAACCTGCGATGCACACCGTCAAATCCAGCGATGTGTCCAATCATTGCAAACCCTCCCTATGAGAAGGTGTGGATAACTCACCCCTTTTGTAATTAAGGGGAAAGGGAATTGAGTAAACCCGTGATCCGAGATGTTCATTGAGATTCATGAGTTTTAAGTCTGACGTAAAGTTACTACTTTCATTTGTCATTGGGATAATTGTTTCTAAATGTATTAAAGTTACCATTTTTTGCTAAGTTGTGTATCTATCTATTAATCCTTCTAAACAATGCAATCTTTTTACTAAGGGTGCTATGGTTTGCACCCTCATCAAAAATGTTCTTCTCCCGATGCATACTGATAGGCAATATTATAATATAGTGGGACCCATTTAAATAAATATATCATCAAATGACATAAACTTAAATGTAATGTCTCTTTCAACTTATTTATGCATCTCTTTTTTTTGGGATGGGGAGAGAAATATGCGAGTCGTCAAAATGATTTTCGCAAGTATTATTATCGTAAACCTCAACATTATGATCTAACTTAATGTAATTTTATAACACTGTCGTGATTGAAAAAGTTAATGAAAATCATTTAATTTATGTTTATATATTTTGCTATATATTTCTGACAGTTTTAAACATTTGAGTAATTAAACTTATATTTTATGTTTTGCACTTTCGGGTTTATAGTTTTTTGGTATAAAAAAATTATTAAAAAAAAATAAAAAAAACGCAAAAATAAAATGGAGGGAACTTTGGCGCCTTTATATAGGATCCTTTTTCATTTTAGAAGTAAAAGAGAAAATAATTGGGGACACGTGTATGGAATTACAACATTAATGAAGGGTTGTTTTCAAAGAGTACAATACCTCGTAGGCTTATATTGGCGCCAATTTTTACATATATTTTCCCTCCTTTTTTTCCCTCCATGGTTTACTCAGCATGTTGTTATTCACCAGAGTTACAGCAAAAGGTTTTCAGCAAAGTACTTGTACAGTTCAGTCACTCTGGTCCGATCCAAACCGTTTTCTTTCTTTTACTTCATATAAAGGGTGCCGATTATTACATATAGCTTATTCTAACAGTTCCAATTTTCCCTCCATGGTTTACTCAGCAAGTCTCACCTTTGGATCGAAAAATAGTATATAGTGATGAAGTTGACACAAGTATTTATTATTCTTATTTCTTTTTCCATTTTAGAAGTTCAAAATTAAGAAAATGGGATGACATGATATGCTTACTTCATTATGTTTGTGGTCCACTACCTTATAATGATTAATGATAGAGACTTATCATTAGACTAATGATTAGTAATATTTGATGGAGTGTATTTACAAAAAAAAGTGGAGTGTAAACTCACCTAGCCTTTACTAATCATACTAACCTGTGTATGGATTAAGTCTTCCGTTTGTTTTTGCTGAGGTGGCAAGACCCACCGTTCACTTTATTTATTTTTTAATTGATTCATGCCCATGTGGCCTAGTCAACATTGACCACTATAAGGCGTCATATTTACCGCCAAAAAACACACATTACACACACAGTTATCCCCAAATCACACACAATCATTTCTAGAGTCATGAGTAAACCCTAATTCATGACGATTGATAGCTTTCTTCTAACCCTAATATTAATGCAATTACAGTATTAAGGTATGTGTTTTGTTAATTGTAATTTAGAAATTGTTAATTTAACCTAATTATAGTTTTGATCTAACCCTAATTTTGTATTTTGTTTCTTTCAGAATGACTATTCCTAGACCTGATGGTGTTGAGTTGGATGTTTGGTTTGATGGGATTTTCATGCACGAACCACTAAGGTATGACAGTGGTGTGATGGGTAACATGTATGTTGCAAGGCTTAAATTTGAAGAATGTAAGAGCATGGTCGTTGAGAGAACAAATAGTTCCCACTTATTTGTTGTATACTATAGAATCCCAGAACATGATCTAGAGAAGGGTTTAGTGAAAGTAGGTAATGACTATGACTTGATTCACATGTATGACCTCTCAAAGTTGCATGGTGGAATAGAGGTATACTTGGACCACTGTGCCGTTGATTTGTCACAGTATTTAGCTGACCCTGACCCTAGTGCAACTAGTGATGGAACCTCTAAGAAAAGAGCAACACCTGTTAAGAGGTACTGCAATGTGTTTATAGTGGAAGAAATAGAGAGGTGGGCTAAGAAGGAGGCTGATGAAGAGGGTGTGGTTAATAAGGGTAAAGGCATAATGGTGGTTAAAAGTGACATGGCTAGTGATAAAGATAGAGATAGTGATAGTGATAGTGATGACAGTGATTACTCTCAGAAGTCCATTGATTATCTAAGTGATGGTGAAGAAGAGCTCATAGAGCTTAGAATTAGGAAAGCAAACAGAACTGAGAGAAGACCAACACCAATTCCAGACATTGCTGGTTCTGGTTTTGGTTCTGCAAGTATTAGTAGGGCTTTGTTGAGAAAGTTGAAGGGTGATGGTGATGATTCTGATTTGCAAGACCCTTTTGTTCGTGCTGAAGATGTGGTAGAGAAATATCCTACATATGATCCCAGCACACATTGGAGGTCACAGCTTCCAGAGGTAATGAATGTTTTTTTTTTATGTTCATGTAACAGTTTGGTCAAAAGTTTGGTTTATATTGTGTTCTGCAAGTAACAGCTTGGCTAATAGTTTGATTTGAATTGTGTTCATGTAACAGCTTGGGCAAAAGTTTGAGAGTGCTGCACAATTGAAGGAATGCTTAACATACTATGCTTTGGCCAATGGATACTCAATTTGGTATGAGAGGAGTGCAGCAGATAAGGAAATTGCTGTTTGTGGCCAAAGGCCACCAAACCTCAAGGATCCTGATTTAGGTAAACAAAGGAAGCAATTCAGGTATCCTTGTGAAATAGCTGAAGATGTACCAAAATGTAGTTTTAGATTATATGCTAGGCTCAATCCTGAAAAAACATTTCAGATTAGGTCTTTAAAGTCTGAACATAATTGTGTGAGAAATTTCAATTTTGGGTCACTAGTGGACTATAAGTGAATAGGAAAATAGTTTGGTGATGAAATTAGGAAGAATCCATATATCAAGCTAGTAGATATAGCTGATCTTGTAATGAAAAAGTATAAATGTAGTGTCAGTCCTAATCAGTGTAGAGCTGCAAAGAATTGGGGATTAAGTGAGTATGAGAAAACTATAGAACAACATTATGGGCTGCTTAGATCATATGGCAAAGAATTACTGGATAGTAACCCAGGGTCCACAGTCAAACTAGGAGTTTCAGTAACAGATGACAAGACTTATTTTGATTGGTTTTATGTTTGTTTAGCTTCATTAAAAAACAAACATGTTAATCTTTTTAAACATTTCATAATCATAATTTAGGACAACATTTCTATGAAACATTCATAGTATTTTGTGTTTATAATGTATAATTGTTGTTCCCTATTCACTATCGTATAAAAGCAATTTAAGTATTTAAAAACAAACTAATAGTGAATCAATGACTGAAATGATATATGTAAAAAACGCACTGATAAATTTTCAATATTATATTCTTTATTAGAAATGAATAAAAAAGAATACATTACCCAAGTACTTGCGGAATAGTACTTGGGATTGAAATGACAAAGGGTTGGTACTCCTCACTAAGCTCAAGCTAAGTCTGAGCACAACTACTATGGAACCACTGAGCTATCTCAGGGACTGAGTTGTATTTGGAGGAGTGAAAGATGGCTTGTTTGTGTGTGTGTTTTACAATTCACAAGATTAAATCTTTCACTCCATCTCTTATGATATTTATACAAGTATGAGTATTAACTTTATCCTAAGTGACAAACTGACATTTTACAGAAGACAAAATACTGATGTATTTTGTCTCTGTTTACAAAGACTATATTAAGTAAGAGACAAGGTTGCTTTCCATAAGTCAGTGATGACACTGAGCCTGATAGTTTTCCATTCAGGGAAAGTTGACTTTGGTTGATAAGGACTTCGTCTTATCTGATTCAAACTTATCCCGCCTTATCCCGCTCATTCTTCTGTCTTCATTTCCTTCAGTCTTCTACTTCAGTTTGTATTCAGTGTAAGTAGTTGGTGAGTAGTTTAGGGATTCAGTGAGTTATTGTCATCACTCACTGAATCCACCATCTTCTTTTTGACTCAGTCTTCACCCCTTAAGTTCCGCCTTACTGAGTAGAGAGGCTTCTTCTTCGCCTCTTACTGAGTATCCTGAAGATGGCTCACTGAGAGACTATGCACTCAGTGACTTGATAGTGTTTAATGTCCTAAACACTTGGGGTATTTTCTATTCAAATCCTAGATTAAAGGGTTTGGGTATTTACCGAACCCAACAGTCTCCCCCTATTTGGATATACAAATAGCCTAAGTGTTTGATCAGTGTAAGTGAGCAAATGGCTTCTTCTTACACTGAATGTACTTATGAACATAATAAGGAACACTGAATATTTTAACAAAACATACATCGTTTATTGATCAATTACATAGTTCCTATCACTAGTACAAAAGATAAATGATAATGATGTCAATCAAGATGGATCCCCAGTGCTTCAAGCTTGACTTTCTTTGTGATGAGTGTTTCTCTGTCATGGTGCTCTCTTATCTTGGCGTTTAAGTCAGCACAGAACCTGACATTTGCAGGAGTCTGAATTTGAGAGGCCACTGGTATGTAGCTCAGTATTGTAGCCACACCTGCCTGATCAATGTCACTCCACCTTTGGAATGCTGGGTTTCCATAGACATCAATGAAGAACAGTCCTCTTTCAGGCTTTTCAATCACAAGACAGTTGACAAACTTCACCCCTTCAGGTAGCTCCCTATTACATTCCAGTCCAGGCACTTTGATCTCAGGCTGGAACTCAACCCTCTTTCGTTAGCCTTGCGATGATTGAGGTTGAGATCCTTGAGGTGCTGTTAAGGCAGGCTGAATTCCCAGTATTGCTGGTGCTTCCCTCAGTCTTTCATACCTTTTGCTGAGCATTTTCATCAGCTCCTTAACCACCGTATTCTGCTTCTTTTCAATGATAGGACCAAGTTCATAGAGTTCAGTGATCCCAAAGTCAGTGAATTTCAAGGGATCGTGAACCTCGAAGTGTCTTTTATCATCCCCCCTGTAGATGTTCATTGCCAGTGGTTTAGATTTGGGGATGATTCTGACATCAGTGATTTTCTCAGGAAGCCTTCTGCTTGTCATTGACCAGTTGTAGTGGTCAATTCTTTCTTTCCTGATGGCTGCAGCTCTCTTGTTCTTTTCTTCCAATATCTTTTTCATTTCAGCCATTTTAGCAGCCTGAGCATCCTTGAACTTCTGTCCTGCCTGACCCTTTTCAAGCTTCTTAGGATCAATTCCTATGTTCTTAGCTTCCTCAGCAACAACTTGTACCAGTGCTTCTTTGCTCTTTCTTTCTTCCTCAGCTAGTTTCCTCCTCCTTTCTTCCTTAGCCAAATATGCACTTAGCTGTTGTGGAGTGAGTAGGTACTCAGTGTTGTCTATCATATAGGGGATCTTCTCAGGCTCAGGTGTTTGCATTATTTCCTTTTCTTTGTCCTGGCCTGAGGAAGATGATGCTACCAATGGTGGTGTTGTTGTCATGATAGGTGCAACTGTCAGTGTTGTTGTTGTTGTGGGACTAATGAGATGGGTGTTGCTGAAACTGGTAGGAGTGATGAAATAGGTGTTGCAGAGACTGGTTGAGCAGGCTCCCCCTTAGTGGTTTTCTCCCCCTCAACTGTTGCTGGAACATAAGTGAGAGCAAGAGTTGCTTCGGACACTGGGGGAGTTGGTGTTGCTTGACCTTTGAAGGCTTGGTAGATCTCCGTGACCATAGCCTTAATGTCAGTTGTATCCTTCTGAAGACCAGTGACTTTTTCTGCCAGATTAGCCTGAGTTAGTTCTAAAGCAGTCATCCTAGGCCCAAGATTCCAGGCCATAGAGGACGATTCCTTAGCCAAAGTAGTTACCTGAGCATCAAAAGAACCCAGTGTTGTTGGAAGAGACTGAACAGAAGACTGAAGACCCTGAACATTGGCAGATTTGAGCATGTCGATTAGTTCAGTGAGGCTAGAGGAATTCTTCAAGTAAGCCTCAGTAGCCTCCAGCACTTTGGAGTTTAGCACTGGGTCTTCTTTGACAGATTTCCTGATTTCATCTATCTTTGTGCCACAACCCTGAAGATGCCTGAGAAATTTGACCAGGTTTTCATCCAGCCTATGAAGATGTTGGTACATGAGATCCCTGTGTTCATCAGTGTTTGCATCAAAAGCTTGTACCTCAGCCTTCATATATGCATAGCTGGCAGCAGCTTTAGTGTGTTGATCCCATAAAGTTTCAGTAACCCCAGAATATAGCTTCCTTGAAGATTTAGTGATCCACATTACAAGTTGCCTCTCTGCCAGTGGAAGAGTATTATCAAACTTTCTGAATTCTTCAGGACAGGAAGATGAAGAAGAGTCAGAGTCATTATCTTCAGGCTGGAAAGGTGACTCTTTAGGCTCTTGTGGATCAGGCTGATGCTCTTGTTTAGCTTGAACATCAGCGTCCATGTCTTCTCCTGCTGATAGTATTTCATCTTCACTGTCAGCTTGTTCTTCATCAGAGAATATAAGATCAACAACTTCAGTAAAAGTTAACAAGGTGGGGGTGATGGGTTCCGTATCAGCGGGTGGTATATGTCCCTCTGAGTCTTTGTCCCCCGTTGACCCCTCAGACACAGGTGGGTGTTTCCCAGTGCCTTCTATGGAGTCAGGATTGGTGGTGGGTTCCGTATCTGCGGGTCGTTTCTTTCCCTCCGAGTATTTATCCCCCTGTGACCCCTGAGACACTGGTGGGTGTTTCCCAGTGCCTTTGGCGGAGTCAGTGGCAGTGAGATCCCTATCCGCGGGTTGTTCAGTTCCCTCCGTGTCTTTGGGATCATTCAGTTGGCCCTCAGACAAAAGCTGTGATTTGCGAATGTCATCCTTGGGCGTTGTGGAAGGCGCTCCCCTACCAGCGGGTTGTATGTTTCCCTCTGGATCTTGGGGAGTAGTAGTTGGGACCAAGGGCACTGATTGTGATGTATCAGTGTCCTTCGTTGTCACCGGGGTGGATGTTGCTTGGTCTCCAGTGGGTGGCAGATCAGTCTTGGGCTTCTTTTGCCGTTTAGGCTGTGTTCCTAAAGCCTCAGGGCCCTGAGACTTGGGTTTGGTCTTAGTCCCAGTCTGAGACTTCCCCTTTCTCTTTTTAGGAGTAGGGTTAGGAGACAATGAGTCCCTCTGGTTGTTTTCAACAACCATATGGGCCATCAATTCAATATTAGTGACATGGGATGGGTCCTTTTGAAAATTAGATTGACTCAGGATGCCAGGTAAAGCACAATATTTTTGTTCCTGAGGATAATTGCAACCCACTAACACTTGCAAAGCGCAAGAGATAAACATAGGATACGAAACGTATTTCGTCCTAGTTTTGCTCTGTAGCTTGGTTACGAGATTACTGTAAATGATCTCCCCAATGTCGACAGTGACCCCATTCATCAAGCAGTATGCCATCATCAACTAAATAGAGTTAACTTGTTCGGTGGATGAGTGGTTCCAACCGAGGACACGAATCACAAAAGTGAACAAGATCCTCCAAGCCACAAGAAATGAATTCTTGGTGACTGGGGTTCTGTCCAAAAACTTTGGATCCAAAACAATTTGTTTTAACCCATACTTAACTGTGGAGGGTTCATGATGGGCAACATAGACTCCATTATTATAGTCTAACCCTGTTGAAGTACAAAAAGTTTTATAATCCAGGGTGATTGACTGTTCCCCGTTAAAAAGACTGAACCTGATGAGATACTCCCTGAGTGGCCTAAGGTTATTCTCATCAGTAGAGGGTGTCGGGTCAAAGGCCACAGCTGTTGCCCAAAACTCCCTAAGGAGGTTTCGGTACAGTATAGAGGGACACTGAACAAATGCCATATTCAGTGGGCAGTTGAATAAAAATTTCATTATGTCCTAATAGGCTGGGACAATTGGGGGGTATTCAAAATTGCCTATAACATTATTTGTTTTAAATTCAACATTACTGAGATCCCCTACCCACTGTGGTGCAAACTGAAGAGCTTGTGTTCTTGCCATTTCCATTAAAAGGTTTTAGGGTTTTAAAAAAAATATCTTGACAAGAATTGTGAAAATCTTTTGTAAATGTTTACAGAGAAGATTTTTGTGAAAAACTTGTTTTGAGGAGTAAATAACACAAAGATTTCTTGTTTTGAGAAGAGATTTTGACAGAGTTTAGTTGCAGAAAATCTTTGTGTGTGTTTTTAGTGTTTTTGAGAGGGGTATTTATAGAGTGATGAGAGGGGTAAAATGTGCATAAATGGGGATTTGTAAAGTCAGTTTTTGAAAACGTTTTGAATCTCCACATTTAATGCCACCACTCCACTACCCGCAGTAATCTGCTTAGATCGATTTTGTCCGATTAATCGGTTTGTTGACCGATTTTTAAGCGATCTTATTGACCAGTTTTTAAGCGCTTTTGTCCGATTAATCTGATTAGATCGATTTTGTCCGATTAATCGGTTTGTTGACCGATTTTTAAGCGATCTTTGACCAAACCGATTAAATAGGACGATTATGATAAATCAAGGTGCTTAGTGATCAGCGATTATGCGGGGATTAATCGGCCGTCTGGGCCGATTTTTACAACAGAGCTCTTAGTAGGTAACGATTATATATATATATATATACTACTTTATAAAATGTTTAGGACTTTCTAAATTAAGAAGTCTTAAAAAATTTTAATACCAAAAACATTTCTTTAATAGGAAATTAATAAGTCATTAGTTAATGTTATTCACCATATAGCTTCCATGACAATTTTTAAGTAACATCCCTTCATACAATTTGTAATGGCCTTCAAATATTTATAGAGTCCATTAATACAGTCAAATATTTATACAGTACATTAAGTGTTGACTTGTAACAGCTCAAAACTCAATGGTATATAAGCCAACCTAAAAACTCAAACACCAATACGAAAAACACTCTCTCTTCTTTTTCCGAGCATCGATAAAAAGACACATACAAAATTAGATAAATACTCTCATCTTGGTGTTCAGTTATCTACAGTAGAAATAAATAAGCTTTGCTTCTCGGATTATAGCAATAGAATGACAGATTTTATCTGGATATGAAAGAGTTTGCATTGCTATTGCTTATAGTTATTTCAATTAAAAGTTGGCATTCATTCGTAAAGTTATTGTTAGAAAAAACGTATAAATAAAAAATATTTGCTCGCCATAATTATACACCGAGTGCCCACCACCAACTAATCCCATGGCGACTACCCTGGGTTTCTGACTCGACATTGCGAACTGACTAATCCCATGGCTACTACCCTTTTTGGATAGCCCGGAGTCGGCACAGGCGAACATCAGTGGACAATGGGGGATTAATTTTCTCCCCAGGGTTCGAACCCAAGACCTCTAGGAACTTTCGTCCTAAGAGGCTAAGCCCTTACCCATGGGTTAACCCCATTGGTTAAAACAATAATATTTGATTGGTTGAAGAGTGTAGTGAACTCGTTTTTCTTAAACTGTGTATTTTTTGTCTAATAATAATAGTTTTGAGACAGAAGGTGTATATTTAATTAAAAAAATCTTAAATTTTATACATTACTGTATATATAATTTAGGATCACAAAACGGCAACATCCCTGTCGTTTAGGCTGCCATTTTTTACCCTAGCCCACTAAAGTCTTAATCAAGAACAACCCACTAAAGTCGATCGAAAATCAAAATTTACTCATAAAGTAGTACTCCGCAATATAATAATCCTAGAGCTACTATGTAGCCATAATCTTGTTAAAAAATTTACTCATCAATAATTAATCAAAAAACATATACAGCAACTAGACACAATAAGATATTAGCTGTGTACAGTTCAGCCAGATACCTAAGTACTTCTATGTAGCCCAATCTTTAAGAGTGTAAAAATTCGGGCTGAGCAATCCCGAACGACGCCCGACTCAGACCGACACAAACCGACCTTAACTATGGTTGGGACTTGGTTTGGATTTTCAGCCTTGTCGGGACTCGGGATTACCCGAGATAACACAAAGAAACCCATACAAACCAGTTTGTTTCGGGACTTGGGTCTGGCTTCGGGATTACCCGAACTAGAATCAGGTCGGGATTCGGTTAGGATTTTCAGCCTTGTCGGTTTTGGGATAGGTCGGGATCGGGTCGGGACGTGTTGGTTTCTGCCCGATGCTCAGCCCTAGTAAAAATCACCAAAAACCAAATAGTGTAACAGACAATAATAGTAAACTACACATAGTCCAAAGTCCATATTAGAAAAAGATTACAACATGAATAATCCATATATATAAAAGGAGGTTCTGTGAGAACAAATGAGATAAAGGACAGGGGAATAGATGTGTATGAAAGGTGGGTGAATGATCCAGAAATGAAAATAATGTCCAAAAACATGCAAATGCATGCACCAACATTTTAATAGAGGGTTCTATTTAGGGATCTTGATGTTCAATCAGGATCTCGATTTGATCCAACACATCAAACCCTATTTTTGTAAACCCCTCCTGAGCCCATTTTTCCCCCATGAAGACTTTATCTCAACAAAATGGTCACTCTCGTTACCACTGATGCTCACACCAACTATGACAACCATGTGGTAAGTGCCTCTGAGAGGTTTAAAATTTGGGGGATGGTGGTAAGGAAGAATATCACTAGCTTTACGTTTTCCAAGTTCACCAACTAATAAGGAACCAATACATGTATGGGCCGGCCCTTCACAAAAATATCGTACCAATTCACGTTTAATGCCTTTAGGTGTTGCAAAAGCTTTGAAACCTCTAACGCGATAACGAAGCACCTGTGCGCGGTGGTAATCCGTCCAAGAGGCATATGGGGGTCTTGGAACTGCTTCATATGGATAGTCTTCGGTTGTCATCAACCTATATAATCGACCACAACACAACCTTGCAATTTCTTCCCACTTAGTTTTACCCCAATCAACTAGACACTGAGCCGACAAAACAATTTTAGAAAACATGGGAGAAAATGGTCACCATAATAGCCGACAAAATTTGTAGGATCGTTAATATTATTGTGTTGATGATTCGGGTGGCCTTGGATGATCAAAATACATGTTAAACATTGTAGAGAGAGAAAGTAGAGAGATGGTGTTCTTGGTAGAGAGTTGATTCTATAAAAATGAAAGGTTAGATTGTCAAGCCACACCCCTTCCATGGATGGAAGGGGTATTTATGCTTACAAACAATACGTCATCCTATCGGACTGTGGATCAGGCATACAGTGGGTAAAGACCCGTCCTTCCTCCACGGTGTTGCACTACGCTAAACTAAACTAATAACTAACTAATAAACTGATAAATAATGTAACTAATGATATGTCTACGAGCTAACTTATGCTAGATAATATTTGGGGTGACCGACACTTTACTTATGGAATTTCCAATTCCTAACAATCTCCCCCTAAGGGAGGTCACCCCATGTTTTACATTTCGAATCCTAGCATTCTATTCTTGACTTTGTTCTTGAGCTCGTAGACTTCAATTCTTCAATTCCGCAATCTTTGTGCTTTTGTAGTGCAACTTCAAAGTCCGAGTGCTTTGTACTTTCAGTGGAGGTCTTTGAACTGATCCACATCTTTGATGATCTTCGAGCTTTCATTGAGATCATCAACCACAGTAAATCTCTGGATCATCTTTTATTGTGTTGCCATCATGTGAAGTTGTGACTTTTGGACCGACATGCTCACACTTTTGAATCATGACATCTTTCCATCAGAGAAGCGGAAGCCTTACTGGTTCATGATATTTGCGCGAAATAGCGAAGCATAGTATGAAATATCCGAGCCAGGTTATGTAGATATGCACCAGTCATGATTTCTTCAATTAAGTGTGGATGCTGTGAGCATGCGGCTTTGGTATGACTCCTCAATTCGATCACTGCAACCGTCCAAATGTACCTGCAAACAACAGTTAGCAATAAAACACGAAAGTGTCTTTGATCACTTTCGTTGAATTGAGGTACACGGCCCAAGGTTCCCCGTTGATCGTACATAATGCGATGTGATCGGTAGGATTCCTAAGAATCTCCTTGACAGGTTTCGCATTTGTTTCTAGCCGTTCTCAAACCGGAACGTCTCAAAGAAGACAACACGGAGTGAGTGAACCAGCGAATTGAGATTCACTGATTGATGAGAAATTGATTTGAAAACAATCGCGTATTGCTTGAAGAAAGAGTTTTGCAATACGACGAAGGTTTTATGAGAAAGATCAATTTTTCAATCAAAAATACTTTTTGTATTCGAAAGAGTACACATTCGACGTGCTAGTGAAAAGAAGTGGTTCGCACATCGAACGGTTTTTCCAAAAGTATTTTTTCAATCAGAGATAATTTTTGAGTTTGAAACATGAATACACATTCGATGCGCTAGAGAAAAGAAGATTTGCACATCGAACGGTTTTTCCAAAATTATTCGTCAATTCATTTCCTGGACCAAGTTTGATTCACGAGTGAATCGCCCCATCGTTTCTATCCAGTTGTCACAAGTTTGATCTTTAGAAAAGATCTCACATGTCACCTACCAAGAGCTTGTTTGATGTTGGCTCTAGAAGGCTTTCCATCTTCATTGTGAATATGTTAGCATATCACTCAGACGTTCTGGCAATACCACAAGGATAATGCGTAGGACTCTCAATATATTCTTACTTTCCACATTGTGTGAAACAGTAAGTCTTCATTAATTTTGTGTCCTAATGAGATATTGTGGATGATCTCTTGGCTCTAGACTCAATAGTGCACATTTGGTTCCTATGCCGGAGACTAGGGAGAGGGTCTCCTTCTTCAATATCAACAAAATCTAAGAGAAAGTCGATAGATTATGTAGGTTCCCCGTGAGAATGAAACAAGCCCTTTTAAGAGAAACTTGAGTAGCTTGGGAAGTTAGGTGTGGTGCGTCACTGGGTCCATGACGTCTTGTCTTCAATACCAATGTTACCTTAGTAAACACCAGTAGCATATGTATTGAACCCGGTTTCTGCCCTAAGGTTGAATTATTGGAGGGCTATTTCTTTTCACCCTTTTCACATTTAATTATTTTTCGTTCTTCAACCCCTTCAGTGCTTACCGAGACTTCATAACTAGAACCTTGTTGGGTTTATTCTAGTACTAGCTCTGTCTCAGTCCGCACTCTTCCCATTTCTCATTTTTCTCATTTTTTCATCAAACCTAAGGACTCTATACTATCTAGTGGTTTATCCCTGGGCAGATCCCTCCGGTTCTGGCGGATCGTGGGAACGAATACCTAACCTAACCATCCTTATAAATCCATGCATAAAGTAAATAGGTCGGTCTTTTGGTATTGTTCATTTCTTCTCGAAACCAATTGAAAAATCATTTGGAAAAACAATCAAGGTACTTGTGATACGAGATCAAAGCATTTTGTACCTTAATAGTTTTGATCATTTAGAAAACCTCCCCCTCAACATGTGCATATGATTTAGAAATTGTTTAGCACATGGAGGCAAGAGGACTTTGAAATATTTTCTTTGATCATTATTTTCATAGAAAAAGCCATTTGATTTTCTTGGTAAAATTCTCCCCCTCAATATGTGCATAGGATAAGAGAAATCATTTTAACACATAGAGGCAAGAGTTCTTTTGAAGTACATCCATGATCACAAAAGCCATTAAGAAAACCATTTGCTCCCCCTCAATATGTGCTTCGAGATTCGAAAGCGTTTAGCACATATGAGAGAGCGGCCTGCACATTTTCATTAAAACGATCACCTTTTATCAAATTTCATTATTAAATCACAAATTCTCCCCCGATCAAAAATATCAAACCCTTTGAGATTTTGGATCCCAAGTGATTTAATAAGGTTTATAAAATGTTGGAGAATATGTGGCCAGGTTTAAATACTCATCATGTTTTTGGATAAATCCTCCTCCTAAACATGTGCATTGTATATTTGAAATTGTTTGGCACATGGAGACATGAGTGCCTTTAAAGGACTAAAACCAATTCCATTTAAACAGATAAGAGATTTAAATCACTATCTCTCCCCCGATAAAAAATATCAAACCTCTTGAGATTTGTGATCCCAATTGATTTAAATTATTTAGAAAATTTTAGGGGAAAGACGTGGCTTGATTTAATTTTGAAAAATGATCAAAATGGACCAATTTAAGACATTAAAGATTGTTAGTGTCAGGTATGATTGTTTTAAGAGATCTTTAAGTAAAATAAAACAATTTCACAATCAAACAAGAACAGAAAAAATTTCATTTTGAAAGACCTTGATTCAAAAGAAAAATCATACCATGACATAACATTAAATCTTTAGATCACCACATTTTAACGTACAAACCGGAACTTTTATGAAGAAATATCGTTTGAAAATATTTTATTTAAAATCACTCTCCCCCTCAATCGATGACCGTAGTCGATGATTGAGTGACTTAGGTTTTGATAAAATGAAGTCCGGTGATTTTCAAAATTAAGTCCAATTTATTTTCAAAACAAATATTTTTCCATTTTTCAAAACAATATTAGTTAAAAATTGTTTAAAGAAAATGGATAATCACAATTATCCTGCACAAAGATACGTTAGGTGGTTAAGAAGCTTCCGTTGTTGTTGCTGTAGGTTTTGGAAGAAAAACCATCTGCTGATGCAGTGAGACTTCTTCTTGCATTGCATTTTGAATGCCAACTGAGGTCAAATTAAGCTCCGTTTCTTCAATCACTTAGAAGAAAACCATCTGCTGATGCAGTAAGACCTCTTACGTTGAATTTATGCCAACTCTCCATAGAAGTCCAATTAAGCTCCGTTTCTTCATTTGTCAATCCAAGATATAGTTACCCTTTCCTTTCGGCATCCAATCATCTTCAATTGTGGGATCCGGATCGGTAACATTCTTTTATACCAATATACCTGCATATGTTAGTGAACACACATACAAATATATGGTGGTCGACATCACCCAAACAACAATCGACTAATAAAAGTCAATGCAACATGTCAAACAGATCATATAAAGTATGGGATAATGTGTTCATCAAACTCTAATAATCTAATCCTAGCAATCATTTCATAGGCACCTTGTCCTTCAACATAGGTTAACATCATTTTTAATTAAGCATATAGGATAATTAGATAATCTCGTTAAATGATATAGATTTGAAAACATTCTCCCCCTCAATCAATGACACATTTTCTAAAAAGTTTAAAAGCGCTGAAGTCATTGATTGAGTTTTCAATTTTTTTTACGAAAATTCTGAAACTGATAGATTTACAAGCAACTCATTTACCACCATTTAGAAATACAACAAATATTTTTCTGAAGAATTTTTAGACGGAAAAACATTTGTGTAGGAACAGCAGTCGTTTTGACGACATGCTTTCCTTGTTTTGATTTAGGATAAGTGCACGAAATATTTGAAAATTGGTTAGCGTAGCACTTTCCTTCCATGAAGAACGGGTTGCTATCTGAAATAATAGCAAACCATAGTTTTAAGCACGGGTTACAGTCTGAAGTAACTGTAAGCCATAGTTTGTGACATGTTTTGAAAAAGAATATTTACACCTCCTACTCGAACTTCATCTATGGTCCCGTGCCATTATTGAATGACATTTCTAAGACCGCAGATGTTATCGATACCAGAAGACATGTCATGAGAAAACATATTTTTGGTATTTTTGAAATTTTCTGATTTTTATGGCTTTTTGTAGGTTTTATAATTTTCTATTTTGTTTTGCAGGTTTTATATTTTTGTATTTTGTTTTTAATAAGTATATACAAAGATAGAGAAGATGATATAGTTAAAGAAGATGATGATACGAGTACCGAGATGAGGATATCGAGCAGACGTCAGTAGAAGATAGAAGTCATCAACTCTTAAACATTCTCCACCAAAGCTTCTGTGGTTCTTGAATCGAAGAAAGAAATTGAACCATCTCGAAAGTGAGACTTTTGCAGCTTCCCCCCAAACCGAAAATCCTTTAGCTGAGCAGATTCTAAGCTCTATTTCAAGCTTGCCTTAGCCAGGTGCACAGAGAAGCACACCATTATCATAAATCCCGTTGCTCCATTTAAGAATAATCACCGTGATTCTTCGTTCGAGGTTATATCATCCAATAGAAGAACAACAACGTTTCATCCCACACTTAAATAATCTTCTCAAATTCCTTTTCCACTGAAGTCCGAAGCAATCCATTCCAAAAGGTGTCAAGAGAACACTTCCCCCAAGTAGTTGAGTTGATGCAGTCAGTCTCTTAGTATAATGCTCAAGAACTCTCCGAATACACTTCATGAGGGGAATGAAGAACACCTTCCCATGTTCACATTTTTCTTCCTCGATGAACGCGTGTATGAAGCTCAAGAACCCGAAGTACACCAATATCCAAGAACTCTCCCGAATACACATCATGAGGGTAATGAAGAACACCTCCCCTATTTTCACATCTTTCGTCCCTGATGAATGTGTATGAAGCTCAAGAATCCGAAGTACACACATTCCCAACTAGAGAATAACTGATAACACCTCCCTCATGTTACACATTTATCTTCCCTGAATATGTCGTACTTGTGTACCTCTTTTATCTTCAGAAACTTTCTCTAACATCTCTTCCCCCACATAGTTGGAATAATACCACTAAACGCCTTGATGAGTAAAACCTTGAGTTTCTCTGCGGTCATGACATTTGTTTTCCCAAGATATCTTCGATCACTTAGAAGTATTAAGTTCATCAAGTTTACTCGCCATGAGTCAAACCTTGAGTTTCTCTGCGGTAATAACATTTGTCTTCCCGGGATATCTTCAATTACTTAGAAGTATTAAGTTCATCAAGTTTACTCGCGTTTAGATGCGTGTCTCCTTCCCCCTTGCTGGTTTTGATACTTCAGAATCAGCAACATCTCATCAGCCCAAATACTTGAAATCTTTTTGAGAAGAACCTTAGAAGTCTTTGTGAGAATCAACTTGCTGAAGAATATGAGCAAGTCTAATTGGGGATTAAATCAGACATTTCACCCTCCCCCAATTAATGCTCTCCCCTAAACCGACAATCTGTTTAATAAATGCCCAGATTAAGAAGAAGTCTTTGGATAATCAAATGCAACTCGTCTTTAGTCTTCTAACATATAGTAGAAAATATAGAACCGACTGTAGACTCGACCTTCTTCAAGATTGTCCAGTTGGGGAATAGATAGTTAACATCTTTAACTCACCAAAAACAAGAACATCACCAAAAAGCATCCCAATCAACTTACATCTTGCAAATCCCCTTAACTAAAATCCCTCCCAATCAAATAAGAACAGAAAGATGTTCATCAAGGAAATCAGCAATCAGGCCGCAACGAACACACAAGATGGTAACACCAAACTACCAATCATATCAAACAAGAACATAGAGATTGTTCGGAATCATCATGTTGATGTATACGTGAAGCATTAACCAGAAGCACTTTGTCGATAAACTCATCAATCCGAGTGAAGATGTCAACCAACGGCTCTTAGAAGAAACTCCATGTAAAGATGATCCGATAAGAAGAAGCTCGGTTCTTACATGAGTTAGGAGCCGTATGACCATATATTCTCATAAGTCAATCAACCATGCAGAATTATCACACTTCTTCTCCCCCTCAAGAATTGCATAAGGAGATGCCATTCTTGATTAAACAAGTGAACATCATTCAAATGTAGTCTATTCACACTTCTCCCCTGAAAAATTAGCCCATGATGTCGCCATTGTCATTATAGTTGAGCAAGTGGAATAAGAAAACAATCAACATAAGCCCGGTTCACTTGATAACTGAAGCACATGGAAAAGGTATGAAGCATGTTGATGAGAATGGTCATAATAAGAAGATTTCTATTCTTCCGAAGATAAAGCGCACTGAAACGTACACTTTTCTTTTCTTTAGAGAACGAGGCATGAACTGTTGTGTTCATACGTCATAAATCTCTCTCCTTTCAATCTCTTGGAAAACATGAATTCAACCCCATTATCATTCAGTAGGCTCTTTGTTGTGACAGCTGATGGAGAAAACCCAATATGATGAATTTGACCCCTGAAGTAAACTAACCCGAACTCATGACTTAAACTTGCACATATGTAACAAAGAGCAGTGCCGAGACTTTATCCTCCATTGAATCTCTAAGTACTCTATATTGTTCATCCAACCAACCATCAAGTAATAGACGTACATTACCTCTTGAAAATCCACAATTGAATGTGACACTGAGCACTACAACGTAACTCCTTAAAGTGATAGTTATTTTGTGGTGGTAAGAGCCCAATTCCCCCAAGTGGTAAAAGAAAAGGTAAAAGACACCCAACAATAACTAGATTTCCAAGTCTTCGTTTTTGATAATAAGCTCGAACAAGGATCTTGAAGAAACTTCATCCAACCATCCCCGATACCTTCAGATACTAAGTACACTCGCTCGTGATATTTCACTTCAACCTCAAATAAATAATTGTGAATTAACGCCGTTGTCACATCTTCTGAACTGCTCAAATCAAGTCTTCTTTAACATTTAAATGAACTTTTGATAATGGTTGCATTCCGACCATGGTTAAAAGTACGTAACCCCGTAAAACCATGCAATAACCAAACTGCCATGAAGACAACTCAAACACATACCCATTTCATGAAGTACACCCTTTTATCCCTTCTTTGAAACAGAAATCGTAGCACCAACATCAAAAGAGATCTCGAAATACACTTTCCTTTCTCCAAGATGGTTCCATCATTACGAGATTTTACAACTTTATGGTTTAAACCGAGAAATAGTTTCTTTCGCGAGATTTTACAAAACCAAGAATAAACCGTAAGATAGATCCGGAAATGCACTTTACAATTACCAGGATGTTTCCACTGTCACGGGGATTTTACAAGTATATGATTTAAACCGAGAAATAGATTCTTTCACGGGATTTTACAAAATCAAGACAAAACCGTAAACAATGTTAGCTTGAATGTGTTATGACAACTTTGGTTTCGGTGAATATCTGTTTTAGGGGAACATGCAGTGGTTCATTAATGGTTCATTATCCAACATCAACAACCTTATCAACCATCCAATAAACACTTCGGTAAACACATCATTCACGCATACTGTCAGCTATTGCAGTGACAACATGGTGATGTAAACCCGATATGCCAAACTTGATCATGAAGTGAAGTTCCCCAGATTTATTACTTAAACTTGAACTGATCCTTGTGAAGATAGAAACGGTGTACCCAATGTACAAAACCTATAGCCAAGTCTTTATCACCCTCTATAAACGCCCAAACAAGTCATCTTCACGGAAGGGTAGAAAGAAGGAAGACGAAATAAGTAAACGTGCCCGAAAAAACCCCACTTCAAATCCAAACATGGAATACCGTATAATACCCCGTAGTCAACCAATTTCCAAAAATAATACAAGCCGTGACGTAATATCTTCAGTGAGAAATATATAAACCAAAGTATCAATCTGCATAGCACAATCATACTCATCAACAAATCTCAAAACCTAATCAAGTCTCACTACACATCATCATCTCGTAATTTGCACGTCACAAAACAAATCTCATAACATCTCGTGATTGCAATTCACATGATCAATTAATACCACGCACGTTTCAAATCACATAATATCACTTCAACAACTCACATAAACGATCGAATGATTCAACGTCCAATAATTACCAACCTTAGAATTTAAGTCCAATAATACACAATCCCACATTCGGTCCATCACACAGAAACTTACCCTGGATCCAATTCAACCAACACAATCTTCGAAGGAAAGCCAACACTAATTTCATGTATCCTCATAATAACGAAATGTGTATGTTTCATCATAATAACGAGATGTGTAAGTTACATTTCTTGTACACAGAAACATTGGTATACGACCAATTAGTATACCATCCCAGCCCATGAATGAGACCAACACTAAGCCCAAGAGAAGTGATATTCGGTTGGGCCATGGAATCACACCCCTTCATTATTCACGTCCAAAAATAAACAATTAAGCCTAACTAGTGAACTGATATCTTTATATCCTAATAATCGGATATATAATCACACTTCTCACACCACTACTTACCCTAAAATCTCTCACACTATTCGCCCCAAGATTAGCACGCCTCCTTCATCAGTCTATCAAAACACGAAATCAGACACTCATCTTAATCTATCACATCAGTCCATACCTGATTTAACACCAAATGAACAATATGTACTCGCCACAGGGATGGCTTGAGTGGTAGGACCTTGCTTCGACTAAGCCACAGGGATGGCACAAGAATCTTGATTAGGCAACAGGTACGAGTTATAAGTTTAGTAAAATAACGTTTTTCAAATCATCCCTATATTTACCGAATCAATGAAATAGATTCAGCAATTTTGTTGAAATCTCTTCATTACCTTCGAATAAATAACAATAAAACATTTTTGATCAATGATGATATGAATGACTCGAGATATAGACACTTGGTAGTCTTGGTGTTTCATTTGAGAGCCACGAGTCATACAAACTGAGATCTAAAAAATATGTTTCGAGTGATAATTGATGTGAATGAGTCTTGGATATGTTTCAAGTATTGGTACAGGAAGAATGTTATGATGTTTTGAAATGGAATAATACTGAGTTGTTTTGATATGGTCATTTACTGTTTTTAATTGATGTTGGATTGATGATGTTATGAAACTGAGGTCTAGTTTTTTTGTTTTGGTATATGGTGTATGGTCGTTGGTTTCTGTCAATCTCAAGACAAGTCGCTATACTATTTTGGTTTGATGGTCTTGTGGTCATGGTCAAGTTATATCTTCTTCTACCTTTCTGTCAAGTCGCTAGGTCACCACAAGTCGCTACTACAAGAGACAAGTTTCTACCCTTTTTAAACACAACTCGCGACTTGTTAAATAACAAGTCGCTACCCAAAGTGAAAATCAAGTCGCTAAGTCATTTTGGTCTCAAGTCGCTAGCACTTTAATATCAACTTGCTACTTGTTAACAAATCGCTACACAACATGAATGACAAGTCGCTAGGTCTCACACAACTCGCTTGTCATTAAAGAATGACAAGTCGCTAGCCTTTTTTCCAGTTACACAAGTCGCTACAAGGTAAGGACATTGAATATGGACACCCGACAACTCGCTAACATGAGCAACAACAAGATTTGACCTTTTTTTTTTCCGATGATGTTTCCGACCATTTTCCGACCATTATCATACATAACCCAGAAATATGTATATGAAAAAGCTTTGAATGACCTATATGACCACGTATATACCAAGCAGAAAAGACCATTAGACCAAAATATTTAGACCATTTTGACCAAAGTAAAGACCACTAGACTATCAAAGAGTTGGTAACCAAAGTCACTAAAAATAATGTAAACAACCTGCTTGGACCAAAAAATGACATACCACATATGTTAAAATCATTAGTAAACCACATGACTTTATGACCAAAATAGGATATAAAAACCAGTATATCACAACTGTTTTACCAAAATACTTAAACGAAAAAGTATTCTGACACTAAAAGTACAAAAAAACAGATTTACCAAGAATCAAAAAACCACCATAAATCGACACAACACAACAACCTGTCTCTGATACCATTTGTAGGATCGTAATAATATTGTGTTGATGATTCGGGTGGTCTTGGATGATCAAAATACATGTTAACCATTTTAGAGAGAGAAAGTAGAGAGATGGTGTTCTTGGTAGAGAGTTGTTTCAATAAAAGTTGTAAGGTTAGATTGCCAAGCCACACCCCTTCCATGGATGGAAGGGGTATTTATACTTACAAACAATACGTCCTCCTATCGGACTGTGGATCAGGCATACAGTGGGTAAAGACCCGTCCTTCCACCACGGTGTTACACTACGCTAAACTAAACTAATAACTAACTAATAAACTGATAAATAATGTAACTAATGATATGTCTACGAGCTAACTTATGCTAGATAATATTTGGGGTGACCGACACTTTACTTATGGAATTTCCAATTCCTAACAATTTTAGAAAACATGGGAGAAAATGTGCCTGACCATGTTTTCTGTCGGCTATTATGGTGACCGACACTCTACAATGTTTAACATGTATTTTGATCATCCAAGACCACCCGAATCATCAACACAATAATATTAACGATCCTACAAATTCTGTCGGCAATTTTAGAAAACATTGGAAATTCCATAAGTAAAGTGTCGGTCACCCCAAATATTATCTAGCATAAGTTAGCTCGTAGACATATCATTAGTTACGTTATTTATCAGTTTATTAGTTAGTTATTAGTGTAGTTTAGCGTAGTTTAACACCGTGGAGGAAGGACGGGTCTTTACCCACTGTATACCTGATCCACAGGCCGATAGGAGGTCGTGTAAGTTGTAACTATAAATACCCCTTCCATCCATGGAAGGGGTGGTGCTTCTCATTCAATCTAACCTTTCCTTTGTGTAAACCTCTAGTAAGAACACCCTCTCTATCTTTCTCTCTCTAAATATGGCAAACATGTATTTTGATCATCCAAGACCACCCGAATCATCAACACAATAAATATATCGATCCTACAAATGGTATCAGAGCCAGGTTATTGTGTTACCTTTGATTTGTGTGGTTTTGTATCATGGTTATGTTGGTTTTCGAATCTTGTTGTAAATTGTTGTGTACTAATTTTTGGTTGGAAAACGTTTTTTTGTTAAGTATTGTGGTTAAATCGCTTTGCACAAGTTTTTTTATTGGTCAAAATGTCATTTCTGTCTTGTGTTCATATTGAACTTTTTGTTGCATCATATACTGAATGGTCATATTGAGTAGCCATTTGGTCAGATTGTTATGGTCCATACACTGGTCTACATGGGTCAAAAAAATCAGTCCTTGTCATTTTTTCTGGGTTAATATGCATATGGTCAGAATATGGTCGGAACTGTGTCGGCAAACTCATCTGAATAATCATAAATCATACTAGCGACTTGTTTATCAAGTTAGCGACATGTCTTAGTGACCAGGTTCATTGTACCTTACATATAGCGACTTGGTGTAGACAAGTCGTAGCAACTTAGTCTAGCAACTTGTGTTATTATTAACGACTTGTGACAGAAATTGATATAGCGAGTTGTTTTGAAAAAAGTATAGCGACTTGTCTTTACAAGTCGTAGCAACTTGTGCTAGCGACTTAGGCTAAAGACGTTGGCTATTTAGCGACTTGTGAAGATTAAAAGCCGTAGCAACTTGACTCTACAATAATAGCGACTTGACTGATTGTTTACTAGCGACTTGGCTGATAATTACTTATAAAACAGAAAGGGAGATGAAGATAATGCAAAAGACCACGACCACTAGACCAACAACAAATACCATATACCATACAACTTAGTCGACCTCAGTAATACACCATCATCAGTCCTTGTTAACAAACTACAACATCATCATCAATCATTTCATAACCAAAACTAATTTTAATCATCTCTTCCTACTGCTCAATCAAGAATCAATGATAAACGTTAATGTGAAAAAGGTTAATAGATCTCAGTTTTTTTTGTTTCGTGATTCTCTTAGATAACCTCGAGGGTCTAAACAAACAAAGGTGTTCACATCATTGATCTATTACTGTTGAAGGAGTTACTTCAATAAATGTTCGAATGTATAAGAAAAAGATGTTAACAAATGTGTTACCTCTTTTGTCTTAATTCGTGTATAAGCATATACATGGATCTTTTCTGGAAAGTATGTGATAATTCAAAACCTCTCATTCTCTTTTATCCGAACATCATGTAAATAGGAGTATAACAATTATGTTATCTCCTAGTCACTCGTCCGTTCAATGAATTGAAACCTACCTGGAATCAACATCTTGTTCTTGAAACTCAAATCTTTTCAGCAAGGTTATAGCCATCCCTGTGGCATTAAGGTCGTGCTCAAGCCAACCTTATGGCAAGCATGTACGGTGCTCCATTCGAAGACTAAATTTTTGATGAGTAATTGTTTGGAGAAAACTTGGTGGCGGTGTGAGAGATTTTAGGGTTTATGGGAGAAAACTTAGGGTAAGTGAAACTGTTATGATGGGGGCGTTTGATATGTGAGGATTTTTAGGGTTGATTAGTGGCATATGTGAAGTTAAATACCCGTGACTTTAGGGTTAATTTGTGTGGGTATCTACAACTGAATGGATAGTGTATGGGCCTTGTGATAGAATCGTGTTCTATTGTTCGAATGGACTTGGGCTTTGAGACTTGAAGTCGTTAATGGGCCTATCAGTGTTGTCATTAACTTGACGAGATCATGGTTTGCATGTTATATTAATCTGAGATGGGATTTAATGTTTGGACGTGATCATGTTTTCATTAACTTGGAAGTGGTATTAATATGTTGCGTTATATGTTGGGCCAAGTGGAGATAAGTGTTAAACGGTTGTGATATATGTGTTCAAGTTATTAAATTTGTGAATGGACAGTGGAAATGTATATCACTTTGTAATAATGTACACATTTTTGCATGAAAGTGATCATGTGTTATCGGATATAATTCACATATATGTGAGGCTTGGGTCGTTTTGGATTAATGAAGTGTGTTTTAAATGAATCTAAGCCGTATATCATTATTTAGGCTTGAGCTAATTTTTAGACCCAAATATGAGCATATGTGGTCACTGGCTTTCAAATGCTTTAAGGTTTCATCGACATGCGCTTTACAATGTATTGGGCTTAACTGATGTGTATCGGCAGAAGATTTGGTTTCAGGATAAACATTTGGATTTATTGATTGGATCGGGGTTAATTTCTCTTAATTGGATCGGATTCAATCTTTGTGGTTAGGCTTCTCAAAATTAGATCGTATATATGAGCTTTGATCATTTGAGATTTGGACATGGGCTTTGAATGATGAAATGACGGGCTCCTCATGATTGAGAGTTGTGATTTGATTTTATGACTTGGTGTGAGGATGAGATTTATTGAGTCATGCAGTTTATTGTTTTGGTATATACATCTTCACAAAGGATATTATGTCACGGCTTGAAGTGTTTATTGAAAATGTTGACTACAGGGTTGTTTGGACGGTATCTCTTACTTGGATTTGAAGTGAGGTTTTCCGGACGTGTTTACTTATTTCGTCTTCTTTCTTTCTACCTTTCCGCGAAGATGACTTGTTTGGGCGTTTATTGAGTGTGATAAAGACTTGGCTATTTAGTTACGTTTGTGATTCTTTCTCGCTTAACCCACAAAGTAACCATCACTTCGGTGTCTCACACAGTTGAGGATACGTCAAGAGGTTTTGTACATTGGGTACACCGTTTCTTTTTCACAAGGATTAGTACAAGTTTAAGTAACAAATCTGGGGAATTTTACTTCATGATCAAGTTTGGCATATCGGGTTTACTTCTCCATATGGTCACCATAATAGCCAACAGAATTTGTGATTGGTGTGTCTACCAAAGTGCTTAATGGTTGTTGATGTTGGTGAAAGAATCAGTGATGAACCACTGCATGTTCCCCTAAAAACAGATATTCACCGAAACCAAAGTTGTCATAACATATTCAAGCTGATATTGTTTACGGTTTTGTCTTGATTTTGTAAAATCCCGCGAAAGAACCTATTTCTCGGTTTAAATCATAGACTTGTAAAATCCCGTGACAATGGAAACATCCTGGTAATAGTAAAATGCATTTCCGGATCTATCTTACGGTTTCTTCTTGGTTTTGTAAAATCCCGCGAAAGAATCTATTTTTCGGTTTAAACCATAGAGTTGTAAAATCCCGTAATGATGGAACCATCCTGGAGAAAAGGAAAGTGTATTTCGGGATCTCTTCGATCTTTGGTGCTACGGTTTCTAATTCGAAGAAGGGATAAAAGGGTGTACTTCATGAATTGGATGTGTGTTTGGATATTTGTCATGGCAGTTAGGTTATTATATGGTTTTACGGAGTTAAGTGCTACTAACCATGGTCGGGATGAAACCATTATCAAAGTTCATTTTAATGTCAAAGAAGGCTAGATTTGAGCTTTTCAGAAGAAGTGACAATGGCGTTAATTCAAGATTATTTATTTGAGGTTGAAGTGAAATATCACGGGCGAGTGTACTTAGTATCTGAAGGTATCGGGATGGTTGGATGAAGATTCTTCATGATCCTTGTTCGAGCTTATTATCAGAAACGAAGACTTGGAAATCTAGTTATTGTTGGGTGTCTTTTACCTTTTCTTTTACCACTTGGGGGAATGGGCTCTTACCACTACAAAATAACTATCACTTTAAGGAGTTACGTTGTAGTGCTCAGGGTCACATTCAATTGTGGATTTTCAAGAGGTAATGTACGTCTTATACTTGATGGTTGGTTGGTTGAAGAGTATAGAGTACATAGAGAGTACTTAGAGATGCTAATGGAAATCGGCACCGCTCTTTGTTACATTTGTGCAAGTTTAAGTCACGAGTTCGG
Organism: Chrysanthemum makinoi; assembly: GCA_910596185.1. Lineage (NCBI taxonomy): Eukaryota > Viridiplantae > Streptophyta > Magnoliopsida > Asterales > Asteraceae > Chrysanthemum > Chrysanthemum makinoi. The sequence goes on along the minus strand of OU343223.1, from coordinate 58,895,344 downwards.
GATAGTTTACTTCAGGTCAAATTCATCATATTGGGTTTTCTCCATCAGCTGTCACTACAAAGATCCTACTGAATGATAATGGTGATAATTACATGTTTTGCCAAGAGATGATGAAAAGAGAGAGATTATGACGTCTGTTCACATCAGCTCAGGCCTCGAACTTCAACATTATGACGTATGAACACAACAGTTCATGCCTCGTACTCTAAAGAAAAGAAAAGTGTACGTTTCAGTGCGCTTTATCTTCAAAAGAAGAGAAATCTTCTTATGACGTCTGTTCACATCAGTTCAGGCCTCGTACTTCAACATAATGACGTTTGAACACAACAGTTCAAGCCTCGTTCCCTAAAGAAAAGAAATGTGTACGCTTCAGTGCACATCATCTTCGGAAGAAGAGAAATCTTCTCAATTATGACCATTCTCATCAACATGCTTCATGCTTTTTCCATGCGCTTCAGTCATCAAGTGAACCGGGCTACCATTTATTGTTTTCATATTCCACTTGCTCAATATAATGAAGATGGCGACATCACGTGCTAAATTTTGCGGGGGAGAAGTGTGAATAGAATACTTTTGGATGATATTCACTTATTTAATCAAGAATGGCATCTCCATATGCAATTCTTGAGGGGGAGAAGAAGTGTGAATTTTTTGCATGGTTGATTGATATTTGAAATATATGGTCAAACGGCTCCTAACTCATGTAAGAACCGAGACTCTTCTTATCGGATCATCTTCACATGTAGCTTCTTCTAAGAGCCGTTGGTTGACATCTTCACTCGGATTGATGAGTTTATCGACAAAGTGCTTCCGGTTAATGCTTCACGTATACATCAACATGATGATTCCGAACAATCTTTCTGTTCTTGTTTGATGTGATTGGTAGTTTGGTGTTACCATCTTGTGTGTTCGTTACGGCCTGATTGCTGATTTCCTTGATGAACATCTTTCTGTTCTTGTTTGATTGGGAGGGACTTTAGTTAAGGGGATTTGCAAGATGTAAGTTAATTGGGATGCTTTTTGGTGGGATGCTTTTTGGTGTGAGTTGAAGATGTTAACTATCTATTCTCCAACTAAACAATCTTCAAGAAGGTCGAGTCTACAGTCTGTTCTACATTTTCTGATACATGTTAGAAGACTAAAGACGTGTTGCATTTGATTATCCAAAGACTTCTTTTAATCTGGGCATTTATCAAACAGATTGTCGGTTTAGGGGAGAGCACTAATTGGGGGAGGGTGAAATGTCTGATTTAAACCCCAATTAGACTTGCTCACACTGTACTTCAGCAAGTTGATTCTCACAGAGACTTCAAGTGTTCTTCTCATAAAGATTTCAAGTATTTGGGCTGATAAGATGTTGCTAATTCTGAAGTGTCAAAACTAGCAAGGGGGAAAGAGACACACATCTAAACACAAAGCGAGTAAACTTGATGAACTTAATTCTTCTAAGTGATTGAAGATATCCCTGGAAGACAAATGTTATTACCGCAGAGAAACTCAAGGTTTGACTCATGGCGAGTAAACTTGATGAACTTAATACTTCTAAGTGATTGAAGATATCCCGAGAAAACAAATGTCATGACCGCAGAGAAACTCAAGGTTTTACTCATCAAGGCTTTTAGTGTTATTATTCCAACGACGTGGGGGAAGTGATGTAAATGAAAGTTTCTGAAGATAAAAGAGGTACACTGGTGTGTGATGATCTCGAGGTTATCGCAATCATCGAGGGGAGAGAATTGTGTACATTGAGGGTGCTCATTTGTCTCACTTGAGGGCTTAATCGCTGATTCAGAGATATAATCACTTATTCGGAGTTGACATCCACAGAGATTGTCATCCGCAGATAATCGTGATTCGGCCTGCTTCTTCAATGTTATCGGTTGTTCTCTCTTTGGGGAATGTGTGTACTTTGGGTCCTTGAGCTTCATACACGATCATCAGGGAAGAAAGCCATTGTTTACCACAAACATTGCGGAGGTGTTTTCTTCGGGAGAGTTCTTGGATATTGTTGTACTTCGGGTTCTTGAGCTTCATACACGTTCATCGGGGAAGAAAAATGTGAACATGGGAAGGTGTTCTTCATTCCCCTCATGAAGTGTATTCGGAGAGTTCTTGAGCATTATACTAAGAGACGGACTGCATCATTTCAACTACACGGGGAAGTGTTCTCTTGACACCTTTTGGAATGGATCGCTTCAGACTTCAGTGGAAAGGAAATTTGAGAATATTATTTAATGTGGGATGATACGCTGTCGTTGTTCTATTGGATGATATAGCCTCGAACGAAGAATCACGGTGATTATTCTTAAAAGGAGCATCTGGGTTTATGATAATGGTGTGCTTCTTTGTGCACCTGGCTAAAGCAAGCTTGATATAGAGCTTCGAATCTGCTCAACATAAGGATTTTCGGTTTGGGGAAGCGCCAAAGTCTCTTTCAGATGGTTAAATTTCTTTCTTCAATGCAAGAGCCTCGGAAGCTTTGGTGGTGAAAGTTTTAGGGATGATGACTTCTATCTTCTATAACGGGGCTGCTCGATATCCTTATCTCGGTATTCGTATCATCATCTTCTTAAACTATATCATCTACTCTATCTGTGTATATATCTATCAAAAACCAAATACAAAAATAGAAAACCAACAAAAAGAAAATAGAAAAATATAAAACCTTCAAAAATCCATAAAAATTAGAAAATTTGAAAAAGACCAAAAATATGTTTTTCAAAGACATGTCTTCTGGTATCGATAACATCTGCGGTCTTAGAAATGTCATTCAATAATGGCACGGGACCACAGATGAAGTTCGAGCAGGAGGTGTAAATATTTTTTTCCAAACATGTCACAAATCAAATGGCTTGCAGTTACTTCTGACTGTGACCCGCGCCTAAACTATGGCTTGCTATTATTTCAGATAGCAACCAGTTTTTCAAAGAAAGGAAAGTGTTGCGCTTAAACTATTTTCAAAAATTTCGTGCACTTATCCTAAAACTTATTGAGGAAAGTATGTCAAAGGACTGCTGTTCCTACACAAATGTTTTTCCGTCTAAAATTCTTCAGAAAAATATTTGTTGTATTTCAAAAATTGGTGGAAAATGAGTTGCTTGAAAAATCAATCAGAATCAGAGTTTTCGTATTAATTTGCAAACTCAATCAATGACTTCTGCGCTTTTAAAATTTTTCAAAAAAATGAGTCATTGATTGAGGGGGAGAATGTTTTCAAATTTACATCATCTTACGGACTTTCTTAATCATCCTACGTGCTTATTTGTAAAATATAATTGCCTATGTTGAAGGACTAGGTTTCTAGGATGTGATTGTTAGGATTAGATGATTAGAGTTTGATAAACACATAATTCCCATGCTTTATATGATCTGATTGATATGTTACATTGACTTTTATTAGTCGATTGCTGTTTGGGTGATGTCGACCACCATATATCTATTTGGGTTTACTAACGTATGCAGATATCATGGATTATAAGAATGTTCCCGATCCGGATCCCATAATGAAGATGATTGGATGCCAAAAGGAAAGGGTAACTATATCTTGGGTTGACAAATGAAGAAACGGAGCTTAATTGGACTTCAATGGAGAGTTGGCATAAATGCAACGTAAGAGGTGTCACTGCATCAGCAGATGGTTTTCTTCTAAGTGATTGAAGAAACGGAGCTTAATTTGACCTCAGTTGGCATTAAAATGCAACGTAAGAAGTCTCACTGCATTAGCAGACGGTTTTTCTTCCAAGCCCTACAGCAACAACATCAACAGAAGCAGCTCAACCACCTAACGTATCTTTGTGCAGGATACCATTTTTAAACAATTTTGAAAATTTTGATTAAATTGTTTTGAAAATGGAAAATATTGTTTTGAAAATTAATTGGACTAAATTTTGAAAATCACCGGACTTCATTTTATCTAAACTTAAGTCACTCAATCAACGACTTCGGTCATCGATTGAGGGGGAGAGTGATTTAATTTAAAGTATTTTCAAACAATATATCTTCAAAAGAGTCCGTTTGTATGTTAAAATGTGGTGATCTAAAGATTTAATGTTATGTCATGGTATGATTTTCTTTAGAATCAAGATCTTTCAAAATGAAATTTTTTCTGTTCTTGTTTGATTGTGAAATTGTTTTATTTTACTTAAAGGTCTCTTAAAACAATCATACCTGACACTAACAATCTTTAATGTCTAAATCTGGTCCCCATCTGTCATTTTTCAAAATCAAATCTTGCCACGTCTTTCCCCAAAATTTTTTAAATGATTTAAATCTTTTCGGATCACAAATCTCAAATGGTTTGAAATTTTTGATCGGGGGAGAGATCATGATTTAAATCTCTTATATGTTTAAATGGAATTGGTTTTAGTCCTTTTAAGGCACTCCTGCCTCCATGTGCCAAATGATTTCAAATACACGATGCACATGTTGAGGAGGAGGATTTATCCAAAAACATGATGAGTATTTAAACCTGGCCACATATTCTCCAATGTTTTATAAACCTTATTAAATCACTTGGGATCCAAAATCTCAAAGGGTTTGATAGTTCTGATCGGGGGAGAATTTGTGATTTAATAATGAAACTTGATTAAAGATGATCATTTTTTATTTTTTGGTTCAAATGTGGATACTGCTCTCCCATATGTGCTAAACGCTTTCGAATCTCGAAACACATATTGAGGGGGAGCATTTCAAAAGAAAACAAACTTTCAAGGTACGAAACAAAATTTCTTAAGTTTCAATAAAAAGTACCTTGATTGTTTTTCTAATGGTTTCAGTATGGTGGTATGATCGTGAATGTGCTTCTAAGAACTCTTTCCTCTTCGTGCAAAATAATTTCAAAAATCACATTCACAAGTTGAGGGGGAGCAACTTTTCGAAAACCACATCCCTTCCCATAAAATATCTTTAACAAAGTATGAGAAATACTAATTTTGATCGGGAAAGTGATGTTGATAACTTTTAGAAATTGTTGATCAAAGAATCGAATCTTTCATTCTTAAATCTGAGATTTTCAAGTCCTCTTGCCTCCATGTGCTAAAACCATTTCAAATATATGATGCATATGTTGAGGGGGAGCTTTTTCTAAAATTATCAAAAACAATTCAAGTACAAAATGTTTTGATCATGTATCACAAGTACTTGGATTGATTTTCAAATGGTTTTCAATTGGTTCCAATGGAAGAAGAACAATACCAAAAGACCGACCAAATTTACTTTATGTACGGTGTTATAAGGATGGTTAGGTTAGGTATTCGTTCCCACGATTCCGCCAGAGCCGGAGGGATCTACCCAGGGATAATCCACTAGATAGTGTAGAGTCCTTAGGTATGATGAAGAAAGGAGAAAAATGAGATATGGGAAGAGTGCGGACTGAGACAGAGCTAGTACTGGAATAAACCCAACAAGGTTCTAGTTATGAAGTCTCGGTAAGCACTGAAGGGGTTGAAGAATGAAAAAGAATTGAATGTGAAAAAGGGTGAAAAGAAATAGCCCTCCATTATTCAACCTTAGGGCGTAAAACCGAGTTCAATACATTTGCTACTGGTGGTTACTAAGGTAACGCCGGTATTGAAGACAAGACGTCATGGACCCAGTGACGCACTGCACTAAACTTCCCAAGCTACTCAAGTTCCTCTTAAAAGGGCTTGTTTCATTCTCACGGGGAACCGAGATTATCTATCGACTTTCTCTTAGAGATTGTTGATATTGAAGAAGGAGACCCTCTCCCTAGTCTCCGGCATAGGAACCAAATGTGCACGATTGAGTCTAGAGCCAAGAGATCATCCACAATATCTCGTTAGGACACTAAATTAATGAAGACTTGCTGTTTCACACACTGTGGAAAGTAAGAATATATTAAGAGTCCTACGCATTATCCTTGTGGTATTGCCAGAACATCTTAGTGATATGTAAAAAGTATTCACGATGAAGATGGAAATCCTTCTAGAGCCAACATCAAACAAGCTCTTGGTGGGTGACATGTGAGATCTTGCAAAAGATCAAGCTTGTGACAACTGGATAGAAACGATGGGAAGATTCAATCTTGAATCAACCTTGGTCCAGGAAAAGGATTGACAGATACCTTTGAAAAACCGGTCGTTGTGCTCAAAAACTCTTTTCTCTAGCACTTTGACTGTGTATTATCTTCAAAATCAAAAGGGTATTTATGATTGAAAAAATGATTTTCTTCTTCTAAACCTTCGTCGTATTGCAAAACTCTTTCTCTTAAGCAGTACGCGATTGTTTTCAAATCATTTTCTATCAATCAGTGAATCTCAATTCGCTGGTTCACTCACTCCGTGTTGTCTTCTTTGAGACGTTCCGGTTTGAGAACGGCTAGAACAGCTGCGAAACCCTGTCAAGGAGATTCTTAGGAATCCTACCTGATCACAGGCAGTACTTGTACTGATCAACGGGGAACCGTGGGCCGTGTATCTCAATTCAACGAAAGTGATCAAAGACACTTTCGTGTGTTTTATTGCTAACTGTTGTTTGCAGGTACATTTGGACGGTTGCAGCTGATCAGAATTGAGGAGTCAATCCAAAGCCGCATGCTCACAGCATCCACACTTAATTTGAAGAAATCATGACTGATACATATCTACATAACCGGCTCGATATTTCATATTATGCTTCGCTCGTTGCTGCAAATATCATGAACCAGTAAGGCTTCCGCCACTCTGATGGAAAGATGTCATGATTCAAAAGTGTGAGCATGTCGGTTCAAAAGTCACAACTTCACATGATGGCAACACAACAAAGGGTGATCCGGAGATTTACTGTGGCTGATAATCTCAAAGAAAGCTCGAAGATCATCAAAGATGTGGATCAGTTCAAAGACCTCCACTGAAAGTACAAAGCACTCGAACTTTGAAGTTGCACTACAAAAGCACAAAGATTGCGGAATTGAAGAATTGAAGTCTACGAGCTCAAGAACAAAGTCAAGAATAGAATGCTAGGATTCGAAATGTAAAACATGTGGTAACCTCCCTTAGGGGGAGATTGTTAGGAATTGGAAATTCCATAAGTAAAGTGTCGGTCACCCCAAATATTATCTAGCATAAGTTAGCTCGTAGACATATCATTAGTTACGTTATTTATCAGTTTATCAGTTAGTTATTAGTGTAGTTTAGCTTAGTTTAACACCGTGGAGGAAGGAACGGTCTTTACCCACAGATACCGATCCAAGTGCCGATAGGAGGTCGTGTAAGTTGTAACTATAAATACCCTTCCATCCATGGAAGGGGTGGTGCTTCTCATTCAATCTAACCTTTCCTTTGTGTAAACCTCTAGCAAGAACACCCTCTCTATCTTTCTCTCTCTAAATATGGCAAACATGTATTTTTATCATCCAAGACCACCATTCAATCATCAACATAATAAATATATCGATCCTACAGTCTTCCCACTTAGTTTTACCCCAATCAACTAGACACTGAGCCGACAAAAAAAATTTGTTGTCTAGCAACCCTTTCATTTTAAAATAAGTTGTCAAACAGTCTGCATAAGTAAAGAAGCAACAATGATCTGAAGTCTTCTGGTTGCTGACTTGCAGCGTCCACTGGTTGCAGGAACCAACTTTACGCTGCCTGCAAGCTCAACCAACATAAAATTGAGAAAGCTTTTTAAAGATATAATTTATGATAAACAGCAAAGAATAATTAATAACTTTATCTCCAAAATCCATACATAGGAAATGAGTGTTAAAGCAATTGTTGTTTCTGAGGCCTACGTTTGGTATCTTACTTTTGAATTTCACCATGAGCTAGCACACTAAAGCATCTAGCTGCATAATTTAATCTCCCATTTGTTCCTAGCAGCCTCTGCTTTTATTTCGTTTTATTTACTATCATTTTGAGCATTCTATAAATAAACTAAATTTATCACATATGAATCATAAATCAAGGTATTTGACTACAAGAGCTAAGAGTAAAAGTAACACATATCTACAGCAAAGTGTATGTGACCTTGTTCTGAATACATTCAATGAATTTTCACCTGTTCAACTGAAATTTGCAAGCACCCAAGTAGCAATTTCTTTTTAATCAAAACTACCATATGTTCTCAACTGAATTGTCATGTTAAAACTTGGAAAAAAGTTCATAACAAACGAAATCAAGGTGAAGCCAATTTTTCATGAGTTAAATCACAATGATTGTCATACAAAACACTCACATAACTAGACACTATAAGATATTAGCTGTGCACAGTTCAAAATAAAGTTTCAAACAAAAAGATACTTAAATACTTCTATGTAACCCAACCTAACATTAATTCATACCTATTTTAAACTTATAGTACTGCGCAGCAATACCATACTTTTATTATAATATCTAGTCAAAGGACAGTCAATTATTAAACAAATAATTGCAGGCTTAATCATAGACGGAACTTGAACATTTTTTTGGGGAGGGTCGAATTTATTTTAGGAGGGCCGAATCGGAGATTTTTTTATAACCTCAATTAAATTACCCCTAAAACCTATAATATTTACACTAGGTGCCACTAATTTTGAGGTGGCCGGGCCCTCCGGGTCTCTATGAAGGTCCGTCCTTGGGCTTAATGTCATTTAGAACCCATGATTTCACTTCCAAATATATAATGCGGAACAAATAATATGTATTATACATAGACAAAGTACTACTTCTTATCAATATAAATGAATGCTTAACCGTTGCCCAAAACATGAGTGCGAAAGAAGAAGGTGATTATTTGCAGGTCTATGATTTTTTTCTTAGTATTGCATTTCACCTTGAGTTTGCATACATTAGCTAGTTATCTTATTTGTATAACGTATTCAGAACATTAAATTATAAGTTTCAAGGCATGCGATAAATAGTGTGAGTGGTAATATTATAAAAATGATTAAAATGAGTAAACTTACAGGCTTTCATATCTGTTAGCTTTAGGCTTGGCTTCAGGTTTGGCTTTAGGTTTAGAGTACTGAAAAATTGAAATAATGTTAGCTATACATCACAAATCCATTCAAAAACGTAATCAAAACAGCATTCACTGGCAACTGATAATGAAGGCAGTTCATAACTTCCGAGCTCTAACTAAAACACAGCAACTTGCATTTGATTTTAAAAAACAACATTAACAATCAAAATAGTCTTTTTACTAATATATCAACACAACATTACAATCATATATTCAAAAAGAATTAAGTTAACTTTATTGTATATTAGTTGATGATAATATATCGCAATGCACTTTATCTAGATAAGTTTACTCTATTCTTTGTTTCATGTACCCTCTTCCAATAGGACAAACTATACTCAAAGTCTCCCTACACATGTCACATACAAATCAATCAGTGATCTAAGTTGAAACATGTCTGTTAGTTACTTTATGGACTCCAAGCTTTAAAATAATAGCTAAAACACCGCAGTCCCTAAGAGGGTACCTTACTAATAGACAATTTAACCCATTTTTCCGCTTTTTCTAACTTACGACCTTATTATTGGGGTGTCTAAGCTAATGTTTTGCGCTTAGACATATATTTCATAAGAAACTTATGGCTTATGAATGATAAGTTCATAAGTCCTTGATTAGCGTTTCAGATACTTTACTGTACTTAGTGAGGCAAATTTCAATCCCATATATATATAACATATATATATATATATCCTTATCATACCTCTTGCCTCCACCGCCGCTTTCAAATAAGCTCATCCACAATAAGTTATCAAAATCCCCACATATAAGCTCATCATATGCCAACCAGCTCAATAAAACACAGTAGCTCATTTTGCTTCCTATCAGCCCTTATAACAGCGGTGCTTGGAAAAAAAAGCAGTTTAAAATTATATCAAAGTATGTCAAAATCAACAAGTATCAGTCTTAAAATCACCCTCCAAAGATATATTAGTTATTTGCCCCTATGTTCCCGCGATATTCCTATTATTTGTGGCCCTGCATTTAAAAGAATATGAAAATGATATAAACAAATAATAAAGTAAATCACATAAATAAAATGAATGATAATGTAATGTAATGTTTTGTGTTCAGATTTTACCATGATTTTGAAAAGTTAAATTTGTTTGTTAATGAGCGCTTAAGTAATGGAGATGAAAATGAAAAGTGAACTGTTGCGGTAGGAAAGCAAAATCAAAAGACATAAATGCCCAAAATGCTAGAACTGGTTAAGGTGAAGAAAAATAATGTCTCGGTAATGTGTTTTATTTTAGTATGAAAAAAAAAAAAAAAAAAAAACCAACCTACTTAACAATGTTACTTTAAAACTTGTTAATAAAAGGACTTGCTACGCACTTGGGCATTCTTGATTAAAGTTTAGGCACCAACAAAAATGACACCGATTAATTGAAGGAAAAAAATGATCTCAAAATATGAAACAATATGTACCAAGCTGTTTTTACAACTGTTCATTTTAAGTCATATCATTCAATTAAAAAATTGACAGACAACTTTTAAAGTAACATTGTTAAGTAGGCTTTTTTTATTTATTTATTTTTTTTCATACTAAAATAAAACACATTACTGAAACGTTATTTTTCTTCACCTTAACCAGTTCTAGCATTTTGGGTTTTTATGTCTTTGATTTTGCTTAGCCCAACCTCTCTTTTAACCCTAGTTCACTTTTCATTTTTCATCTCCATTACTTAAACTGCTCATTGCAGTGCTACAGAACTCTTCAACCCCAAAAAACAACAAATTTAATATCTGTCAAAATCATGGTAAAATCTCAACACAAAACATTACATTACATTATCATTCATTTTATTTATGCGTTTTACATTATTATTTGTTTATATCATTTTATGATATTCTTTTTTTAAATGCAAATTTTGGCCAAAGAAGGATAAGCCACAGACATCATAATTTAACCGGGGCAAGTCTCGTGGAGGAAGGTAAATTTAATATCTTTGGGTGATTTTAAGTTTGATTTGTTTATTTTGACTTATACTTTGTTGAATATAATTTTAGCTCTTTATTGGACTTATTTGCTTATTTTTATCCATCTTATTTCTTTCTGGTTTATTTTAAAACTTTATGTTATAGAGGGTCTTTATTTAGGCATATTTGGAGGGCTTATTAGCTTATGTATCTAAAATGAGCTTACTCAAGTGTTTTATTAAGCTTATATGGTTGGGCATATGATGAGCTTATATGCGGGGATTTTGATAAGCTTATATTTTGTGGCTTATAAGCTTATTTGAGGACGAGTGTGCTTATGCAAGGAGTCTTATAAGAAAAAGATTTTGATTTAAGGATATATATATGTTCATGCACTTTAAAAGAATATTTGAGGACGAGTGTAAATTTACCTCACTAAATACAGTTACACTACTGGACGACGTCACTTGCACACCGTGGCTCGCGTTTTCGTGTCAAATGATCCTTTTTTTACTTCTTTTGAGTAAAGCTAATTAAAGGGTCTTTAGAGAAACGGGTTTATGGGCTGTTTAAGTGTTTGGTTTTGAGTGAGTGTATTGGAAGTTGTGGGTGTTGCCATTATTGCAATGTTTCTTTAAGTGGTTTGAGATGTGCGCGTTAAGGGGTTTTATATAGATGGGAGATTGGTCTAGAAACATGACGTGTATGATTTTAGCAATTTGCAAGAGATAGACAAAGTTGTTACAATTTGTTGAGGTAGTTTTATGTGGAAATAGCGACTGGACATGCATGGTAATACAATAATCACAAATTCACAATGGTTGTGTTGCCGCAATATTTGTGAGACCTTGTGAAAATTGGAATCAAAGAAACTATATTTTTTAGCATGTAGCTTCGACTTTTAAGAAAAGATTCAAAAAGGAACTTGAGCTTATGAAAATGTAAATTTTAATTTTTGCTATAATATGTTTAGTGTTCTTTAAATAAATGAAAATAAAATAAAATACGTGGGGAAGTGTATGAAGACACTAGAATCTCGTGTTATAGGAGAGAGAGGGTTGTTTTGGTGTTGTGATGGATTCTAGTGTTATGAGAAAAAGTGCTGATGTGGTAGCACTTTGCTTCACGATACCAGCGGGACGGCTTCAGAATACCTAGTCCTCTTAAAATTGTTGTTACTAGATCAACAAAAGAGCCAAAACATACACAACAATAACAATCGAGAACACCCACCCTATTCCCCTCCGTACCCTATATATCTGTAAGGTAGTTTATTGTGCTTCAAATCAAATAAAAAAGTGTGAGAGTACCGAACTATTAGTCTTTCTTGTTGGGGATAGTTTATTTTTACTTGCTCCTTATTGTGTTTCGCAAAAGCTATTTGAACACTTTGATGGTGTATGGATATGCTATAAAGCTATTTACCAACATAAGCTTGTTGTGTCCTTATCCCCAAGGTTCAAGTTAAATTTCTTTCTAGCAGAAAATGAATTTATTTATTTTTTATTTATTTTTAATGTAAGGTTTAAACTTTAACCTAGGCTATATTGAGGTGCTTTTGAGAATTCTCTAACTTTTTATTGACGGTCTACATTTATTGTCCACACTTTAAACAGACACGTAAACCATTTCCATGTTTGTTGCATTAATCAACTATACATTTATTGTCCACATTTTTAAACAATGCAGAGGCTCTTTTCTATATTGGTGTAAGCTTTTAATGTAAAAGAGTGCATGGACCATGTCTAGGTACATCTCTGGTTTATAATAGCGAATCTCTACATAGTGCATGGACCATGCCTAGTTTACTTCTGGACGTGGTCTGGTTCTCGCTTGCATCCTTCTTGCTTTTCATTCGCATTATACAGCTATGGGTTAATGGGTATAACTTGCAATGCAATTATCCCGATTAATGAACTTGATCTCTTCAATTATTCCCTCAGCATATTTCTTTATAGTTTATATTTTAATCATATACCAGATACATTACTTATATATACTAGGTACTAAAATAATTGGAAAATTGAAATCTCACTTTAAAGCTACATCTAGAAAAGATGAAAATTTGTGATGTGATAAATGCTTCTACCAACTAGTTATACAAACAATAACATTTTTCTTTCTGACATGACTTAATTTGAAAACTTATAGAGTTTCGCGTGTGATGTGCAAAGGGACTCCCGACATGAGAATCGCGGTCTCCTTCTATAATAGACGATGAGTGAGTACGGAAACTTCAAGCCCTCAAATTCAAGTAAATGCAAATTGACTACTATTTATATTACAAAGGATAGAGAATAGCACAAAGGCATTGATAAATTATTCAGCATTTTTTTTAACGGCAACATGAATTTTATCTAAAACAGAACAAAAGATAATGTACACGTCCATAAAAAAGCTGAAACATAAAGGTTCTCATCTAATTATATACTTGGTGTTATTTTTCCTATTTTCTCTTATTTCATCTTGATGTTGTTACTTTTATTGTTGTTTCTAAGTAAAAAAACTTACACGCTTAATGGACCTACGGTTAACGTTGAACAATTTAAAAGGTATAAAGCCTTCGAAATCTTTGTCTTTTGTTGATCAGTAGACTTTGGGCACATTATTAGAGGTTGTTCTCATTATTTATTTATTTTGATTATAACAGGTATGATTATCACATGGACAGTACTCGTTGTCTAAAGGTATCTATAAGATGCAAATATGGGGTATGTGTTGGAATTTTAGAACTACGTTAGCCAAATAACGCATACGAGTACGCAGCGGAATTTGGATCTAGTTTATGCAATTAGGTTAACACGTATTTAATAATAAAAGGTAATTGAAAACTAATCTTTGGCGATTAATGCACGCAAGTGAACGAACAAGAATACCAATATAAAACCCAAAGTATTTAAAGTAGATACCTCTACGAGTATCACACACAAACACATAAACCGAGCACGTTCGATAAAAAGCTAGTCGAGAATGTTTAACCCATCAACACCTTGATTAACTTGAATACCACGAACTAGGAAAACCCAAAAACCAATTCTTATTTTCTGCCCAAGAAACTAATTCTGTTTGAGAACAAAATTATGTTCCACCTGATATCGGACAAAGTTGTCCAATAAATTCTCCTTTTTCTGTCCGAGGAAAAACCCACAAACAAACAGATTCCAATCTTTACTGCTACGATTGAGGACATGGAACAAGCAGAAAAACAAAAATCTAAATACTTCTTGGATCAAAGATGCAAGCTTTGGAATTTAAAACCAAACTCAAAACCTAATCGGATCTTGATCTAAAATCTGATCAGTTAGATACCAAGGGATGGAAAACAGTTTGGCAGGAATCTTGGAGAATATACAATCATGAGTTAGGGATATGTATTTTTAGTCGTACACTTTGAAGCATGCGTTTATTTGTTTTTATATCTCACAACACAAACATAAATATGGGCTTTAAACTTGTGTCTCAAGCTACAAAACATACACCCCCGATCAGATGAAAGAATTGAAAGGTTTTATGGATATTTAAATAATAGTATGTCCGGATTCGAACTCGAGACTTTGGGATTGCACACATTACGTATGAGAATTGATGTAAATAATTAATATAAATAAAACGTTATTATTATTAATTATTAGTCACGAAATAAAACATAACGATAGTTAAATAATTAACGAGGTTTAGCTAACGGTCGTTAAATATTAACTATAAGGACTAGAGATGAAATTACAAATCGGGAAAGTTCTAGAATCCCTTTGGGATTAGTTTGGCCGATCGGTTTGGGTTTCCAAACCCAATACCACACAAACTTGGTCACCAAGTTAAGTTACTTATAAATACAATTCATTGTATTCATTCACAACTTAATCTTGGATCACCAAATAACCTAATTTCTCCTCTCCTCTCTTTGTGTGGCCGGTCGAAACTCCCTCACTCAAGGGGTTTTCGATTTTGCTTAACCCAAAGACACAAGTGTTGGTTTATTTGTGATTCAAGGAACTAGCTTTTCCACATCAAATCGCTATTAATACGTGTGTACAAGAACGAAGAGCAAGCACGCTTGAGCTTGTGTATTCCTTGGTGGTCGATTCTTTTGGGTCGAATATTATAAACCCTAAAGTTAGGGTTTTGGGTTTTGGTTCTTGATTAATCAACGTTTGATTCTTGAATTGCTAAAAGGTATGCATTTCTTGTTTGGTTAATTAATTATATATATTATTCCTATTTGCTTCCGCTGCATGCTTTGATGATGTTATTTGTTTTATATATAATTGTTATGAGTATAAAATTCCAACAGTGGTATCAGAGCCGTTAATATGATGTAATTAATTACCGAAACACATAAAAATTGAATCTTTATGATTATATGCATGCTTTTTATGGTTTCTAGGGTTTTGAATTCGAAACCCTAATTTTTTATGTATAGGGTCGATTACCCTTTATTTATTTAATTAGGTTTTAATTTTGTAAAACTTGTAGAAACCCTAGGATTGCATGTTAATTTTATGTGGTTAATTAATGAATAATTGTTATGTGCCATGTAATATGCGTATCTTGGGTGATAATTGTTATGCGGAATCTATGGTGGAACATGCATGTTTTGCCATGGAATATTGTTTATTGTTATGCTATAAATTGTTTAGTTGATACACACATGTTTTATTTATTTAATAATTATCAAATTGGGGAAGACCTCAATTATAACTAATAAAAATTCGTTACGTGCTAATTGGTATATTATTAACTTTGGCTTACGCAATCGACTTGTCGATGTATGTGGCTCATCTACCTTGTAGGTGAAAGCCCTAGTTAATATATGCATTATTTACGCCTAGAATTGTTTATTAGAGTTTATTGAAATAATTATGCATGTGGCTAATTGTTTTTACATATGTTAAATTGTTTAGTTATATGTTTATATTATTTGAGTGTGTTTAATTTTTATTAAAGTGCCTTTTGTTTATATAAATTGTTTGACATGTTAGTAAGCAAAAAGGGTTTTTTGGAATAGAAAATTAAATAGACTAAATAATGGCGAAATTGATTTGTTATCTAAGAATAATTCTTGAACTTTTAATCGATTGATGCGACTGTACTAAATGGTTAGAACGGCTCACCTACTAGAACAAACTATAAAGGGGTTATTTAAGAAGTGAGCACAGTCTCACTGAATGGATGTCTAAGGTTATGCTTTGCGCTTACACGGTCCTCGCCCTCTGTGAGTTCGATTGGAGCTACCTAGTATAACCATTCAATGTACGAAGCATCTTAGTGCAAAGTTGTAAGTTTCTCAACGTATCGATTAAAACTTTGTAGAATTCAATCTTAGCAATTAAAATCTGAATGTAAGTTTTTTTCGAAAATTTTATGTCATAAAGTTGTATGCATGCTTCTTTATACATAAGTTTTGATTACACGTCAAAAATTGTACCCTTTAAATTTAAGTTTATGCCATCTAATGATATGAAACACTTGAATTTGTAATTTAGTTATGTGAGACCTTGATCTAGATTACAATAACGAGGTGAATTATTTTGTTGTGTGAGACCTCAGCTTTATGATTTGCAGTTTCTAAATTAGACAACTTAATTAAGTTAGTTAGTGAGACCTATGACTTAAGGCATGAGATGGGATGAAACATGCTTACGTTTTGCATTAATTGTTTTGGCAAAATTGTAAATCCCATAACTTTTGGAATTGAAAACTTGTTTGTCAATTATCGTTTTCAACGATTACCTATTCTATACTTTCACCACTAGCAGATCAACTGATGTGGTGAAACTATGATAATGAGGATCCAAAATTCAAGGAAAATTCTATGGTTAATATGAATATTGACCAAAGGGTATTTTATTTTCTTGAATGTTTACTTATCGAAAGTACTAACTTTTGAACTTTTATTTCTGTAGAAATAGCTCAAGCTGAATCTATCTGCACTAGCCTCGTCGTTCAAATCTATGTTTGATCGAGAGAAATTGACTGGTTGCGCGAATTTCAATGATTGGTATCGGCAACTAAGAATTGTCTTGAGGGTTGCCAAAAGACTCAATTATTTGACTACGCCTTGTCCTCCTGAACCTGCAGCTGATGCTACTGCTGAAGCACGAGCTGCATGGCAATCTGAGTATGACAAGTATAATGAGGTCGCCTGCATTATGCTCGGGAGTATGAACTCAAGCTTGCAAAAGCAATTTGAGAACTACTTTCCTAATCTCATGCTTGAAGAATTGCAAAGGTTGTTTGAAAAGCGTGACTGTAGAGCTGTATGATTTGATAGATGCTCTTCATAGTTGCAAGCAATGAGAAGGGAAACCTGTAGCGCCTGGAAATGATGAGTTACATGGACCAGCTGGGCGTCTTAACTATGTCTACCCCAATGACATACAAATTGGCCTTATCAACAGATCCCTTAACAAGGAGTTTGATGGTTTCGTGCGCAATTACAATATATTGCACGGGGAAGACGTCATGTGAGGTACATGCAATGCTCATTGATTACGAAAAAGGTTTGCCCAAGAAGGCCTCTACACCTGCGGTTTTGACCATCCAGAAGGGTAGAATTTCTAAGCCTAATAAGCCGCTAGCGAACAAGAAAGGGAAAGGTAAGGGAAAAGCTGATAAGGGAAAACAAGTTATGACTTATCAGCAAGAACCCAAGAAGTACCCTCCCAAGAAGCGTGAGAATCCAAAGAAGGATATGGCTTGTCATCACTGCACCGAGGTTGGACACTGGAAGAGGAATTGTCCACTGTACCTTGATGAGTTGCGCAATAAGAGGTATAGAAATACTGGCACTGTGCCGATGCTTCAGTACTCTTTTGATGATAGAATTATTTGCTTTTCCTCATAAAATAAATTCCTGGGTATATGATACTGGATGTGGTATTCACATATGTAATACACTGCAGGACTTAGAGGAGCAAGGAAGCTTGCCTATGGAGCAATACCGCACGTGTGTAATGGAGCACATGCGATCGTTGAAGCTATAGGCACGTTTGATTTAGTTTTACCTTCGGGTCTAGTACTGTCATTAAACGATTGTCATTACGCACCTTCCATTGTTAGGGGTGTCGTTTCCGTTTCCTTGTTAAAAGATATTGGTTTCGTTCATGCATTTACTGATTATGGAATTTCGGTTTCTTTAAATGGTGTTTTTACTTTAATGTTATTCCAGTAAATGGTGTGTTTGAAATTGATTTGCATGATAATGTGAATGATAAAAATAATTATGTCTTTAGCATCAATAATAAAAGAATCAAAGGTGATTTGGATTCTTCATTTCTTTGGCATTGTAGACTTGTTCATATAGGCAAGAAACGCATGCAACAGTTGCAACACGATGGGCTTTTGCAAGACATCAATGATGAATCATTTGATAAATGCGAATCTTGCATATCTGGGAAGATGACCAAGAAACCCTTTACAAATAGTTTAGAAAGGGCTTCTGATCTTATTGGTGTGATACATACTTGACGTATGTGGACCACTAAGACATGTGTCAAGAAAGGGTGCTAGCTACTTCTTAACCTTTACTGATGATTTCGGTCGTTATGGTTATGTTTATTTACTTAAACATAAACATGAAGTCTTTGAAACATTTAAGGTTTTAAGAGTGAAGTAGAACTGCAACTAGGAAAGAAGATTAAAGCTCTTCGATCCGATAGAGGTGGTGAATATTTAAGCCAAGAGTTTAAAGATTATCTTGCGAGTGTGGTATCGTCCAGCAACTCACATCTCCATATACTCCACAACAAAATGGTGTATCTGAGAGAAGGAATCGTACATTGCTAGACATGGTGCGATCGATGTTTAATCTTACAACTCTTCCCTTATCCTTTTGGGATTATGCTTTAGAAACTGTTGTTCGCATATTGAATATGGTTCCAACTAAGAAGGTTGATAAGACTCCTTATGAAGTGTGGTATGGGAAAGCTCCCAACTTGTCTTACTTAAAGGTCTGGGGTTGTGAGGCGTTTGTTAAACGTGACTCTGATGATAAGCTGCAACCTAGATCTGTTAAGTGTATCTTCGTAGGATACCCAAAGGAAACTATGGGTTACTACTTTTACTTTCCACCCGAAAACAAAGTAATTGTTGCTAGGTATGGAGAATTCCTTGAAAGGGATCTCATATCTCATGAATTCAGTGGGAGAGTTTATGATCTGGAAGATGATCTAGAAGATACAACACATTTTGAAAACACTAGCCAACCTCAAGTAGAACCTGAAAGTCGGGCGTTCCACCGAGATTGAAGTGGTTCCCATTCGTAGATCTTCAAGAACTACGCGTGCACATGAGCGTCTATGTCTCAACGTAGAAGCTGAGGAATATATGTTAGGGGATATTGGTGAACCTGCTAACTATAAAGCTGCCATGATGAGTCCTGAAAAGGAAAAATGGCGAGTTGCAATGAATGGGGAAATGCAATGCATGAAAGATAATGAAGTCGGATAGAGGTTGACTTACCTCCAAATGCTAAGGTAGTTGGAAGTAAGTGGCTCTTTAAGATAAAGACTGACATGGATGGCAATGCACACACCTATAAAGCTCGTCTTGTAGCTCAAGGTTATACTCAAACCTATGGGGTAGACTACGAGGAGACATTTTCTCCAGTAGCAGACATTAGAGCTATTAGGATTCTTATAGCCATAGCTGCGTACTATGACTATGAGATATGGCAAATGGATGTAAAAACTGCCTTCTTAAACGGTCGCCTAGATGAGGACATCTATATGGCGCAACCTGAAGGGTTTGTGAATCCAAAGTTACCGAAGCGTGTATGCAAACTTCAAAGATCCATTTATGGATTGAAGCAAGCATCAAGACAATGGAACAAGAAGTTTGATGAAGAAATCAAGAAATTTGGTTTCACTCAAAATCTTGATGAGCCATGTGTGTATCACAAAGCTAGTGGGAGTAATGTTATTTTCCTTGTCTTATATGTCGAGGACATATTGATCATGGAAAAGACATTCCAAGTATGCAAGATGTAAAGTCTTATCTTGGAGAGTGCTTTTCTATGAAGGACTTAGGGGAAGCAGCATTTATTTTGGGAATCAAGATCTACCGAGATAGATCAAGGCGGTTAATTGGACTAAGCCAAAGTGCTTACATTGATAAAATATTGAAGAGATTCAGTATGCAAAATTCCAAGAAGGGATATTTGCCAATGCAAGTTGAACATGGCTTAAGTAATAAACTATGCGCGTCAACACCTGAAGAGGTGGCTTACATGAATAAAGTTCCTTATGCTTCGGCTGTAGCCTGTAGGATCTATCATGTATGCTGTAAGATGTACAAGGCCTGATGTGGTGTTTGCACAAAATATCACCAGTCGGTATCAACAGAACCCAGGTGTGAAACACTGGCAAGTTGTTAAAAACATTCTTAAGTATCTAAGGGCTACTAAAGAAATGTTTCTAGTGTATGGAGGAAATCCAGATGCGGAACTTGATGTTACAGGTTTTTGCGATGCGTCTTTCCAAACTGATAAAGATGATACGAAGTCTCAAACTGGTTATGTCTTTATCATTAATGGAGGAGCAGTTGACTGGAAGAGCAAGAAGCAAACAACGGTTGCAATGTCTATTACAGAATTTGAGTACATAGCTGCTTCAGAAGCTGCGATGGAAGCTGTTTGGATTAGGAAATTCATTTCGGGACTCGGAGTAATGCCCTCAATCGAATTACCTTTAAATGTGTATTGTGACAACTCTGCTGCAATAACATTTGCCAATGAGCCTGGAGTCATGAAGGGCGCCGGACATTTTCCTCGTCGATATCACTATGTTCGAGAACAAGTCGACATAGGTGAAATCAATCTACTCAAAGTTCATACAGATGATAATCTAGCTGATCCCTTTACGAAGCCTTTGCCAAAAGAAAAACTTACTGACCATGCTGATGGGATAGGTCTTCGTTTAGCTAGTAGTTTCATGCAGATCAATGATTAGTATTTGGATAAAGGATGTTATGAACAAATATTACTTTAATGAAATAAAATATTTGTTTATGTTTATTTTTCATTTTCTTAATATTATATCCTATATTTGCATGTTTAATCCATGAATGACTTATGTTATTCTAAATAGTCCGTTGTCGATCAATGATATGGGAATGTCATTGAATTAAGACAAATATGAGTTTTGGTAGAATATACTTTTAAAGTATATTGATGCGTGGGACATACCAGATTCACATGATATTCAATGAATTGAATATAGGACTCATCCCAACTTTACATGATGATACTTTATGGATCTTTGTCATTAAGTATATCATGAAGTGTTTATCCTCAGACTTGAGATATCAGATAACTGATATGAATGTAGTGCATTTGTGTAAGATAGTCTAACGCTATCCGTAACCGGTAGTTATAAGGGCTATTTTCGGAAGTGTTGCAAAGTTCATGAGTTATGTTTGTAGTCAAGAGAATTTGTTCCTTTGAATTTGTTTCAAAGCATAATACTATATTTGGGCCCCTCGTAGGGTTGACAAGATGTTTGTATGGCCATACCCAAGATCTATCTGGAATACGTTCAGATGATTTGGTAATCTTGTTCAATCAAATACAACGAGAAACAGAATGTTAACTTATGAAATGACTTGATCCATATTCATAGTTAATGTAGTATTAGTAACAAAAGGATAAGTAAAAATGATGAATCATTAAATGGTTTTTTCCAGGAGACGATACTCGATTCGATCGGGGCTTGCGTGTGAAAGCTAGACTAACCAATGTCATTACTATATTTAGTAATATCCAAGTGGGAGCTGAAAGGTTTTATGGATATTTAAATAATAGTATGTCCGGATTCGAACTCGAGACTTTGGGATTGCACACATTACGTATGAGAATTGATGTAAATAATTAATATAAATAAAACGTTATTATTATTAATTATTAGTCACGAAATAAAACATAACGATAGTTAAATAATTAACGAGGTTTAGCTAACGGTCGTTAAATATTAACTATAAGGACTAGAGATGAAATTACAAGTCGGGAAAGTTCTAGAATCCCTTTGGGATTAGTTTGGCCGATCGGTTTGGGTTTCCAAACCCAATACCACACAAACTTGGTCACCAAGTTAAGTTACCTATAAATACAATTCATTGTATTCATTCACAACTTAATCTTGGATCACCAAATAACCTAATTTCTCCTCTCCTCTCTCCCTCTTTGTGTGGCCGGTCGAAACTCCCTCACTCAAGGGGTTTTCGATTTTTCTTACCCAAAGACACAAGTGTTGGTTTATTTGTGATTCAAGGAACTAGCTTTTCCACATCAAATCGCTATTAGTACGTGTGTACAAGAACGAAGAGCAAGCACGCTTGAGCTTGTGTATTCCTTGGTAGTCGATTCTTTTGGGTCGAATATTATAAACCCTAAAGTTAGGGTTTTGGGTTTTGGTTCTTGATTAATCAACGTTTGATTCTTGAATTGCTAAAAGGTATGCATTTCTTGTTTGGTTAATTAATTATATATATTATTCCTATTTGCTTCCGCTGCATGCTTTGATGATGTTATTTGTTTTATATATAATTGTTATGAGTATAAAATTCCAACAAGAATTAGACCCAAGGCTTTTCAAACAGTCCCATTTTGAAAGTTAAAACAACTCAATGGGTCAAGTATCATGATCGGGTTACATGCATGCAATATGGATCGACTAATGTATATTCAAGTATTTATACGTTCGACACGTACTCTCGTGTTTATCGTGTGTGCCCCCATAGGCTCACACACTTTTAGCGTTTACGTGTGTTTTAAACTCTCACAAACCAATAGCTCCCACTTGGGAGTTGGAGTGTTGAATGACACACAAAACTAACGACGGAAACGCCTAGCAACGCTCTCACTCGCTTTTTAACTAAAAGTGTCTGAGATGTAGTTTCATAAAATCTTCTCAGTAGCATGGTTATTAATGTCTTGCTTTTAATCATCCTTTGTTATAGATACCGTCAAACCATGGATATGGATCCTAACTCATTCCATATAGTTTAACCATTTAGAATCTCGTTATAGATTTTGATTCAGATATACAAAATGTAATCAAAAATCATCTTGCATTACCCTTTAGGTTTGGCCAAAAAATTATCTGATTAAATCTAGAAAGGGCCCATGGTGTCTTTCTGCACATATCAAGTGGAGTAACAAATTCTTTATTGACTACAAGTGTTGTGGATGTTGCTACACAGCACTACGAAATATAGCCTTCATAACTACCTTATTCAGATACCGTTTTGCGTATACTTACAAAAAGTGATATCCACACATAACAGAACTTGCTTGCATCTCAAGTCTAAGGACGATTTTAACAAACCATTTTCAATATTTTACTTATGACAAGGATCCAAAAGTAAATGTTTGAAAGTTGGGGTATCCAATATGCATCCCTTGTGAATACACATGAGTTTGGCGGGAACAATCCAAATTCTCGTTACAATATAACCAACACTCACATTTGCCTTACATAACAATATTCCCATATTGTTAACCGAAAATGGACATATTTAGAACAATAAAATCATTCAAGGATTAAACATATAGGATAACAATTATTATATGAATGAATAACAAATACCAAGTATCTTTATTCATCATAAAGTAAAAATTGTCTTTCAATTCCAATTATCCAAATACTAAAACAGATATGCATGAAACTCATTTAGTAAGTTGAAGCCTAATGTTTCCAACATTCTCAACCTTTCTTTACAAGAAAAACTAAATAGTCATCTGAGTAAACTTTTCGAATACTTGTTTCAAATTTCACATATAGTGAGGGATTTGAAATATAAGATGAGTGTCTTATCTCATATGCTCATACTATTGCAAGAGTTATAGTATGGAGATGTCGTCCTACCTTGCATGAGGTATTAGAAGTCAACGACATACTGACAGTCATCTTTACAGTTTCTAATGTAAAGTATTCTCATTCCTTAATGTGTAATGCATCAATGCTTTATGTTGAGCATAACTAGTTAGCAGATTTATCATAAAAGATGAAATCCTACTACGACTAGTATTAATAATCCTCTAGCATCATTTGTACTTATACAACACTTATGATTTATAATTCGTAAACATCTATATTAACAATATTCTAAACACTCTTATTTAGATATTATTGTTGTCAGCTCATCTTGTTCTTGAACAAAAGCAACAACTAGTCCCATACACAATATAATATATATGATAAGGTTTTAAAATGTACCTTTTTGAGGGGTCATTTAAGCCCTTATTTTATCACTTTTGTAACCGTTATTACTTAATATCGCTCCTTTTCACTTTTTAGGTCTCTTGAAGGCAAATTGCTGTAATGACACTTATTTGGACGAAAAGGTGCGAATATACGAAGAAAATGACCAAAGTCAAGAATCGAGACACTCAGGCTGCTGAAAACATAAGGTGACAGCGTCACTGCTTATCTGCGACGCTGTCGGAGGATTTTGTGACGGGACAGAAGCCAAAACTCTTATTTTCAAGTGACGGCGTCAAGTTATAAAAGAGTAGGCCGTCGCAACTCAGACGGCCTAGATTCAATCCAGACGGCGTCAGAAGCTGAAGAGGACGGCGTCACAAGCATAAGGTGACGCCGTCGCAAGTCTAACGTGGCCAAGACGAAACCCTAATGACGGCGATCCGACGGCGTCACAAAACATTAGGTGACGCCGTCGCATGTGTAATCTTATATATAGAATCCGAATTTTTCAGTATTTATGTGTAGTCTTTTGGAGTAAAAACCTAAACCGAACCAAGGCTATCTTGTACAGTATTTTAGGGTTCCAAACCCTATCTTACATCAAGATAAGTGCTTTACCTCATTAATACAATTATGTCTTTGATTATTTGTTTGTATGCTTGCATGTTCTCCATGTCCGGCTAATTTACTTTTGTGTTTGCTTAGGGAATATGAAACTTAATTATTGAATATTGATTGGTTGTCTCTTATCTTAGTTTGTTAATGATCTAGTAATTAGATAGGTCATTCGTTGTGTACTTAATGCTTGATTAAATCTTTGTGAACCTTAGAATATAACTCCTTGAGTAGTTGTAAGCTAAACCATCCAAAGAGTGCCTTAGAGTAAGAGTTTATTATCCCTAGTGGGTTTTGTAGATGAGACCCTTTGGTAAGTTCAAAGAGTTAGGGAGAAACGCATACCCTACAACTTTAGACACACAACGCAATTAAGAATAAGGACGTGACAATTCAACCACCAATAGGAGATAATTAAGGAGTAGTAAAACCTAAGTAAACACATCTTTAAACTATCATACGATCACACAATAATTAGACATCGACTACATACACCTTAAATTAGATAATTAGATAAGTAGAGTAATCGGTAGAAATACCAACCCCCAAATCCAAACCCCGAGATTCGTACCTTTCAATTTCCTAAAAAACATAAAAAAGATAAAAAAATAATCTTCCTCAACCCCAACCTTAGCGTAGTAACTTCTCACTAGCATTCCTATTCCCCTAGAGAATGATATCAATACCCGTGGCTTACCCTAATACTACACTACAACGATTAGGTTCACTGCCTAGGGTGTTATAAAACTTGCTCGGAGAAAAGGAAGTTCCTTTGACCCCGAACGACGCGTGTAGCGTTATCAAGTTTTTGGCGCTGTCGGGAATAGAATAGCTAGTTAGTAGTCCACCGCGTTTAGGTTTCTTTGCTTGATTCCTATCAAGTAAATTTTTCTCATTTTTTAGCTTTCTCATAGTCTATCCCCCTTCTTCGTGAACTTTCTTCGTAATCCCATCACTTTTCATCATGGAAGGTGATAACCACCCACCATTCATCAACCCAACACCAATTGACCCGCCAAGAGCCCGTACTCTTGGTGAATGCTCGAGACCAAGCCACCTAGGCTATAGGAACACCATTGAGCTTCCCGACCAAGCCCAAACTACGGCCCTGCGATCCGATACCATCCGGTTGGTGCAAAACGGATGTGCATTCCATGGACTTCGATCCGAAGATCCAAATCAGCATCTAAGGGATTTCCTTAAAATTGTCGATTCCATCGACCTTGATGCTACTACTCGGGAGACCACGCGCCTGCGTCTCTTCCAATTTTCTCTACGGGACCAAGCTAGTAATTGGCTTGAGCGACTTCCCGCCGGTTCCATCTCAAGTTGGGATGATCTCACCTCTCGTTTCCTTGCTCAATTTTTCCCACCGGGGAGAACCACTAAACTTAGGAATGACATCTTGATGTTCCAACAACGTCAAAATGAATCTCTCTACGAAGCATGGACTCGATTCAAGGACTTACTTCATAAAGTACCTCATCACGTCATTGATCTTTGGCTTCAAGTCCAAATCTTTTATGATCATGTCAATTTCCCCACCAAGCGATCCATTGACCAAGCGGCCGGTGGAAAACTCAGTGACATCACCGTGGAAGAATCATGGGGTATAATAGAGGACTTTGCTCTCTATGACAACGAAAGTTGGAATGACCCCCGTGAATTGCCCAAAACCGTTAAGGAAATCTCCTTTCCTCCCATTGACTCACAATCTTCCGACCGTAGGATGATCGAACTTGAAGATCAAGTTAAATTCCTAATGAGTTCCTACGAAAACCCTAAGTCTTCACGCCATGTGAACAAAGTTTCTTCCTCGTGTGAGCCGTTTTATGATCCTCATAACACGTGCACTTGCACCCGATCCCCCGAACATGCTTCCGTTGACTACGCATCCTCGCGTACTAATGTAACGGAGGAAGATTCCTACAATACCCCGGACCTAGGAATTTCAATGAAACCCCAGAAGCATGGAAGGGCAAGCCCGACTTCTATTGGGGACAAACCAAGGAATTCACTTCCAATGATTTTTCATGGCCCCCATCCTACGGTCCTAATCAACAAAACATCGAAGGGATGTTGCAAAATCTAGTTTCAACCCAAGAAGCCCAAATAGCTAAGCTCTCGGACCGCTTTAACCAACAACAAGCCGAAATGGATAGGAAGATAGACAACCTTTTGAAAGCCATGACCAATAGTGATAGGAAGGTTAATGCTATCTCAACTCCCGAGCCTTCCGGTGTAGAGATTAAGGACCCAAGTAAGTTAGCTAAACATGTCCAATTCGTTAATACCATCGCCTTAGTGAAACCTAATAGAACCAATGATGAAGAGGACCATACACGTGAGACTAATGAAACAACCAAGGAAGGAGGTGAAGTAGATAATGACTATTTCAATAAGTTTCCTATGGACTTCATAATTGTGGATGGTATTAGCACGGCCATAGACCCTAGCTTGTCCCACGTTATTCTAGGAAAACCTTTCATAGAAAACACCGGGATGACTTATGATCCTTCATTAGGAATAGTGCGATTCAAGGATGAGAACGACGACATAGCTTACCAAATGCCGTTCAAGATTGAGAAGTTCTCATCACTCTCTAATGATGAAAAGGAACTTAAAATATCGGTCTACTATAGTGTTAGGAATTAGAAAATTCCATAGTGAAGTGTTGGTCACCCCAAATATTATCTAGCATAAGTTAGCTCGTAGACTTGTCGTTAGTTAAGTTATTTACTGTTTTATTAGTTTGTTATTAGTCTAGTTTAGCATAGTGCAACACCGTGGAGGAAGGACGGGTCTTTACCCACTGTATGCCTGATCCACAGCCCGTCAGGAGGGCGTTTCATTTGTAACTATAAATACCCCTTCCATCCTTGGAAGGGGTGTGGCTTCTTTGAATCTAACCTTTCATTTGTTTAAGCAACTCTCTTTCAAGAACCTCCTCTCAACTCTCTTCATCTATCTAAAATGGCTTTCTTGTTTAATCATTGTCCTAGACCACCCGAATCATCAAACAACATAAATATTGGATCCTAACAATTGGTATCAGAGCCAGGTTTTGTTGTTTGTTTTGATTCGTGGTTCGATTCATGGTTTTTGATGTGGTTCGTGTATGCGGTTTGGTTGATGGTTTGGATGTTGTTGTTGAATATGTTGTTATGAGCTGATTTTAAATGGTCTTTGTTCATGGTTTAATGTTGTTTAATACTGGTTTTAAGTCGTATCTTCTAAAACAGCATGTTGTTGTTGGTTAACTGATTTTTAACAAGTTTTTAATGGTGCTGATCTTGGTACGTTAACTGGTTTTATGTGTCTAATGTTCTAAACGTTTCGACGAGTCTGGAAATAACGTTTGTGTGTTACAGTTTGTGTACACATCATGATATTCATCTATGCGAGTTGAGGCATGTTCTTCTATGCGAGTTGACTGACTTTTATCAAAGCGAGTTGACAGTATTGACTATCCTCACTCAATGTATTTCTGGATGTGAGTCGTTATAATGTCCAGATACAATGACCATTTTGCGAGTTGTCAAACCTTTCAAACATGCGAGTTGCTGACAATATTAACCATTCATGCGAGTTGTTCTTTAACAATTTCAAAAGCGAGTTGGGAAAAAAAATGCAGGTTATCTTTTGAGTCAAAAACATCACAAGCGACTTGCATTTCGTTTTTTTTATGATGCGACTTGTGTTAATGAAAAAAGCAGATTGAGAGGGCAAAGAAAGCGAGTTGTTGACCCGCATACAAAAACATCATATAACAATGACTCGTCTCATCACACAACGAATTACAAACTCAAACTGAAAAATAGTATCTAAGCAACAAATAGATCTCAGTTGTATCTAGGTTAAG
The DNA here is from genome assembly GCA_910596185.1 of Chrysanthemum makinoi. NCBI lineage: Eukaryota > Viridiplantae > Streptophyta > Magnoliopsida > Asterales > Asteraceae > Chrysanthemum > Chrysanthemum makinoi. The sequence goes on along the minus strand of OU343223.1, from coordinate 58,866,811 downwards.
ATGTCCATATCATATCTTAATCGATTCCAAAACCCTTGATATACAATCATCACAAATCTATTTTATCTTGGACTCAAAAGTAATATTCCAATATCCTCACAAATCTAACAAGACTCTAAAGGAAAAACAAATGAAACCATATTCACCGATTCAAGACTCAAAACTCAAACATGTTACAAGAATCGATCTCAGCCTTGTATTTTGTGTCAGGTTCTTCAAACTCATAGATACTATATGTCACAAGGATTAGTACAATTTTAAGTAATAATCTGGGGAATTTTACTTCATGATCAAGTTTGGCATATCGGGTTTACTTCTCCATGTTGTCACAGCAACAGCCGACAGAATACGTGAATGATGTGTGTACCAAAGTGTTTATTGGACGGTTTATGATTTTTTTGGATAATGAACCGTTGATGAACCACTGCATGTTCTCCTAAAACAGATATTCACCGAAACCAAAGTTGCCATAACACATTCAAGCTAACATTGTTTCCGGTTTTGTCTTGATTTTGTAAAATCCCGCGAAAGAACCTATTTCTCGGTTTGAATCATAGACTTGTAAAATCCCGTGACAATGGAAACATCCTGGTAATAGTAAAGTGCATTTCCGGATCTATCTTACGGTTTACTCTTGGTTTTGTAAAATCCCGCGAAAGAAATTATTTTTCGGTTTAAACCATAGAGTTGTAAAATCCCGTATTGATGGAACCATCCTGGAGAAAAGGAAAGTGTATTTCGGGATCTTTTCTGATGCTGGTGCTACGGTTTCTGCTTCGAAGAAGGGATAAAAGGGTGTACTTCATGAATTGGGTGTTTGTTTGGATATTCGTCATGGCAGTTTGGTTATTACTTGGTTTTACGGGGGTATGTGCTTTTAACCATGGTCGGGATGAAAACCATTATCAGAGTTCACTTAAAACATCAAAGGAGGCTAGATTTGAGCTTTTAACCAGAAGATGTGACAACGGAGTTAATTCACTATTATTTATTTGAGGTTGAAGTGAAATATTACGGGCGAGTGTACTTAGTATCTGAAGGTATCGGGGATGGATGGATGAAGATTCTTCAAGATCCTTGTTCAAGCTTATCTTTAAAAATGAAGACTTGGAAATCTAGTTATTGTTGGGTGTATTTTACCTTTTCTTTTACCACTTGGGGGAATTGGGCTCTTACCACTACAAAATAACTATCACTTTAAGGAGTTACGTTGTAGTGCTCAGTGTCACATTCAATTGTGGATTTTCAAGAGGTAATGTACGTCTTATACTTGATGGTTGGTTGGTTGAAGAGTATAGAGTACATAGAGAGTACTTAGAGATGCTAATGGAAATCGGCACCGATCTTTGTTACATATGTGCAAGTTTAAGTCACGAGTTCGGGGTAGTTTACTTCAGGGTCAAATTCATCATATTGGGTTTTCTCCATCAGCTGTCACGACAAAGAGCCTACTGAATGATAATGGGGTTGATTACTAGTTTGCCAAGAGTAGATGAAAAGAGAGAGATTATGACGTTTGAATACTTCAGTTCAAACCCCGTTCTCTAAAGAAAAGAAAAGTGTACGTGTCAGTGCGCTTTATCTTCTGAAGAAGAGAAATCTTCTTATTAATGATCATTCTCATCAACATGCTTCATACTTTTTCCATGCGCTTCAGTCATCAAGTGAACCGTGCTACCATTGATTATTTTTCTTATTCCACTTGCTCAACTATAATGACGATGGCGACATCATGTGCCAATTTTGCGGGGGAGAAGTGTGAATAGAATACTTTTGGATGATTTCACTTATTCAGTCAAGAATGGCATCTCCGTATGCAATTCTTGAGGGGGAGAAGAAGTGTGAATTTTTTGCATTGTTGATTGATATTTGAGAATATAAATGGTCATACGGCTATAAACTCATGTAAGAACCGAGCTTCTTCTTATCGGGTCATCTTCACATGGAGTTTTTTCTTCTAAGAGCCGTTGGTTGACATCTTCACTCAGATTGATGAGTTTATCGACAAAGTGCTTCCGGTTAATGCTTCACGTATACATCAACATGATGATTCGAACAATCTCTCTGTTCTTGTTTGATGTGATTGGTAGTTTGGTGTTACCATATTGTGTGTTCGTTGCGGCCTGATTGCTGATTTCCTTGATGAACATCTTTCTGTTCTTGTTTGATTGGGAGGGATTTTAGTTAAGGGGATTTGCAACATGTAAGTTAATTGGGATGCTTTTTGGTGGGATGCTTTTTGGTGTGAGTTGAAGATGTTAACATTCTATTCCCCATTCGGACAATCTTGAAGAAGGTCGAGTCTACAGTCAGTTCTACATTCTCCGCTACATGTTAGAAGACTAAAGACGAGTTGCATTTGATTATCTAAAGACTTCTTCTTAATCTGGGCATTTATCAAACAGGTTGTCGGTTTATGGGAGGCGTTGATATTGACTATTGTAATATTGCAGTTGCAGTATTGAATAATAATCCGCTCTTTGGTATTCCTTTGCCAAATCTTCACGGATTATTGTTCATGAAAAATGATCCGCTCTTTGGTATTCTTTTACCAAATCTTCACGGATTATTGTGCACTCTGTAAATCAACCACATGAACATTAAGGAAAATGACTACCTCATCCGCTTGAAGACATTATTGGTGAATCTTCCAGATCAGTCTCTATATGTATATCTTTAGGAAGATGGAATTGATGTTGAGGAATCATTTTTTCCGGTTCATTAAGTGGGTCAATGTACATCCGGTTGTACATTTATTCACGTGTTGGACATTTGACACAAGTTGATTACTTCGAAGTTAATCATTTATCACTTATTTGAGATTGAAGTTGACTTTCACAAAGGCGTGTTCTTATTTGATAACTTGCTCGGGCTTAAAAAATTTGAGTTGAAGACTTGGTTTATCTAATTACCAGCAGTCAAGGTGGATGGTTGAAGACCTGGTTAACTATCACTATTAGGAGTTACTTTGTTTTACTCAGTGTCACACGTATGTGACGGTGTGGATAATCGCAAGAGGTGTTAATGTCTCATACTTTGCTTGAGTAGTGAGTACTTAGAGATTTGCTTGAAGCATAAATTCTCTTCACCGTTCTTCCATCATTAGGTGCAAGCTTAAGATACAAATGTGGGGAATTTGATTTCAATTTCAAATATCGTATATCGGGTTTTCTTCATCAGTGGTCACTTCAAATTGTCTACATAAGGGTTGATAAAATAGTCAGAGAAAGTCTTCAGCAAGTTGATTCTCACAAGAGTTCAAGTGTTCTTCTCATAAAGATTTCAAGTATTTGGGCTTATACTATGTTGCTGATTCTGAAGTGTCAAAACCAGAAATGGGAAAGGAGACAAGCATCTAAACGCGAGTAAACTTGATGAACTTAATTCTTCTAAGTGATTGAAGATATCCCGGGAAGACAAATGTTATTACCGCAGAGAAACTCAAGGTTTGACTCATGACGAGTAAACTTGATGAACTTAATTCTTCTAAGTGATTGAAGATATCCCGGGAAAACTAATGTCATGACCGCAGAGAAACTCAAGGTTTTACTCATCAAGGCGTTTAGTGTTAGTATTTCAACTACATGGGGGAAGTGATGTTAGAGAAAGTTTCTGAAGTTAAAAGAGGTACACTAGTGTGTGGTGATTTCGATGGTATTGCAATGATCAGGGGAGAGAGATTGTGTACATTGGGGATGCTCAGCTGTTTCACTTGAGTGCTTAATCAGTGATTCAGAGATATAATCACTTATTCTGGAGTTGACATCCGCAGAGATTGTCATCCGCAGAGATAATTAGTGACTTGGCCTGCTTCTTCAATGTTATCAGTTATTCCTTCCTTGTGTATTGGTATACTTCGGATACTTGAGCTTCATACACGATCATCAGGGAAGAAAAATGTGAACATGGGGAGGTGTTTTCATTCCCCTCATGATGTGTATTCGGGAGAGCTCTTGGGTATTGGTGTACTTCGGGTTCTTGAGCTTCATACACGATCATCCGGGAAGAAAAATGTGAACATGGGAAGGTGTTTTCATTCCCCTCATGATGTGTATTCGGGAGAGTTCATGAGCATTATACAAAGAGGCTGACTACATCATTTCATCTACTTGGGGGAATTGTTCTCTTGACACCTTTTGGAATGGATCGTTTCAGACTTCAGTGGAAAAGGAAATTTGAGAAGAATATTTTAGTGTGGGATGAAACGTTGTTGTTCTTCTATTGGATGATATAACCCCGAACGGAGAACCTCGATTATCGTTCTTAAATGGAGCAGCGGGATTTATGATAATGGTGTGCTACCTTGTGCACCTGGCTAAAGCAAGCTTGAAATAGAGCTTCGAATCTGCTCAACATAAGGATTTTCGGTTTGGGGGGAAGCTGCCAAAGTCTCTATTTCTCAAAGGCTCATGTTCTACTTCTATTCGGAGCCTCGGATTCTTTGGTGGTGGAAGTTTAAGAGATGACGTGATTCTATCTTCTACGACGTCTTTGCTTGATATCCTTATCTCGTACTTTCGTATCATCATCCTCTTATACTATATCATCTACTCTATCTTTGTATATACTTATCAAAAACCAAATACAAAAATATAAAACCAACAAAAAGAAAAGAGAAAAATATAAAACCTACAAAAACCCATAAAAATCAGAAAATTTCAAAAATACCAAAAATATGTTTTTTCTAGACATGTCTTCTGGTATCGATAACATCTGCGGTCTTAGAAATGTCATTCAATAATGGCACGGGACCATAGATGAAGTTCGAGCAGGAGGTGTAAATATTCTTTTTCCAAAACATGTCTCTAAATATGGCTTAAAGTTATTTTAGACTGTAACCCGGGCTTCAAAAAATGGCTTACAGTTATTTCAGACTGTAACCCGCGCTTCAACAATGGCTTGCTATTATTTCAGATAGCAACCCGTTCTTCAAGAAAGGAAAGTGCTGCGCTAAACCATTTTTCAAATATTTCGTGCACTTATCCTAAAACAAAATGAGGAAAGTATGTCGAAGGACTCTTGTTCCTACACAAATGTTTTTCCGTCTAAAATTCTTGAGAAAAATATTTTTGTATTCAAAATGGTGGAAAATGAGTTGCTTGTAAATCAATCGATTCAGAGTTTTCATAAAATTGAAAACTCAATCAATGACTTCAGCGCTTTTAAACCTTTTAGAAAATGAGTCATTGATTGAGGGGGAAAATGTTTTCAAATCTATATCATCTAACGGGATTATCTTAATTATCCTACGTGCTTAATTAAAATATAATTGCCTATGTTGAAGGACTAGGTTTCTAGGATATGATTGTTAGGTTTAGATGATTAGAGTTTGATGAACACATTATTCCCATACCTTATATGAACTGATTGATATGTTGAATTGACTTGAATTAGTCGATTGTTGTTTGGGTGATGTCGACCACCATATATCTGTATGTATGTTCACTAACGTATGCAGGTATATTGGTATAAGAATGTTCTCGATCCGGATCCCACTAATGATGATTGGATGCCGAAAGGAAAGGGTAACTATATCTTGGGTTGACAAATGAAGAAGCGGAGCTTAATTGGACTTCTATGGAGAGTTGGCATAAATGCAACGTAAGAGGTCTCACTGCATCGGCAGATGGTTTTCTTCTAAGTGATTGAAGAAACAGGGCTTAATTTGACCTCAGTTGGCATTCAAAATGCAACGTAAGAAGAAGTCTCACTGCATCGGCAGATGGTTTTTCTTCCAAACCCTACGGTAACAACAGAAGCTTCTCAACCACCTAACGTATCTTTGTGCGGGATACCATTTTTAAACAATTTTGATTAATTTGATTAAATTGTTTTGAAAATGGAAAAATATTGTTTTGAAAATAAATTGAACTAAATTTTGAAAATCACCGGACTTCTTTTATCAAAACCTAAGTCACTCAATTATTGACTTCGTCATGGATGAGGGAGAGTGATTTAAAATAAAATATTTTCAAACGATATTTCTTCACAAAAGTTTCGTTTTGTACGATAATAAGTGGTGATCTAAAGATTTAATGTTATGTCATGGTATGATTTTTCTTTTGAATCAAGGTCTTTCAAAATGAAATTTTTTATGTTCTTGTTTGATTGTGAAATTGTTTTATTTTACTTAAAGATCTCTTAAAACAATCATACCCGACACTAACAATCTTTAATGTCTTAAAATGGTCCTTATCTGTCATTTTTCAAAATTAAATCTTGCCACGTCTTTCCCAAAATCTTCTAAATGATTTAAATCTTTTGGGATCACAAATCTCAAAAGGTTTGAAATTTTGATCGGGGGAGAGATCGTGATTTAAATATCTTATCTGTTTAAATGGAATTGGTTTTAGTCCTTTATAGGCACTCCTGCCTCCATGTGCCAAACGATTTCAAATACACAATGCACATGTTGAGGAGGAGGATTTATCCAAAACCAGATGAGTATTTAAACAAGGCCACATTTTCTCCCATGTTTTCTAAACCTAATTAAATCACTTGGGATCCAAAATCTCAAAGGGTTTGATATTTTTGATCGGGGAGAATTTGTGATTTAATAATGAAATTTGATAAAAGGTGATCGTTTTGATTCAAATGTGCATGCTGCTCTCTCTTGTGTGCTAAACGCTTTCGAATCTCGAAGCACATATTGAGGGGGAGCATTTTAAAGAAAATAAACTATTGAGGTACAAAAGATTTTATGTTTTAACATAAAGTACCTTGATTGAGTTTTCAAATGGTTTTCTAAATGGCTTTTGTGATTCGTGAATGTGCTTCAAAAGAACTCTTGCCTCTATGTGTTAAAATAATTTCTCTTATCCTATGCACATATTGAGGGGGAGAATTTTACCAAGAAAATCAAATGGCTTTTTCTATGAAAATTGTGATCAAAGAAAATATTTCAAAGTCCTCTTGCCTCCATGTGCTAAACAATTTCTAAATCATATGCACATGTTGAGGGGGAGGTTTTCTAAATGATCAAAACTATTAAGGTACAAAATGCTTTGATCTTGTATCACAAGTACCTTGATTGTTTATCCAAATGATTTTTCAATTGGTTTCCAGAAGGAATGAACTGTACCAAAAGACCGACCATTTTACTTTATGTATGGAGTTATAAGGATGGTGAGGTTAGGTATTCGTTCCCACGATCCGCCAGAACCGGAGGGATCTACCCAGGGACAATCCACTAGATAGTGTAGAGTCTTTAGGTATGATGAAAAAAGGAGAAAAGTGAGATATGGGAAGAGTGCGGACTGAGATAGAGCTAGAACTGGAATAAACCCAACAAGGTTCTAGTAATGAAGTCTCGGTAAGCACTGAAGGGGTTGAAGAATGAAAAAGAAATGATTGAGAAAAGGGTGAAAAGAAATAGCCCTCCAATAATTCAACCTTAGGGCCGTAACCGGGTTCAATACATATGCTACTGGTGTTTACTAAGGTAACACTGTATTGAAGACAAGACGTCATGGACCCAGGACGCCTGCACTAAACTTCCCAAGCTACTCAAGTTCCTCTTAAAAGGGCTTGTTTCATTCTCACGGGGAACCGACATTATCTATCGACTTTCTCTTAGAGATTGTTGATATTGAAGAAGGAGACCCTCTCCCTAGTCTCGGCATAGGAACCAAATGTGCACAATCGAGTCTAGAGCCAAGAGATCATCCACAACATTTCATTAGGACACTAAATTGAAGACTTGCTTTGTTTCACACAATGTGGAAAGTAAGTATATATTAAGAGTCCTACGCATTATCCTTGTGGTATTGCCAGAACATCCGAGTGATATGTAAAAATATTCACAATGAAGATGGAAAGCCTTCTAGAGCCAACATCAAACAAGCTCTTGGTAGGTGACATGTGAGATCTTCTCGTAAGATCAAGCTTGTGACAACTGGATAGAAACAATGGGGAGATTCAATCTTGAATCAACCTTGGTCCGGGAATGGAATTGACGAATACTTTTGGAAAAACCGTTCGATGTGCAAATCTTCTTTTCTCTAGCACATCGAATGTGTATTCATGTTTTCAAACACAAAAAGTATCTCTGATTGAAAAAATGCTTTTGGAAAAACCGTTCGATGTGCAAAACTTCTTTTCTCTAGCACGTCGAATGTGTACTCTTTCAAATACAAAAAGTATTTTTGATTGAAAATTGATCTTTCTCATAAAACCTTCGTTGTATTGCAAAAATCTTTCTTCTAAGCAATACGCGATTGTTTTCAAATCAATTTTTCATCAATCAATGAATCTTAATTCGCTGGTTCACTCACTCCGTGTTGTCTTCTTTGAGACGTTCTGGTTTGAGAACGGCTAGAACAGCTGTGAAACCCTGTCAAGGAGATTCTTTGGAATCCTACCTGATCACATGTAGTACTTGTACTGATCAACGGGGAACCGTGGGCCGGGTACCTCAATTCAACTAAAGTGATCAAAGACACTTTCGTGTGTTTTATTGCTAACTGTTGTCTTCAGGTACATTTGGACGGTTGCAGCTGATCAAAATTGAGGAGTCAATCCAAAGCCGCATGCTCACAACATCCACATTTAATTTGAAGAAATCATGACTGGTGCATATCTACATAACCTGGTCGATATTTCATACTATGCTTTCGCTTCGCTGCTGCAAATATCATGAACCAGTAAGGCTTCCGCTACTCTGATGGAAAGATGTCATGATTCAAAGTGTGAGCATGTCGGTCAAAAAGTCACAACTTCACATGATGGCAACACAATAAAGGGTGATCTAGAGATTTACTGTGGCTGATGATCTCAAGAAAGCTCGAAGATCATCAAAGATGTGGATCAGTTAAAGGCCTCCACTAAAAGTACAAATCAATGCAGACTTTGAAGTTGCACTACTTAAGCACAAAGATTGCGGAAGTGAAGAATTTTAGTCTACGAGCTCAAGACTGAAGATAAAATAGAATGCTAGGATTCGAAATGTAAAACATGGGGTGACCTCCCTTAGAGGGAGATTGTTAGGAATTAGAAAATTCCATAGTGTGAAGTGTTGGTCACCCCAAATATTATCTAGCATAAGTTAGCTCGTAGACTTGTCGTTAGTTACGTTATTTACTTTTTTATTAGTTTGTTATTAGTCTAGTTTAGCATAGTGCAACACCATGGAGGAAGGACGGGTCTTTACCTACTGTATGCCTGATCCACAGCCCGTCAGGAGGGCGTTTCATTTGTAACTATAAATACCCCTTCCATCCTTGGAAGGGGTGTGGCTTCTTTGAATCTAACCTTTCATTTGTTTAAGCAACTCTCTTTCAAGAACCTCCTCTCAACTCTCTTCATCTATCTAAAATGGCTTTCTTGTTTAATAATTGTCCTAGACCACCCGAATCATCAAACAACATAAATATTGGATCCTAACATATAGGAATGAGGAGGATAAAGAAAAAGGAGTAGATTATGTTATGGCTAAGATTTTCGGATTCTATAAGGATTGTTTGAACCTAGGACCGAAATATAGGACCGAATGGGGAGAAGACGAACTCTTAGAGAGGTGTATCATAGGGCACTTCTACAACATGGAATCCCCTGATAGAGACCGTCATGAGGAAGGAGATGACGGTGATGAAGTCACGTGACGGCACGACTACGAGTCTAGCTACAAGACCCTTAAATAAAGAAAAGCGCTTTGTGGGAGGCAACCCATGCTTAATTGTTTGCTTGTTAGTGTCATGTATCTTTTATTAATTGTTTATTCTCATGTTTAAATTTGTAAAAATGCTTTATTTTATTTTTAACCTCGTCTTAATTGCATATAAAGGTATTTTACATAAAGGATAAGTGTAGGGAGGATTACACACGTTTTCAAAAGAAACGTAAACATGAGAATAACAATTCATTAAAAGATATATATGTGTGTTTGTTCGAGTCAAATGCTTGTATCGAGTCATAATGGATGTTTTGCAGGAAATTTTTTCAGATTCTAAAGATGTAAATTTTCCAAAATTTTTTTGAAAATCGCAGACCGGTTTTTGTCGATAACTGACGGGGATTGCAAGTCAGAAGGAGTAAAACATAAGATTACTTTTTTCTCTTTTTCTGAGCTACTTATAAATTTTTGGAATTTTCCAGGTATTAATTTTTCATAAATTATGTAAACATCCATTCCACAAGCATTATATCCTAGTTTAGTAGAGTCTTATATATATTATTACCGCCAATTTTACGTGAAGGTTTCGTTGTTTTCTTCAAATGTGCAGGTTTCATTTATCAAGAAGAAAAAACAAAAGATTGGAAGGAGCTTTTCACGCACACATTCTTCTTGGAAAGGATTTAACCACTACTTCACATACGGATCCTACCGAGCTAATCAGGGGAGTATTAGTTTCTTTCGTTTTTCATTACCTTCCATTATCATAACTTTGATACTTTCGGGGAACATTAGGGACAATGTTCAGTTTAAGTGTAGGGAGGGAAAATAAAACGGGAACTTTGAAACTATGCTTATCCTTGATTATTGGCTTTGTCCAAGTGTAATTGTGTAATAAACCATGAGAAAATGTCGGTTAGGGTAATTTTGACACCAAATTTTTAATTTTTCATGACATATAGGAGTGGGCCATTAGTTTTAACAAAAGCGTCTCACGGATAGGAAGTTGCATGACTAGCACAAAAACCCTTTACCACCTAAATTCCACCCAAAATGTGAGGATCGCCCTTAGATTAGTAGGAATTAAAGCATTCATCTTTAATGCTTAGAGTGTGAACCGGTAGTATATTAGATTCTAGAACTTGTTTTGTGATGCATTCCGAGATCGCTAGTAAGACTACACTTGTGTAGTTAGGAATAACTAAATGATAAGAGGCATTAGGATAACCCTTGTTTGATACCCGTAATATAATTACTTCTTCCACATCGGTTGAGTAATTCCCCCACACCTTTGCGATGTACTCATCTTTAGTACACGATACCCCTAGTTAACCCCTCATAGCCTATCCTTTTCGCGGTTCTCGTGATGTTTTGGTTTTTCCGGAATATCAATGAAGAGCATTTTTTACACCCCACCCCCAAATATACACCCAAATCGCCTTAGCCTACCTTGTATGCACTCACTTTTAGTGCAATTTTTGTTATTACCCTAAACCCTTAGTTCAATTATCTGGTTGCTTGCATGAGTTGCTAAGTCGAGTCATATCCTTTGTACACAGTTTTGGGACGATTGGGACTCATGAGAAAAAGTTAAAGTTTATAAAATGATTGAAAGGGAACGTTAATTTCCCTAATTTGTGTAATAACATACCCCAAGTGTTTTGATCTTTTCAATTCAGGTCAAATTAGTGTTAGAGTAATAAAAAATCAAGTGTAGGGATGTGCCTATAAATCGCTATCATTTTGATGTTACCGTAGAGAATGGTAGAGTAAAAGTGTATGAAAAAAAAAGATTGATTTAAAAAAAAAAAAAAAAAAAAAAAAACATATGGGCTACCATCCTACATCCATCCTTTAAATTTATGTCTGTTTGTTTCAATTAGCTAGAGTCTAGAGTGTCGAGTCTTGGCTTAGCAACGTCATTCTTCGTATGCATTTAACATAGAGATTTTTGACTTGCCACCACTAAATAGCCTATCCCACCAAACCCTTTGTTTCCCTACCGTAAGCCTAACATTACAACCCTTTAGAGACCTCTTTGATAGTCTTTCCTAGGTGCTTACGCCAAAGCGATGGAGGTTTGATCTATTCTCAAGCCTATGGTAATTTATGTACTAGGACCGGTTAATGAGTGTTTATCTTCCATTTCCAACTTGTTATATTTCATATACACCCGAGAGAGATGTGAGTATCCAAACACCCCATGTTAGGTGCTAGTATGTAATTTTCGTGCTTGTTATGACTTTTGGGGCTTATATGTGTTGTGGACTGTTTTAAACCAATGCTTCATGACCCCTAACTTATAAATTAATTGGCTAAAAGCACATTTGCTTGAGGACAAGCAAATACCAAGTGTAGGGATATTTGATAAGGTTTTAAAATGTACCTTTTTGAGGGGTCATTTAAGCCCTTATTTGATCACTTTTGTATCCGTTATTACTTAATATCGTTCCTTATCACTTTTTAGGTCTCTTGAAGGCAAATTGCTGTAATGACACTTATTTGGACGAAAAGGTGCGAATATACGAAGAAAATGGCCAAAGTCAAGAATCGAGACACTCAGGCTGCTGAAAACATAAGGTGACGGCGTCACCGCTTATCTGCGACGCCGTCGGAGGATTTTGTGACGGGACAAAAGCCAAAACTCTTATTTTCAAGTGACGACGTCAAGTTATAAAAGAGTAGGCCGTCGCAACTCGGGACGCCTAGATTCAATCCAGGACGGCGCCGGCTGAAGAGGACGGCGTCACAAGCATAAGGTGACGCCGTCGCAAGTCTAACGTGGCCAAGACGAAACCCTAATGACGGCGATCCGACGGCGTCACAAAACATAAGGTGACGCCGTCGCACATGTAATCTTATATATAGAATCCGAATTTTTTAGTATTTATGTGTAGTCTTTTGGAGTAAAAACCTAAACCGAACCAAGGTCTGTCTTGTACAAGTATTTTAGGGTTCCAAACCCTATCTTACATCAAGATAAGTGCTTTACTTCATTAATACAATTATGTCTTTGATTATTTGTTTGTATGCTTGCATGTTCTCCATGTCCGGCTAATTTACTTTTGTGTTTGCTTAGGGAATATGAAACTTAATTATTGAATATTGATTGGTTGTCTCTTATCTTAGTTTGTTAATGATCTAGTAATGCGATAGGTCATTCGTTGTGTACTTAATGCTTGATTAAATCTTTGTGAACCTTAGAATATAACTCCTTGAGTAGTTGTAAGCTAAACCATCCAAAGAGTGCCTTAGAGTAAGAGTTTATTATCCCTAGTGGGTTTTGTAGACGAGACCCTTTGGTAAGTTCAAAGAGTTAGGGAGAAACGCATACCCTACAACTTTAGACACACAACGCAATTAAGAATAAGGACGTGACAATTCAACCACCAATAGGAGATAATTAAGGAGTAGTAAAACCTAAGTAAACACATCTTTAAACTATCATACGAGCACACAATAATTAGACATCGACTACATACACCTTAAATTAGATAATTAGATAAGTAGTGTAATCGGTAGAAATACCAACCCCCAAATCCAAACCCCGAGATTCGTACCTTTCAATTTCCTAAAAAACATAAAAAAGATAAAAAAAAATAATCTTCCTCAACCCCAACCTTAGCGTAGTAACTTCTCACTAGCATTCCTATTCCCCTAGAGAACGATATCAATACCCGTGGCTTACCCTAATACTACACTACAACGATTAGGTTCACTGCCTAGGGTATTATAAAACTTGCTCGAAGAAAAGGAAGTTCCTTTGACCCCGAACGACGAGTGTAGCGTTATCAATATACATGATAAATCCTTAGTTAAAGACATAAGGTTTCCATCCATGTAATAAATTATTCCAAGTGAAATATACCATTGAAGAATTGCTTGAATAATATATTGCATTTGTGTTAGACTTAATTTTCCGCATTTGTTTATTCCAGATAAACATTTATTCCAAGGTTGTTTGTTTTATTCTTTAAATTCCAAGCGAAGTTTCATTCCAAGCTTAAGGATCAATATCTAGCTTAATTGGAATGATATCTTCATCATATAAATTTTGAGGAAAAACACATTGCTCCCACATAATGTCAGATATAGTCAAGAGTTATCTTAATTCAATCAGAATCTTATTGTAATTAAATTCAAGATCTCAGCTCTTAGATGCAAGATACAATCCAAAACTTGGATTGCTTAAATTTTGTATACTATATAAAGATTATATAGATTCATAACCCTTTTGATTACACACCGTCCTCGCAAAAGGTAATCATAAAGAAAGAGTCATAAATTTTAATTGCCATATTCCACATACAAGTGAACATGTATGCCAATTAATTATCTTTAATTAATACATGCATATATAAGAAAATTTTAATTACAGTCAATTGCTTAAGTATGATTAAAAACTTCTTATTAAATGCCATGAATTAATATGTATACAATTTTGTCCTTGTGAGCCTTTCTTCAAAAGAAACTCGTTCCAACCTCATAGGTTAACTGTTAGGCAAAATAATAATCAAACTCAAAACCTAATTTGCCTTTTAAGGACTGCATCTTATCATTCATAGTTCAAAAACATTTATCAGATTCAAGATACGATAATGTGTTTTAGTAGTTAGCTGATTTAAAACAATCTTCTAACTTATATCCATCAGCATTGATATTAAAAATATCACTCAAGTGATGAGGCATCCTTTCAGATTTATGAATGAGAGTAATCATTATACTTTGGTCGACATTTTCATGTTTAACCTTAGTATGATATTAATAAGTGGATTTTAGAAGGTTAAGCATTTTGTTCTAAAAAACTTTGAGATATGTATATACTTCCACTTACTTTTGTAAGTAGAGACAATTCTCTAAATACTAAGTATTTAAGCAACAATAAATTGTTCTTAATTGGGAACCACAAAATACATTTTAAGTTCTCATCTCTAGATTTGTTAATAAAATGCTTCATAAGATTTTAACAAATTCAGAACTTAAATTAAGACATAATGGAATTCCTTCCAAAAACTCAAATTAGGGTTTATAGAAAAACTCTAATTTAGTATCACTCTCTAACCAAAAGTTCTAGCAACAGTTTTGTGTTTCGTCAAGCTAGGAAGAACATCAAAACTACAATCTTCAAGTTAAGAAGTGTAGAATAATCAAAAATCCAAAAGGATTTAGGATTCAATTGGTTTGAGTGGAAAACCTAAAATCCCTAATGAATTAGGGTTGTTAGTTATAGATTGTATTGAATACATTCTAGGTTTGAACTATATTGATTGTATCTAGGACACACGCAATTTTCTAACCTTGATATGTTTTGGAGGTAGAGCAATTAAAGCTATCATGAATCAAAAAATATGAATAAGGTTTGTTTCATCACATTAGACATACCATAGTTAAAGTGGTATTCTATGAGTATTAGAATTGTGAAACTATATCATAATTTCATAGATAACTTAATTCTCTTTGGACCAAATACTTGTCAATTGGGTCGAGCCAAATTACATATAAAGTATACGAACCAAACGCATGCTATAATGTATATTCATTGAATAATGCAAGAACCTTATGTTCATGTGTTCACAAGAAGACAAAACTGTCCAAGGATTATATGTTCATGTGTTTACAAGAAAACATAACATGTCAATAATAGTCTTTGAATAATTCAAAGGCCTTATGTTTATGTGTTAACTAGAAGCCATAACCATTTTACTATATGTACTTTATGTTACAAGTTATTGATTAATTCAAGGATTTTATAATTATATCTTAACATGTAAGCATAATTATACTAACAAAATTAATCATGAACGCAAACTCTTGAGTTCTATAGTAATTTCAAGTTAATTTTATACTTTAGAATTATAATCATTATCATATAACCATAATTATGTTGACTAAAACATGTAGTCAAATGTTGAAGTATCTTTACACTATATCATGACATTTGAATGTAGTAGGACAACAAACATCTCACGTGTTCAAGTCCTAGTAGAATCATTATTAGAATGTAATAGGGCAATAAACATCTCGCGTGTTTAAGTCCTAGTAGAATTCTTATTTACATGTAGTAGGGCAATAAACATCTAACGTGTTTAAGTCCTAGTAATATTATTAGTTTCCTTTACCTTGCGGTTAAGAGATACCAATAATATTGTTGTTCCTTGCACACACTTTGAGATTTCTCCCACTTGTGTAAGGTACAACATCATATTATGAAAACAAACAACACGTGATTGATTGTGTAAACAATATGATAATGTCATAGATATTACAAGTAGTTTTAGAACCATAACCTCTAATAAGGAATTGTGGATTATTATTCTATAGATAACGCTTCAGGGAGCGACAACAGGAAGGCAACTTGTTATCTTATAAAATAAAATGCAATTTTCCTTTAAGCAATGGTCGTTCATATACGGAAAGTAATGAATTATTTCAAAGCAAGTTTGAAATGATATGGGTGACTAATAAGGAAATAAATCCCGTCGCTCCCACTGAAATTAACAACATTACAAGAATGTTATTTCAGTAATAAAATGCAATTGCTCCCATTGGATTTGTCAAACATAGTAAGTGTTACATTTCCAGTAGAAAACATATAGCAATTTTATACACTTTTCTATTATCTTCGAATGCCTACGAGTAGCAATGTACTTAGGTATTGAAGCAGAATATATGAAGTCCTACTTACTGTAGATAATGGACTAGCCATTCATACTTTCAATTAAATTGAATCTTAAGCATGCAATTCCTCCTTTATCGTCTACATAGCCCCAAGGGTATTTAGCACTTTAGGAAAAATAAGAGTCCAAGAAAATTACCTAGCGAATATTCTAGTAATTTCTTTACTCTTTGCGGTTTAAACTCATACATCGTGACAAGTGCAGGATGTCATTTATTTTTCTAGCTATAAACAAAATGTTTTCTAGTTACACAAAATATTCTATCTTTCAATTATTTCTAGACCACAAAAAGTAATGAAAGATCATCAGTGAGTTTAATAATTATAAACCTATCTTAGTTTGTCAACTAATGAGAAAATATAGGAATAAGTCTCACTCTTCTTACTAGAAAAAGAGACTAAGTTTGCCTTTCAAAGAAAAACAACTTTGTTTACAAATTATGTTGCAACAACACAATTTAATCAGAACATTGAAAGTTCAATAGTAGTATTTCCGATAATTACATTCTTAAAAGAATTAACTACCCAATTAATTACTAATTAAGACTAAGATCCATCTTGCACTCCCACTTAATTACCAAAGGTCTAACCAAGGCGTAAAAAAAATAAGACAAGAGGTAAGCGACGAGCGTTAATTGCATAATGCAACTCTTAGATTTATGAGACTATTTAAGGCATTAGTATCAATTAATAATGTCAAAAGCATGTTTAGTTCTCATCTTATGCGTCGGGTTCAAGGTCTGACCAAGCCAACTCGAAATAAGTCGACCAAATATGAACGTGTAAAAATAACCAGAGGTCTGACCAAAGCGAAATAATTACCATGGGTTGGAAAGGCCCTTAGGTCTGACCAGAGAAGTCAATCCAAATGCACATGTTCATAGTTAGATGACATAGACGTAAAATTAACAAATGGGTATGCACATAAATAATGTGGTAAAAGTTGTGTACAAAGAAGCATGCAAAAACAACTTTGTAACACTAAGTTTTAAAAACTTTTGGTAATGACACTGTAGTGATCATCATGGTTCACGGTAGCTCCAATCGAACTCACAGGGAGGCAGAGGACCAGGTCAGCGCTGAAGCAATAACCTAGACATCCTTTCGGTGTAACTTTGCGCACCTCTTTAAACCCCCTTTATAGTTTGTTCTAGTGGGTGAGCCGTACATCCCAAGTGTCCATAGCGTCTAGTTTTTAAATTCATGAAAAAATTTGTTTCAATAGTTTAGGTCACTTAATTTTACAAAAATCATTTTCCACGAATCAAATAGAAATGAGCATGATATTTAGGCGCGTAAATAAAGACCAATATTAATGTTATGGTTACGATATATATGATTCCATATTGCATATAATTAGGTGTCAAAGCAAGTAACAATAATGCACATAATAGAATCACAAACATATAAGCATAAACATCAATATATAACCACATATTGTTCCGAGTTCTCTTGTGAGTCTTCCCCAAACGGAGAACCATAAGACCGTCACTAGGATACAATACATAGATCGCCCCATACATCGCAAAAAGCAATTGAGTGGGTCTTGTGTCAGGAAAACACATAAAAAGCATGACAATCTCAATTAACAAGTAATTACGCTATTTTATGTATTTAATAAACAACATGTAATTCTAATTATCATTATAATTCTAATTAACAATTTAACTAATTCTAATTAACCTTTAATTCTAATTTAAAAGTAATTCTAATTAACTTTTAATTCTAATTAACAAATTAATTCTAATTAACAAGTAATTCTAATTAACAAATTAATTCTAATTAACAATTTAATTTTAATTTGTGTGTGACTTATTATTTTTTATTAATAATTGACAAGTATTGCATATAGCTGTCAAAACAAAAATAAAACGAATAACTAAATTAGTTTCAGGCATCATTTTAAACATGTTTATTAAAAGAAACGTGTAACTCATAATCGCAAAAACGGGATGACTCGTGATGCCACTGTTGGGATTTTAGAACTACGTTAGCCAAGTAACGCATACGAGTACGCATCGGAATTTGGATCTAGTTTATGCAATTAGGTTAACACACATTTAATAAACAATTAATAATAAAAGGTAATTGAAAACTAACCGTTGGCGATTAATGCACGCAAGTGAACGAACAAGAATACCAATATAAAACCCAAAGTATCTAAAGTAGATACCTCTACGAATATCACACACAAACACATAAACCGGGCACGTTCGATAAGAAGCTAGTCGATAACGTTTAACCCATCAACACCTTGAATAACTTGAATACCACGAACTAGGAAAACCCAAAAACCAATTCTTAATTTCTGCCCAAGAAACTAATTCTGTTTGAGAACAAAATTATGTTCCACCCGATATCGGACAAAGTTGTCCAATAAATTCTCCTTTTTATGTCCGAGGAAAAACCCACAAACAAACAGATTTCAATCTTTACTGCTACGATTCAGGACATGGAACAAGCAGAAAAACAAAACTCTAAATACTTCTTGGATCAAAGATGCAAGCTTTAGAATTTAAAACCAAACTCAAAACCTAATCGGATCTTGATCTAAAATCCAATCAGTTAGATACCAAGGGATGGAAAACAGTTTGGCAGGAATCTTGGAGAATATACAGTCGTGAGTTAGGGATATGTATTTTTGGTCGTACACTTTTGATGACGTATAGTCTATATCCGGGTCACGAACCCGACCAAAGCCCAATACTGATAAGCCCAGCACTAACTGGGCTACGCTGATAAGCGTTTAGGCCCACGAAGGCCCAAATACAAATCTATTTACGAAATAGATATCGGATATCTCTTAATCAAGGAGATAATCATTCCCCAACCGACTTAGGCGGGATACGCCGAAGGTTGAGGAACACGGAACCAACAAGGATTCCGTGTGTATATAAAGGGAATCACATCCCTCGTTTAAGGTACGATCTACAAACCCTAATTCTCCTTAAACCCTAAAACCGATTACTTACTCTCACGCCGGAGGATAATCGTGGGAGACAATCCCACGGTAAGCCTAACGGTGTCTTTTGTCTCTTAGTGCGCAGGTCTCAAGCAATAATTCTCAATTGGTACGAGAGCCGGAGCCTCAAACAAGGAACGCCCAACTTTTGTATCAACAAGTGGCGCCATCCGTGGGACCCAACACTAAGAACCAAGACTAGAATGACGAAGCATGGAAATCAGCGATCGCAGTCAGACCTTATGGGAAAGAAGTCGCAAAGCGTACTAACTCCTAAGCAGACTTGGGACAACCAACTGCTAAAAACAAGGGATCAGGCCAAGACTTGGTCTTCCCTCTGGTGGAACCGCGCTCGGGAACAACCCAAGCCACTACAACCACCACGAGTGGAGTAGATCCACTGCGCACCGTCTTTACTACTCCCTTTCAATCGGTGCTAGAAACTGACCTGACAAAGGCACCAGATGCACCTGACCGAAATAAGGGTGTAGTGATAGAAACAAACACACTCGCTCTTGAGGGGGTCGCACCAGAAGATTTCGTATCCCAAAACTACGAAACATTAACTGCCCTCATCCAAGAGGAAGAGAAGAGATCGGTCGGAACTTGAAAGCCCGACTCAATTTCGATTCTGAATACGAGACTTCCCCACTGCGCCGTCAGAAAGAGAAGCGCGGGAGAGACAGCCGCCGACCCCCAGTATTCAACAGAATCAGGAGGAGAATCGAGGATGATGAGACATCTCACTCGCATCATCTGAGTGAGAATGATGAAGATGAAAAGCGTACCAATGTCCACACCAGACTTGGTAGCCGCAGAATCCAAGACAGGCTTGGACGACACTATTCCCCAAGTGAAAGTCCTCCGAGTACAAACTCAGAGGACAGTCGGCGCAAGCGCCGAAAGAGGAAAAATTCGTCCTCTGAAAATTCCTCGGACAACGAGGATAGCGAAACTGGACACTGGAAGTCCAGAAACAGATATAATGACCAGGAGGATGAAGATATATCCCTCCCTTGGCGCCGTCAAAAGGTGGATGCGTTTACTCGGCGCATCAGTGACTTCTCAGAAAGAAAAAGAAGGCGCATGCCTGCCAACGTAAAGACCTATGACGGAACAGGTGACCCTGATGATCACCTCAAAATTTTTGAATCAGCCGCGACAATTGAAAACTGGCCACAGCCTGTGTGGTGCCACATGTTCAACTCCACACTAGTGGGAAACGCGCGGAACTGGTTCAGCAAGCTTCCACGCAGAAGCATCAACGGCTTTGAGGAATTGAGAAAGGCGTTTCGCCTAAACTTTACTCAGAGGAAGAAGTGCGCTAAAAATCCTGTCGAACTCGCCAGGGTAAAGCAGCGCCAAGGAGAATCTACAAGCGCATTCATGGAACGCTTCAAAGACGAATGCATGCAAGTTAAAGCATGCCCGGAAGTATTGAAAATTTCTGGTTTCATGAACGGGATTAATAATCCAGAACTCATCAAGAGGTTGAACGACAAGATTCCTGAAACCTTTGATGAACTCATGAAACGCTCTCGGTCCTTTGTCCAGGGAGAAGCCGCCGCGGCGGATAGCAAAAGGAACTACTCGAACTACCGGTCACAGGAACAACCTGGGAGACAATCCAACGACCGGGGTAGTAACCGTAATAGGAGCTATCGCAGCCAGGGGAGCGGGAGGGATAATGATAGATACACCCCGCTGATCAAGACACCAAAGGAAATACTCGCAACGGAAGGTGCGAATTTTCCAAGACCCGCAGATCGCACTCCAGAGGATCGGCGCACTGGAAATGGATACTGTGATTACCATGCACAGAAGGGCCATACCACTAACGAATGTGTCCAACTGCGCCAGCTCATCGACAAGATGGTTAAAGAAGGTAGATTGGACCACTTGGTCAAAAACATTAAAGAGGGAAAGGATAAACAAAAGAGTGGAAACAAGAAGGAGACACCCAAAGATAAGGCCGACACGATCTACATGATACAATCATGGCAGCGGATCACTAGACAGAAGGTCAGCCAGGAGTTTTCCCGAAGAAGCGAAATCTCTTTCCCTACTCTAACTGCGGAGAACGCAGTAGTAGAGCCACTCACCATTGAGATCAGTGCGGGGGGTCACGACATCCACCGCATGTACGTCGATGGGGGAGCATCGGCGAACATCATGTATGAGCACTGCTTCAAACAACTGCGGCCTGAAATACGCAGCCAGTTAAGCCCAGTCAGAACGGCGCTAACTGGTTTTACGGGTGAAAAGATATGGCCCATGGGGCAATTACGAGTACCAGTCAGCATTGGCAATGCAGAACACTCTGCGACAGCTTGGATGGAATTCATGGTGATCAAATCCCCTTCGCCATACAATGGCATTATCGGAAGACCCGGGATATCAGCCATGCGCGCAGTGCCATCAACAGCGCACGGGATGCTGAAATTCCCAGTAAAAGGGGGCATTGTTACTCTTTACAATGCTACGGTACCAAATAGAGAATGTAACACGGTTACATGCGAAACGGCACCGATCCCAGAACAGAACGCAACCAAGGTCCCAAACCTGAAGGTTGCGATTCACCCGGAATACCCGGAACAGGAAATAGCCATCGGAGGGTTATTGTCGGACAACGGCAAAGCAGCCGTGTGCGCGCTCTTGCAAAAGAACTTGGACATTTTTGCATGGGAGCCAAAACACATGACAGGAGTGCCGCGCTCAATCACAGAGCATAAACTGAGAATCCGACAAGGGTACTCACCAATACGCCAGAAGAGGCGCGGCCAAGCCCCAGAGCGCGCGCAAGCAATTCTGGCAGAGATACATAAACTGGTGGATGCGGGAATCATGCGTGAAGTCTACTACCATGACTGGCTTTCTAACCTAGTTATGGTAAAGAAGAGCGATGGTAGCTGGCGGATGTGCGTGGACTTCACCGACCTCAACAAAGCATGTCCACAAGACTGCTACCCACTACCAGAGATAGACTGGAAAATAGAGTCCTTGTGCGGATATCCCTTAAAGTGCTTCCTCGACGCATACAAGGGATATCACCAAATACAGATGGCTAAGGAAGACGAGGAAAAAACAGCCTTTCATACAAGCCAAGGCGTTTACTGTTATACAAAAATGCCCTTTGGCTTGAAGAATGCGGGCGCTACCTACCAGCGGTTAGTGGATCATGCTTTCAAAAAACAGGTGGGCCGCAACCTGGAAGTCTATGTGGATGACTTGGTTATAAAGAGCCATACTGAAGATGAGCTTGTGCGTGACATAGAGGAAACGTTCAAAACTCTACGAGAGAAGCAGAAGCCAACAAAGCATGGGTTTATTTGTTTTTATATCTCACGACACAAACATAAATATGGGCTTTAAACTTGTGTCTCAAGCTACAAAACATACACCCCCAATCAGATGAAAGAACTAGGCCCAAGGCTTTTCAAACTGTCCCATATTGAAAGTTAAAACAACTCAATGGGTCAAGTATCACGATCGGGTTACATGCATGCAATATGGATCGACTATTGTATATTCAAGTATTTATACGTTCGACACGTACTCTCGTGTTTATCGTGTGTGCCCCATAGGCTCACACACTTTTAGCGTTTACGTGTGTTTTAAACTCCCACAAACCACATTATGAAGGTTAGAGGAGACGATGTGATGGTATGTTTTTTAAAAACATTAGTTTCAAGTTTCGGGTACACTTGTTTTCAATTTTTACTAATATGAGTGTGATTTTGTCGGTGACTTAGATGCACAAGTTTACCCAAGATTATTTTCAGAAACTCGGATGTATATATGTTAACATCCGAAATAAAGGTGGAGTACCAACAGGGTATGTATGTGTTCACATTTTTCAAATGTATAATTGTAGCAAGTAAAAAAAAGGCTTGCACACAATATAATGCTCCATGTCTGTGCGATTATTGGTGTTGTTCTACGTAGACTTTACGAGAACCTTGACCTCCTATATAAGTAATCCTCTATATGTGTGTATGTATGCAACTTTGTGAAGCTTCAATTTAACACAGAGTCAGGAAGAAAGCGTGCTATAGATCGAGTGAAAAATGATAAATTGGATTGGAAGCTCACCATGAGACCAGGTAAAAAAGAGAATGAAGCGAGGGAAAAGGGTGTCACTTAATCATAGCAAGATGAAAGAAGTAATTTTGAATTTAAAAATTAACTTTGGGCAAAAGTGTTTAATGCTTAGTGCAGCACTTAAGAAAACTTGATGTGAGTTTTGTATGTGGTTAAGAGAACTTGTTTATTACTCCCCTCATCCCAGAATAAGTATCCAATTATAAGTGCCTATTCATACTCTTAGCAATCAAAAAGAGACTTTAGTGGCCGGCTATGTATAATTTTTTGTTGTTTGAGAGTGTGGTTAGTATTGAGAGTGCGGTTAGTCAGTGCATTAAACAGTTGTATCATATTTATATTCTGTTTTAAATACTTGTTCAGTGAGTGTGCAAATAAAAAAAAAGAAATATACACATCACCTCCCAATTCAAAACTGACACTTATTATGAGACGTGGAGTGTTTAAGTCTAATATTACTAAAGAGTGATACTATGCTGAAAGATTACTTATAAAGTAAGCTTGGTTTATTGAGTCGTAACTTAATTATGTTACTCTTATGTAGTAAGTTTAGTTTAATGAGTTCCTTAAAATACTTCAGCTTATTCTAACAAAATCTTTTTCACACAATGTATGCCATGTTATATGTGACTCATATTTATTTTCTCTCATCTTTTCAATTGGCCAGTAGATCTACAACTTATACTGTAACACATCGTTGTGCAAAACTTATTTTGTAAAAAATAGAGTTAATTTCATAAATGGTCCCTGTGGTATGTCGGGTTTAACGGATTTAGTTCATATACTTTTTTAACAGGTTTGGTCCTAGTGGTTGCGACCCGTAACGGGTTTGGTCTCCTGATCGATTTTTCCGTTTGTTTGACCGTCAAATTTAGAGAAATAACATAAACACCTTTAAAAATAAGGTACCTGTGATTTGTAAGGTATAACAAATTTAGTCTCTATTTTTTTTATTACGTTTTGTTCGTTTTCATACGTTTTTAACCGTTTTCGTCCGTTCTGTTACGTTTTTGTCCGTTTCCGTATGTTTTTTTAATCCGTTTTATACGTTTTCGCACGTTTTTATCCGTTATATATGTTTTCGTCTGGTTTTATACGTTTTCGCCCATTTTTCTATTTTCTTACGTGTTCACACGTTTTCGTCCTTTTTTATATGTTTCTGTCTGTCCCATTTTTACGTTTTCGTCCATGGTCGCACGTTTTCGCCCGTTTTCTTACGTTTTCGTCCGTGTTCGCACATTTCGTCCGTTTTGGCACGTTTTCGTCACGTTACGGCTTGCTCAGAGTTACGGCTTTAGTAATGTTGTGGTAACGGCACAACGCTGTTACTTAATGTGTGTGTATGTGTGTGTTTTGGTAGATCAATTTTCTAGTGTAATGAATGCGGATAAAATGTAGTTTAGTAATTCGTGGTTAAATATGTTGATGTGACTACATCTTTTAACGATACTCATGTTACCACAATGTTGTTGTACGCTATCAAAGTATTTAGTTGTAATCGTATTTAACTCTTAAATAACTAACAAGATTTTGTATTTGTATTAACTTTTTACACGTTATTTCATGGTGACTTCTTTCTTCTTCTTTCGTTATTATATAAACGATCGAGTATAAAGATGTAGTTTGCATAACAATAGTAGAATTTAGGGCTAATTCCCAAAAGGGGACAAAAAGTTGGGTATTGATCACTTTGAGGTACAAAAATAAAGCCTCTTCCCAATTTGGTCATGTGCGAATGTGCGAATGTGCGATTCCACTAGAATGTTGACACGTGTCCACTTTTTTAATAATAAAGTACAGTGGTAGGTAGGACTTTGACTTTGAATTTTTGTTTAAATGACAAATATACCCCTCTTTAAAATATAAATACTCACTCACCTAACCTCTCCCTGCCGATCCATTTTCTTCACATCAAATACTCTTATCTACTTCTCCCTTCCTTCCCATAAACACACATACCACAACCGACCCACCACCACTGAAACCTATCGTCACCATGACAGAAGACCCGCCGCCACCACAGATGACCGACTGAATCCCACCACTCCATTCTTATAAACTGATGGTATTAAGTTTTCTTTGTCGTTTGATTTTTTTAGGTTTTTTATAGATCTAAGTTTTTGTTAGATCTAAGCTTCTTATAGGTTTATATGTTTTTTGTAGATCTGTTGTCCCCGGAATCTATCGCCTTCGCCGCCGTTAAGCCGGAATAAAAACCTGCTAATGTCATCGGTGAATGTGTATTTTTTTTAAAGTTTGTTGGTGAATTTGATTAAACTTTCTTATGTATTTTGTTGTGTAAATTACTTTTTTAAGTTTATCTAAAGATTATGTAAATTTGGTTCAAGACTTGAAGAAAATTTGTTGTAAAGGTTAGTTACTGTTGATTGAAAAAAGATTGGTACCATTGATTTTTATTTAAATATATATATTTTTTTGATCGAGTACTGTTGATTGTAAAAAGAATCTGGCATGTGAATTTTTTGAATAATTTTTTGATGGTAAAGTGGTAAAGTTGACAAGGACTTGACAAAAAATAGGCTGAGAAAAATAAAATAGACCGGCAAAGATCTGGTGGCGGTTTAGAAAATAGCCGGCCGGAATTTTTGTGTGAGAGAGATGACCTGCCAGAATAAGAGAGAGGGGTTGTGATAAAGTGGAAGAGGTAGGTGAGTGAGTATTTATATTTTAAAGAGGGGTATATTTGTCGTTTAAACAAAAATTCAAAGTCAAAGTCCTACCTACCACTGTACTTTATTATTAAAAAAAATGGACACGTGTCAACATTCTAGTGGAATTGCACATTCGCACATGACCAAATAGGGAAGAGGCTTTATTTTTGTACCTCAAAGTGATCAATACCCAACTTTTTGTCCCCTTTTGGGAATTAGCCCTAGAATTTAAAAACAAAATTAAAGTTAGATAAAATCATACAGTTGGAAAAAAAAAGTTTAACGCGAGGCTATGACAAGTAATTTGTATATATGGATTGAAATTACATACATGAAATATCAAATCGCTAAAGAAGCAAAAATTACCTCCTTGCCCATCTGCATACTAATTTGATAAAAAGAAGACTGCTTTTTAATTTTTTTTCCATATTAACCACCCATTCCGTCACCTAGGATACCCGGGTCATGGAATGCAAGTGATTTTACATCTAGTTTAAGTAACATGCTAGTACAAAAGAAGAGTGACTAAAAGAGGAAAGTTTTTTAACTTTAAAAGTTTTGTTGACAAGAATTAGTTTCCATTGCTTTGAGAGTTCTTTAGTGTTTTAACCCAGTGTGGCAGTGTCTATTTAATGTCAATAGCATGCGTGTTGTTCACATCTTCATGATTCCACTCAGTTTAGCACAAAAATGGATACTGCATTCAACTGCTATTATAAATGCGAGTGAAATGTTGTACCCTACAAGTCCCTTTGATATCTTCTACACTGTGTGATTTAAGTGTTAGACCGGGCATAATGCATCAGTCTAACCTTCGGTCAACCCCCTTTGGCGAGGCGTCACCCCCACTACACCCCTCGTCCAGCGCATTCTAGACCAAGAAACGAGAGGACTTGGTCTTAATTTCGACCGAGTCGTGTGTGTTGTGTGGTCGATCTGGAGGTGGCACAACAAGCTGCTTTAACGACTTAAAAAACGGTATGATTAAAACAATACTTGAATTGATCCAACTTAACGCTTTGAAGAGTGTCTATGTTTTAAAAAACATGACAGTATTTTCGCAAAACCAACTCCTCCAGAAACCAATTAAGTTATTGCGCGCCAAACCATGCACTGACCAAATGGTAAAATTTCAAACCATAAAATAGATGTTTATGTTCCTTTTGACTAAATGACTAGCAATATAAACATACAGAGATAGTGTTACATACACTGAGAGAACGAAGTACAACTGTTTTCTACTATGGAGATCATAGTTTCATATATTTTTCCTCTCAATTCCTAACCATCATAGAACGAAAATTATCTCGTTTTGCATTATAGACTTTAGAGATAAAATTCGAAAAATATGAAAGTATAGAAATTCAAATTTGTAAATTGTGAAAATAAGAGATGCTTGGATTCTTTTGGTTCCCAAATTTCCATACGCAAAAAGGAAAGGCTGAATTGAATGAATACCACAGTTTATTAAATTCAAGATTTCTAAAAATGGAAACTGCCTGCATTGCTTTTGATGACAGCAATCCGCAATAATAATTTCTATGATTCATCTACATCCAACTTTAAAGCAGATACAAATACCAATCCCATCTAGTATTGCTTTAAGACCAAAGCAAGATAAGGGTAATGTCATAATAGCCATCTTCCGACTCAACATTTACTTCTTTAAATGATGCCACATTCTCTACATATACTGCTCTACCTTCAACACATCGTATCTCTACCACTTAATTTACCATCTCTGCGAACAACCAATTTACCATATTCATTGTCTCTTTTAAGTGCAAAATGCAAGTTACTCAAAGTGATTTGTCACAAAATAATGATCTCTAAATCAACCTTTTGTGTTAACACATGTGAGCTAGACTCCTTTCATAATTTTTAAACTACCAAACCTTTTTTGGTAGAGATGGCTCAAAAACAAAGAAGGTACTTACCTACTTCTCTCTTATAGTTTCTATGTGTGTGTAAGGTGTTCGATTTTTTTTTTTTTTTTTTGGCTATTTTATGTTAAACAACGAACGAGAGGCATCTGGTTCTCGTGGCTCGTTTTCCGTCTTCATTAGTGTATGTAAAGAGTGGACACTACAGGTTGTATGTGTCCATATTCATGTTTTACAATCAGCTCTCCTTGTTAATTATGTTTTCAACACTTGCTATACTTGAAACAATATGTACCAAGCTGTTTAAGTCATATCATTTAATTAAAAAATTGACAGACAACTTTTAAAGTATCTTTGTTAAGTAAGTTTTTATTTTTATTTTTTTCATACTAAAATAAAACACATTACTGAAACATTATTTTTCTTCACCTTAACCAGTTCTAGCATTTTGGGCTTTTATGTCTTTGATTTTGCTTAGCCCAACCTCTCTTTTAACCCTAGTTCACTTTTCATTTTTCATCTCCATTACTTAAACTGCTCATTGCAAGCGGCTACAGTAACTCTTCAACCCCAAAAAACAACAAATTTAATATCTGTCAAAATCATGGTAAAATCTCAACACAGAACATTACATTACATTATCATTCATTTTATTTCTGTGTTTTACTTTATTATTTGTTTATATCATTTTCTGATATTCTTTTTTTAAATGCAAATTTTAGGCGCCAAAGTAGGATAAGCCACAGACATCATCATTTTAACCAGGGCAAGTCTGCTGGTGGAGTGAAGGTAAATTTTTAATATCTTTTTGGGTGATTTTAAGTTTGATTTTGTTTATTTTGACTTATACTTTGTTGAATATAATTTTAGCTCTTTATTGGACTTATTTGCTTATTTTTTTCCATCTTATTTCTTTCTGGTTTATTTTAAAACTTTATGTTATAGGGGGTCTTTATTTAGGCATATTTGGAGGGCTTATTAGCTTATGTATCTAAAATGAGCTTACTCAAGTGTTTTATTGAGCTTATATGGTTGGGCATATGATGAGCTTATATGTGGGGATTTTGATAAGCTTATATTTTGTGGTTTATGAGCTTATTTGAGGACGAGTGTACTTATGCAAGGAGTCTTATAAGAAAAAGACTTTGATTTAAGGATATATATATATATATGTTCATGCACTTTAAAAGAATATTTGAGGACGAGTGTAAATTTACCTCACTAAATACAGTAAAGTATCCGAAACGCTAATCAAGGACTTATGAACTTATCATTTATAAGCCATAAGCTGCTTATGAAATATATGTCTAAGCGCAAAACATAAGCTTAGACATACACCCCCCATAATAAGGTCATACGTTAGAAAAAGCGGAAAAATGGGTTAAATTGTCTATTAGTAAGGTACCCTCTTAGGGAATGCGGTGTTTTAGCTATTATTTTAAAGCTTGGAGTTAATAAAGTAACTAACAGACATGTTTCAACTTAGATGACTGATTGATTTGTATGTGACATGTGCAGGGAGACTTTGAGTATAGTTTGTCCTAGGGTTGTAAACGAACTGAACGTTCAATGAACATTTCATGAACCGTTCGGTAAAAAATTCGTTTATGTTCGTTTATTTATTAAATGAACGAACATGAACCATATTTTACGTTCGTTTAGTTAAATGAACGAACATGAACAAAAGTCGCGTCCGTTCATTTATGTTCGTGAACGTCCGATTATGCGTTCGTTTACGTTCGTTTATGTTCATTTATTTATTTATATTTGTATATCATATCTTTTAATTGTATAATTTTAAAATTAGTTTGTTTAAACAAAACAACACTTATAAAACAATATATCGTGCATAATTAGTAAAGTTTATGTTTGTTTGTTTATGTTCATTTATGTTTGTTCGTTTACCGTTCGTTTAGTGTCTAATGAACGAACATGAACAACTCATTTTTTTAATAAACGAACATGAACAAAAAAATTCGTCCGTTTAAGCGTTTGTGTTCGTTTATTTGTCCGGTTAAAATTAAATGAACGAACATGAACAATGTTCCGTTCGTGTTCGTTCGGTTCGTTTACAGCCCTAGTTTGTCCTATTGGAAGAGGGTACATGAAATAAAGAATAGAGTAAACTTATCTAGATAAAGTGCATTGTGATGTATTATCATCAACTAATATACAATAAAGTTAACTTAATTCTTTTTGAATATATGATTGTAATGTTGTGTTGATATATTAGTAAAAAGACTATTTTGATTGTTAATGTTGTTTTTCAAAATCAAATGCAAGTTGCTGTGTTTTAGTTAGAGCTCGGAAGTTATGAACTGCCTTCATTATCAGTTGCCAGTGAATGTTATTTTGATTACGTTTTTGAATGGATTTGTGATGTATAGCTAACATTATTTCAATTTTTCAGTACTCTAAACCTAAAGCCAAACCTGAAGCCAAGACTAAAGCTAACAGATATGAAAGCATGTAAGTTTACTCATTTTAATCATTTTTATAATATTACCACTCAGATTGTTTATCGCATGCCTTGAAACTTATAATTTAATGTTCTGAATACGTAATACAAATAAGATAACTAGCTAATGTATGCAAACTCAAAGTGAAATGCAATACTAAGAAAACAATCATAGACCTGCAAATACTCACCTTCTTCTTTCGCACTCATGTTTTGGGCAACGGTTAAGCATTCATTTATATTGATTAGAAGTATTACTTTGTCTATGTATAATACATATTATTTGTTATGCATTATATATTTGGAAGTGAAATCATGGGTGCTAAATGACATTAAGCCTGCAATTATTTGTTTAATAATTGACTGTCCTTTGACTGGATATTATAATAAAAGTATGGTATTGCTGCGCTGTTGTAACACCCCGACCCGACAAGGGTAAAGATATCACAATACGGTTTCATATCAGAACTTTAATAACTATACAATAGCGGAAGCCTTTACAGAATATCCAAAAAGAGAACATAAATAACTAATCTTCCAAAATAAATCTAAAATCTCTATGGTCAAATCTTGCTCTCATCTCTACTCTCAACCCAGATCAGCTATCCCATAAGCTCATCTTGAATGCTTAATACCTGCCGCAAGAAAAGAAAAGTGCGGCTGAGCTTACAAAGCCCAGTGAACAGATATAACGAAACAAAAGCTAAAACAGAATAAATATACAAATACGAAATCAAAATGAAATAATGACGAGGAATCTTTTAGGATTCTGCGGAAGCACAAATATACAGAAATCCAAACAACCACATAACAGTTGAGACATCACATAACACATTAAAGACACAAAAACAAACACATCAGAACAACCAAACGCACAACACATCGAATAACAGATTACGTATAAGCCAAACGGAAAGTCTCAAAACTAACGGAAACAGTCCTAGAAAAATAAACATGGCATTCATACAAATCAAGTAATCAACATCTATAGCACTTAATTCAATAATATAGCAGCGGAAATAGCAGACAGGTCATGGCAGACATAATAGCTAAACCAGTTCTCATATCAAATCCTAACCTTAGCAGAGTTTTAACATGGCAGGTCACATATGCAGACAGATAATTAACCACCAAAACACTCAATTGTACACTAGCACATTCATCTCACAGATCAACGCATTCACGTAACAATAACAAATCATAATATCAAATATACGAATCAGGTTTTAACGTATCAATCCTATCCTAGCATGGCAACTAATAATCACTTAAACAAATACATCATAAGCACATTCACCAACATATCATATCAGAAATATCTTTCTTCTTCAAAAGGTAACATCAGAAAATATATGGAGTAGCTAGCTCCCAGATTTTGTGAAGACGCGTATTGCACACGACATCATTCACCAGATAACATATCAGATAACAGATCAGATCTAGGATGCATCCATACGCCCCTTCCTACATATTCAAAAATATGCTTCACCATCCAGAGACGTGGCAGAACATCACTCTACTGCCCTAGAGTCATATCAGAGGTGCATCACTGATACGGACATGGAACCCCCATGACTAGTTAAATATTTGGTTCAGTTAACAACTGACCTTAGTCAAACAGATTTTCAGATATAGCACAGATCATAGTCAACACAAGGTCACAGATAACATATCAGATAGTTCATATCATAAGGTTCATATTCAGATATTCAGAAGTTCATATCACAGTGGCATATCGTACATTCATAAGCAGAAGTTCATAATCAGAAGTTCATAATTAACCATAGCAAAGTTCAACAATTGCATATCAAAATCTTCCTAACATAAGTTCACATCAGATATTTCATAGTTCACTAGAACACAAGTTCAGATAAGTAACAGATCAAACATTCAGAAAAGGGTTCATAGCAATGGCATTGGGAATCCTAATAAACATAAGAGAAATGACAAAGAAGGAAAACATAAGGGACCTTTACTGAAAAGGTCAGAATATCTGTACGATAACACAAGTGTCTTAAAGTAAGAAGAATATCCGTACTTAAAGAAATGAAGGAAAGCAAACGAATGAACGAATACGAAGATGTAACGTCGCGTCTCCTCCAACGAATCTACACGGATTATGATTTATTTAATACTTATCAGTATAACGGATTAATCTCATTAATACTTTTAAAGTTGTCAGATTGTTCTCATTTTTAGTGACGGACGGAATTCCAACATTTTAGAGTATTAGTCATTAATTAGCCAAACTTATGGGTTGCAAATGACAAACGGTAAATTTAAGGGTTTAATATGATAATTATCTTATTTTGAGGACTTATATGATCATTATTCATAGCATAGGGTTTACAAAT
This sequence comes from Chrysanthemum makinoi, assembly GCA_910596185.1. Taxonomy (NCBI): domain Eukaryota; kingdom Viridiplantae; phylum Streptophyta; class Magnoliopsida; order Asterales; family Asteraceae; genus Chrysanthemum; species Chrysanthemum makinoi. The sequence goes on along the minus strand of OU343223.1, from coordinate 58,834,095 downwards.
GTCAATAACGGATTTTAAGACTCTCTTTCAAAATAGTTTACATAATCTTTTATAACTTACATGATTAACCCAGATGCACACGTAACATTGTTCGAATGCAAACCCTTAATGAGACTATGCATGCAATACTTTAATTCATTATAACTCACACATGTTCACGCCATACTTAGTACTAGCTCATTATACTCTTAATCAAAAGCCATTAATGATTCCAAGACTTACCACTTCTCACATGAAATAACGAATTTGCACACTTAGCTTTTAACCCTAATCAACTTCCTATTTATGTTCTAGGGTTTCCATACTTTTAATATCATTTATTACGCATTTAAATCACATGTTACTTCTTTTAATGATTTCCACTTTGACCTAGAACGTATGAAAACTCAAACCGAAGTTTCCTCAAAACTCATGCATGTCCTTACGTAATTTATTTACACATGTCGACCCATAATTACTCAGAATTACATATTACACCCTTAACATCTTTAAGTATATGACCTAACCTTATATTATCAGATTTTACACTTTTAGCCCAAAGGTTTTAGAATTTACAAAACATACCCCTTTAAGTTAAATACAATTCGAATGGCCCTCTAAATATCCAAAATTACACGTTTAACCCCATACTTATTTTTATACGTTTTGTACCTTTATTTTACTGTTCACAAAAATAACCTTTAAGTTTCATAATTTACAAAACCAACCCAAACCTTTTATGTAGAACCGAATAATGCATAATTCAAATACAAGCCCTAAACCTAGATGTAACCCATCATTAATTCATCATTACTACTGTATTAATGACCCTTAATCATAACGAGCAAACCCTAATTTTTATAAACCCTAATCGTCCCTTTTCTAAATCCTTTCCTTATTCATACGCGATCTAATAATAAAACCCCAAACAAATCACAAAAGCTTCGAATTCATGTACATGTATTTTATACAGGTCGTATATCATGTAAGAGTCCTTAGAAAATTAATATCATGGTCCCAAAAATCATCATACGCTCATTCGTTATTTTATACGCTTTTAGGGTTTTAATTTCCAAATAATTACATACGACTTATTTAACATGCATGGCTAATTTTTACGTGTTCTATATGACTTATAGGACTGAAAATAATATTAGGAACATACCCTTGATGAGCTTTGGTCGTTAGAACAAAAGAAACCAAAAGTTCCTCTCGCCGAAACCCTAACTGACCTAAAAACTAAACACGATCGATCCAGCACCTTAGAGCCTCGAACTATATTTTTAACACCTTCTTTACCTTCAAACTCGTCCAAGAAAAATAGCTCCAGGCCTTGGAAATCAGATGTCGAATTTTGGAGGGTTTTGGAAGTCGGTTTAGGGTTAATCGGTTATTAGGGTTTAGAGTGAACCGTATAATGTATTTTTATAGGGTTTACTATTTTTCTTGTGGGCTTTATAATGTATTGGACTTAAAATAAATGGGTTCTTAATTTTATAATTTATATTGGGCTTTTATTTAATTTTATTTCTTTATAAGACATATTTAATATATGCGGTTACTTATATAAAATACAAAACGAATTTTATAAAATCATAAACTATAAAAATTACCTTTTACAAAGTGTTTAATATTTATTTAGATCATGTGGGATATTTCTTAATAATTTTCTGAATTTACATAGCTTATTTGGTATTCTTTGAAGTAATTATTCATACTTTTTGATTGTAGGGGTATTTTGGTCTTTTTGTGAATTTTAGAAATTCAGGTATTACAATTCTTCCCCTCTAAAAGAAAATTTCGTCCTCGAAATTGAACAAGGCGGAACAGAACAGAGAACGAATCGGATTTCAGAATTTCTAGGAATATATCGAACGTAAATCTTATCTCGGAACAAATGAATTTCTTATCAGAATATTTAAACTCAAACTTACTCAGAAATTAAATCAATATTCAAATACTTATAATAGATAATTATATACTCATCAGAATAATGGCGGAGAACAGATGAGACGCAGAAAATCAAACGACAAATTCTGACTTATCCAGATATCTAATGATGAGGACATCATATGCATAGACGGAATAAATCCTATCGGCCTCAATAGTCGCAGAAATATGTGGAGACATATAAGCTTAAGGTGGTCATAGCAATCTATAGGTTCGTACAGATCATAACAACCTCGGATTCCAAACACACAAAACTTTTACGAAACAGATATCGACGAAAATCTCACAATTAGGTACGGAATTCAAACGAACATGAGAAGCACCAGATAACAGATACAAGTCAAAGTCCATTCACACATCAACTACAGGCATTTCCCAGACTTCGTATACCTTCAATAAGTTCAGATTATGTGATCTCGGTATTATTACGTTGATCAGGCGTCATAATACTTGCATCACATAACAAGTTCTTATTGTCATTATATTCGGTCTTGGGTCATGACAAAACACATAACTAATATCATAACAAAACATACCACATAACAGATAACATACAGATAGCAAGTAACATACTATAACAAACCAGATACACATAAGTATACCATCATGATGGTCGTACTTCATTCAAGCGGTAAAATGAAACAACTTCACTACGAAAATGAAATAGCGGACAAAACTTATGAGGACTAACGGAAACTTAACGAATCTATCCGAAAGAAACAACAGATAGGAACTATACTTTCAAAAATTTTCTTTATTTCCATTAATCAAACAAAATCTGCAGAATCGTCTTAAGATGAACTTCCAAAACAAAACTTAATAATCCAAGGTTCAACCGTCTAAATGAAAACAAAAGGACCTAACTCAAAATCAAATGTCAGAAAATTCTCATAAAGAGGGCAACTAAACAGAAGCGCAAATTTCTATTCTTGTGTCGGATTAAACCTACTAGTAGCCGTAGACTCCAAATCTGAGTCCACCTCGTATTCTTCCTCGGGTTCCTCTTCTTCCTCTTCTTCCTCGTGTTCCTCTTCTTCCTCGCTTATCCATCCGTTCTTGTTTCCTTCACGCTGTGGTAGTAAGCGACTAGCAAAGTCACTTTTCCGCTTCCTCTCTTCCTCCTCCGGCACACGATCCACAAAAGCGTACAGATCGCGACTCTCAGCCCGTCCTACTCCTCCATCCTCAACGAACTTGGGACACCTATCAGGATATCTAGTAGTGAAACCTTGGTTGTCAACAACCTTAGTTTCATATTCCTCCACCACCTCTCCGTCAATTGTCTTCAAGGTCAGCTTCTCCTCGATGGTGCATGGCCACATATAGGCCGGAACTCTTATCCTCTTATTAGCCCGCTTCACTTTACCATACCTCTTGCAGCCCTTAGCAATGACAACGGCCCACTTCATCTTCTCCTTATGTTGCCTTGCCGGTCCTCGATTACTCCTATTAGATGAACTAGGGCAACGGGGAATAACCATCTAATAGAAATACCAACTATCAGCAAAACTTGAATACGATAGGGTACGTAAAGAAGTACGCAGAAAGGAAAATCCTAAATCTACCCACTTCTCACAGGTCATAGCCTAAGCTCTAAGGGTCCTAAAACCTAGAGCTCTGATACCATAAATTGTAACACCCCGACCCGACAAGGGTAAAGATATCACAATACGGTTTCATATCAGAACTTTAATAACTATACAATAGCGGAAGCCTTTACAGAATATCCAAAAAGAGAACATAAATAACTAATCTTCCAAAATAAATCTAAAATCTCTATGGTCAAATCTTGCTCTCATCTCTACTCTCAACCCAGATCAGCTATCCCATAAGCTCATCTTGAATGCTTAATACCTGCCGCAGGAAAAGAAAAGTGCGGCTGAGCTTACAAAGCCCAGTGAACAGATATAACGAAACAAAAGCTAAAACAGAATAAATATACAAATACGAAATCAAAATGAAATAATGACGAGGAATCTTTTAGGATTCTGCGGAAGCACAAATATACAGAAATCCAAACAACCACATAACAGTTGAGACATCACATAACACATTAAAGACACAAAAACAAACACATCAGAACAACCAAACGCACAACACATCGAATAACAGATTACGTATAAGCCAAACGGAAAGTCTCAAAACTAACGGAAACAGTCCTAGAAAAATAAACATGGCATTCATACAAATCAAGTAATCAACATCTATAGCACTTAATTCAATAATATAGCAGCGGAAATAGCAGACAGGTCATGGCAGACATAATAGCTAAACCAGTTCTCATATCAAATCCTAACCTTAGCAGAGTTTTAACATGGCAGGTCACATATGCAGACAGATAATTAACCACCAAAACACTCAATTGTACACTAGCACATTCATCTCACAGATCAACGCATTCACGTAACAATAACAAATCATAATATCAAATATACGAATCAGGTTTTAACGTATCAATCCTATCCTAGCATGGCAACTAATAATCACTTAAACAAATACATCATAAGCACATTCACCAACATATCATATCAGAAATATCTTTCTTCTTCAAAAGGTAACATCAGAAAATATATGGAGTAGCTAGCTCCCAGATTTTGTGAAGACGCGTATTGCACACGACATCATTCACCAGATAACATATCAGATAACAGATCAGATCTAGGATGCATCCATACGCCCCTTCCTACATATTCAAAAATATGCTTCACCATCCAGAGACGTGGCAGAACATCACTCTACTGCCCTAGAGTCATATCAGAGGTGCATCACTGATACGGACATGGAACCCCCATGACTAGTTAAATATTTGGTTCAGTTAACAACTGACCTTAGTCAAACAGATTTTCAGATATAGCACAGATCATAGTCAACACAAGGTCACAGATAACATATCAGATAGTTCATATCATAAGGTTCATATTCAGATATTCAGAAGTTCATATCACAGTGGCATATCGTACATTCATAAGCAGAAGTTCATAATCAGAAGTTCATAATTAACCATAGCAAAGTTCAACAATTGCATATCAAAATCTTCCTAACATAAGTTCACATCAGATATTTCATAGTTCACTAGAACACAAGTTCAGATAAGTAACAGATCAAACATTCAGAAAAGGGTTCATAGCAATGGCATTGGGAATCCTAATAAACATAAGAGAAATGACAAAGAAGGAAAACATAAGGGACCTTTACTGAAAAGGTCAGAATATCTGTACGATAACACAAGTGTCTTAAAGTAAGACAGAATATCCGTACCTTAAAGAAATGAAGGGAAAGCAAACGAATGAACGAATACGAAGATGTAACGTCGCGTCTCCTCCAACGAATCTACACGGATTATGATTTATTTAATACTTATCAGTATAACGGATTAATCTCATTAATACTTTTAAAGTTGTCAGATTGTTCTCATTTTTAGTGACGGACGGAATTCCAACATTTTAGAGTATTAGTCATTAATTAGCCAAACTTATGGGTTGCAAATGACAAACGGTAAATTTAAGGGTTTAATATGATAATTATCTTATTTTGAGGACTTATATGATCATTATTCATAGCATAGGGTTTACAAATGTCAATAACGGATTTTAAGACTCTCTTTCAAAATAGTTTACATAATCTTTTATAACTTACATGATTAACCCAGATGCACACGTAACATTGTTCGAATGCAAACCCTTAATGAGACTATGCATGCAATACTTTAATTCATTATAACTCACACATGTTCACGCCATACTTAGTACTAGCTCATTATACTCTTAATCAAAAGCCATTAATGATTCCAAGACTTACCACTTCTCACATGAAATAACGAATTTGCACACTTAGCTTTTAACCCTAATCAACTTCCTATTTATGTTCTAGGGTTTCCATACTTTTAATATCATTTATTACGCATTTAAATCACATGTTACTTCTTTTAATGATTTCTACTTTGACCTAGAACGTATATGAAAAACAAACCGAAGTTTCCTCAAAACTCATGCATGTCCTTACGTAATTTATTTACACTTGTCGACCCATAATTACTCAGAATTACATATTACACCCTTAACATCTTTAAGTATATGACCTAACCTTATATTATCAGATTTTACGCTTTTAGCCCAAAGGTTTTAGAATTTACAAAACATACCCCTTTAAGTTAAATACAATTCGAATGGCCCTCTAAATATCCAAAATTACACGTTTAACCCCCATACTTATTTTTATACGTTTTGTACCTTTATTTTACTGTTCACAAAAATAACCTTTAAGTTTCATAATTTACAAAACCAACCCAAACCTTTTATGTAGAACCGAATAATGCATAATTCAAATACAAGCCCTAAACCTAGATGTAACCCATCATTAATTCATCATTACTACTGTATTAATTACCCTTAATCATAACGAGCAAACCCTAATTTTTATAAACCCTAATCGTCCCTTTTCTAAATCCTTTCCTTATTCATACGCGATCTAATAATAAAACCCCAAACAAATCACAAAAGCTTCGAATTCATGTACATGTATTTTATACAGGTCGTATATCATGTAAGAGTCCTTAGAAAATTAATATCATGGTCCCAAAAATCATCATACGCTCATTCGTTATTTTATACGCTTTTAGGGTTTTAATTTCCAAATAATTCCATACGACTTATTTAACATGCATGGCTAATTTTTACGTGTTCTATATGACTTATAGGACTGAAAATAATATTAGGAACATACCCTTGATGAGCTTTGGTCGTTAGAACAAAAGAAACCAAAAGTTCCTCTCGCCGAAACCCTAACTGACCTAAAAACTAAACACGATCGATCCAGCACCTTAGAGCCTCGAACTATATTTTTAACACCTTCTTTACCTTCAAACTCGTCCAAGAAAAATAGCTCCAGGCCTTGGAAATCAGATGTCGAATTTTGGAAGTCGGTTTAGGGTTAATCGGTTATTAGGGTTTAGAGTGAACCGTATAATGTGTTTTTATAGGGTTTACTATTTTTCTTGTGGGCTTTATAATGTATTGGACTTAAAATAAATGGGTTCTTAATTTTATAATTTATATTGGGCTTTTATTTAATTTTATTTCTTTATAAGACATATTTAATATATGCGGTTACTTATATAAAATACAAAACGAATTTTATAAAATCATAAACTATAAAAATTACCTTTTACAAAGTGTTTAATATTTATTTAGATCATGTGGGATATTTCTTAATAATTTTCTGAATTTACATAGCTTATTTGGTATTCTTTGAAGTAATTATTCATACTTTTTGATTGTAGGGGTATTTTGGTCTTTTTGTGAATTTTAGAAATTCAGGTATTACAGCTGTACTATAAGTTTAAAATAGATATGAATTGATGTTAGGTTGGGTTACAAAGAAGTATTTAAGTATCTGGTTGTTTGAAACTTTATTCTGAACTGTGCACAGCTAATATCTTATTGTGTCTAGTTATGTGAGTGTTTAGTGTGACAATCATTGTAATTTAACTCATGAAAAATTGGCTTCACCTTGATTTGGTTTGTTATGAACTTTTTTCCAAGTTTTAACATGACAATTCAGTTGAGAACATATGGTAGTTTTGATAAAAAAAAATTGCTACTTGGGTGCTTGCAAATTTCAGTTGAACAGGTGAAAATTCATTGAATGTATTCAGAACGAGGTCACATACTTGCTTTGCTGTGGATATGTTTTACTTTTACTCTTAGCTCTTGTAGTCAAATACCTTGATTTATGATTCATATGTGATAAATTTAGTTTATTTATAGAATGCTCAAAATGACAGTAAATAAAACGAAATAAAAGCAGAGGCTGCTAGGAACAAATGGGAGATTGAATTACGCAGCTAGATGCTTTAGTATGCTAGCTAATGGTGAAATTCAAAAGTAAGATACCAAATGTAGGCCTCAGAAACAACAATTGCTTTAACACTCATTTCCTATGTATGGATTTTGGAGATAAAGTTATTAATTATTCTTTGCTGTTTATCATAAATTATAACTTTAAAAGGCTTTTTCAATTTTATGTTGGTTGAGCTTGCAGGGAGCGTAAAGTTGGTTCTTGCAAACAGTGGACGCTGCAAGTCAGCAACCAGAAGACTTCATATCATTGTTGCTTCTTTGCTTATGCAGACTGTTTGACAACTTATTTTAAAATGAAAGAGTTGCTAGACAACAAATTGTTTTTGTCAGCTCAGTGTCTAGTTGATTGGGGTAAAACTAAGTGGGAAGACATTGCAAGGTTGTGTTGTGGTCGATTAAATGGGTTGATGACAATCGAAGACTATCCATATGAAGCAGTTCCAAGACCCCCATATGCCTCTTGGACGGATTACCACCGCGCACAGGTGCTTCGTTATCGCGTTAGAGGTTTCAAAGCTTTTGCAACACCTAAAGGCATTAAACGTGAATTGGTACGATATTTTTGTGAAGGGCCGGGCCATGCATGTATTGGTTCCTTATTCGTTGGTGAACTTGGAAAACGTAAAGCTAGTGATATTCTTCCATACCACCATCCCCCAAATTTTTAACCTCTCAGAGGCACTTACCACACGGTTGTCATAGTTGGTGTGAGCATCAGTGGTAACGAGAGTGACCATTTTGTTGAGATAAAGTCTTCATGGGGGAAAAAATGGGCTCAGGAGGGGTTCACTAAAATAGGGTTTGATGTGTTGGATCAAATCGAGATCCTGATTGAACATCAAGATCCCCAAATAGAACCCTCTATTTAAATGTTGGTGCATGCATTTACATGTTTTTGGACATTAATTTCATTTGTGGATTATTCACCCACCATTCCTACACATCTATTCCCCTGTCCTTGATCTCATTTGTTCTCACAGAACCTCCTTTTATATATATGGATTATTCATGTAATGTAATCTTTTTCTAATATGGACTTTGGACTATGTGCAGTTTACTATTATTGTCTGTTACACTATTTGGTTTTGGGTGATTTTTACTAGGGCTGATCGGGCCGTCCCGACCAGATCCCGACCTATCTCGAAACCGACAAGGCTGAAAATCCTAACCGAATCCCGACCTGATTCTAGTTCGGGTAATCAATATTCTATGGGTATCTTCTTGGTTAATCTATGGCCAAGTCATTGTTGGGTCGGGTGATAGTGATTCAGTTCATACATCTGATCATCATCAGGTAGTAATTAGTAGGCTATAATGAGTAGTGATTATGATGAATTTCTTGACACATGGCAGTTTTTAGTTAACTCATATTGCTGACGTGGCATTTTTAGTTGTAAAGTTTTGTTATTTAGGTCTTCGTCCACGTTCCATTGTACTTAAATGTTTATGATTAATTAATATATTTTACGGGGTAACATAGTTTCGAATCAGTTAATGTTAAATATAAGTATATGAACTCTTTAGATAGCTAGTTGTACGAGCGTTAACTAGTGTTTTACCATTTTTTAAAACGGGGTGTTATAGGCGATTTTTGGTACCTATGGCTTGATGCCGACACTCTTTTTTTCGTATTTTTGTGCATGTGTTTGTGTTTGTTATTTTGTGGGTCCTGGTGATGACAAATTTATTTTGGGTAAAAGCTGATGTGGAGCGTCTAGAACATGTTATAGGTATCAACCGCACTTTGTGCTTTAAGGATTTGAAATTAGAAGCTGACTTAAGAAGTCAAAATGTTCTTTTGTAAATTTGGAGAATACCTAGTTTCAGGACTTTTGCTTCTTCATGTTCCTATCTTGGTATACAATTGTTTGGAAGACGGTTAACTTAAACAAATGATTTGGAAGTCCTAAACGGCTTAACTCTGATAATGTGTTGCAGACATACAAACATTTATTGTGATGGAAAATGGAAATATTTCACTTCTGAAAGTATTGATACAAATGGACTAGTTTCAACACTAAAACTAATGTAACTTGTTTACTTTTCGAGAAAAGGATGATAGCTAATCAAAATTACATAACAAACCTTAGAAACAAAAACCTTCATTGATAGAAAAGTAAGATTTTTAATATCGGTTTGAAAATTTTGAACTCCAATATGTGTGCTGCATAGGAAATATAACATATGTTAGACAAGTATATCAAACGAGCAAGTAGCTTTTGGCTCAAACTGGCACTGACCGAGTCTTTTAAACCAGTAGTTGTTGCAAATAAGATGAGTCTCTTTCTGTATTAACAGAAAGGGAAGTAGATTACACGTGTTTCCTGTATGCCTAATGAAACAGACTTGTGTGATGCCTGATGCTTTTGAAAGTTTTCCTATCTATCTACCTTTGTTAACCCGCCTCAAAGATTTTTTTGCTTTAAATGTTTTTGTTTTTTGCATAATTTTGTCGTCATGTGTTACACCTGATCCGAATTCATACCTGTTGCATGGTCTTTTTGTAGTTACTTGCTAAAGCGATCTCATTTTGACCTGCTTCAACATCTGTTCTGTAGGTTGCGGAAGTTGCTCCAGAGAAGCGAGACTTTTCTGGCACACCACATGTCCCTGTCTACGTTATGCTACCGGTGAGTTTGAAAATGTTTTCTATCTATTCACTCAGCTTTGAAAACACTTGTAATTTGTAATCACAGCTACTGCATTTTGTTTTTCTTTGCAAGACATCTTTCTATTTATGGGTAGAGATTGTAATGTAGACTATAAACCTCACTTCCTAAAATTTCGTGTATGCCGATTAGGATGATTATTTACCTAATGATATATATTAAGCACCATAGCAACGTATTAGCTAATTGTTGAATTTTAATTTTGAAAATATTGTGTTTCTGATATAAGATCCTTACAGAAATGTGCAAATATTAAGTGGTGCTTTTTATGCTGTTTTAGTTGGGAATCATCAATATGGAGTGTGAATTGGTTGATTCTGATGATCTGAAGAATCAGCTAAGGATGCTGAAGTCGATTAATGTTGATGGTGTTATGGTTGACACGTGGTGGGGAATTGTGGAGGCCAACAATCCCCAGCAGTACAACTGGAAAGGCTACAGGAAACTCTTTGAGATTGTGCGTGAATTAGATCTGAAATTGCAGGTTTGTTTTACAATTGCCGTACTTTTTTCCTATCATATTAGAGAACATTAGGAGTAATCAATGTGACTTGCCATCAGGTTGTAATGTCGTTTCATGAATGTGGAGGGAATGTTGGTGATGATGTTCACATTCCATTACCAAAGTGGATAATAGAACTTGGTAAAGAAAACCCCGACATATATTTCACAGACCGAGATGGAAGACGCAATCCTGAAAGTCTTACATGGGGAATTGACAAGGAACATGTTTTGAGAGGCCGCACTGTTGTTGAGGTATTAACTCTAGTTATTGGTAGATGGTGTATGCATACATAGTTCAATGTGACATTTATCAAGATAAATGTCTGCAGGTTTACTTTGAGTATATGAGAAGTTTCAGGGCTGAATTTGATGAATTCTTCGAGGATGGAAGCATAACCGAGATAGAAATTGGTCTAGGTGCTTGCGGTGAGTTGCGTTACCCATCTTACCCTGCAAAACATGGTTGGAAATATCCTGGTATCGGTGAATTTCAGGTACTCATCTATAGAAAAATATTTCACTACTAGGTAGTCTGATATGACTTGAATTTGAACTCTGGTTAGAGGAGGAAATTTCATCTGATTTACTCTTAAAATGGACCGCTTTGGGTTATGTGTGATCTAGCGGGTGATTAAGGCTAGCTCAAAAGGAAACATGTAACACAAGTCGAAAGTCACCGAAAGTGTAGAAGTTTTTGGACAAGTGATCCGTATCATCCCAGCTCCACTGGTTTCGACAGGTTACCCAACCTGCCCGTTTTGCCAAAAAAATTAACTTACGGTCAGTTGCTTGTTTTATTTACAATATGATTTTTTTTTGTAGTGCTATGATAAGTACCTAGCAAAGTGTCTTCAGAAAGCAGCAGATGCAAGGGGACACTCATTTTGGGGTAGACCTCCTGATCATGCAGGCTCTTATAACTCCCAACCTCAAGATACCAAATTCTTCTGTGATGGAGGTGATTACCGTACTCCCAATATCTCATTGAGCATGGCGACAGGGTACTGGCCATGGCCAATTTGGCCTTTGAAGGTACTCCCATTTCTGTAAAGGTAAGTCAACTACTTAGCATCCATGATCAAAGTGTAACCAGTTGGGTTTTCAACATTTGTTATATATTGACTTGAAATTTTCGTGGATGATCAGCTATCGGGTATTCATTGGTGGTACAAAACTGCTAGCCATGCTGCTGAACTTACTGCAGGGTTTTACAATAGTGCGAACCGTGATGGCTATAGTCCAATTGCTGCCATGTTAAAGAAGCATGACACAGCTTTAAACTTTACATGTGTTGAATTACGTACAATGGACCAGCAAGAGGGCTTTCCGGAAGCAATGGTAGATCCTGAAGGGTTAGTTTGGCAGGTAAATAATAGAGCTCACACTAGCAACATAACATTATTCTATTCTGTTTCCGATTGATATAAGCTTATTATTAATAATTGTTTGAAGTCATGAGTTAAAGAGTTCATCCTTTTTAAGCATATTTTGAGTCAAATGTAGCAATTTTATGAATTGATCAAAATTTGGGGGCTCTTTTTTGTCTCACTAGCACCAATTTTCCATTGTAGGTACTGAATGCTGCATGGGATGCTGATATACTAGTTGCAAGTGAAAAATGCTCTTCCTTGCTATGACAGACAAGGATACAACAAGATATTGGAACATGCTAAACCAAGAAACGATCCAGATGGTAGACATTTATCTGCTTTTACCTACCTTAGGCTCAATCAAACTCTCCTTGAAGAACACAACTTAGGAGAGTTTCACCTATTTGTCAAGAGAATGCACGGTACCTATCTTTCCCCCCTTTCATCTTCTTCCATTTGATACTTATTACTTTGTGGATTTTACATAGTTAGATGTAGCACATTTCAAGTTTAGAAGGTGACATAGAAGTTATTTAGAAAGTCCAATATGTTTACATTCTACTCGGTCCCTTCTCTTTGAAAACTAGAGTTGGTAAAATGAGCAGATTGGGGGATTGGCTAACGATTGCCTGAGCCACCCACACTAATTCAAATTTTGAAAATTTTAAAAGTTTAAGATTGATAAGTACTGTATCATCGATCGTACTGCATTATGTTAGAATATTTTTTTCTTTTTTGATAAAGCGATTTATGAGGTTGTATACTTGTATGCATTTGAATACATTTATGGTGAATTTGAGCCCCGTTTCACCCATTTGTCCAGTTTACTTATTTGCTGATATTTTGATTTTACCTGTTTGACCCATTTGAGATATTGTACAACTCAAATCAACACAATTTAGGGTTGAGTCGAGTACAAGTATAATGATTTAAGTTTACATTTATAGCTAGTTGTATCTATTTTACATGTGACTCGTTATAAATAAATGCAACATGATTTAAGCATTTTTATATAAAAGCTATATACCTATCTAATCAAAATGATGCATCAGCTATTACAATTTCACTTAAATGTTGCAGCTTAAATGTGTTGATGATCTGTTTTCTCTAACAGGTGAAGCTGTGGAGGGCCATTAGCATGGGATCTGAATTTTTCTACTTCGCCTGGCCGTTTATTAAAATTAGTTTGACAATATCGAGACTAAATATAGTTTGTATGTAATGAAGCACGGATTCTTGTTGTGTAATTTGCTCCCTTAACTTATATAATAACCCAGTTGAAATATTATCTTGTTGAACGCTCAAAAATTACCATTAAAGTGAAAATGTACATTCCATTTAATGCATAGTAACTCTTGGTTGGTGAAAAAATTGATTGTCAATATGTCATGCATTTAATTCACTATATGTCAGAACAACCCATTTGCCATATTTATTATCTCTACCTTCAAAACATCTTTACCACTTAATTCACTATCTTTGAGAACAACCCATTTACCATATTCATCATCTCTTTCAAGTGCAAAAATGCAAGTTACTTCGACCGGCCCTTTTAAAAAAAAAAAAAAATTAGTTTGACAATATCAAGTTACTTATATTTTTTTTCCTTTTCTTCTAATAGTTAGTTGGTAGGAGGTGTAGTTTTAAGAGGGCAGTTAAAAGTAGAAGAGATTTTCTGCGTTTGATTTGGGGGGAATGTGTGAAGAAGGTAAGAGAGTTGAAAGGTAAAAAGAAGAGCATTTATGTATCTAGATTTGCGTTCTTGTGGTGACCAAACTTAACATAAAAACAATAAGAACCAATAATATTTTGCCAAGTGTCTATTTCACTTAAAAGAAAATGTTAATTAAATTTAATGTCTTTAAGGGCATTTTGGGTAATTTCTTTCTATTTGTCTCAAGCTCCTAACCCTAAAATATTAATTTATCACTCATATAGAAGCATCCATCTCTCACTTTCTCACTCAAATACACGGCTCATCTCAATCTCTCACTTTGTCACATACACGCTTACATTTATGTCTACCAGATATGAAATTTCAACAATTGAAAACCAACGATTAAATCAATAACACTTACCACTATCAAAACATGGTTGCTATATTTTTCTGGTAAACCGACGCTACCTTTTTCTGATAGGAAGCACCAACCACCGATCTGACGAAGATGTTAGATCGAGACAACTACATCCACCACCTCTCCATTGACGGAAACGGCTGTACGTGCCGGAACCTGGGTTTGAAAACCCCAACCGCCGCTACCTTTTTCAGATCTTTAGCCAACGCTACTGCCATGACGGATAATGCCGTCAAGTAGGCTTGAAGTGTGATGCGAAAATTACTCGGATTTCGTTTATGTTATGTTTTCTAAGTCTTTTTATTTTTCATTTTTTCCAAGGTTTTTAATCTTACAAAATAATTAAACATCGACCATTGTCTCTCTAACTAATTCGTTTATTGTTGTAGTCGAATTGGCCTTTTTTGGGCTTCGAGTATTTTAGATCTAAATATTAAGATCTGCTTATGTCCTCGTCCTTGTTGATTATGGGTTTTTGTTCATGATTGGCTTTTCGATTTGTGATGACATGTCTCGTTGTGATTTCTTCAACGGCAGTTACGTGTTTTACAACTTTTCGATAAGGTTCGAGTTTGGAACGGTTTACATATCGGGTTTTTATTAGAGGGTTTCTCTTTATGGGGGTTTCTCGATATGTTTTATGGAGTTTATAGTGTGGTCCGATCATGTATCCGTTTTGTGTATGAACCGATTTGGGAAAACGCGATGCTATGTGGTTTTTCGTGATAGCCTTTATATTTGAGATGATCTTTTATTTGGATTTTTGCATCAGTTCAAGTAGGAATAAAAGTATGCATCATTTAATCTGTTGTTATTATCTCAATTCTCACATTTATTACTTCACTAATAGAAAATATGTATGCATTAGTTACTTACTTAGGGTGTCGCTTAAATATATAATAAACTAAATGTTTCACTTGAAGTGTTATGTTAGAAAATTTTAGTATGTCATTTAAAATGTATCAAGAAGTTATATGTGTCAAAAATTATAGTATGTCAATAAAAATGTGTAAACAAAAAATTATATATCACTACTAATGTATCAAACAATTAAGTGTGTCACTAAATATGTATCAAAAAATTTAATATGTTACTAGAAATGCATCACAAAATGAAGTGTGTTAAAAACACTTAATTGGTTACTAAAAATGTATTATGAAATAATGCGTCACTAAAAGTGTACCAGCTTTTGTTTATGCATTACCTGATTAAGTATATGTATATTACAATAATAAATTTTGTGTAACAATAATAAATAAATTAAGAAAAATAACTCTATTAATGCAAAAAGAGAATTGACGAGGAAAAATGAGCAAAAAAAGACGGTGGAAAAAAAACCTTCATTTCCAATTTTGCCCTTATTTTTATATTATTTACTAAACTGCCATTCTTTAATGTTATCCTTAAATTTGATAGTTTTGGACACTTGGCATCATTTAATTGGTTCCTATTGTTTTTATTTTAAGTTTGGTCACCACAAGAACGCCACCCTATGTATCTATATATTTATTTAAGAGTCATTTGCATATATATCCCTTCAAAGATGCAAAATTGCATATATATCCGTTGCATGCATAAAAATCATTGTACTATGTGCATCAAAAACTTGTAAGAAAGATATATATGCAATTCCCCCTATTAATAATAATGGTTAAACATAAAGTTGGGTTTGGGTCGTGGTTAAGGTTCTTAAGCCCATGTTAATTAAAAAATAACCCCTAACATTAACACTATTATTAGTACAACCGTTATTTTTTCTTTTTTGGTATGGCGTGCCTTGGCCGATCGTATGCTTATACGAACAAATGGAACCGAGATCAAAGATCTATGTTGGTTTCTTTTAACGTGCAGTGTTTCTAGATTGGTTTTGAACGATACTATAAACAAACTTCAAAATATGAAACAATATGTACCAAGCCGTTTTTACAACTGTTGATTTTAAGTCATATCATTCAATTAAAAATTTGAAAGACAACTTTTAAGGTAACATTGTTAAATAAGTTTTTATTTTTTTTTCATACTAAAATAAAAAAACATTATTTTTCTTCACCTTAACCAGTTCTATCATTTTGGGCTTTTATGTCTTTGATTTTGCTTAGCCCATCCTCCCTTTTAACCCTAGTTCACTTTTCATTTTTCATCTCCATTACTTAAATTGCTCATTGCAAGCGGCTACAGTAACTCTTCAACCCCAAAAACAACAAATTTAACATCTTTCAAAATCATGGTAAAATCTCATCACAAAACATTACATTACATTATCTTTCATTTTATTTCTGTGTTTTACTTTATTATTTGTTTATATCATTTTCTGAAATTCTTTTTTTTTAAATGCAAATTTTAGACACCAAAGAAGGATAAGCCATAGACATCATCATTTTAACCAGGGCAAGTCTGCTGGTGGAGTGAAGGTAAATTTTTAATATCTTTTTGGTTGATTTTAAGTTTGATTTTGTTTATTTTGACTTATACTTTGTTGAATATAATTTTAGCTCTTTATTGGACTTATTTGCTTATTTTTTTCCATCTTATTTCTTTCTGGTTTATTTTAAAACTTTATGTTATAGGGGGTCTTTATTTAGGCATATTTGGAGGGCTTATTAGCTTATGTATCTAAAATGAGCTTACTCAAGTGTTTTATTGAGCTTATATGGTTGGGCATATGATGAGCTTATATGTGGGGATTTTCACAAGCTTATATTTTGTGGCTTATGAGCTTATTTGAAGATGTGAATTGTTCAAACTTTAGATGTTTATTCTGTATAAAAGTAACCTCTAACATGTAAGATAGTTTTATGAGGAGTATATTATTTATTTATTATTTTTTATTTTTTTGGCGCAGTTGGTGTTATTTTGAACTGTTGATGTTATCATAGCAATATTTTGGTGTTGGTTAGGTGCATAGTGTTTGATGTATTGTGTGGCTTGTCTCTCACTGCTTTTATAGACGGATTTTATCTTAGAACAGGTGCATAAGATGTTACGATGTAAAGTTTGAAGTGTCTGACTCGTTGTCATTATGTCGTCACATCTCTTTTGTTTAAAACTGGTTAGATGTTGTTTAAAAATCTTTGTACCACATTGTGTTCCATAAATATTACTACAATATCTATATTTATATTTATACTACATATAATAGAGAGAGCATCCTCTCTTCATTAAATTCACAAATCTTAATCTTTAAATTAAGATGTACATTATATTAAGCTTTTTGTACAAACAAATACTATACACATATACCCTCTATCCATTAAATGTTACAAAAGTCTTAAAAGTAAGACATACGATATATTAAGCTTTAGGTAACAATCAATTAAACACACATCTCAAAATCTTAAAATTGAGAATACAAGATTAAACACACTAATTAATATTTAAAACACCCCTATAATGAAAAATACATGTTATCATACACGTTATAAAAAAAACACAAAATTTTAAACAATTTATATGTTAACAAGTTGATGGTACATATGATTTTGAAAACTGGACCGAACCAACGGGTTCAACCGGAATCCGGAGTCGCATGGGTTCGGTTAGCCAATAAAATCCATTTAAAAACGAACTGGAGAGTACCCGTCGGCACCAGTAAAAGCACGGGTGAACTGAGATCATTTTTTTCCTTCAATTAATCAGTGTCATTTTTGTTGGCGCCTAAACTTTAATCACAAGGTACCCCCCGCTGCAACGCGCAAATACCTTTCTAGTATTAACAAGTTAACAAAATAAGTCCAATAAAGAGCTAAAATTATATTCAACAAAGTATAAGTCAAAATAAACAAAATCAAACTTAAAATCACCCAAAAAGATATTAAAAATTAAGCAAATTACCTAAATAATCCATATTCACACTCATATTACGGGAGTGAACTTTTCTCAGATGGTTTACGAAAATGATCAAAACATGTCCCTATCAACGTGTCCCTATCATGTTCCATTACCCCACATGCTCAACATGTCACTATCATCTTCCATTACCTCACCTCTCGCCTATATGTTTCTTTTGTTCTTACTAACCTTAGCTGCTTAGCATCATAACAAAATCCATAAACATCCTTCCAGTGATCAAATGAATTTATTTTAATTTCCATTACAAACTACAGCTTGACAAGTTATGTCAAATATCCAACATACGTAAAAAGGATGATGTAAAAACAAAAAAGAATAAATGAATGAACAGTAAAATATTGTTTTATATTGTACTTTGTCATTTGCTTAAAATTTTTGACAAGAAAGCTCTATTTTCTCCCAATGTATTCACGTGATCAATGTACTTTCATACAAACATATTTCTATCTCCTTCCTCTTGGCTTCAATAAATCTTTCAATCACGTTGTTCTTCAAACACCCAGATCTATACTTCATCACAACAGTGCATGTAACATACTAACATATCCTCACTTCAAATTCTACTTTGGGTGAAAACTACAACGATATGTTGTTCTTCCTCCATTACCATGGCTTCTCAGGATCTTTCTCCCACAACATTCAGCCACGCCTAGGACATGCTCCACGCCTAGGGCACGCCTAGCAACCTCCCCCACGCCCGGGGCCTTGCCTCCACGCCTAGGGCACGCCTAGCAACCTCCCCACGCCCAGGGCCTTGCCTCCACGCCTAGGGCACGCCTAGCAACCTCCCCACGCCCAGGGCCTTGCCCACGCCCAGGGCCACGCCCAAGGCCACGCCTAGGGCCACGCCCACGCCCAGGGCCTCGCCTGGCAAACAATCTCACCTGTACCACGCCCAGGCCACGCCCAGAGAATTTGGTGTACACGCACGCTTTAAAACGTGTTACGCGCCGATCTAACGTACCACTGTGAAAAGTGTTCATTTTAGAAAATTGTATATGCGGTTTATATGTGTAAAGCACCATGAAAGTGTTCATTTTAAAAATTTTCTCTTAAATTTACCTTCACTCCACAGAAAACTTGCCCTGGTTAAATGATGATTCTGTGGCTTATCTTTGGCGCCTAAAATTTACATTTAAAAAGAATATCAAAAATGATATAAACAAATAATAAAGTAAAACACATAAATAAAATGAATGATAATGTAATGTAATGTTTTGTGCTGAGATTTTACCGTAATTTTGAAAAATGTTAAATTTGTTGTTTTTTGGGGTTGAAGAGTTACTGTAGTCCCTTGCAATGAGCAATTTAAATAATAGAGATGAAAATAAAAAGTGAACTAGGTGAAAAGGAGGCCTGGGCTAAGCAAAATCAAAGACATAAAAGCCCAAAATGCTAGAACTGGTTAAGGTGAAGAAAAATAATGTTTCAGTAATGTGTTTTATTTTAGTATGAAAAAAATAAAAATAAAAACTTACTTAACAATGTTACTTTAAAAGTTGTCTGTCAATTTTTTAAATGAATGATATGACTTAAAATGAACAGTTGTAAAAACAGCTTGGTACATATTGTTTCATATTTTGTTAACTTGTTAATACTAGAAAGGATTTCATGTTGGCCAAGTGCACAGCAAAGATTTCATGATTAAAGTTTAGGCACCAACAAAAATGACACTGATTAATTGAAGGAAAAAAATGATCTCAAAATATAAAACAATATGTACCAAGCTATTTTTACAACTGTTGATTTTAAGTCATATCATTCAATTAAAAAATTGACAGACAACTTTTAAAGTAACATTGTTAAATAAGTTTTTATTTTTATTTTTATTTTTTATACTAAAATAAAACACATTACTGAAACATTATTTTTCTTCAACTTAACCAGTTCTAGCATTTTGGGCTTTTATGTCTTTGATTTTGCTTAACCCAACCTCCCTTTTAACCCTAATTCACTTTTCATTTTTTATCTCCATTACTGAAATTACTCATTGCAAGCGGCTACAGTAATTCTTCAACCCCAAAAACAACAAATTTAACATCTTTCAAAATCATGGTAAAATCTCAACACAAAACATTACATTACATTATCATTCATTTTATTTATGTGATTTACTTTATTATTTGTTTATATCATTTTCTGATATTCTTTTTTTAAATGCAAATTTTAGGCGCCAAAGAAGGATAAGCCACAAACATCATCATTTTAACCGGGGCAAGTCTGCCGGTGGAGTGAAGGTAAATTTTTAATATCTTTTTGGGTGATTTTAAGTTTGATTTGTTTATTTTGACTTATACTTTGTTGAATATAATTTTAGCTCTTTATTAGACTTATTTGCTTATTTCTTTCTGGTTTATTTTAAAACTTTATGTTATAGGGGGTCTTTATCTAGGCATAGAAGGCTTATTAGCTTATGTATCTGAAATGAGCTTACCCAAAACACAACATGATGGCACGAGCCACACAGTGGCTCGCGTTTTTGAGTCATGCGCCATCGTGACCGGCCAAAATGATCTTGAAAAACGCTACCGGACGACGCCACTTGCACACCGTGACTAGCGTTTTCCTGTCAAATGATAATTTTTTTACTTCTTTTGAGTAAAGCTAATTAAAGGGTCTTTAGAGAAACGGGTTTATGGGCTGCTTAAGTGTTTGGTTTTGAGTGAGTGTATTGGAATAGTGTTGGACATTAGAAGTGTGTTAGTTGTGGGTGTAGCCATTATTGCAAAGTTTCTTTAAGTGGTTTGAGATGTGCTCGTTATGGGTTTTTATATAGATGGGAAGATTGGTCTAGAAACATGACGTGTATGATTATAGCAATTTGCAAGAAATAGACAAAGTTGTTACTATTTGTTGAGGTGGTTTTATGTGGAAATAGAGACTGGACACGGTAATACAATAATCACAAATTCACGATGATTGTGTTGACGCAATATTTGTGAGACCTTGTGAAAATTGGAATCAAAGAAACAATAATTTTTAGCATGTAGCTTTTAAAAGTAGCTTCAATTTTTAAGAAAAGATTCAAAAGGAACTTGAGCTTATGAAAATGTAAATTTTAATTGGGCAAATCACCTAGAAATGTAGTTAACTTGCCACTTTTTTTCATTGTATGTAGCGTTCTTTTTTTTTTTCTCATTCTGTCAATAAACTTCTATCGTTAGTCCTTTGTGTGTACCCGCTATACCAAAAAACATGCATCGTTAGTCCTTTTATGCTAACGACCGTTAATAAATAACTTAAAATTTGGTTATCTTACGCTAAACTTGCGCCGTTGGTCCTTTATAGTAACAATCGCAAAAAAAAACTTAAAATTTGGTTTTCTTACGCTTCCGCCCGCTTTTTTCACGCCACGCTTTTACACGCTGCTCGCTTTTAACACGCATTCGCCCGCTTTTTTCACGCTTTTATCGGGTTTTTACACGCTTTCATTCGCTTTTACACGCTGGCTCTGCTTTTTTCACTTTTCTTCTGCTTTCCCCGCTTCATTCGCTTTTTTCACGCTTTTGCACATTTTCATTCGCTTACACGCATTCGCCCCGCTTTTACACGCTTTCTTCCGCTTTTCACATTTTCATGCGCTTTACACGCCATCCGCTTTAACACATTTTCGCCCCGCTTATGCACGCCATCCCTTCTTACACGCCGTCCGCTCTAAACATTTTCGCCCGCTTTTTTCACGCGTTTCATCCGCTTTTACATGTCTTCATCCGCTTTTACACGCTTTGGCCCCGCTTTTCACGTCCGCCTTACACGCTTTTGGGTCCGCTTAACACGCCATCGCTTTCGCCGCTTTCATCCGCTTACACGCTACATCCGCTTTTGCATGTTTTTGCACGTTATCAGCCACGCCATCCGCTTTAACATCGCCATCCGCGCCGTTGCCCGCTTTCACGCTGCTCCGCCTTTAACTTTGTCCGCTTTAACACGCCAGAATACGCCATCGCGTTTTACGCTACATCCGCATGCACGCATCGCTGACAGCTTTTGCAAGATTTCGCATGTTTTTACACAATTTTTCGCTTAACACGCTTTTTTCCGCTTTTTTCGCTTTCCTCAAAGTATTATTCGCCATCTTCGCCTCTACACGCTGGTCTGCTTTCACATCCGCTTTTACACAAAATGTGCAAACACGGACGAAAACATGAAACAACGGATGAAAACGCGTAAAACGGATGAAAACGCGGAAACAACGGATGAAAACGTGAAACAACGGACGAAAACGTGAAATAACGAACTAAAAACGCAAAAACTAATTTAAAACGCAAAAACGGATGAAAACGGAAATAATAAATGAAAACGTGAAAACATCAAAACCATGTTAAAACGGATGAAAACGTAAAACAGATGAAAACGTAAAAATAGATCTAACCCGCGTTAAAACGGAATTTAAACCGTGTAAAACAGATGAAAACATGTAAAACGTAACAAACATGCAAAATGGACGAAAATGTGTAAAAGGATGAAAACGCAAAAAACGAAATGAAACGAAAACAAAGAAAAGTGAAAACCAAACGAAAAACGTAAAACGAATGAAAACGCGGTAAAACCGATAAAAACGTGAAAAACAGACGAAAGCTGTTAAAACGAATCAAAAACGCTAAAAATGTACAACAAAACGCGGAAAAACGGACGAAAACGTAAGGAAACCAAATTTTAAGTTATTTTTTAACGATTGTTACTATAAAGGACCAACGACGCAAGTTTAGCGTAAGATAACCAAATTCTAAGTTATTTATTAACGGTCGTTAGCATAAAGGACTAACGATGCAGTTTTTTTGGTAACGGGTACACACAAAGGACTAACGATAGAAGTTTATTGACGAATGAAAAAAAAAGAATGCTACATACACAAGTAGTTTAAGCAAATTAACTACATTTCTAGGTGATTTGCCCATTTTAATTTTAGCTATATGTTTGGTTTTATTTAAATAAATAAAAATAAAATAAAATAATGGGTGCGTATGTATGATGACACTAGAATTGTTATATAGGAGAGAGGGTTAATTTCGTAGTAGAATTGATTCCTACAAGTTAGAGAAAAATGATGATGAGAACACTTTTCCCCACGACACGGACGACTTCATGATACCTAGTGCTTTTAAAATCGTTATTACTAGATCAACAAAAGAGCCAAAACATACAAAACAATAACAACCGAGAACACCCACCCTATTTCCCTTCGTACCCTATATGTTTGTAAGGTAGTTTATTATGCTTCAAATCAAATAAAAAAAAAAAAAAAAAAAAAAAAGTGAGATAATTGACAATGGGGATAGTTTATTTTTACTGGCTCAGTAGCTTATTGTGTTTCACACAAGCTATTTGAGCACTTTGATGTGTATGGATATGCTATAAAGCTTATTTACCAGCATATGCTTATTGTGTCCTAATCCCCACTACAATCGAGGTTCAAGCTAAAAACTTAATTTCTTGTAGAAAATAGTTTATTTATTTATTTTAATTTATGGTTAAAATTTAACCTAGGCTATATTGAGGTGCTTTTGAGAATTCTCAATTTTATTGATGGTCTACATTTATTGTCCACACTTTAAACAGACATGTAAACCATTTCCATGTTTGTTGCATTAATCAGCTATACATTTATTGTCCACATTTTTAAACAATGTAGAGTCTCTTTTCTATATTGGTGTAAGCTTTTAATGTAAAAGAGTGCATGGACCATGCCTAGGTACATCTCTGGTTTATAATAGTAAATCTCTACATAGTGCATGGACCATGCCTAGTTTACTTATGGACGAGGTCTGGTTCTCGCTTGCATCTTCCTTGCTTTTCATTCGCATTATATAGCTATGGGTATAACTTGCCATGCAATTACCCCGATTAATGAACTTGATCTCTTCAATTATTCCCTCAGCATAATTTCTTTGTAGTTTATATTTTAATCATACCAGATACTTATATATACTAGGTACTAAAATAGTTGGAAAACTGTAATCTCACTTTAAAGCTGCATCTAGAAAAGATGGAAGAATTGTGATGTGATAAATGCTTCTACCAACTAGTTATACAAACAATAACATTTTTCTTTCTGACATGACTTAATTTGAAAACTTTAGAGAGTTTCGCATGTGACGTGCAAAGGGAGCCCCGACATGATAATCGTTGTCTCCAATTATAATCGACGATGAGTGAGTACGGAAACTTCAACCTATCAAATTCAAGTAAATGTAAATTGACTACTATTTATATTACAAAGGAGAGACAATAGCACAAATGCACTAAGAAAATATTAGGGAAAAGTCAGCATTTTTTTACCGGCAACATGAATTTTATTTAAACATAACCAAACATAATATAGAGTCCATCAAAAGAGCCGAAACATAAAGGTTCACATCTGGTTATATACTTGGTGTTAATTTTTTCTATTTTCTCTTATTTCATCTTCTACCTGATGTTTTTACTTTTATTGTAGATTCTAAGTAAAAGAACTTACACGCTTAATGGAGCTACAGTTAACGTTGAACAATTTAAAAGGTATAAAGCCTTCGAAATCTTTGTCTTTTGTTGATCAGTAGACTTTGGCACATTATTAGAGTTTGTTCTCATTATTTACTCCGTATTTATTTTGATTATAACAGGTATGATTATCACATGGACAGTACATGTTGTCTAAAGGTATCTATAAGATGCAAATATGGGGTATGAAGGTTAGAGGAGACGATGTGATGGTATGTTTTTTAAAAGCATTAGTTTCAAGTTTCGGGTACACTTATTTTCAATTTTTACTAATATGAGTGTGATTTTGTCGGTGACCTAGATCAGATGCACAAGTTTACCCAAGATTATTTTCAGAAACTCGGATGTATAGATCTTAACATCCGAAATAAAGGTGGAGTACCAACAGGGTATGTATGTGTTCACATTTTTCAAATTTATAATTGTAGCAAGTAAAAAAAAGGCTTGCACACAATATAATGCTCCATGTCTATGCCATTATTGGTGTTGTTCTACGTAGACTTTACGAGAACCTTGACCTCCTATATAAGTAATCCTCTATATGTGTGTATGTATGCAACTTTGTGAAGCTTTGATCGAGTGAAAAATGATAAATTGGATTGGAAGCTCACCACGAGACCAGGTAAAAAGAGAATGAAGCTTAAAGGGTGTCACTTAATCATAGCTGCAAGATGAAAAGAAGTAATTTTGAATTTAAAATTAACTTTGGGCAAAAGTGTTTAAGGTCGCTCAGCGAGTAAGGGTCAATCCTCCCATTTTATCCTGTCATCTCAGCCTTTCTCCAAATGCATCTTCGCGCTGACGCCCCAAAGAAAGACGCACTTTTAAAAACAAAAACATACCCCACAAATATTCTTTTCTAATTAAATAACACACACACAAATGCTAGTAGTTGTCGATCGCATGGACGACCCATATAAAAAAAAACATGCAATCAATCGATCGATTATAGGGTTCCACAGTAGGGGGATCGACATATAATCGATCGACATAGTCGATCGTTGTATATTACTGAGGGCAGCCTAATGCTTAGTGCAAAGACTTAAGAAAACTTGATGTGAGTTTTGTATGTGGTTAAGATAACTTGTTTATTAC
The DNA here is from genome assembly GCA_910596185.1 of Chrysanthemum makinoi. Taxonomy (NCBI): domain Eukaryota; kingdom Viridiplantae; phylum Streptophyta; class Magnoliopsida; order Asterales; family Asteraceae; genus Chrysanthemum; species Chrysanthemum makinoi. The sequence continues at coordinate 58,808,266 of OU343223.1, read as the reverse complement.
TCCCCTCATCCGAGAATAAGTATCCAATTATAAGTGCCTATTCATACTCTAAGCAATTAAAAAGAGACTTTAGTGGCCGGCTATGTATAATTTTTTGTTGTTTGAGAGTTTGGTTAGTATTGGGAGTGCGGTTAGTCATTGCATTAAACAGTTGTATCATATTTATATTCTGTTTTAAATGCTTGTTCAGTGAGTGTGTAAATAAAAAAGAAGAATATACAAATCACATCTCAATTCAAAATTGACACTTATTATGAGACGTGGAGTGTTTAAGTCTAATCTATACTACTTATAATAGAGGAAAGAATCTCTCTCCTCATGGTCTTAAAATTAAGACTTACAAAATACAAAACCTATTATACAATACATAATGCACTATTAATGATTTTTCTCATCAATCTTAATTTTAAGACTTACAAGTCTTAAAGCTTAATGTACAAAACACAAAGCACTATTAATGTGGTCAAAATATTTAATGTAGTTAATTAATTAACTGGTCATAAATACAATTAATGCAGTTATTAAAACATCACTTACACAAGAAATACAAATTATCAAGCATATTGTACAACCAACTTAAACATAATTCCTGCATTAAAATGTCACTAATACAAATAATAAAGAACATTATACAAATATTCAAGCCCGAACGAGCAACGGTCAAAATGGGTCCGAGCCCGAACGGCACGATCCAAACGGCAAGTATCAGCCAAACGGGTCGAACCCGAGTGGCACGGGCCAAACGCTCGACCCCGAACGGGCACGAAGCTAAACGAAATTTTGAAATCCGTGAAATTTATTATCAAAAAGAAACATAATAAACTAAAATACATGATTCGCCAGAAAATTTATTTCAGTATCCGCCGCAAGAACGCGGAACCCTTCATTAAATGTTACTAATACAAATAATAAAGCACATTATACAGATATTCAAGCTCTAACGGTCAACTGCAAAATGGGCTTAAGCTCACCTGGTGCGGCCAAACGGCTTGAGCTCAAAAAGAACATAATAAACTAAAATACATGATTCGCCAAAATTTATTTCAGTGGATCCTCCACGCAACGCTAGGAACCCTTCATTAAATGTCACTAATACAAATAATAAAGCATATTATACAGATATTCAAGCCCGAATACCAATCCGGGCAAAATGGGCTTAAGCTCACCTATATGTATACAAACGGCTTCGAAGCTCGAATTCGGCATGGGCCAAATAGGCACGGGCTAACGGCTCGAAATGTAAAGGGCAATCAAGCTAAACGTAAATTTTGATATCTCAGAATTTATTGTCAAAAGGAACATAATAAACTAAAATACATGATTTATCTGAAAATTTTATTTCAGTTACCCGCCACAAGCTAAACGCTGGGTACCCTGCTAGTATTACTACTGCTACAAAAAAGACTAATAAGATCGGTTATAAAGCATCATAAAGATCAGTTTCCAACCACTCTAACTAAGGGTGATCTATTTGATGGTGTAGAAAACTAGAAGGGGTGGTTGAATAGTTTACCAATTAAAAACTTTGTTTTGAAACTTATTGTAAAGATCAATTGATATTGATCTTAGATATGTTAATGAAATATGCAAGCAATATGTAAGAAGTAAATAAGGAAAGAAATGATCAAACCACAATAAGTTGTTTATAGTGGCTCTACCACAGGACTCTTTTCCTTGCTCTACTCCACCCTCGAGTCTCACACTCGAGTTTAACTTCACTAGTCAACAAGCTCCTTTCACCGCTGAGAAAACCTTTACACCGCGCTTACACAATTTCCGACACTAAGCTAGATGTCGAGTTCTTTTCCAAGGGTACAACCACTCCACACACAACGATTTTGAGGACTAAAATACTAACCACTCACACTCACAAGATTATGATGGTTTAATACAACAATGAAGTATGAATCAACACAAGATCATACAACACTAAACAAACAAGACTTCCAATTTCTCGTTGAAGCTTGAATATGACTTGATCTTTCATACAAAAGAGATCACTAATATGATATGAAACGAAGTTAGAAAGGTTAGAGAGAAGATATGTATGAGAGTATGTTAGAAAGGGATGAGAAATTACTTGGCTTGGCATTGCTAGTTATAGCCAAAGTGACAGTGAGCTGCTCCGATTCGCGAACCCTTAAAAGGGCCTACCGCTGTACCATTTTGGTACCGGCCGTCCGAGTACCAAGATATCAAATCTTTGCTAAAGTCAACTCTATCTAAGTGAGATTGTGCAAGATATGAAGAGTACAAATCCACACAAAATATCTAATGAAATCTTCCAATGATTTCCATGATGCATCACATGTTGTCATATGTTGTATTTCTATTATTAGAAATATGCAAGTATTAAGTAGTATTTATTTTTAAGAACCTAACACATTCTAAAAACTTCTATCATACATAATGATTAGAGTTATATCAAGATGTTACTAATCATAAATGTAAATGCTTGAATGATGAATATATTGTTTGAAAAGCTTGTTTTAATATCTATTAAACTTGACAAGCTTTAAGCTTTTATACAAATTAAATTTACTTTTGTCGTTAACAAAACTTAGGTAAAGATCAAAAATATAAATAACGCTTAATGACGATATTTGTATTAACAATCTCCCCTGAGGACAAAATATAAATTTTATTTTTATAAAAGATACAAAGTTTGTGCAAGAGTTATAAAAATATTAGTTTTAGAACTTGAAAAGAGAAAGATAATGCAAGTGTATGATGTTTGACTATTTATGAAAGTCAAAGTGTTCACTAGTTGATGTATGGATGTTGACTTTTTCGTAAAGTCAGTATGCAGTTGACTTTTAAGAAAAGTCAAAATGTAATCAAGTTCTATATTTTCTCCCCCTTTTTTGTCTCAACAAAAGTAGTATAAGGAATGTAATGAGCCCTCAGCCATTATCTCCCCTTGATCAAAGCTCCCCTAAATTGGGTGCATAATGGGAAGATACATGGATTGTGAAAGTAAAAGCTACAAAAAAAGTGTTAGTAATAATGATCATTCACAAGCATTTCCAAACACTATGTAAAAGGACCAAGACTATAATAAAAACACCATTCATTAGTTAAAAATGTTCATGAATAAAGATCATGAAATGGGAACACAATGATGTGTTTTAGTACAAGAAGAAAAGAAAAGAAAATAATCCTAAGAGAAAACTAGAAATGCTAAACTATAACCATCCTAATTTGATGGTATGATAAGAGCGTTGAGACGCTCAAGGATATGATTGAGGATGAACCTCATTTCTTCTTGAAAGTTAAGGACCATAACCCGGTCCTATCAATCTGCCAGCCGCTTTGCTCACAAGTGGAGCAACCATGCCTAGGGGTAGTATGTTTGGGGAGGTTGTGGTGGTGGAATGGTAGATGTGTTTGTTGGGGAAATGTTTGGGGTGGTCATGATGAATGCAAGCAAAGCATTTTGCATTTGCATTGTCTCACTCATGAGTCCACCATGCCTTTGATTGGTGGAGGTTGTGGAGTTTTCGTGAATCTCCTCTCTAGTGGAATTGGCATCCCACATACACTCCTCAATGTCCCCTGCACGCAGGGACATTGATGCTGGAGTGAATGATCCATACAAAGGACCATGAATGTCTTTGTGAATGGGGTGGAAGAGAAGAGGTTTAGGCCCCTAAGCCACAAAGGATGACCGAGTGACTCATGAGCCATCCTGCCAATTGAGCCAAATGATGGCAATGGTGTGGATGATTTGGCTAGAGGCAAGTCATCCAAGTCCTCCAAGAAAGGATTTGGTGAAGTAGGGGAGGGAAAATAACCCATAGGAATGAGAGTCGAGACCTTGGTGAAGGTGGTGAGGGTGTTTTGATGTTTGGATGGGTGCCTGGGAGGTGAAGTTGGTGTTTTGTTGGTGGTGGAGTGGTGATCACAATGTGATTGAGTAGGAAAGTGGCTGGTGAGGTTTGTATCATCTCGGATTGAGATGAGACAGTTGAGAAGACTCCTGATGAGGAGCTAGGCAAGTGAACTAAGCAACAAGGTCTCACACTAATTCTAGCGTCTTCGTTGCTTGAGATGATTTTGTCATTTTGACTTTAGTTTGTCTTGCTAGATGATAGTAAGAATGAAGAAGTGTGATGATAATCATGGTAAAACTCTCAATTTATAGAAGTGAAAATCGAGAAATGTGTTTGATTTGGATGTTGCCCATTGAAGAGATGAGGTTCCTAATGATTTGGTGTGAATAATTAGTCATATCACCCAAGTCAACCATTCAAGAGAGATGGAGTGAAGAAGAAAAAGATTTGTATAAATGTGTTCTAGTGAGTGGAATTTCCTAATATTCGATCACCCACTGATTTAGGTACCAAAATTTGGTTCCTTCCCTTTTATGCAAAAGGGCTCGTGATTTTTCAAATTTTTGAATTTTGGTGGAAATGGATTTTATATTCCTAAGTGAATTATACTAGTTCTAATAAGAGTATAAGCAATTTAGGATTGATTTATAAGCATTGAATGGTAGTTTGGAATCACTAAATAGTCGAAATTCGAAAGTTACCTAAAGGATCCACGGCACCAAAACTTACACCGGCCGAACCCTGTGGTGCCGCCCGGTCCGCCTGCATGCACGGCGCATTCACTTTATAACTACGGTACCAAATTTATGGTGCCGTCTGATCCGTGAAGTGCAGGAAAATGGACAGAGTTCGTTTTTAGGTGTCGGGGTGTAGGACCTTATATCTATCAACCTTATCACAAATACGTTATGCGTATGAATAAGAAGAAAGGAAAGATTAAGATAAGAACTTGGTGACTTGAATATGAATTCGTATGTATGTTTAGAGAGGTAGAGAAAAGATGAACAATAAGTTGTATATTGCTTCAAGGAAAAACACACACATACAATACCATACTCACCCCTCAAATGACCACTTGAGGGGTATTTATAGTCCAAGGGACTTGATGCCCTAAAGGCTTTCTATGGGCTCTGGGCTTGGACATGGATTGGGTTACATGAACTTATACAAGGCCAACTTAACTAAACGGCTAACCATTTAGCTTAGCCCAATCCATGAGCCCTTTGACTATTCTAGCATGATATCTAACACACGTTACAAAGTTCCTAAATGTGAATGACCATCACTTCTAATAAAACTATTAAGGCTAACAATCTCCCCTAAGGGGTGGTCATTCAAATGATGCTCCACTTGATTAGGTCTTTACTTTTCTCGAGCTTGAACATTGCGGTAGATATCAATAGTCTTGAATCTTTGTTCCTTCATGCTTGTGACGATAATGTGGTTGTTCCGCCGTTGTCAACTTCGTTGGTTAGGTGTTCCACGCCTCTCCACCATGCTCACACTTCTATTTGTCTTTTGGTTACCAATGATGTGGTTCTCTAGTCTTTAAACTTGTGTAGCCTTTATTGTGATGAGAACTTTCATGTGTCGTTGGTATGAGCATGTAAGTAGTCTCAGACGATCCATCCGCCCGGAGCTTCCATAAGAAGAAAACATAAAACAGCAGTAATAAGCGATTCCTGCACTTACAAGTTTGAATTTCGAGGGTGTTAACAAAGATAGTGTGAAAACACATTCTAATTCTCACAAAGGCCGCTCCTGAACCTGAGTCCCAAAGTGAGATAACACGAGCATATCCGGTACATCTACGCTCGTGATGAGTCACGAGGTACATCGGGCATCACCCCACGACTGTAGACCGCTTGAGACACACCTGCTTAATCCACGGAGAATTACCGGCGACCCGCCACGTCGTGTGGCTGTTGATGTTGACCGGCAGTGAGTTTCCATTCAATCACCAAGATCACAGATAAACTTCTCATAAATGTTCTCGCAGATTGCTAAGACCTCTGCTGTAGGACTCTAGAATATATCACTTGTGCCCTTAATGATGAACAACAAGCGATGTCATGTCATGTGTTCCTATGAGATCTTTTTATGAATCTCGTGGCTCTAGACTCAATAGTGCATTTTGGTTTCCTGATCGGAGACTAGGGAGAGGGTCTCCTTCTTCATACACGCAATCTCTAAGAGAAGCCGATAGATTATGTGGTTCCAGTGAGAATGAAACAAATCCCTTTGAGAGGAATTGAGTGGCTAGAAGGTTTAGTGCGAGTCGCCACTGGGTCCATGACGTCTTTGTCTTCAATACCAAGTGTCAACTTAGTGACAACCAAGAGTGATGAATGAACCCGGTTTTGCCCTAAGGTTGAATATGGAGGGCTATTTCTTTTCACCCTTTCTCATTACATTTCTTTTAATTCTTCAACCCCTTCTTTCTCCTTTCTCACATTACTCCTTTTTCAATCATACCTAAGGACTTCTAGTTCTAAACTATTGGTGATGTCCTTGTGTAGATCCCTCCGCTCAAGTGGCGGATCATAGGACGGATTTCCTATCCTTAGTCACCTTATAACTCCATGACTGTCCTATTGTTGCCATAAAACCTTTTTCTTGAAAAATCTCTCGAGTGTTTTTGATAGAAAAACATGTTTGGAACACTTCGAGAGTTTTATATTTTCAGAAACACTCCCCCTTCACATGTGCTTATAAGTTTTGACAGAAATCCGCACATGAGGGAGAGTTCGCACTTTTTGAATTGATCGACTTTAAATGAACTAGACCGATTCGAGACACGTTTACATCACTAGAGAACTAGCTTGAAATTATTACCCGCCCTGGTCAAGTCCATAGAAAGTTTCTCGAAATGGTACATTTACTGACTTTGATTACTCGTCAATTCATTGGTTCCGTCTCAGTCGAGCTCTTTTGAGATTCAAACAACGATCATTAAACTTTTGATCACATTTTAATCACGTTTCTCCCCCTCAAAATAGCATATCCATGATGTTTTTGAAACAAAATGATTAAAAGATATGTTTTTCGGAAAGCATTTGGAGAGAAACCGATTTAGCATGAATTTTGGAACAATTTTTGTTTTATACTCCCTTAACGAAAGCATATTTTTCATACAGAAAATTTAGAATCAATTAAGGGTTTAGAGGGAGTTATCTTGGTACCAAATTTGAGAGATTTTGAAAAAATTTCGAATCAATGGTACTCAAGATGATGAAGATATTGAAAATCTTTTGAAGATATTGAAGAAGAATTATCTTTATTTGTTTTAGGATAAGTTCGATATTTACTTAAAATCGATTTTTGCGTAGCACTTTCCTTTCTTTAAAGATCGGGTTGCAAGCTGAAATACTTACAAGCCATTATGTTTTTAGGAATAGTGCTTGAAAAATATTTAAAACCTTTGATTTTGATAAGCACTTTCCTTTCTTTGAAGCTACGGGTCCCTGAACCGATGTGTTCGAAGCCATTATTTTGAAGTCCGGGTTTCGATGCAAGAATACTAAAGCCATTAATTTGAATAAAATTTTGAGAGATCGACATGTTTTAGAAAACATTTAAAGAACTCTCGCTCAAGCATCTGTACATACCCGTATCATTGTTGAATGACATTTCTAGAAACGTACAGAATATCGATTATACGAGAGACATGTCGTGAGAAGAATATTTTTGATTTTTTATTTTATATTGTTTTTTGTATTTTTGAAAGATTTTATATTTTTATATTTCGCTTTTGTTGGTTTTATAAAAGAAATGGAAAATCAAAGATAGAAGATAGAGAGAATGAAGAGGAAGAGTTTACAGAATTAAACCTCTCGATGAGCCGGGTTCGAGATATTTGATTCACCACAAGAAACCAAAGAAGAAGAGTTTTCACAAATAAAAGTGTTAGAAGTACAAGATTCCTCACGGTGAGGGTGATCACTATCAACGGTTGTAGTGGGTTTGACTTCCTTATCTTGATGAGTTTCACTATTATCTGTGTTGGAGCAAGTATCAAAAATCTTTCCTGTGGCAATCCATCTAAGACCTATTGTGCTGAAAACTTTTCCCGTGGGTTTCCACCTAAGGTAAGATCTAGAAGTTGTTTTCTTATCGATGCAAATGGAAGACTCTTTTTAAAAACTACGTCCTGAAGAGATCCACCTATTAGGTTTCCTTTTGATGTTCATCTTGTCACCGGGTTTGTTTCTATTTGGTGTCTTAGTGGATTGTGCCTCAGCACGAGAATTATCTTTCTTGAGATATTGTAAGGCACATGCATCATGATTAGCTGAAAAGATACATTTTTTACATGTAGTACAGACAAATTCAATATTCTTGTTTAAAACAACAGCTTTAACTTTGTCACTACAGTCTTTTGGAAGTTGATTCTTGTTCGAAAAAGACTTAGAATTCCTAGTGTTGTTTCTAAGGGCATAGCATTTTCTTTTGCTAACTACTCTTAGATGTAAGCCAATCCCTAGTCTTATGTAGAGTGTTCCTAGGTAATGGTTTACTACTACTAGCAGCGCCTTGAAATCTTGTAGAATTCGTCACCCTAGATGTTGCACCTAAAATTGTCTTTTCGAAGTCCTGCCTTTTTCCTAGCTTCTTCTAGATAGTGATTGTTGACCATGTTGTTAGAACCAACAGATTCTTTAACTAGATTAGTGGTCACATTCCGTTTACTATTCCTAGAGATGCGGGTGTAAACACTTTTTCTTTCTCAAAACAGGTTTTTCAAAAGCTTTGATAATTTCTTTTTGATAGGCAAAGACTTGTGGAGTGACTGTTTTTGACAAATCATTTTTCTCATTGACTATTGGAGGAGGTCGACAAATAGACATTTTTGGTTTGAAACCCGGTTTGGGAACATTTGTTTTCTCCTCACCAATGGTTTTGCAAACTTAGTATCCACAGCCAAATTTTCCTTTTAGACTTCCAGTTGAGCACTCAAAGATCATTTTGCTCTTTCATGTCCTTGTAGGCACGCTCATACGACAGTTTGTCATACTTGCATTCCTCGGATTTTCGATCAAGTTGTTTAAAATAGGACACGTTTTCTTTTTCAAGTTTTTCAAGAGCATTTTCATATTTTGAAACAATTTTGGAGGTCTCAGACTTGAGTCTTTCATGATCTTCAACAGAATATGTTTGTAAGATAATGGACATGATATCTGTAGTCATAACATCTTCTTAGAGAGAATCATTGAGTTTTTCCAAAACTTTGATGTGTTCAATACTTTCATTAGCTTGCTTTACCAGGGATTTATGGTCCTTGACAAAGTCACTCGTTTCTTTCAAAAGTGCTTGTTCAGCATGAATTACCCTCGACCATCATGGCAGCTTAACGGAGGGGCAATTTGGGTTTTAAAACTCTTTTGTTTCGATCATCATGACGAGTAAAACCGATGTTAGTTGTAATATTGGTTTTAGACTTGACAGACTCTTGAAGATACCCAATTCTAGTTTTAACGTCATCTAAAATGCTTCTAGTATCACTTGTGTTAAAAGGATTGTTTGAAGACATTTGTTCGATTTTCGAAAGAGATTTAGAAACTACAACTGTTTCAAACCTGGTGTTGACACTTTGTTTGAAACACTTGGTGTGGTGGAAAACGTTGATTGTTCCTTTTGATTAACAAAAGTAATTCCATTAATTTTGTTCCATTTGTTATAATCAATCGGTTTAAGATCCGGATTCTTTTGTTTCATTTTTGATCTACTCTCCTTCGATAGTTCCAACGTTTCAAGAGAATCACGAACAATTATGGGTTCATGCAAAGGTTTTCCATTGTTCAACACATTCTGAGATTTCTGAGATTTCTTGAGGAAACCAGGAGGTGAGTTACCAAGAGCCATTTTATTTGTAGTATGAAAAATCGGATTTACTTGATTAGAAAGCATCTTGATTGTCTTAGCGGAATGACCCGTTGTAAGAAGCAAATTATCCAATTTCTTTATTGTTTCATTTTTGTCCAGAATTTCATCTAGAAGAGAATCTTCTCGTTTTGAAAAATCAGCAATCAATTGTTTCTTCTCTTTTTCAAGATCAAAAGACAGTGCTTTTTGTTTAGAAAGTTGGTAATTTAGTTCAGAAATTTCCTTGTTTAAAGATTTTATTTTCAAATTCAGATTCACATCAAGTGTGTCATATTTGAGTTGCAAATCTTTTTCTTAAAAAGTAATCTCGATAACCAATTTCTAACTCGAAATTTTGTTTGTATGAAATTCATAGGCTTCTGGCGCTTTCCTTGTAACTCTCAAGCTCACCGGTCAATTTAGCATTCGCGGCCTTAACTTCGCGATTGACCGTTCTAACTTTCTCAACTTCAATGCCACATTGATTGATTAATGATTCAACATAATCACGTGTTTCCTCATCAGGCCTCGGTATTTGTGCCACACGCCTCCACTAGGATCCACATATGGAGTTTTGGAGTTGTATTGCTACAACTCGGATTGTCAGTGTATGTATCATAAGTGGTGGCGTATGTAATTCGTTTGTCATGAGTAAACACATCGATATGACATTGTTATAACATGGATCAATGATTGGTACCTTAGATACTGCGTTGGCATCATAGACAGGAGGTCTGCGTAGTCAGTGTCGTACTTAGTCTACCGAAGATTTGCCATTAAGACGCAGTTATCATTGATGTCCTCTCGGTCTTCCAAATCATCCACAATAGCTTAAAAATCATTTTCCTCAACACTCAACTGTATCCCTGCTTCTTGCTTCTCGTTAACAGATAGCTTCCGAAGAAACTCAGCATTCTTCTTGTGCAGGCTTAGTGGGACAGTTTCGTATGTGACCCATTCCTTGACAGTTATAACACTTAACCTCGATAACCCGATTCACATTTCCATAATTCCCAACGATCGGAGTCAGCAATACATTCCTATTCCGATTACCCATCTGCTCTATTCCCAACATTCTGTCCCATCCGATTTCCAACATTCTGACCCAACCGATTACCCTTCGATACGGAACCGCTGATTACCCATGCGATATCCAGTATGTTGCATATCCTGCTGATTCCCAATAACTCCAACCATTTGACCTTGATTACCTATATTCACACCCTGCAATTTGCCTGTTGCGAGTGTTTGATGAAATCCGTTGGTTGTTGTTAGTTGGGGTGGAATAGCGACTTTTAGAAGCAATACCCAATAAAGAGTATATCTTTGTAAGGTCGCTCTTCGGGTCACTTCGTGGATTAGTGATTCCTCGTTCCTGGTATTGTTGATCTGGATAGAATTGTTGTTGTGGTTGTGGAATGTATTGCTGCAAGTTGTTGTTGTCGGAAGATGATGAAGCTTGTTGTTGTGTATTCACTGAAGGTTGAGTCTTTGCAATAAGTGCCAATGGATCATGAGTCTTTGCCAATCTTTCTTTCCTGACTTCATTGACTTCAGCTTGGTTTTGTTTCAGAAAATCATTTAGTTGATCAAAGTTCACTTGATGAAGGTCTTTTGTTTGTTGACAATAGTGACATATCGTCCCCATTCTTCTCGGAAGATTATTCAGAACTTGATGTTTTGAACGATTGTTCGGTGCCAACTTGTTTTCGATAAGCTCATTTATCAAAGTGCAAAACCTTCCATAGTAGGATTCAATGGATTCTCCTGGTGTAGATGTAAACTTCGCCCATTCAGTTAGCAGCTTGTTCTCCATGTCTTGTTTACCATTTCGTTCCATAACATAGTCGTCTAACACGTTCCCACATATCGAAAGCAGTTTCACAACCGCTGTCTGAGTTAAAGAAAATGTCTATTGGTAAACCCAGTTGGACAATATGAATTGCCATGTCATCTGCATCGACTTGTTTCTGATCCTCTTCAGTGTATTCTGATTCAGTTTGAAGATGAGAGGATGGTGGGATTGGAGGTGTTGCATCAAAGATTTCCGTGTACATGAACTTGTAGAGGCTTGAAGGGTCCATCCTGAATGGATTTAATCATGAGTTTGCCATTAGGTGTGGTCTTGATGTAGCTTTGCATTCGACTTGTCCATTGAAGATAACCACCTTTTGCCAACATAGAGGTCGGTTTTCGCACCTGCCGCATGAATGTCTTGTTGAGTTGCCATTGATGAAGGTATGATATGATAAAGTTGATGTAGGATCGATTCAACGATAAAGGAGTTGTGGTTGATGACGATTAAGCCCGGTTGAGGTGTTTTCTGAAAGTCGTACTCGAATCTTGGTTCAAAAATTTTCGCCAAAATTTGAATTTCACTATAAAATCAATTCTAAGGTCGTATGAAAATTTTGAGTTATGACAATTTTGACGCCAAATTTGACCCGAAAATTTTGAATTTAGGGCCAAAAATTTGAATTTTTGACCAAAATTTTCACTGTTAAACCAAAATTTGAATCTCGCGTAAAAATTGAACGTTTAGTCACCTCAAAAATTTAAATTTTACTCAACTTTTAAATTTAATTTTTTAACTTTACGCGAGTAAAGAGCTTAGGCGTAGACAACGGAAGTTACTTAGTAGGAAATGGTTACTTATAGGATGGCTTAGGATATTATGCGTAGGAAGCTTAGGCGTAGGATCTTATGCGCGTAGGATCTTAGGCTTAGGATTCCTAGGCGTAGGATCTTATGCGTAGAAAGTATCTTACGCGTAACCTTAGGCTTATGCGTAGACAAAAAACTTAGTCGTAAAACCTTACGCGTAAGTGTGATTTTATGCGTAGAGTTCTACTCGTAAGAGTTTATGCTTATGCGTAAACTTAGGTTAATAACCAAAAATCCTTTACAACTGTGGGCCACAGCGTAATGGGGGATATCCACAAGTCGAAGTGTTCCACACACTTATCCAAGTGAGGAAGCATCGAGTAACCTTGAAGCTCAAGATTCTTCACCAAAAGTTATGAGTAGAAAACTAGGGTTTTGACTTTTTGACTTCTACTGTGAAGAAATTTCCAATGATTCAAATCGATGTCTCTTGCACATTGATATCCTTAAAACACTCGAATAACCCAAAAATGTTGACCTTTTCACCCAAAGTGCTCAAAAGTTAAGAGTAGAAATGACCAAAGAACCAAATACGAAGTTTAAAACTTAACCAAAACGCTAAAGCTTCTCAACTTTTGCAAAAACTGAAACTTTAGCACCAAATAAACCTTAAACCACAAGAATCTTGAAATTTTGAGTGCAAAAATTAAAGCTTTAAGCGTGACAACGTTTATAACAAAGCTACGCGTATAGTACCAACCTTCAAAACAAACACAAACACTCCTAAACCATTGTTAGGCGATTGATACCAATTGTAAAACCTAAGATATATCAACCTTATCACTTTACCAAGGAAACCAAACACAAGTATAACCACGTAAACCAAACACTTATGCGTAAATAAGAAAGAAAAGAATAGAAAGATGGTGACTTGAATGATATAATTCGTATGTATGTTTAGAGAGGTAGAGAAAAGAAGATGAAAACAATAAGTTGTATATTGCTTCAAGGAAAAACACACACACACACACTCAAGCACACCCCTCAAATGACCATTTGAGGGGTATTTATAGTCCAATGGACTTGATGCCCTAAAGGCTTTCTATGGGCTCGTGAGATGGGCTTGGACATGGATTGGGTTACATGAACTTATACAAGGCTAACTTAACTAAACGGCTAACCATTTAGCTTAGCCCAATCCATTAGCCCTTTGACTATTCTAGCATGATATCTAACACACGTTACAAAATTCCTAAATGTGAATGACCATCACTTCTAATAAAAACTATTAAGGCTAACACGGGGACTTTTCCGAAACCTGAAATTCTTCTCAAAACATGTTATACTAAACATTTCTAGTTAGGAAAAGCAGGTAACATATATATAAACATAGTGGAACATGTATTTTGAGCAAGGCTTATTGATTTTCACATTATAGTGAAAATGGGTAAAATTTGATAGCATACTTGCGCTATCCCCTGCATGAAATTGTTAGCATTCACCATTGTTTCAGGTTATATTATCATCCTACATAATAAAACAACCAAATTGTATCAAACATTAATGATAATGTATTGTTCCAAACGCTCCTTAAAAGTACCCTTATTTGTCCAACTTCTTGTAAATCTTGTTCATCATCCTACCAAGGCACTTGAACATTCCCTTAGTTTGCTTGAACTCCGCTGATTCATTCTCTATTTCGGGAAGAGACGCATAATACTCATGAGGCGGAAGACGAGAGCTTGGAAGACCATCCTCTGAGCTATTTGATGATGATGATGATGGAGTTGGAGGTTTTGCTCTCTTGCCTTTGTCTTAGCAACTCGTGCATCACTCAAAGGTACAAAGATGTGAGGGATGAGCTCATAGTGAAGGTGCATCCCTTTTGGTGTTGGTGGAATTGGTGCAAAGTTTCTATAGAGACGGGTGAGGAGCATCCCGTATGGAAGAGCAACCGATCCTTGAGTTGGAATATCAATCATTCTCCTAGCGATGTAGTAAGCTAAATTGAATGGTTGACGGGTGGACAAGTTGTAGAGCATATGACAAAGGCAAGCGTTAATGTGATCCCTATTTCCTATGGTGCTAATGACGTTGGCTCTAAGTAGCTCCTCCCATTTCTTAAATTCGGCTTAAGTTCATTTAGCTCCATTCCATATGGATCTCGGTTTACCTCCTTTCCCTTTCGGGTAACTCGGGTTGGATCACCCTTTGGGTTAAAAGGTGTTCACGGATGACATCCTTGTCGGCCAAACGGGTTTGGTAGGGTAGAGAGCGGTCATTGATAGCATCAAGAGCGGTGAGTGACCATTTATCCGAGTAGAGACAAGTTCCTCGGTTGGGAATTCCTAGCACTTGAGCAAAGTTGGCTAAAGTGATGGTGTAGTCGTTTTAATTAATTCTAAACCTAATACAAAATTCATCATCGTCTTCATCATTAAAGTCGGTCACACTAGCATAGAATTCTAACACAAACCTAGGACAAATTGGTTCATCGATGTCAAGAAGACAATCGAATTGAATGGCGGCTAGTTCTTCACAAAGGTTGGTGTTTTCAAGGAAGGATGAGTGAATGGTTCTACCCTCATGAAAATACCTTGATTCTAGACCCCTAAATATTTCTACTTGTTCCTTGGTAAGTCCTTTGGTTTTGTGGTGTTTGGGAATGTAGTTAAGGGTGTCTTTGTGATCATAGAATCTTGCGGCTACCATGGTTATTCCTAAGGACAAGAGTTAATATGTTAAAAAATGAGAATAAGTTTTAACGTTTTTGGTTCTAGTGTGTGCCTATATGAAAACAATTTGGAGTTGCGGTTATCTCGACTCATTTTATGCACAAAAATGGTTTTAGTGGGTGTTTGGCAAATACCATGAGATAACCCAAATGCTCCTAATTCAATGTGGCTTCATTTGAATATACCCGGAATGCATATTAGTTATGCAATACCTTTAGTATTCAAGAGCATGCAAGTGATGAAAATTTAACGTTTCTATTTGTATTAGCAATGAAAAATTGTTTTCCTACAAGTGAGAAGCTTTTCAAAACTTTTGACATGGGGTGTTTGGTTGTTTGAATAGGGCCTTATATTCATTATCTATCAATTAGTGGGAAGCATGATTTGTTTATGCAATATGATAATGTAGTACCTAATTTCAATGACTAGTTATGCAATTTGCCAATTGAATTCATATTTGGTATAAAAGCATACATAAAACCCCATGTAATGATTTGTGATAGTTTTGTGCATAAATAAGAATCCTAGACTCGGAATTAAGAGATGAAATGTAGTTAGGATACTTACAATGATGTTATCTTCAGTGATTAGTGAGTTGGAAGATGACAATAATGAGCTTGGTTTAAGTTTTACACGTTTTGGTAAAGTGGGTTTTGAGGAAGAGGATGATTTGTTTATAGCAGTTTTGCTTTGTAGACACCAGCGGACCGGTACCAAAAATTTGGTTCCGTCTTTGTTGTCGTTGGTGCCGTGGCTACAGAAAGAGTGTACAAGACAAATTTGTTTAGTTTTGACTATTCTAATGTTTTGGGCTATGTTTATCCTACATGTTTGGTTCCATTAACCCTAAACCAAGTCTAAGAAGATTAAAAGGTTCTCGTTTAAGAGGCTTAGTTAAGATGTCGGCAATGTTGTCTTCGGAGGATACTTTTTCGATTGAAATGTTTCCTTTTTGAACATTGTCGCGAAGAAAGTGATGGCGGATTTCAATATGCTTTGTACGAGCATGTTGAACGGGATTCTTGCTGAGATCGATGGCTCCTTTGTTGTCGCAAAGTATCACAATGTCGTTGAGATGAATTCCGTAATCTACGCGAGCTTGCTTCATCCAAAGAGCTTGTTGACATGCTTTTCCGGTTGAGACGTACTCGGCTTCAGTAGTTGAGATGGCCAAGGCCGTTTGCTTCTTTGCAAACCATGAGGTGAGACAATGTCCAACAAAAGTGCAAATACCACTTGTACTTTTTCTATCGACATAGTCACCGGCATGATCCGAGTCGGCATACACTATGGTTTCTACACCCGTTCCTTTGGGATACCATAATCCTAAACACGTTGTTCCCTTAATGTATCTAAAAATCCTTTTAAGGCTTCTAAGTGTGATGCCTTTGGGTTTTCTTGAAAGCGAGCACATAGACAAACACTAAACATAATGTCGGGTCTACTAGCCGTAAGATAGAGTAGGCTACCAATCATTCCTCTATATTTAGTGTTATCTACGGATTCACCTTCCTCATCCTTGGTTAGTTTAGTGTCCGAGGACATGGGAGGTTTAGTTGGTTTGGAATCTTCAAGACCAAATTTCCTAAGCATGTCTTTTATATATTTAGATTGGTTAAAGAATATGCCATCTTCTAGTTGTTTTATTTGAAGTCCTAGAAAGAAATTTAACTCACCCATCATACTCATTTCAAACTCGTCGTGCATGATTTTAGAGAAATCATCACATAATTCTTGACAAGTTGATCCGAATATAATGTCATCAACGTATATTTGAACAATGATAATATGTGATTCCTTTTTCTTGGTAAAAAGAGTATTATCTACTAATCCCATAGTATATTTGTTATCAATAAGGAAAGTCTTAAGTCGGTCGTACCAAGCTTTTGGTGCTTGCTTAAGACCATACAATGCTTTCTTGAGTTTGAAGACATGATGTGGTTTCTCAAAGTCGGTGAAACCGGGAGGTTGAGCAACATACACTTCTTCGTTAATAAACCCATTAAGAAAGGCACTTTTAACATCCATTTGAAATAATTTAAAATCATAGGCACATGCATAAGCAAGCAATATTCTAATAGACTCAAGCCTAGCTACCGGTGCATAAGTTTCATCATAATCAATCCCTCTTGTTGATTATAACCTTGCGCTACAAGCCTAGCTTTGTTTCTAGATACTATCCCATTTTCATCCATTTTATTTCAAAAACCCATTTTGTTCCAATTATAGTTTGATCTTTAGGTTTTGGAACTAATTTCCAAACATCATTTCTAACGAATTGGTTTAATTCTTCTTGCATGGCAATAACCCATGATTCATCTTTTATTGCTTCATTTATGGGTTTTGGTTCAATGGTGGATACAAAGCAAAAATAATTACTTTGATTTTGGGCTTGTGACCTTAAGGTTCTTTGATTGAGTTGTCCTATGACTTTTTCTAAAGGATGACTTTTAGATTCTTTGATGTTGACAATTTCTTTATTTAATGGTTCATCTTCCTTGTTATTATTAATTATTTCTTGACCTTCTATCATTTGACTTTCAACTAAGTCATCATCTACCAAAGGTGATGTCTTAGAGGGAGGTGGACTTTCGTCGAATGTTATGTTCAACGATTCCTCGACTATCATTGTTTCTTTGTTTAGGACAATGTAAGCTTTACTAGTTTGAGAGTAACCAAGAAATACACCTTCATAAGACTTTGGGTCAAACTTGGTGAGATAATCCTTAGTATTAAGAATAAAGCATTTACAACCAAAGACTCTAAAATATCCTAACGTTGGCTTTTACCTTTATAGAGTTCATATGGTGTTTTGTTTAAGAAAGGACGTATTAAGACTCTATTCAAAATATATGTAGAAGTGTCAACGGCGTTACACCAAAACTTTTGAGGAATGTTTTGTTCATTAAGCATTGTTCTACTCATTTCTTGAATTGTTCTATTTTTACGTTCTACTACTCCATTAGATTGAGGTGTTCGTGGAGCGGAAAAGTTATGTGTTATACCATTTGTATCACAAAAGTTTCCAAATTGAGTTTCGTTGTCAAATTCACGACCATGATCCGTTCTGATCGACACAATTTTGACATACCTAGAAGATTTTGAATTTTCTTGCTAAGTATTTCAAATTTATCAAAAGCTTCATTTTGGTTTTCAAAAACAACGTCCAAGTAAACCTTGAATAATCATCTACTATGACCAAAGTGTATAAGTTGCCTCCATAGCTTCTTATAGCGGATGGTCCAAACAAGTCCATATGTAATAATTCTAGACACTTAGATGTGGACACCATATTTTTAGATTTGTGACTACTATGTGTTTGTTTACCAATTTTGCAAGCGCCGCAAAAGTGTTGGTCATATTTAAGTTTTGGTAAATTCCTAACCAATTCTTTTGAAGATAGGTTTTGTATAAGTCTCATATTAGCGTGACCTAAACGCCTATACCAAAGAGATGAGCTATCATCTAATGTTGTTAGGCAAAGTTTGTCATTATATGTTTTATCTATTTTCATGATATATATGTTATTTTTCCTAACTCCTTTAGCTATGGTGATACCATCTTTTAGTATTTTACTACCATTTTCATCAAATAGCACTTTATACTTTTTATCACATAGTTGGCTAATACTAAGTAGATTAAATCCTAACCTATCCACATGAGCAACATTTTCAATAGTTAGGGAGTTATGAGCGATCGTACCTTTGCCAATAATTTTGCTTTTGAGATTACTACCAAAGGTGACATTACCTCCGTCATACTCTTGGTATGATGAGAAGAGACTTTTGTTGCCGTCATGTGTCGTGAGCAACCACTATCTTTTATCCATTCATCAGGTTCCAATCCAACTTTCAAGCATACCTAATAAGCAAATAACTCAAGCATTTGGTCCCCAATATCTCATGGGTCCATTTGGGTTACACATACCATTTATTTGATTCATGTATGGAAACGATGGGTAAGAGTTCCATGGCATGTAATCTGGAGTTTGATATGGTCTAGGAAAGTTTTGATTCCAACCATTGTGTTGGTAGTTGGGATGTACGTTGTGGTTGCTCTTAGGAAAGGGGCGTTTGGCAAAAGGAGTTTTATATCGTTGTTGAGTAGTTTTGATCTAAATTCATTTTTGACAAGTCCTACTCATGAAGTAACGGCTGGTTTTAGTTTAATACTATTATTGGTTTTCTTTGTTATTTTAACAAATTCAGTATGGTCTGTATTGCGAACATTCGTTCTATTTTCAAGTACCCACGGCACCATTTTGCACAACGGACGGAACCCTTATTTTGGTTCCGTCGGTCCGTGGCTGTATCTGCAGCAATTTTGACAGAATGTTCGTCCTTTTCGGCCGTTTTATTTTGACTCTTTGGAATTAATACTTCATTAAAACCTAGCCCATTCATGTCTCCCGGTGTTTTATGAATTTTAACTATTTCATCGGCAAGAGCGATGTTCTTGTTAAACCTTTTAAATTTAGAATTGTTTTCTATTAAAACATCTTGTGTGAGCTTTAGTTTTTCTATTTCAAGTTTAAGCTCTTGACATGATTTACAATCATCGTCATTTGCTTTTCCTTTTCTAGTCGTTTTGCTTTTTCTTTTAACTCATAAACTTCATTTTCCAAAAATTCCTTTTTGGTTTTTAAAATTTATTTTTAGTTATGATTTTTAGACTTAGCTCACACAATTGATTATATTGTTTTTGCAAAGTGTCATCATCAATAGAAGAATAAGAAGAGTCGAAAAGTACCTCATTTGACTCATGTGCCATTAGAGCGATCTCTTCCTTGCTTGATTCTTCATCGTCTTCACTATCACTCCAAGCACCACTTACAAAAGCTCGTTGAGTTTTGCTTTTAGGTGGCTTGGGACATTCTCTTATGAGGTGACTTGCATCACCACATCTAAAACATTTTCTTTCACCTTTACCCTTCTTGTCATCCCGATCTTTTCGGAATGGCTTCTTTTCTTCTCGAGGTTGTCTTACGAACTTTCCTCTTCTTCTAAAGAACTTCTTAAAATCTCTAACGGCCATGGCATATTCCTCATCTTCACTACCAGAGCAAGATTCGTCATCATCACTTGATTCTGCTTTTGCTTTTAGAGCAACGGATTTGATCTTCTCCCTTTTTCCTTTGATGATCTCCGAATCTTTCTCCATCACCATTTCGCGTACTTTGAGGTTACCGATCAACTCGTCTAGTGACATTATTGAGAGATCTTTTGATTCCTCAATGGCGGTCACTTTAGCTCTCCATTTGGGATGGAGTGCTCTAAGAAATTTCCCGACAAAGTTCTTACTACGAAAAGATTCATCAAGTGCTTTAAGTGATGTAATAATAGTGTTAAAGCGAGCAAAGCCACAATCAATGGTTTCATCTTCAGAATAACAAATTGTTCATATTGTTGAACAAGAAGATCAATTTTGTTATCCTTGACTTGTGAATTACCTTGATGTGTAACAATTAAAGATTCCCAAATATCTTTGGCGGTTTCACACATAAAAATTCTTTCATATTCTTTTCTAGGTAAAGCATTATAAAGCATCATTTTAGCTTCATTATTTTTAGCAACTAGTTTCTTTTGTTCATCAACGGAAATATCCTTTGTTGTAGAACTAAAATCCCTTTAACAATAATAAACCAAAGATCTATATCTTTTGATTTTACATATGTTTCCAAACGGTTTTTCCAATAGATAAATCCATTGGTTTCAAAGAGTGGTGGTCTTTGCATAGATTGCCCTTCTTTAAAGTTTTCAGAATCCATGGATCGTTTCAAGTTTATAAAATACAAGTTATTTTAGAAATTCTTGAGCAACGAGGCTCTTGTACCAATTGTAGAAAACTAGAAGGGGGTTGAATAGTTTACCAATTAAAAACTTTGTTTTGAAACTTATTGTAAAGATCAATTGATATTGATCTTAGATATGTTAATGAAATATGCAAGCAATATGTAAGAAGTAAATAAGGAAAGAAATGATCAAACCACAACAAGTTGTTTATAGTGGTTCGGTCTACAAGGACTCTTTTCCTTGCCCTACTCCACTCCTCGAGTCTCACACTCGAGAGTTTAACTTCACTAGTCAACAAGCTCCTTTCAACGGCGGAGAAAACCTTTACACTTCGCTTACACTATTTCCGACACTAAGCTAGATGTCAAGTTCTTTCCAAGGGTACAACCACTCCCACACACAATGTATTTTGAGGACTAAAATACTAACCACTCACACTCACAAGATTATGATGGTTTAATACAACAATGAAGTATGAATCAACACAAGATCATACAACACTAAACAAAAAAGACTTCCAACTTCGTTTGAAGCTTGAATGTGACTTGATCTTCTTTGCTACAAAAGAGATCACTAATATGATATGAAAACGAGTTAGAAAGGTTAGAGAGAAGATATGTATGAGAGTATGTTAGAAAGGGATGAAAAACTACTTGGCTTGGCATTTCTATTTATAGCCAAAAAGTGGACAGAGGCGTCCACGGACCGCGGAACCCTTAAAAGGGTTCCGCTCGGTACCATTTTGGTACCGCGGTCTGACAGTCAAGATATCAAATCTTTGCTAAAGTCAACTCTATCTAAGTGAGATTGTGCAAGATATGAAGAGTACAAATCCACACAAAATATCTAATGAAATCTTCCAATGATTTCCATGATGCATCACATGATGTCATATGTTGTATTTCTATTATTAGAAATATGCAAGTACTTAAGTAGTGTTTGGTTTTAAGAACCTAACACATTCTAAAAACTACTATCATACATAATGATTAGAGTCATATCAAGATGTTACTAATCATAAATGTAAATGCTTGAATGATGAATATATTGTTTGAAAAAGCTTGTTTTAATATCTATTAAACTTGACAAGCTTTAAGCTTTTATACAAATTAAATTTACTTTTTGTCGTTAACAAAACTTAGGTAAAGATCAAAAATATAAATAACGTTTAATGACGATATTTGTATTAAGAGAGGGGATACACATATAGATCGGTTCATAACCGATCTTTTTAATGTTATAGTCAGATCGGGCAAAACAAAGAATGTTTATCTAACAATCTTAGTTTCTGGGAATGGTCAATATAGAACTAGTTAGGATGGCTCTTTAACCGATCTATCTAATTAACTATGATCTAAAAAAAAATTGGTACAAAATTTTGAGTTTTCCAAAATGAAGGTTTTTCGAAATTGCAGGCATTACCATACACAATAATATTCCAATACAAATAACTTCTATAAAGATTCAACATTCAAGTTAAGTAACCATTAAAATAACTTCAACTAAAATAACACAATTGCAACATAATTCAAAACCTCAAAAATATAAGCCACAAGTGCTAGAATATTTACTATCAAGATGCTCCGTTGCAAATATATAGGTAAAGATCCACTCCCACCTCAAAATCAGAAAAGCAATCAAGTGTGGAAAAAGCGTTGAGCTTGATGACCTTTAGAACCATTTCATGGCTGAACATGTCGTAGTTAACATGCGTTTGTTAGCCCTCAACACAACAAAGACAAATTAGAATCTAAACTAATATGAATGTGAATCTTGAGGCATGGTGGTTAGAAAGTTGGCCAGATATATTATTACGCCCGGTGAGACATGTGGGGTTGACTCATTACCAATGTCACCGGACCAGCAATATCAAATTTTTTAAGGTTAACTAACCCTTGTCTATAACCCCTAACAAGAGAATTTACAATTTTTCTTACAAATAACATGTAACTTGAGAAGATTGTATGTGTAGAAATCTAACCTCGTGTTGTTCCAACTTCCAACGACTTTATCTAACCTCGCGACTTGAAGAGCAGCGTCATATAGTTTTCCACTGAAGAACATAATACTTTAATACAAATTAAAGGCATTGCCTTGAAACCAAAGGCAAACTTTATACACCAATATCAGGATTTCTACTTATAATCCGTTACATAGGACTTTTACATCAAATATTAGAACGAGGGGACAAATTAGAATTTTATATCAATATGGAACATTTTAAACTTACTTGGATTGCACACGTTCAACTTATAAGCTAGTGATTATACAAAAGCACATTTTATAACTCATTACTCAACCAAGTGTTTGAGTTTTTTGCTAAATGGAAGAAATTAAGATAATAGTTAAAGTGTAGGCAACCTTAGTTTGACATTGTTTAGTTAATCTCAACAAGACAATATACTTGTGCATAAACATAATAAACCCGCATGATTAAATAAAACTTATTTCAATAACAGAGCAACATACCTCTTGAACTGACTTGAAGCAAGTTCATATGTATGATTGAAAGAACAAAGTTATGTGCCTATGTAGATCCTATGAAAGAACAAATTAGAATTTTTTTGATATAAGATAATAATGTATTATAAAAGGAGGAAGTAAACGAACAGCTTCTCTTACGATAATGTTCAACGCCATATTTTAGGGCCGCAAAATGCATATGTTACACAAGGACAAATATTCTTAGAGACCTTGATGTGACCTTGAACGCCCTCCACTTTTGGCCACACGACTTAAGCGTAACACTTTTAATTTTATCATCTTCAAGTCTTATGTTTTTCCTATTTAAGTTGACATGAACCTTGTTAAAGGTGAATATGTATATTAATAAAAGAAAATGCACTAAGAGTCTTAGATAATACACCTTGATATCCAACCATATGACTCTTTTCTTTTGTGATCTATAACAACATTTTTTCTGATACTTTGCAAATTTACGTCGGTGTTTTCATGCATACCAATTTGCCCCATGGTTATTGAACATTACATATTCACCTACTGAGACATATTATACTTTGTTCATCCCTCTCTTTTTTCGTGGTTTGTCCATAATGAGCTGTCAAGATTAAATACCAACACATATAGCATATATAAGTTTTGAAATATAATACAATTTAGATAACCAAAATGTAAGTACCATGAATTTAAGGACCTAGTTAACACAAACAATATTGCTCATATATGACTATTAGTTCTATATCAGTTAGTGTATGCACTTTGAGCAAATAAGTGATTACAATCCCTCAAATTCATAAACTAAAGATCTTATTCTAACTTGAGACCAATTATTGTTATAAACAAAGCTGGTAAATAAGCTATTAAAACCATTATATGCACTTTACTTTCAACAACAAAGATATGTATAAAAAATTTCATAAACAACAAAAAGTTGGGTACTTTACTGTCATAAACATATGTATACACAACTTTAGCCCAAGTAATTTACTATCATAAACAACCAAAAAGTTTGGTCATTTGGTCATTTTCACAAAATTAGGCAAACAATGCAAATTTAAAACTTAACCAAACAAGTCATCGGAAACTATGGAATTAAAATTTATTACAAGAAAAAAATCTTAATAAACAATTCATCAACAAATTTACAATTAACTATTCACGAAATTGACAGAAACTATGCACGAAATTTAAATCTTAATTTACATAGAGTGGAGGTAAGGGTTAGGGCTTCGACATCGATGGTGGTGGTGATGGTGGGTGGTGGAGGTGAGAAACCAGACTATTGAAGAGGGTGATGGTGGTTAGGATTTGTTTGGTGGGAGGGGTGAGGCGTTTGTGTGTGATTTTGGGAAAATGGTATAGGGTTTTCAGTTTTGTGTGTCTAGATTTTGGTGAAGCGGCAAATGAAAAGTTTGGAATTTTGGTGAAATTTGAAAGTGAAAATATGTATCGCTAAAACTATGAGTTAAATAGATCATTTATTTATTAATACCCGATCTATTTAGTTTTGTTTATATTTAGTTTCTCATTTTTAAATAGATCAGTTGTTTTTGTAAAGACCGATCTCTATAATTATGTGTACACCTAAAAGTTAGTAAGATCAGTGTTTATCTAAATAACTGATCTATTTAATACGTTTCCCCCTCTTTTGTATTTGTTAGATCACTTTTTAAGAAAACCACTCTATTTGAAGTGACCAAACCTGTTAACAGTACGTGATACTATGCTGAAAGATTATTTATAAAGTAAGCTTGGTTTATTGAGTCGTAACTTAATTATGTTACTCTTATGGTGTATCTTTATTTTGAGAACCCTATTAAGTGCGAGAACTGCGAGAACTCTCATTGACCAATCATAATTTAGTAATTCAAATAAATATTAGGAAAACTTTGTAAATCTGAAAGGGTAATTTAGTCATTGCTTACTCACCCCTAAAAAAGTGGAGGAACCAGTTTATTTAGCATTACACTCTCCTCTATCCCCTAAAACCTATAAGCTAGCCCCAAAGAAAAACAATTCGTATCTCACAATCCCATATCTCTTAACAAAGAAATCCTTTTATTGGATCTAAATCTTGATTTATTTATGTTATAACTTGTATCTCACAAACAAATAGTGGTCATTTATGTCGTTGGAGGTGTTGATTTATTGATTCGATCTAAATACTGGATCTAAATGTGGATGTATATCACAAACAAATACTGGATCTAAATCTTGATTTATTGATTCGATCGGTGTTGTACTCGTTCGATTTCGATCTCATTCAAATTCTCATGTCGTTGGAGGTAAACCTTAATCTATAAATACAGATCATATGTTATATACTAGTAGTATTTTTCTTAGGTTAAGACTGTCGTGTTATCTCGAGTTCATTTAGGGTTTTTGCAAGCACTAGATTGATTTGGTTCAAGTCTCATGCAAAGTTTCATATTCAAATAGTTTCAAGTTAATAGTAAAGAAGCGGTAGAAGGTTATATACTAAAAGCGTGAATATAGATTGTTATAGGCATGCATGTTTTTTAAAGTAATGAATGCATGATGTTCTTTTAAACCTGATAGCATGAATGATTTTTAAACATGATAGCATGCATGATCATATATTTTTAGGTCTCAAATAAACCATTTTAATGTGATTGGTGTAAACTTGGTAATCATTATATTGACTGAATATCGAATGAACAATGCCGAATATTAATAAGCTACTGATGGGATTCATAATAGAATAATAATACAAGCTAAGTAACCATTGGGGTAACATGTATGTTTTTAATATGTATGTTCTTGGTTTAACATGTATTTAACATGTATGTTCTTGGTTTAACATGTATGTTTTTAACGTGATTATACAAATAATTTTAATTTAATGGTTATAGCTTCTTTATTTTGCATTTAACATGTATGTTCTTGGTTTAACATGTATGTTTTTAACGTGATTATACAAATAATTTTAATTTAATGGTTATAGCTTCTTTATTTTGCATTAAACACGTATGTTATTGGTTTATGATAAATTTACATTATCTAGAAAACACATAAGGACTTTACTATTTGAAAAACATAGATTGTAAAAATATTATTCCAAAAACATAAATAAAAAAAATTAAATTTAGGCCTTCATACATGTGTTTATCACTTTGTGTGTATATTAGTTTGTGTTTATTTTTCCTAATTTTTATACTTTTCTTTGTATCAGGATGTGGTGAATTAAAGAATGATGACAACGAGTATGCACATTTGTCGTCTTCGAAACATTGAAAAGGAGCGTGCACATAGGTCCAACTTAGAAGACTTTGACAACTACGAGTGCACATATATGTCCGACTTTGATAACAAGGAGTGTGCACCTATATCATTTCTTTGTTAAATATTACTTGTACACCTTTGTATAGATCTATTAGATTTATTTATTTCTGCTTAGAAATTTGTATTTAATTGTATATTAATCGATAGTGGATTTTGTATTTAACATGTATGTTTTTGGTTTCATATAAACTTACTTATCTAGAAAACATGTATGCACTTCATTAAAAAACATGTATGTCGAAAAAACTATTCCAAAAACCAAAATAATAAAATTATTTCATAAAAACACATATGCACTAAATCAGTTTTAAAACATGCATGTTCAGAAAAAAAAAAAAAAAAAAAATAATATTGCCAATAAAAAAAACGAAAATTGAACGTTTTTAAAAAAATAGGATTTATTTATTTAAAAAAATCAAAAGTAATATAAAATTGTCTTTTACTATTATACCCTTTTGGATTAAATAAAAAGGTTTAATAATTCAAAAATGCTATGTTGCATTGATATGTTGCACAATATGCATTACTAGGAGTACATAAGGGGTTCTCACAGTTCTCGCACTTAACAGGGTTCTCAAAATAAAGGCCCCCTAGTTTGAGTTCCTTAAAATACTTGAGCTTATTCTAACAAAATCTTTTTCACACAATGTATGCCATGTTACATCTGACTCATATTATTTTCTCATCTTTTCAATTGGCCAGTAGATGTACAAGTTATACTGTAACACATCGTTGTGCAGAACTTATTTTGTAAAAATTAGAGTTAATTTCATAAATGGTCCATGTGGTTTTTCGGGTTTAACATATTTAGTTCCTTTACTTTTTTAACGGGTTTGGTCCCTGTGGTTGCGACCCGTAACGGGTTTGGTCTCTTAACCAGCTTTTCCATTTGTTTGACCGTCAAATTTAAAGAAATGACATAAATACCCTTAAAAATAAGGTCCCTGTGATTTGTGGGGTATAACAAATTTAGTCTCTATTTTTTTATATTACGTTTTGTTCGTTTTTATACGTTTTTAACCGTTTTCGTCTGTTCTTTTACATTTTTGTTCGTTTTCTTACGTTTTTATCACGTTTTTCGCCGCGTTTTATCCGTTTTCGATCCGTTTTATCGTTTTAGCGGTTTTATATGTTTTCGTCCGTTTTCTTATGTGTTCACACGTTTTCGTCCGTTTTTATACGTTTTCGCCCGTTTTTATATGTTTTCGTCCATTTTTTACGTTTTCGTTCATGTTCGCACGTTTTTGCCCGTTTTTATATGTTTTCGCCCGTTTTCGTCCGTGTTCGCACATTTTGTCTGTTTTCGCACGTTTTCGTCACGTTACGGCTTTAGTAATGTTGTGGTAACGGCACAACGCTGTCACTTAATGTGTGTGTTTTGGTGGATCAATTTTCTAGTGTAATGAATGCGGATAAAATGTAGTCTAGTAATTCGTGGTTAAATATGTTGATGTGACTACATCTTTTAACGATACTCTCATGTTACCCCAATGTTGTTGTACGCTATCAAATTATTTAGTTGTAATCGTATTTAACTCTTAAATAACTAACAAGATTTTGTATTTGTATTAACGTTTTACACGTTATTTCATGGTGACTTCTTACTTCTTCTTTCGTTATTATATAAACGATCGAGTATAAAGATGTAGTTTGCATAACAATAGTAGAATTTAAAAACAAAATTAAAGTTAGATAAAATCATACAGTTGGAAAAAAAAGTTTAACGCGAGGCTATGACAAGTAATTTGTATATATGGATTGAAATGACATACATGAAATATCAAACCGCTAAAGAAGCGAAAATTACCTCCTTGCCCATCTGCATATTAATTTGATAAAAAGAAGACAACTTTTTATTTTAGTTTTTGCTATATTAACCGCCCATTCCGTGACCTAGGATACCCGGGTCACGGAATGCAAGTGATTTTACATCTAGTTTAAGTAACATGCTAGTACAAATAAAGAGTGACTAAAAGAGGAAAGTTTTTTAACTTTAATAGTTTTGTTGACTGGAATTAGTTTCCATTGCTTTGAGAGTCCTTTTAGTGTTTTATCCGAGTGTCTATTTAATGTCAATAGTGTTGTACATATCTTCATGATTCCACTAATTTTAGCACAAAAATGGATATTGCATTCAACTGCTATTATAGATGCGAGTAAAATGTTGTACTCTACAAGTCCTTTTGATATCTTCTACACTGTGTGATTTAAGTGTTAGACCGGGCGTAATGCATCGGTCTAACCTTCGGTCGACCCCCTTTGGCGAGGTGTCGCCCCCACTACACCCCTCGTCCAGCGTGTTCTAGACCAAGAAAAGAGAGGACTTGGTCTTAATTTGGACCGAGTCGTGTGTGTTGTGTGGTTGATCTAGAGTTGGCGCAACAAGCTAATTTAAAGACTTAAAAAACGGTATGATTAAAACAATACTCGAATTGATCCAACTTAACGTTTTGAAGAGTGTCTATGTTTTAAAAAACATGACAGTATTTTCGCAAAACCAATTCCTCCATAAACCAATTAAGTTATTGCGCGCCAAACCATGCACTGATCAAATGATAAAATTTCAAACCATAAAATAGATGTTTATGTTCCTTTTGACTAGCAATATAAACATACAGAGATAGTGTTGCATACGACTGAGAGAACGAAGTACAACTATTTTCTACTATGGAGTTGATAGTTTCATATATTTTTTCTCAATTCCTAACCATCATAGAACGAAAATTATCTCGTTTTGCATTATAGACTTTAGAGATAAAATTCGAAAAAGATGAAAGTATAGAAATTCAAGTTTGTAAATTGTGAAAATAAGAGATGCTTGGATTCTTTTGGTCCCCAAATTTCCATACGCAAAAAGGAAAGGCTGAATTGAATGAATACCACAGTTTATTAAATTCAAGATTTCTAAAAATGGAAACTGCCTGCATTGCTTTTGATGACAGCAATCCGCAATAATAATTTCTATGATTCATCTACATCCAACTTTAAAGCAGATACAAATACCAATCCCATCTAGTATTGCTTTTAAGACCAAAGCAACATAAGGCTAAGAGCATAAGGTGTGGTGACTTTCAATTTTTAGCCATTTGGGTCCCACCGCATGCCACCTCATTTCAACACTCTCATCTCAAAATACCCCTCCTTCATAACTAATTTCAACACAACTATTTGGGCCCCATTCACATTCAATTTTATAACTACCATATGTTTTTTTTGTTTACCCAATATTATTGTATGAGACATAAATTGCACAACTGATGCTAGCTAGAATCCATTGGTTTATGATGCATAAAATAAATATATGAACCTATACAGGTAGATCCTAGATGCCCACAAGTTACTAGCAAAGTTTAAACAAAAAATATATATGAATTTGCCATGGACCATGGTTCAACACAATCAATTTATTAGGCATGGTAACATAAAGAAGCCCAACCCATTTACTTCCCTAGGTTAAGAAAACACATCCAAGCTTACAAGGCATCAGCATCTTCACAAATTGCTTCCTTATCAACAAAAACGCATACAGTACTCATCCAATCATCCCTCCATAATCCATATCAACAAAAAACGCAGCAGCCAAACTAATACTCATCCCTCCATATCAACAATCAACATATAAACAAAACACACTCTCGCACAATTAAAAAGAACAAAAAATAAATAACCGATCCTGTTCCTTTTTGTCGTTTGTGTGTTGGAGAAACGACTAAAACCAAAGTGGCGAGGATTTGTGGTGTGGTGACACCATTTCGGCGGCGCCAACTAGTATCCACGTAAGAAACGGCGAAGGCAAAATGCCACCACACCTTATGCTCTAATGTCACAATAGCCATCTTCCGACTCAACATTAACTCCATAAATGATGTCACATTCTCTACATATATACTTCTCTACCTTTAACACATCTCTACCACTTAATTCATCATATCTGAGAACAACCCATTTACCATATTCATTATCTCTTTTAAGTGCAAAATGCAAGTTACTCAAAGTGATTTGTCACACAATAATGATCTCTAAATCAACCTTTTGTGTTAACACATGTGAGCTAGACTCCTTTCATAATTTTAAAACTACCAAACCTTTTTTTTGGTAGAGATGGCTCAAAAACAAAGAAGGTACTTACCTACTTCTCTCTTATAGTTTCTATGTGTGTGTAAGGTGTTCGATTTTTTTTATTTTAATTTTTGGCTATTTTATGTTAAACAACGAACGAGAGGGATCTGGTTCTCCTGGCTCGTTTTCCGTCTTCATTAGTGTATGTAAAGAGTGGTCACTACAGGTTGTATGTGTCCATATTCATGTTTTACAATCAGCTCTCCTTGTTAATTATGTTTTCAACACTTGCTATACTTGAAACAATATGTACCAAGCTGTTTTTAAAACTGTTCATTTTAAGTCATATCATTCAATTAAAAAATTGACAAGACAACTTTTAAGGTAACATTGTTAAGTAAATTTTTATTTTTTTTTACACTAAAATAAAACACATTACTGAAACATTATTTTTCTTCACCTTAACCAGTTCTAGCATTTTGGGCTTTTATGGCTTTTATTTTGCTTAGCCCAGCCTCCCTTTTAACCCTAGTTCACTTTTCATTTTTCATCTCCATTACTTAAACTGCTCATTGCAAGCGGCTACAGTAACTCTTCAACCCCAAAAAACAACAAATTTAACATCTTTCAAAATCATGGTAAAATCTCAACACAAAACATTACATTACATTATCATTCATTTTATTTCTATGTTTTACTTTATTATTTGTTTATATCATTTTCTGATATTCTTTTTTTAGATGCAAATTTTAGGCGCCAAAGAAGGATAAGCCACAGACATCGTCATTTTAATCAAGGCAAGTCTAGGGCAAGTCTACTGGTGGAGTGAAGGTAAATTTTTAATATCTTTTTGGGTGATTTTAAGTTTGATTTTATTTATTTTGACTTATACTTTGTTGAATATAATTTTAGCTCTTTATTGGACTTATTTGCTTATTTTTTCCATCTTATTTCTTTCTGGTTTATTTTAAAACTTTATGTTATAGGGGGTCTTTATTTAGGCATATTTGGAGGGCTTATTAGCTTATGTATCTAAAATGAGCTTACTCAAGTGTTTTATTGAGCTTATATGGTTGGGCATATGATGAGCTTATATGTGGGGATTTTGATAAGCTTATATTTTGTGGCTTATGAGCTTATTTGAGGACAAGTGTGCTTATGCAAGGAGTCTTATAAGAAAACGACTTTGATTTAAGGATATATATATATATATATATATATATATATATATATATATATATATATATATATATATATATATATATATATATGTTCATGCACTTTAAAAGAATATTTGAGGACGAGTGTAAAATTACCTCACTAAATACGATGATAAAAGTATCCAAAGCTAATCAAGGACTTATGAACTTATCATTTATAAGCCATAACGCTTATGAAATATATGTCTAGCGCAAAAACATAAGCTTAGACATACACCCCTTTATAATAAGGTCATAAGTTAGAAAAAGCGGAAAAATGGGTTAAATTGTCTATTAGTAAGGTACCCTCTTAGGGAATGCGGTGTTTTAGCTATTATTTTAAAGCTTGGAGTTAATAAAGTAACTAACAGACATGTTTCAACTTAGATGGTGATTGATTTGTATGTGACATGTGTAGGGAGACTTTGAGTATAGTTTGTCCTATTGGAAGAGGGTACATGAAACAAAGAATAGAGTAAACTTATCTAGATAAAGTGCATTGCGATATATTATCATCAACTAATATACAATAAAGTTAACTTAATTTTTTTTGAATATATGATTGTAATGTTGTGTTGATATATTAGTAAAAAGACTATTTTGATTGTTAATGTTGTTTTTCAAAATTCTCAAATGCAAGTATTTGTGTTCTAGTTAGAGCTCGGAAGTTATGAGCTGCCTTCATTATCAGATTGATGAATCTTTGTTTTGATTCACGTTTTGAATGGATTTGTGATGTATAGCTAACATTATTTCAATTTTTCAGTACTCTAAACCTAAAGCCAAACTTGAAGCCAAGCCTAAAGCTAACAGATATGAAAGCATGTAAGTTTACTCATTTTAATCGTTTTTATAATATTACGCTCAGTTGTTTATCGCATGCCTTGAAACTTATAATTTAATGTTATGAATACGTAATAAAAATAAGATAACTAACTAATGTATGCAAACTCAAGGTGAAATGCAATACTAAGAAAACAATCATAGACACGCAAATAATCACCTTAACTTCTTCGCGCACTCATGTTTTGGGCAACGGTTAAGCATTCATTTATATTGATCAGAAGTATTACTTTGTCTATGTATAATACATATTATTTGTTCTGCATTATATATTTGAAAGTGAAATCATGGGTGCTAAATGACATTAAGCCTGCAATTATTTGTTTAATAATTGACTTTCCTTTGACCGGATATTATAATAAAAGTATGGTATTGCTGCGCAGTACTATAAGTTTAAAATAGGTATGAATTGATGTTAGGTTGGGTTACATAGAAGTATTTAAGTATCTGGTTGTTTGAAACTTTATTCTGAACTGTGCATAGCTAATATCTTATTGTGTCTAGTTATGTGAGTGTTTAGTGTGACAATCATTGTGATTTAACTCATGAAAAATTGGCTTCACCTTGATTTGGTTTGTTATGAACTTTTTTCCAAGTTTTAACATGACAATTTAGTTGAGAACATATGGTAGTTTTGATAAAAAAAAATTGCTACTTGGGTGCTTGCAAATTTCAGTTGAACAGGTGAAAATTCATTGAATGTATCCAGAACGAGGTCACATACTCGCTTTCTTTGTGGATATGTGTTACTTTTACTCTTAGCTCTTGTAGTCAAATACCTTGATTTATGATTCATATGTGATAAATTTAGTTTATTTATAGAATGCTCAAAATGAGTAAAAGAAAGCGAAATAAGCGGTACACTAGGAACAAATGGGAGATTGAATTATGCAGCTAGATGCTTTAGTATGCTAGCTCATGGTGAAATTCAAAAGTAAGATACCAAACGTAGGCCTCAGAAACAACAATTGCTTTAACACTCATTTCCTATGTATGGATTTTGGAGATAAAGTTATTAATTATTCTTTCTTTGTTTATCATAAATTATATCTTTAAAAAGCTTTCTCAATTTTGTGTTGGTTGAGCTTGCGGGGGCGTAAGTTGGTTCATACGCAACGATTGGGATTGCTAAGTCGACAACAGCGAAGACTTGGATCATTGTTGCTTCTTTGCTTATGCAGTGTTTGACAACTTATTTTAAAATGAAAGGTTGCTAGACAACAAATTGTTTTTGTCAGTAGAGTGTCTAGTTGGTACTGGGGTAAAACTAAGTGGGAAGACATTGCAAGGTTGTGTTGTGGTCGATTATATGGGTTGATGACAACAGAAGACTATCCATATGAAAGCGGTTCAAGACCCCCATATGCCTCTTGGACGGATTACCACCGCCGCGGAGTGCTTCATTATCGCGTTAGAGTTTCAAAACTTTTGCAACACCTAAAGGCATTAAGCGTGAATTGTACGATATTTTTGTGAAGGGCCGGGCCATGCATGTATTGGTTCCTTATTCGTTGGTGAACTTGGAAAACGTAAAGCTAGTGATATTCTTCCTTACCACCACCCCACAAATTTTAAACCTCTCGAGGCACTTACCACTACGGTTGTCATAGTTGGTGTGAGCATCGGTGGTAACGAGAGTGACCATTTTGTTGAGATAAAGTCTTCATGGGGGAAAAAATGGGCTCAGGAGGGGTTCACTAAAATAGGGTTTGATGTGTTGGATCAAATCGAGATCCTGATTGAACATCAAGATCCCCAAATAGAACCCTCTATTTAAATGTTGGTGCATGCATTTACATGTTTTTGGACATTATTTTCATTTCTGGATTATTCACCCACCATTCATACACATCTATTCCCTTGTCCTTGATCTCATTTGTTCTCACAGAACCTCCTTATATATATATGGATTATTCATGTAATGTAATCTTTTTCTAATATGGACTTTGGACTATGTGCAGTTTACTATTATTGTCTGTTACACTATTTGGTTTTGGGTGATTTTTACTAGGGCTGAGCATCGGGCCGAAACCAACCCGATCCCGACCTATCCCGAAACCGAAGGTTGAAAATCCTAACCGAATCCCGACCTGATTCTAGTTCGGGTAATCCCGAAGCCCGACCCGAGTCCCGAAACAAAATGGTTTGTATGGGTTTCTTTGTGTTATCTCTGGTAATCCCGAGTCCCGACAAGGCTGAAAACCCAAACCAAGTCCCGACTAAGGTCGGTTTGTGTCGGTCGGAGTCGGGCGTCAGTCGGTCGTCGGTCGGGATTGCTCAGCACTAATTTTTACACTCTTAAAGATTGGGCTACATAGAAGTACTTAGGTATCTGGCTGAGCTGTACAACTAATATCTTATTGTGTCTAGTTCTTTGTATGTGTTTTGATTAATTATTGATGAGTAAATTTTGGAACAAGATTATGGCTACATATTAGCTCTAGGATTATTATATTACGGAGTACTACTTTATGAGTAAATTTTGATTTTCGATCGACTTTAGTGGGTTGTTCTTGATTAAGACTTTAGTGGGGGCGGGGTAAAAAATGGCAGCCTAAACGATAGGCATGTTGCCGTTTTGTGATCCTAAATTATATATATAGTAATGTATAAAATTTAAGATTTTTTTTAATTAAATATACACCTTCCGTCTCAAAACTATTATTATTACACAAAAAATACATAGTTTAAGAAAAACGAGTTCACTACACTCTTCAACCAATCAAATATTATCGTTTTAACCAATGGGGTTGACCATGGGTGGGCTTAGCCTCTTAGGGCGAAAGTTCCTAGAGGTCTTGGGTTGAACCACAGGGGAGAAAATTAATCCTCCATTGTCCCGGAGGTTCACCAGCGCCGACTCCGGGCTATCCAAAAAGGGTACTAGCCATGGGATTAGTCGGTTCGCAATGTCAGTCGAGAAACCGGGGTAGTAATCGCCATGGGATTAGTCGGCCGGGCACTTTCGGTGTATAATTATGGCGAGCAAATGTTTTTTATTTATCGTTTTTCTACTTGATAACTCTGAATGAATGCCAACTTTTAATTGAAATAACTATAAGCAATAGCAATGCAAACTATTTCATATCCAGATAAAAGCTGTCATTCTATTGCTATAATCCGAGAAGCAAAGCTTATTTATTTCTCTTGTAATGGCTGAACACCAAGATGAGAGTAGATTTATCTAATTTTGTGTGTGTCTTTTTATCGATGCTCGGAAAAAGAAGAAAGTGTTTTTCGTATTGCTGAGTTTTTAGGTTGGCTTATATACCATTGAGGTTTGAGCTGTTACAAGTCAACACTTAATTGACTGTATAAATATTTGACTGTATTAATGGACTCTATAAATATTTGAAGGCCATTACAAAGTGTATGAAGGGATGTTACTTTTTATTTATAAAAATTGTCATGGAAGCTATATGGTGAATAACATTAACTAATGACTTATTAATTTTCTATTAAAGAAATGTTTTTGGTCTAAAAAATTTTAAGACTTCGTAATTTAGAAAGTCCTAAACATTTTATAAAGTACTCCCTCCGTCTCAAAATTATTGTCACTAGACAAGATTCACACAATTTAATAAAAGTGGGGCCACTTTAATTTTCAACCATTCAAGAGCTCTGTTGTAAAAATCGTTACCTACTAAGAGCTCTGTTGTAAAAATCGGCCCAGGCGGCCGATTAATCCCCGCATAATCGCTGATCACTAAGCGCCTTGATTTATCATAATCGTCCTATTTAATCGGTTTGGTCAAAGATCGCTTAAAAATCGGTCAACAAACCGATTAATCGGACAAAATCGATCTAATCAGATTAATCGGTCAAAAGCGCTTAAAATTGGTCAACAAAATCGCTTAAAAATCGGACAAAATCACTTAAAAATCAGTCAACAAACCGATTAATCGGACAAAATCTGTCAAAGGTAGCTTAAAAATGGTCAACAAACCGGTCAAAGGTCGCTTAAAAATGGTCAACAAACCGATTAATCGGACAAGATCCTTGGTAAAACACTAGTTATATATAGGCAAATTTGGACGATATCTAGTTTCAGGGCTTTTGCTTCTTCGAGTTCCCATCGTGGTATAATTGTTTGGAAGATGGTTTACTTAAACAAATGATATGGCACAAGTTAAAATTCTTCGGGCAGAAGCGTGATAAAAGTCCTAAACGGCTTAACTTTGATAATGTGTTTCGGACATATAAACATTTATTCTGATGGAAAACGGTATGAGTTCACTTCTGAAAGTATTGATACAAATGGACTACTTTCAACACTAAAACTAATGTAACTTGCTTACTTTTCGACAAAAGGATGATAACTAGTCAAAATTACATACCAAACCTTAGAAACAAAAAACTTCATTGATAGAAAAGTCAGATTTTTAATATCGGTTTGAAAATTTTGAACTTTGAATATGTGTGCTGCATAGGAAAAATAACAGATGTTACAAAAGTATACTATATCTGCAAGTAGCTTTTGGCTCAAACTGGCACTGACCGAGTCTTTTAAACCAGTAGTTGTAGGTTCGATACTTGTAGCAAATAAGATGACTCTCTTTCTGTATTAAAAGAAAGGGAAGTAGATTACACATGTCCTGTACGCTTAATGAAACAGACTTGTGTGATGCCTGAGGCTATCTTTTGAAAGCTTTCCTATCTATCTACCTTTGTTAGCGCACCTCAAAGATTTCTTATCTTAACATGTCTTTGTTTTTTGAATAAATTTGACGTCATCTGTTACACACGATCTGGAATTCAGACCTGTTGCGTGGTCTTTTTGTAGTTACTTGCTAAAGCGATCTCACTTTGACCTGCTTCAATATCTATTCTGTAGGTTGCGGAAGTTGCTCCAGAGGAGCGAGACTTTTCTGGCACACCACATGTCCCTGTATACGTTATGCTACCGGTGAGTTTGAAAATGTTTTCTATCTATTCACTCACCTTTGAAAACACTTGTAATCTGTAATCACAGCTAATGCATTTTGTTTTTCTTTGTAAGACATCTTTCTATTCATGGGTAGAGATTGTAATGTAGAGTCAAATTTGGACTATAAACCTCACTTCCTAAAATTTCGTTTATGCCAGTTAGGATGATTATTTTCCTAATGATATATAATAAGCACTATAGCAACGTATTAGCTAATTGTTAAATATTAATTTTGCAAATATTGTGTTTCTGATATAAGATCCTTACAGAAATGTGCAAATATTAAGTGTGAATTGGTTGATTCTGATGATCTGAAGAATCAGCTAAGGATGCTGAAGTCGATTAATGTTGATGGTGTTATGGTTGACACGTGGTGGGGAATTGTGGAGGTCAACAATCCCCAGCAGTACAACTGGAAAGGCTACAGGAAACTCTTTGAGATTGTGCGTGAATTAGATCTGAAATTACAGGTTTGGTTTAAAATTTTTGTGCTTTTTTCTTATCATATTTGAGAACATTAGGAGTAATCGATGTGACTTGCCATCAGGTTGTAATGTCGTTTCATGAATGTGGAGGGAATGTTGGTGATGATGTTCACATTCCATTACCAAAGTGGATAATAGAACTTGGTAAAGAAAACCCCGACATATATTTCACAGACCGAGATGGAAGACATAATCCTGAGAGCCTTACATGGGGAATTGACAAGGAACGTGTTTTGAGAGGCCGCACTGCTGTTGAGGTATTAACTCTAGTTATTGGTAGATGGTGTATGCATACATAGTTCAATGTGACATTTAACAAGATAAATGTTGTTCTGTGCATACTATCTGCAGGTGTACTTTGAGTATATGAGAAGCTTCAGGGTTGAATTTGATGAATTCTTCGAGGACGGAAGCATAACCGAGATAGAAATTGGTTTAGGTGCTTGTGGTGAGTTGCGTTACCCATCTTACCCTGCAAAACATGGTTGGAAATATCCTGGTATCGGTGAATTTCAGGTACTTATCTATAGAAAAATATTTCACTACTAGGTAGTCTGATATGACTTGAATTTGAACTCTGGTTAGAGGAGGAAATTTCATCTGATTTACTCTTGAAATGGATCGCTTTGGGTTATGTGTGATCTAGCGGGTGATTAAAGTTAGCTCAAAAGGAAACATGTGAAACAAGTCGAAAGTCACCGAAAGTGTAGAAGTTTTTGTAATATACTAATATATACTTTTTGTGATTATATTTGACACTTAAATTTTTGAACAATCGTAGAAGTTTTTAAACAAGTGATCCGTGTCATCCCAACTCCGCTGGTTTTGACTGGTTACCCAACCTGCCCATTTTGCCAAAAAAATTGCTTGTTTTATTTACAACATGATTTTTTTTGCAGTGCTATGATAAGTACCTAGCAAAGTGTCTTCAGAAAGCAGCAGATGCAAGGGGACACTCATTTTGGGGTAGACCTCCTGATCATGCAGGCTCTTATAACTCCCAACCTCAAGATACCAAATTCTTCTGTGATGGAGGTGATTATGATAGTGCCTATGGCAGGTTTTTTCTTAATTGGTACTCCCAATATCTCATTGAGCATGGCGACAGGGTACTAGCCATGGCCAATTTGGCCTTTGAAGGTACTCCCATTTCTGTAAAGGTAAGTCAACTACTTAGCATCCATGATTAAAGTGTAACCAGTTGGGTTTTCAACATTTGTTATATATTGACGTGAAATTTTCGTTGATGATCAGCTATCAGGTATTCATTGGTGGTACAAAACTGCTAGCCATGCTGCTGAACTTACTGCAGGGTTTTACAATCGTGCGAACCGTGATGGCTATAGTCCAATTGCTGCCATGTTAAAGAAGCATGACACTGCTTTAAATTTTACATGTGTTGAGTTACGTACAATGGACCAGCAAGAGGGCTTTCCGGAAGCAATGGTAGATCCTGAAGGATTAGTTTGGCAGGTAACTAATAGAGGTCACACTAGCAAAATACTTCTATTCTGTTTCCGATTGATA
This sequence comes from Chrysanthemum makinoi, assembly GCA_910596185.1. Taxonomy (NCBI): domain Eukaryota; kingdom Viridiplantae; phylum Streptophyta; class Magnoliopsida; order Asterales; family Asteraceae; genus Chrysanthemum; species Chrysanthemum makinoi. The sequence goes on along the minus strand of OU343223.1, from coordinate 58,768,637 downwards.
TAAGTTCACTATCAATAATTGTTTGAAGTCATGAGTTAAAGAGTTCTTTGGGATCAAATATCACCAATTTACTGGCCATCTACTCCTCGGTTCTATAGTTTGTATCAATCCATCTTGGCATAGTGTAATTGTAATATCATTGTTTTTGGCCCTTAGAATTCAGTTAGGTATCTATCCATTATTATTACATAGCATCAGTTATATATCATTGGGTTGACAAATATTTTCTTAATTGACAATTGGTCAAACATCTTTTTAACCTTATTTTGAGTCAAATGTAGCAATTTAATCTGAATCGATCAACATTTGGTGGTTCTTTGTTGTCTCACTAGCACTAAATTTCCATTGTAGGTACTGAATGCTGCATGGGATGCTGATATACTAGTTGCAAGTGAAAATGCTCTTCCTTGCTATGACAGACAAGGATACAAGAAGATATTGGAACATGCTAAGCCAAGAAATGATCCAGATGGTAGACATTTATCTGCTTTTACCTACCTGAGGCTCAATCAAGCTCTCCTTGAAGAACACAACTTACGAGAGTTTCACCTATTTGTCAAGAGAATGCATGGTACATCACTTTCCCACCTTTCGTCATCTTCCATTTTATACTGTGTGGATTTTTCATAGTTAAGTGTAGCACATTTCAAGTTTAGAAGGTGACATTGAAGTTTTTGCTCATATGTATATTAGGATATTTTCTCTTTTTTGATGAAGTGATTTATGAGGTTGTATACTTGTATGCATTTGAATACACTTTTGGTGAATTTCAGCCCCGTTTCACCCATTTATCCAGTTTACTTATTTCTGATATTTTGATTTTACCTGTTTGACCCATTTGAGATATTGTACAACTCAAATCAACACAATTTAGGGTTGAGTCAAGTACAAGTATAACTGTATAATGATTTAAGGTTACCTAGCTAGTTGTATCTATTTTACATGTGACTCGTTATAAATAAATGCAACATGATTTAAGCATTTTTATATAAAAGCTATATACCTATCTAATCAAAATGATGCATCAGCTATTACAATTTCACTTAAATGTTGCAGCTTAAATGTGTTGATGATCTGTTTTCTCTAACAGGTGAAGCTGTGGAGGGCCATTAGCATGGGATCTGAATTTTTTTCGCCCAGCCTGGCGTTTATTAAAATTAGTTTGACAATATCGAGACTAAATATAGTTTGTATGTAATGAAGCACGGATTCTTGTTGTGTAATTTGCTCCCTTAACTTATATAATAACCCAGTTGAAATATTATCTTGTTGAATGCTCTGGAGTTGGAAAACAATTACCATTAAAGTGAAAATGTACATTCCATTTAATGCACAGTAACTCTTGGTTGGTGAAAAAATGGACAAGATATTCCTACCCCCTATATCTTATATTCCCACCCTCCCTAATTTTTTGCATTTTTTTTTATTTTTTTTATTTATTTATTTTTTTTTATAATTTTGTTTTATATCAAAAAATTACAGAAAATCTTCAACAAAATAAGTTTAATAAGTGGCAGCTTAAAAGCTGTCAGGCTAAGGCAAAAGCTGACGTGTTGTCTTGAAATAAATGGGGACAAAGCGTCAAAAAGTACAAACCCTCCTCCCTAGTACTCCCTAGTAGAGGGTAGAAATAGTACATTCCGTGAAAAAATTGATTGTCAATATGTCATGCATTTAATTCACTATATGTCAGAACAATGTTTTTGACATATTAAATTATCTCTACCTTCAAAACATCTCTACCTCAATTCATATCTTTGAGAACAACCCATTCACCATATTCATCATCTCTTTCAAGTGCAAAAATGCAAGTTACTTCGCCTGGCCCTTTTTTTTAAATTAGTTTGACAATATCAAGTTACTTATATTTTTTTTCCTTTTCTTCTAATAGTTAGTTGGTAGGAGGTGTAGTTTTAAAAGGGCAGTTAAAAGTAGAAGAGATTTTATGCGTTAGATTTGGGGGGAATGTGTGAAGAAGGTAAGAGAGTTGAAAGGTAAAAAGAAGAGCATTTATGTATTTATTTATTTATTTAATAATAATGGTTAAACATAAAGTTGGGTTTGGGTCGTGGTTAAGGTTCTTAAGCCCATGTTAATTAAAAAATAAACCCTAACATTAACACTATTATTAGTACAACCGTTATTTTTTCTTTTTTGGTATGGCGTGCCTTGGCTGATCGTATTCTTATACGAACAAATGGAACCGAGAGCAAAGATCTATGTTGGTTTCTTTTAAGCGTCGCGAGTGTTTCTAGATTGGTTTTGAGCGATACTATAAACAAACTTCAAAATATGAAACAATATGTCCAGCCGTTTTATTGTTGATTTTTAAGTCATATCATTCAATTAAAAATAATGAACAACTTTCAAAGTAACATTGTTAAATAAGTTTTTTTTTTTTTTTTTTTTTCATACTAAAATAAAACACATTACTGAAACATTATTTTTCTTCACCTTAACCAATTCTAGCATTTTGGGCTTTTATGTCTTTGATTTTCTTAGCCCACCTCCTTTTAACCCTAGTTCACTTTTCATTTTTCATCTCCATTACTTAAGGCTAATTGCATTCGCTACTTCAACCCCAAAAACAACAAATTTAACATCTTTCAAAATCATGGTAAAATCTCAACACAAAACATTACATTACATTATCTTTCATTTTATTTCTGTGTTTTACTTTATTATTTGTTTATATCATTTTAAAATTCTTTTTTTAAATCAAATTTTAGGCGAAAGGATAAAGCATAGACATCATCATTATTTTAACAGGCAAGTCTGTTTGGTGGAGTGAAGGTAAATTTTTAATATCTTTTTGGTTGATTTTAAGTTTGATTTTGTTTATTTTGACTTATACTTTGTTGAATATAATTTTAGCTCTTTATTGGACTTATTTGCTTATTGTTTTCCATCTTATTTCTTTTTGGTTTATTTTAAAACTTTATGTTATAGGGGGTCTTTATTTAGGCATATTTGGAGGGCTTATTAGCTTATGTATCTAAAGTGAGCTTACTCAAGTGTTTTATTGAGCTTATATGGTTGGGCATATGATGAGCTTATATGTGGGGATTTTCACAAGCTTATATTTTGTGGCTTATGAGCTTATTTGAAGATGTGAATTGTTCAAACTTTAGATGTTTATTCTGTATAAAAGTAACCTCTAACATGTAAGATAGTTTTATGAGGAGTACTTTATTTATTCATTATTATTTTTTTTTTTGGCGCAGTTGGTGTTATTTTGAACTGTTGATGTTATCATAGCAATATTTTGGTGTTGGTTAGGTGCATAGTGTTTGATGTATTATGTGGCTTGTCTCCATTTGTTTTATAGACGGATTTTATCTTAGAACATAAAGATGTTACGATGTAAAGTTTGAAGTGTCGACTTCGTTGTCATTATGTCATACATCTCTTTTGTTTAACTGGTTAGAATTTTGTTTAAAATCTTTGTACCACATTGTGTTCCATAAATATTACTACAATATCTATATTTATATTTGTACTACATATAATAGAGAGAGCACCCTCTTTTCATTAAATTCACACAAAATCTTAATCTTAAAATTAAGATGTACATTATATTAAGCTTTTTGTACAAACAAATACTATACACATATACCCTCTATCCATTAAATGTTACAAAAGTCTTAAAAGTAAGACATACGATATATTAAGCTTTAGGTAACAATCAATTAAACACACATCTCAAAATCTTAAAATTGAGAATACAAAATTAAACACACTAATTAATATTTAAAACACCCCTATAATGAAAATACATGTTTATTATACCGTTATAAAAAAACACAAAACTTCTAACAAGTTCATGGTACATATGATTTTGAAAGCCGGACGAACCAGCGGGTTCAACGAATCAAGTCAGCGTGGGTTAGGTTAGCCAATAAAATCACGTTTAAAAAGCTGGAAATACGAGGCGCAATAAAAGCGGGTGGCGAGATCATTTTTCCTTCAATGTCAGTGTCATTTTGTTGGCGCCTAAACTTTAATCCTGGATGCCCGCATTGCAGCCGTGGAAATACCTTTCTAGTATTAACAAGTTAACAAAATAAGTCAATAAGAGCTAAAATTATATTCAACAAAGTATAAGTCAAAATAAACAAAATCAAACTTAAAATCACCCAAAAATATTAAAATTTACCTTCACTCCAGCGTGAGACTTGCCACGGTTAAATGATGATGAGTGGCTTATCCTTCTTTGGCGCCTAAAATTTACATTTAAAAAGAATATCGAGAAAATGATATAAACAAATAATAAAGTAAAACACATAAATAAAATGAATGATAATGTAATGTAATGTTTTGTGCTGAGATTTTACCGTAATTTTGAAAAATGTTAAATTTGTTGTTTTTTGGGGTTGAAGAGTTACTGTAGTCCCTTGCAATGAGCAATTTAAATAATAGAGATGAAAAATGAAAAGTGAACTAGGGTGAAAAGGGAGGCTGGGCTAAGCAAAATCAAAGAAATAAAAAATCTAGAAGCTGGTTAAGGTGAAGAAAAATAATGTTTCGATAATGTGTTTTATTTTAGTATGAAAAAAACTTAACAATGTTACTTTAAAAGTTAATGCGTCAATTTTTAATTGAATGATATGACTTAAAATGAACAGTTGTAAAAACGGCTTGGTACATATTGTTTCATATTTTGTTAACTTGTTAATACTAGAAAGGTACTTGTGTGTTGCAGCGGCGGATACCTTGTGATTAAAGTTTAGGCGCCAACAAAAATGACATTGATTAATTGAAGGAAAAAAATGATCTCAAAATATAAAACAATATGTTCCAAGCTAATTTTGCAACTGTTGATTTTAAGTCGTATCATTCAATTAAAAAATTGACAGACAACTTTTAAAGTAACATTGTTAAATAAGTTTTTATTTTATTTTTTTATACAAAAATAAAATCATTCTTGGCATTATTTTCTTGTAAATTAGCATTTTGGGCTTTATGTCTTGATTTTGCTTAGCACCTCCCTTTTAACCTAATTCACTTTTATTTTTATCTCCATTACTTAAATTGCTCATTCTGGCGACTACTGTAATTCTTCACCCCAAAACAACAAATTTAACATATTTCAAAATCATGGTAAAATCTCTAACACAAAACATTACATTACATTATCATTCATTTTATTTACATTTACTTTTATTATTTGTTTATATCATTTAGATATTCTTTTTTTTAAATGACAATTTTAGGCGCCAAATAAGGATAAACCAAAACATCATCATTTTAACAGGCAGAGTCTGTTGGTGGAGTGAATGTAAATTTTTAATATCTTTTTGGGTGATTTTAAGTTTGATTTGCTTATTTTGACTTATACTTTGTTGAATATAATTTTAGCTCTTTATTGGACTTATTTGCTTATTTCTTTCTGGTTTATTTTAAAACTTTATGTTATAGGGGTCTTTATTTAGGCATATTTGGAGGGCTTATTGCTATGTATCGTGAGCTTACCCAAAACACAACATGATGGCACGTGCTCCACACAGTGGCTCGCGTTTTCGAGTCATGCGCCGTCGTGACCGGCCAAAATGGTCTTGGCTTACTACGGACAACGCCGCTTGCGTGACTTGCGTTTTCCTGTCAAATGATCCTTTTTTACTTCTTTTGAGTAAAGCTAATTAAAGGGTCTTTAGAGAAACGGGTTTATGGGCTGTTTAAGTGTTTGGTTTTGAGTGAGTGTATTGGACGTTGTGGGTGTAGCCATTATTGCAAAGTTTCTTTAAGTGGTTTGAGATGTGCGCGTTATGGGGCTTTATATAGATGGGAGATTGGTCTAGAAACATGGAAAAATATGACGTGTATGATTTTAGCAATTTGCAAGAGATGGACAAAGTTGTTACTATTTGTTGAGGTGGTTTTATGTGGAAATAGAGACTAGACACGGTAATACAATAATCGCAAATTCACGATGATTGTGTTGACGCAATATTTGTGAGACCTTGTGAAAATTGGAATCAAAGAAACAATAATTTTTAGCATGCAAGCTTTTAAGAGTAGCTTCAACTTTTAAGAAAAGCTTTTTAAGATTCAAAAGAAACTTGAGCTTATGAAAATGTAAATTTTAATTTTAGTTATGTTTTGTTTTATTTAAATAAATAAAAATTAAATAAAATACGTGGGGTATTTTTGGTGTTATAAGAGGGATAGGGGTATTTTTGGTGTAGTGGTGGATTTGTTGTTATGAGAGAAAGTGTTGATGCGGTAACACTTTTCCCCACGATACCAACGGGAGGGTTTAAGGATATCTATTGCTCTTAAAATCGCTGTTACTAGATCAACAAAGTGCCGAAACATACAGCCACTCTATTCCCCCTCGTACCCTATAGTTATTGTCCACATTTTTTAAAAGTTCACACAAGTTAGTCTCTTTTCTATATTAGTGTAAAGTAGTTTATTGTGCTTCAAATCATATAAAAAAAGTGAGATAATTAACAATGGGGATAGTTTATTTTTACTTGCTCGGTAGCTTATTGTGTTTCGCACAAGCTATTTGAGCACTTTGATGTAGCGAAAGTAAGGCTAACAAGTACATATGATAATATCATGAAAAATTGCCTAGTGACAGGAAACAATGAGGTTTCAACGACGTCTGAGCAAGTCAATAAAGTTGATATAGAGGGTACAAGTCGCGATTGGGAACAAGAACGAACATCAAGCATGAAAGGAAAGACTAGAACTTCATCTCATGAAGACAAGTGAAGAAGACTCGATTGCCGTCTATAACATTAGGAGGGTGAATGTTGGACCGATAATGTTATAGAAGCAAAGTTAGGGGTACTTTAGTGTGTGTATATATATAGGGTGCCGTTCTTGTGGTGACCACCTTTAAAATAAAAACAATAAGAACCGATGTGGACCATTAGATGTATCATTGTAGATCTCATTTAATTTTGATTAAAATATGAATTAAGAATTGCACTTTTGTAAATTAGTTCATTTTTTGTGGCATGTTTTTTTCAACCCACCAGGAGATTTCTATGCCTTTTTATTTTACTTGCAGGTTATATTATTTTCAATGATTTCGTTGCAATTTTTTTGTTTGTCTTTTTAAGTTTTAACCATTTAAAATACATTTTTAGTGATGCACTAAAATTTTAATACATTTTTAGTGACACATTACAAAAATTTTAGTAAATTTGTAGTGACACACAAATATTTTTGACAATTTAAGTCGTTTGAGACACTTAGTTTCATAATATATTTTTAGTGGCATTAAGTTTTTTTGACACATTTTTTTGTGACACACTTAGTCATTTAATACATTTGTAGCGGCCAGCGTTATTTTTTAACATATTTTAATAATTTTATTGACAATCAAAAGTTTTTGAGATACTTAGTTTTATAATCGTTTATAGTAAATGGCACTTAAATTTTATTAAGAGAAATATTGATCACGACAAAAGTATAATGACACACAACAAAACTCAGTGATAAAACATCGTATTTCAGTGAAATTAGCTAAAATGAAGAAAAAGAATGTCATATATTTTATAGTATATTAGAACATGTTGCGTAATTTAATAATTACAAAGTTGCTAAATATTACTACCATTTCATAAACACATCTATCAACAAAATATATCGAAAAAAAAATGCATTTTTTTATGCAAACAAGTAATGCACAACAAAACTACCATTGCATATCGATTTTTTACAAATTGATCACGGTGTTGTTTCATGATACATGCTAATCACCTTGAACCCCAAAAACAAGTATGCTGAAAATAGTAATATTGATGCGCCTAATATGACAAAAAACCATATCGAAACATGAGAAACCTTGAGAAAATGATTAGTGTTTCAATCCATTGATTTTCAATCTATAACAAAACTATCTAAAATCCGATCTTCAAACTTTGTGGATCGAAGCCACATCGGGTTTTAAGAAGAATCTTAAGGCGATAAAATCAATTAGAGATACCACCAATAACTTTGTGTTTCAATAAACTAGACGAGCGTCGAGAATGAAGCGGAGGCGTTCCGGCAAAGGGCCAGCCGGCACATGTATACCGCAATTGGTTAGAGGCGTCGGCAGCGATATTGGTGTGAAAAAAAGGTGTTTGATTCATTCGAATTTTGGTAGAGATGGAAGATGGTTTGGGGGGAGAGAAAGAAGCAGATCTAGTTTAATTTTGTTATTGATGTTATGATGAAAATATGCTAGTGTTAGGGGTTAATAAGATATTGAGATGGAGAATTACCTATAATACCCCGATACATTAATATTAGTTTACATTTTCTTTTAAATGAAAAGGACACATGGCAAAATCTCGTTGGTTCTTATTATTTTTATTTTAAGTTTGGTCAAATGAGCATGAGCCTTAAATCATATATATATATATATATATATATATATATATATATATATATACTATATATATATATATATATATATATATATATATATATATATATATATATATATATATATATATATATATATATATATATATATATATATATATATAGATCAAATAAGATCAAACTTAAAGTTGTTAAAATGAGATCAAACTAAAATTTGATGGCGACACTCCTCCTTACAACAAAATAAATTTTTATCAACTACAACTAAAATTGTTAAAGTTTCGATAGATTTCTTTTTAAAATTTACGAAACCTAGATGATACACTTTGATTAGAAGTGTAATATGTATCAGGTTTTTGTATGTGTATCATATTTTGGAATGTTTATTAGTGTAATGTGTATCAGGTGTATCACTAATCCAAACTCATGTATCATTTGATTATTAGTTGCTAAAATGTTAATTTGTATTAAAATATTATTTTTATGTGTATTATTGCTAAAATTATTATTTATAAATGTTTTAGTAATTTTTTAGACTTGCTCTTATTTTTACAACTTTAAGTTTGATCTCACGTTAACTCTCCTATATATATATATATATATATATATATATATATATATATATATATATATATATATATATATATATATATATATATATATATGTATATGTTATGTATTTATGTAGTTTCGGTATAAATCGAAGTTAGTATTGGGTTGGGTCATAGATAACGGTATAAACCGTTTTAGAAGTGTCATGTCTTTTACTTTACTGGAATCGGTATGCCTCTTTGCTAAATGTATCAAAGGCACCGATTCATTAGTATAAATAGGTCAAGTCTGTAAATCAACAATCATCCAATACATGTTCAATCTATTAGTTATATATTCGATTACTTGTATATCAGTTTCTACAATCTTTTGTTTACTTTTGTGTTACAAAGTTTTTGTCCCAAACTCTCGTGTTCCATTCATACCGAAATTATGAAACCTTACAATCCGTGGAAAAGACTTTATCGAAGGCCATATGTTAACAAATGTAAATTGACTACTATTTATATTACAAACAAGAGAAAATAGCATAAATGGATTAAGAAAATATTAGGGAAAAGTCGATATGACAACATGAATTTAATTTAAAACAGAACTAAACATAATATACACCTCCATAAAAAGAGCCGAAACATAAAGGTTCTCGTCTGGTTATATAATTGGTTACTTGATGTTTTTACCTTATTGTAGTTTCTAAGTAAAAGAACTCACACGCTTAATGGAGCTACGGCTAACGTTGAGCAGTTTAAAAGTTATAAACCTTTCGAAATCTTTGTATTTTGCTGATCAATAAACTTTGGCACATTTTTTTTTTTTTTTTTTTTTATCAGCAAAAAGGATATAATATAAAAGAAAAAAACACTCTAGCAAGATGCTAGAAAATTACAAAGGGGTTTTTCAACCAGTCATTCCAACGAGACATTAGATGCCTATATTTTAACCAATAAAAAGAAAAAAGACGAATAGAATAAAAAATATCACTTTTTCTCATAGAATGAGTATTGAAAGCGATATTATTTCGAAATTTCCAAAGCATCCACCAAGAAGTAGTAGCGATCACGAACATCCTTTCTTTGAGAACGTTTGACTTCCTCATGAGTATCTATCAATCGATCCTCAGAAGCTGTAAAATAGTAACAAACACACAACAAACTTCTTTACACCCGATAACCACCCCTTGGTGTATATTTTTAATATAGCGATTCAAGAAGATAAGTCCCCAAATGGATGCTTACGAAACAATACAAAGAACAAGATTGATCTCTACTAGGTAGACACCAATCAACCTTACTACAATATCACTTTCAGTCCTCAAACAACAAAAGATCAAATGTGATTGATCTTTAGAACAATAAACAGCTGATATCAAAGTGATATCACTAACAAGAGAATAGACGATTATGTGTAAGCGAGAGAATAATGGATGAAGTAGATGAGTTAGAAACCTAGAAGAGGTTGGTATATATAAAAGGCGATAATACATATCGGCCCTTCAAGATATCTTCAATATCAAAAGCGGCTCCAAACTTTCTTTAGTGCAAATGAAGACTTCAACGACATAATCGGTCCTTGTACTTTTAACATCCCCTCCGAGTTGATAGACTTCAACCTTGATCAACATCACAATTTTAGCCTGTTTGCCTCTTCTCCCGACATCATAATCCTTTGCTTGCTTGCCTCCATTGAGAGACCACGCAAACATGTCAAACCAAACCAAGTTTTTGCACAATACACAATGTTGCTTTTGACCAGAAACTTGGTAAAATATCTGCAATTGCATGCTAGTATGAATTTTAACAGTCTTAATCACACTTTCAGAATACCTTTTCTCTTACCAAATGTACATCAACTCAAAATGTTTAGTTTCTCATGGAAAGCTGGATTAGCGACAATCGTATAGCGACACTATTATCACAAAAACATCACGGGCAATAAGCCTTTAATACCAAGACTACTCGACAATTGCTCAACCAAATCTTCACAAATGGTAGAAGCTAAGCTTCTATATTAGAACTTCGGTGAGGAACAGACAAAGTGAATTTTTTTCTTACTTTTCGAGGAAATAAGAGAATCACCAGGAAAAACCGCAGAATCGATGTAGTCTTACAGTCATAGGACACTTTGCCCGGTCGGCTATCGCATAAGCTCTAAGTTTAGATCGAAACTTTGTTGAATTGTAAGCGAGAACCGGAGGAACCCTTAAGATGTTCAAAACTCTTAAAGCGGCCTTAAGATGAGGCGAAAGGCTTATGCATATGTTGACTAAGACAATGTCTGGCATAACTAATATCGGTCTGAGTATTAGTTAGATAAATCAACTTTCCACCGGTTTTTGATAGTTAGTAACATTGTGCAAAACCTTATCGATATCACTTTCAGTACAACTTAACCACGAATTCTCGGGCAAAGGGTATCCGGGTTTAGCGATAACAACCCTTACTCATATAACAATTCCATACAATATTTTCTTTGTGTCATACACACACCTCTTTCATTTTTCAAAACTTCAATTCCAAGAAAATATTTCAACTCACCCAAATCTTTAATCATAAACTTGGTACTCAAAAATAGTTTAAACTTTTTAATTTCATCTTCATTGTTACCAGTTATGATAATATCATCAACATACAAACCAAGAAACAACAAATATGTTATCTTTTGTTTAAATATGAGAGAATAGTCAAATTTGCTGCAGAACATTCAAAGGCGTGGTAAGTTTAGCATTCCCTTGTCTTGGAGCTTATTTTAGACCATACAAAGACTTATTAAGTTTGCAAACTTTACTATCATCACCACCATTAAAACCCTTTGGTAATACCATATAAACATTTTCATCTAAATCACCATCACAGAAGGCATTGTTAACATCAGGTTGATATAATGGCCAATTCATATTACTTGCAATACTAATTAAGCATCTCCACGGTAACCATTTTAACAACTGGACTAAAAGTTTCATCATAATCAAAACCTTCTCTTTGATTAAAACCTTTTGCAACTAATCTAGCCTTATATCTATCAATCTCACCAGTAGACTTGTATTTTATTTTCCAAATCCATTTATATCCAATGGCATGTCTACCAAGAGGTAAAAGTACATTAGGTCCATGTATATTTCTATTTAAAGCCTCAATTTCATTATTCATAGCTTCAGACCAATTAGAATCTTTGACAGCTTCCTCATAAGTTTTAGGTTCAACAGATTTATTAAGAGTATAAGCAAAGCACATATTAATGCTGTTAAGACCTCTATAGCAAACATATTTTTCAATACCATATTTGACTTTAGAACTCATCACATAATCATTGAACCTAATAGGAGTTTTAGTCTCTCTACCAGACCTTCTTATAACAGTGTTGCACACATCATTTTCAAATAAAGACTGAGTTGTTATTTTTCAGACTTATGTTCAGAACGGACTGCCCTCATACCAGTATTGGTCACCACTACTGTGTTGAGATGCTCATCTTCATGATACAAATGAGTAGTATCTGAGTCTACTGCATCAAATGAAGATGGCAAACTACCTTCCACAACTGATGTATCTTCCCCTTCATCATTGGGACTTTGAGACTTAAGACTATCAAAAAACTTCAAGTGATCTACTTCATTTGCATTCTCTGCATCAGTGATATCACAGGTTTTCATTTTAAATGGAAAAATGTTTTCATAAAATTTCACATCTCTAGCAAAAAATACATTTCTGGTATCTAAACTTAAAATTTTATATGCCTTTTTAGTAGTAGAAAAACCCAAGAGAACACATTTTTCAGACCTATAAGACATTTTATCATGATTGTTCAAAATAGTAGCAAAACAAAGACATCCAAAAGACCTCAAATGGGAAAGATTTGGTTTCTTTTTATATAACAACTCATAGGGACATTTACCATGTAAGACAGATGATGGCAGCCTGTTTATACATATACGCAGTTAGAACACAATCAGACCAAAACTTTAAAGGAATCCCCTTGAAACATAAGACTGCCTTCAACATTGAGCAAGTGTCTATGTTTCCTTTCAGCAATCCCATTCTGCTGAGGTGTATGGGCACATGAAGTTTGATGAATAATTCCAAGATCAGAAAACATATCATTCATTTTCTTATTAACAAATTCAGTTCCATTATCAGATCTTACAGTTTTTATTTTTAAATCAAATTGATTCAGAATCAAGTGAATGAAACTACAGAAAACACCAAATACTTCATCCTTAGTTTTGACTAAGTATACCCATACAGCTCTAGAAAAATCATCAACAATAGTCAAAAAATATTTGTATCCTTCTCTGCTTGTAACTCTATAAGGACCCCATAAGTCAAGATGAACAAGATCACCAATATTCTGTGACTTATGATCAGACAAGGGAAAAGGTTCCCTTGGTTGTTTTGCCCTATGACAGCTTTCCAAACAGAGATAGTAGAATTCTGGAAATACCAAGATCCTTTTGAGAACAGATAGAACAGGATCAGCAGGTTGACCCATCTATTATGCCAAGTAAGTTTAGACACATTATAAGAGATAACCATATTGCACTGACCTAAAGACAAATTAGGCTGCATGTCAAACAAGTAAAGACCATCAGTGCTACCATCCCCAGAACAATCTCCCTTTTCCAATCCTAAATATAACATTTATCCTCATCAAAACCAACAAACAACTTACTATCTCTAATAAGCTTATTAACAGATAAAAGTCTCACACAATATCCAGGAACAACCAACACATCACAAAGAGTAACATTATTAGTCAACTTCAAATTTCCAACATGACTAATAGTGGCAAGAGTCCCATTGGGATGACCAACAGTAATTTTAAGACTAGTAATATCCACTATTGGCATACCAATAGTAGAAACAGTTAGGTGCTGATTAGCACCTGAGGCAATGATCCAACCCAAAGAGATAGTACTAACACCATGACTAGAATTAGCATAAAAATATCTAGAAAAGTTAACATTAAACCCGACATCCATTAAAGAAAGAAGCTCTACCTGCCATATTAGCATGTATGCTTCCAAAAGGAGTTTCACTAATCAAGAAAAAAACTTCTTCATCTGTCAAGTGAAAACCAGAAGAGTTTCCAGCAGATGAAGAAGTATACTTATTCTCATTTTATTTAACATCAGTATTAGCAGTATAGTTTTGTTTAAAAACATTTTGCTTATTAGCAGGATTATTGTTTTTACCAAACCAGAGGAAACCCAATCAACTCATAGCATCTGTCAATAGTATGTCCAATTTTACCACAGTTCTTACAATTCAAATTAGGATTAGGACCTCTATTAGCAGTATTAGAATTATAATTGGTGCCCCTAGTGTTATTATTATTAAACACTCTTCTATTGTTATTAAAAGACTTAACGCAAAGAAGAAGCATTAAGTTTAGACTCAGAACACTAGAGGTCCCGGAATCCTCGTGGACTCCTCCCAGATACAACAGCATAAACATCTTTGACCTCAGGAAGAGGATCTCTAGTTAACAAAGCAGTTCTCACAGGTTGATACACATCAAGACCCATAGAAACTGCATCAGTTTCATTAACTGTTGATGCAGAACTAACTCAGTACTAGCATCACAAGTACACTTATGCTCACAAGTACATTTAGCCAATTTAGTAAGAGAATCAAATTCTCTCCATAAGGAATTGAGCCTATGATATAATCAGACAACAGAACTACCACATTGTTTAACAGAATTAATCTTTTGTAACAGATTATATCACGCGAACCATCAACTTTATCATAAGTTTTCTTTAACTCTTGCCAAACAGAAGCAGCATTCTCAGAATAAACCAATCCCATATAAACATCATGAGAAACATAATTCATAATCCAAGTCAAGACTATAGCATTACATCTATCCCATTGAGCACACAAAACATCACTAGTAGTAAACAACTCTTTAAGACAAGTACCATCAACAAAGCTATACTTATTCCTAGCTTGTAAAGCCAATTTCATAGCAAACACCAAACAGATTCTATAATTTTTAGTTTCCAAGCAGTTTAAATGGAATAAGAGCAGTTTCACTATTATCATTAGTTTGAATATGAAGAGGATTACCAGCATCTAGATTACTAATTAATACTTGAGTATTACTACCACTAGGTTGATCTTCAATAGCCATAATAACCAGTTAACAAGAACAAACAACAAAAACAAGTAACAAGAACAAACAGATAGAATAACAGAAATAACCACAATAAACAGAACCAACAAGACCAACAAACAACCAGAACTAAACAACTCAATCAACTTCCAAGACTGCCCAATTCCTATCCTCCTTCGACTAGGACACAACAATACCCGAAATATAAAGAAAAACAAATATAGCTACCACAACTCACACCCAAGATCAACCAAGAACTAGCCAGAAGACTGGGACGGCCAGGAGCAGTATTCGTACCAATCAAGTTGGCAGATCAAGGAGTTAACTGTCCCGTTGCACCTTCTAGACTCGGTTAATGTTGTCTTAAAGAAGATAAAAACTTACAGTGCGAATAGAAAGCAAGAACAACAAGAATGGGCCCAAGAACACAGGGAACAAAATCCCCAAAAACCAACATTAGGGTTTTCAGAACCCTAATCAAGAAATCCCACAAAATCACAAATCTAGCACTGAAGACTAAATCAACAACGGACGTTAGAAACATCCTCAATTAACCAATATACCGTCAATTGCAAAACCCCGCAATCTCCTTTGAAACCCTAGAAACCCTAGAATCTCAAAAAACCACCAGATCAGAACCGTGAGCTCTGATACCATGTAAAAATAGTAACAAACACACAACAAACTTCTTTACACCCAGCCAACCACCCCTTGGTGTATATTTTTATTATAACGATTCAAGAAGATAAGTCCCCAAATGGATGCTTACCAAACAATACAAAGACAAGATTGATCTCTACTAGGTAGACACCAATCAACCTTACTACAATATCACTCAGTCACTCAAACAACAAAGATCAAATGTGATTGATCTTTAGAACAATACTAACAACTGATATCAAAGTGATATCACTAACAAAAGAATACCAGACAGTGTGTGTAAACGAGAGAGAATAATCATATGAAGTAGATGAGTTCTGAAACCCTAGAAGAGGGTTGAGTATATATAAGCTGATGTTACATATCAGCCCTTCAAGATATCTTCAATATCAAAAACAGCTCCAAACTTTCTTTAGTGCAAATGAATACTTCAACTTGACATAATCAGTCCTTGTACTTTTAACAAGAACATAATTAAAAACCGGTAATTGGGCATCACACCACAACCAGATTAATCTCCAAACATTAGCAGCAACTTCGCAAGAGCAAAATAAATGCTCATTTGATTCCATACCTTTATTACACACTGAGCACAAGATTGAGTTAATATCAGTACGCTCTTCTAGATAAGTTCAAACGATGTGGTAAACGATCCAATCTTAAACGCCACATAAATATATCGACTTCCGAGAAGAGCTTTACCCATCTCGTACTAACTGCGGTGAAGGGAGAATAATATCATCAATATGCTTCCGAGTCTCCGAGACCGTGAAAGTGCTATCATTACCGATCAACCATTGCCAAGAATCTGTACCTGAAAGAGATGAAAGTTGAGATAGTTCGTTCTTTAATTGAATCAACGATGACCCCGTACGGCCAGAATCTCTTATAAACTTTGGCACATTATAAGAGTTTGTTCTCATTATTTATTTATTCTGATTATAATAGGTATGCTCATCACATGGACATGTTGTCTAAAGTTATCTATAAGATGCAAATTTGGGGTATGAAAGTCAGAGGAGACGGTGTTATGGTAAATTTTTTAAAAACATTAGCTTCGAGTTTCAGGTACTTTTATTTTCAATTTTTACTAATATGAATGTAAGTTTTTCGGTGACTTAGATGCAGAAGTTTAACCAATATTATTTTCAGAAACTCGGATGTATAGATGTTAACATCCGAAATAAAGGTGGAGTTCCAACAATGTATGTATAAAATTCATATAGAGGTTGCAAAATATGCTTCAACAACAAAGTAACTTTCTACCTGTTTAATGGATAAGATAAAATGTGTTCACATTTTTTAAATGTATAATTGTAGCAAGTCTAAAAATGGCTTGCACACAATGCTTCATGTCTATACCATTATTGGTGTTGTTCTGCGTAGACTTTACGAGAACCTTGACCTCCTATATAAGTAATCCTCTATATATGTGTATGTATCCAACTTTGTGAAGCTTATATTCAAAACGGAGTCAGGTAGAAAGCGTGCTATTGATTGAGTGAAAAAGGATGAATTTGATTGGAAGCTCACCATTAGACCGTAGTAAAAAG
>OU343223.1:58694397-58751336 GCA_910596185.1 Chrysanthemum makinoi | reverse complement strand
ATTCGTTCCTGGAGATATGTATATATCGAGATTAACAACCTGTAAACAATCATATCTTCAGCGCTAGGATCAGCATTTGGGGGTAGCACACATAGGACTCAAAGGAAACCATTATCCGAGATGGAGGAAGATATGCACATAAGGTACCTATTGTCATCACATAGCGTGGCGGTTTCACTATGGGACTCAAATGTTCTACAACAACATTTGCGGGGTTTTGTTCTCTTTCTACATGCTTTTGAAGAAAATTGTGAAGCGATAGTCAACATCTAATGGCTTAAAAGCATTACCAGTTTGTTGTTGTTTCACTTTTTGATATGGTAACTAGTTGTTTGTCCATGTTGGTCTTATGACATATTTCACTTTTTAATAGTACAGACACTATCCGGGCTCGCAAGAAATTCTCAAATAAAGCATGGTTTGCCTAATTATGTGAATTTATGTCCTATGAATAATCTTACATGTAAAGGAGGCGGTGAAATAAGTAGGAGCTGGAAGAACTTCGAAAACGAGCGAGTACATGTGAAATGATGTGACTTGATTTAGGTTAATCCTACATCTACTAGCTCAAAGAGACCCTCGGTTGTTCTTTGAGAGTGAAAGACGATGAAGTTACAATCTACGGATTTGGAATTGTAAATTGATTTAGTTGTTTGTTAGATTGCAATCGACAACATTTTCGATTGAAGCTAAGGGTCTTGAGAATAACTTCGAAAACTCAGCGGGCGAGGATCTTGGTCCAAGGCTCGATAGAGAATCTTTGGCATACAGCAGTGTGACGAAGGCTGCGCGAAATGTTAGAATTTAGTTCTCTGCTTAATCATGGTACAAGTGAAATAGACAAGGTACAAGTGAAGAAGCAAAAACTGGGAAAATGGCAACGTTAGTAATAACATGCACATTTGATCATCTAATTCTCAAATTTTTAAGAATTAATCATCTAATCTCAAATTTTTGTGGTATTGACATGTTGGTCTTAGTGTTTAATGGTTTCTAAACTTTCGTACTTCACTTTGCTGCATAAAATTGTGCAAAAAATGTTGTATATTCAAATGCAAGTAGGTTTGTTTGGAAATTTATATAGGAAAAAAACTATAAATTCATAACGTACTTTACAAAAAAACTCATTATGCTCTCTCTACTTCACTTATTGTCATTATACACAACCGTTTTCATTTTATTAAGTTTATTTTTCGTCGTTTTATCGTTTTATAAATCGTCCATTTTATCCGTTTTCATTTTAATATGTTCGTATAACGAGATAAAACGGATAAAAACCGTTTGACATGGATAATAAAGCGGTTTTAATCCGTTTTTATCGGCAGATTAAAATAAAACGGATAAAATAGGACGATTTACAAAACGGATAAAAGCGGACAGAAAATAGCGAATAAAATGAAAACGGTTATGTATAATGATATCGACTGGAAACAACATTAAGTATAATGACAATAAAAAAAGTTGAGAAAGCACAATGAGTTATTTTGATAAAGTACATTAAGCATTTATATCTTTTTTCCATTTATATATTATATACCATTGATTATGAGGCAATTTTTTATGGTTTGGTTTTATGTTATTTAGCAAGCATAGCATTCCAGGTTGTTGATCCGTCTTAAGAAGAGTATCTTGACGCGTCAACCCATACCGATCATTGTGGTTGCAGCCATGGTGGGTTTTTGGTCACACAACATTTGTTGAAAAAGGTAATATTGTTCATAAAAGGTAATATTGTTCATTGTGCTCATAAGTTATAACGCAAGCTACATTCATCTGTGGTACGTTGAAAAACAACGTCGATTGGATGCTAAAAAACAAGATAAAATTATTTAGTTATTTATTTTTTAAGGCGATGACGATAATTTTCTGCATTTATTTATTTTCTGACCATAATTTACCAAGACCGGTATCGTGGCGGGGCACGTAATTTTTCAGAAAATTTATGTACTTTTTGCATTTATATAATTTTTCAGAGATTTATATTGAGATTTCATATTGGACCTAACTACGTTTCGGATACTTGCAGGTACATTCCGGGCAGTCATTGCTTAGGTAACTCAGATCCTGTTGGAAATGTATATATTTACAAACATGTGAATGTCCGGATTCGAACTCGTGACCACGGGATTGCACACATTAGCGAATGAGAATTAAAGTTAATAATTAATGTTTATGTTTACGATTAATTATTGCACATTAAGTCCGGCTAACGATCGTTAAGTATTTAACGGAAAAATGACTAACGGCGTTAAATGGAAAGAGAATGACTAGAAATGGAAAACTTGGAAAGTTATGGGTTTGGCTTTGGGCTTGTGTACATGGCCGGCCATAGGGCCTCTCCAAAGCCTAATTCCCTAACTTGTTCTCAAAGTTTACCTACTAGTATATAAAGAGGGTTAGGGTCTAGGGTTTCATACACTTGTGCATTGAATTAACCCTAGATCTCTCCTCTCTCTAGTCTAATATTCGGCCAAGCACCCCATTTTGTAAGGAGTTTGGTTTAGTTTTCTTAAACGAGGACTTGTATTAGATCTAGCAATCTCTTGATTCGTTTGGTTAATTAGGTGTGTACAAGACGTGGTGGTAAGACATTATTCTTACACCAATAAGTACTTCTTTGTTTTGCTTTGCTCGAGGGTTGTTTTGCTTTGATCGAGGGATTTGACATTCGCAAGAAGGTGCGTTAGCATACTTTTAGTTAATTAATTTATTTGTTATGATCTTAAGTCTTCTGTACTCTTGATGTCTTTATGTTTTATGTATTTTATATATCATAAACTCACTTGAGTGGCATACGAGCCTTGTATAACAAGTAATTAATTATTGAAACACATAATTAAAATAAACATGAATGTGTTATTATTTGTATGCGTAGATCTAGGGTTTTAAAACCCAAACCCCATCTTTGGTGGGGTTTATTTTGGTGCCCTAATTAGGGTTTTGTAAACTATTGTTTTAATTGGATTAGAAACCCTAAGATGCATGCAACTTTATGTATATATGAACTTTGATTAATTGCATTAATTGTTAAGTAATTTTATATCCATGATAATTATATGCTTTATCATGGATTTGCTTTAATTGTATGTCTTTCATGTTTAAGTGATATACACTAATTTTATAGATCTAAATTGGGAAAACCTCAATATTATTAATTTAATCTGTGCTATGTGGTATGTATTTAATTTTTTAATCGATAAATCATACATTCACCTGTACAGATGAAAACGGGTGAAAGTCTTAATTAAATATATGCATATTGACAAATATAGAATTGGTTATTAATAGGATTTATCAAAAGCATGCATGTGGCTATTTGATATGCATGACTTTTATTTAATTATGCATTCATTGTTTACTGTTTTATTTTAGAAATACTTGCTTGTTTGATATGTGTAACAAGGGTATTTTTTATAAGAAAAATAAACTGACCTAAACAATGGTGAAACATGTATTTTAAGCCTAGTAATCATAATCGTTTAATTGATTGATGACTTTGGTACAAATGGTCCGAAACGGCCACCCATGAGAATGAACTAATAAAAGGTTTAAAGAAGCATACCACACCAAAGGATGTCTAAGGTTGTGCTTTAAGCTGCACAGTCCCTCTGCCCTCCAGTAGTTCGAGTGGAGCTACTTAGTAAGCCATTAAATGTGTAAGCTCATCTTAAGAGGCGCAATTTAATTCCCATTATCCCAAATTATCAAGGCTTAGAACTACACGTATAATGGATGATATTAACACTAAATCTTAATTGGTGAAACCATACCTCAATTAAAGTTTGATGATGAAAAGCTTATACATTAAAACAAGATAAAAATTTTGTAATAAACCTATGTTGTCCATATATGCTTTTCATAAAATTGCATGCTCATGCTATATGTAAATCCCATAATCCAGGAATTGCAAATTGAAATTGGCAATTGAGCAAATGCTCTACCATTTTATATAAGGTTCATTACTGCATCAACCCATGTAATGAAATTATGACAATTTGATCCCGTTTTCAATAAATATTAATACAGGCGATATGAACGGGTATTGAATTGTTTATTGAAAGGTTAATTATCGAAAATACTAAAATTGAATTTTGTAATTCTTTTGAATGAATTAAATGCAACATTTAACGCAGAATCAGGGTTTAGTCTTTGATCGATTGAATCCGCTTTCAAACAAATGTTTGATCGAGAATACTTAATCGAAGACAAACGAAGTCTTTCATGAGAGAAGCATGAGACTCAATCCCATTCCTTTTCATGAATGAGAAAGGTATAATAGGAACATTTGAATTTGTCTAAATTTAATGTAACTCATAATGCATTCTTATTTTCCATAAAGATTTACTTATTTGGTGAATGAATCCTTTGTAACAACATGAATGTTGGTTAACTGGAAAACATGTATAAGAGTTACTAGATTAGAAGCTAGATAATCATCAAAAATTGGTAAAGGCAAACTAGCATATTTTTATCTAGTTGTTTTATTTTAGCCTTTAAAGGTACCATAATAAGATGGACGTAGGTCTGTTGAGGAAGAAAATTGCATACCCAATTTTCAAAGTTAATAACAATATGGATAACATATCATTCATATAGTAGAATAACTTTAGTACCTTAGTAATGATTATGTATATTCTTCAAAGTGTAGGAAAGTAAAAAGCAAGCAAGTTGTTTTCAACGGGTTATGCACACTACAATGCTGTCGATTGGGAGCATTTGTGTTGCATTTCTCATCATAAGAAGTTGTTTTAATAATTAATTCAAGTTGGAGTTACAAGCCTTATTTCCTCGTAAAACCTGTTATCTTCAAAGATAATTACTTTTCAAATTGTAGACACTTATGTTTTTTAGGATAGTCATATTTCCACTAAACAATATAGTTCTACATCTACTAGATTATATCTATGACATAAATCATATTAATCAAATAAACGAACTTATCGGTAATTATAGTGCTACATGATGTTGTTCCATGCACAAGTGGGAGAAATCTTATAGTGTGCAAGGTACAACACATATTAATATGATTTAAAAGGATTCTTGATTGAAAAGTAGAGAATAACGCTAATAGGCATTTAAATATGTATGATTGCCCTATTAAGAACATGTGTCAAGATGATAACATAGACTACTTTATTTTAAATATTTATGTCATTCAATATTAAGAAACACTTGTAGTTACAATTTATGTTACGTGAGAACGTGAACTAGATGTAGCCCCAAGGTAAAATATCCACGCACGCGAAGCGAGCATGGATGATTCTCGCCAGCTTACATGGAACATTTCCATGGAATGACATAATTAAATGAAGTAATCTAATACTACCTGAATTTGAGTATTGCTGAATGACTTAAATATATGTAGTAAATATTAACTTGAAATATGAATTGAAACCCGTGGTGGTGTTCATAATTACTTTAATTATAAATGTTTATGATTTTGTAAAGTCACAAACATGAAGTCTTTTAATACAAGACTTACAATATAAAGTTAGACGTTAACTTGTTATGTTTTAAGACATATGCATGAAGTCAATGAGTTGATCAATGACTTATAGCGTATAGTGGGATTATAACTAATATGTCTTTTGACTTGGTCAAAAAATATTTGTGTTATAATACATGCAATTGACTTGGTAATTCTATTGTACCATTAAGTTTTACTTTATTAGTAAATAGGTAAGCCTGAGTAGATGGATTTATCTAAAATATTGTTAGATTTTCTTACAATATTAATTCTACGAAAATACCATAGTTTTATGGTATGTTTGGAAGAAAAATCAAAATCTGTTGGCATTATTTGATTCAAGATAACTATAGTTTCTTCCAAAAGTTATCAAGGTTAGTAGATTGAGTATAGATTGAATATACTCAATAAGACTCCAACCTAGAAGATTAATAAGACACCATTGTTTATGGAATGTGATGAATCACATTAAGTCTTATAAATGAAGTCTTCGAATTTGTTAAACTACTTATAGAGTGAGTTGTAACAAACTAATGTTCAGGAACTCGTCAACGCTTTTTTGTAATATCACAAAGAGAACAATGTATTGTTGCTCTACTTACTAAACTATTTAAAGTTAATCTTTAAATTGTTAAAGGCAAGTGGGAGTTTTTGTTTAGATCTTGAAAGATTGAATTACAAAATACACAATCTTCTAAAATGCACTAGAAAATATCATGATGAGGCTAAACATGTATATGATAGACCTCAATATGATGGAATTGTCATTCATAGATCCGTAAGGATATCTCGGATATTTAATATCTTTGAGGATATGAGTTACAGGATCATGGTAAGCCTGTTAATCATAATGATAAATTTACCAAATGTTAAATTGTGGTAAATCAATCATATTATGAATGTAGAGATCTTTGTCCATAAAGATAATCAACTTTAGATACTTGGTTTATCTTAATAATGAAAATGAGTTTCTTCAAAGGATGGAAACCCTAGTGGTTTAAATCTTTGTGCAGAAATCATATGGACAATATTGTACATGTATTTAATGTATGTCTAGTGATAATAATATCAATCATACTTAAGCAATTAACTGTGATTGAATATTCTTTCCTATATACATTAAATATAAGTATAAAGATTATAATTGTCATACTTAGTTTCATTGATATGAAATTTTGACAATGAATGTCATAACTCTTTGTTGTGAAATTACTTTTGCGAGGACGATGAGTAATACAAAGAAGTTTTATGAATTCAAATAATCCTTGATATGTACAAACTGGAAGAATCCATGAATGGATATATGCAAGCATCTAGGAGATGTTTCTTATGTTTAATATTAAATCCATGTTTGATTTAATAATTAAAATAAGATTGCTCATAAGTATTTCTGAAAGCTAGTGGGAGTATTATTTATTTTTCTTAAATCTTATATGTTGTATGGGCAACTACATTCCACTTAAATTAAGTTTTAGTTGGGAATGAAACTTCGTTTGTAAGATTTGGAAATAATATATACAATTTTAGAATATATGTTTATTATTATAAACATATGCGGTAAATAAATGAGTCAAATAGAACATGATGAATACATATCTTTGACAAGATAGATGAGATCTTAAAGTTTAACTTGAAGATTCATCATGAACATCATGTTGTGTATAAAGTTGTTGTGTCATGCTTGATTACAAGATGATTGGACAACATTGAAAGTTGTTAGTGTAATAAATATTTTAAAGGAAATATGCTTGGATTTAGAATCACATTCCACAATCTGGAGATGCTCCGAGATTCTATGGATGAAAATATGACAATTTGTTTCATAATTGTCATTGCCAACAAAACTTGAGTTTTAGTAGGCACCAACATTACACTATAACTGTTCAAATGTTTACGGATGTTTAAAGAGCATATTGTTGTATAAAATGATGCTAGTATAATTGAGATGACACTCAATTCTAGTAATGGTATCCTTGATGATGACCATGTTGACTAGTTATGCTCAACTAAGAGCATAGTTGCATTATACATTAAAGAATAAAGAATACTTTAAAACTTTAAGGTTTTGAAAGATAATTGTCATAAAAGGGTGGTTCAGGTTATCACACACCTTATGGAATGATATGACAATATCAAGATATGTGTAAACATATACAAGAAATTCACTTATTGAATTCTTGAAATAAGTATTCTCAAAATTCCTATAGATCAAAGTTAGTTGAAATTATGCCTTGTCAACAAGTATGAGTTGCATAACTTGTGGCAAAATTCATTAACTAAGAATTATCATGCATTGATCTATTTAGTTTTTGGATAAAGGATGTTAAACAATTATTATTTATAATGAATTAAAGTACGGTATACGTTTAATTTCATTTATAATATTGTGTCCTGTATTTGCATGTTTAAATCCTTGAATAACTTAAGTTATTCTAAATAGTCCGTTGTCAATCAATAACATGGGAATGATAATGAATTAAGACAAATCGAGTATTAGTTAGAATATACTTGAAAGTATATTGATGCGTAGCATGACTAATTCAGATGATATTCAATGAATTGAATATAGGACTTATCCCACCGCATGATAATACTTTATGGATCTTTGTCATTAAGTATATCATGGATATTTATCCTCTGACTTGAGATACAAGAGATATGTCATGGATGTAGTGCATTTTTGTGAAGCAATCTAACGCTACACGTAAATGGTAGTTATAAGGGTTGTTTTCAGAAGTGTTGCGAAATTTATGAATCCTGCTTGTAGTCAAAATGGGATTTGTTTCCTTCAAATTTATATTGAAGTATAATACTAAATAGGCCCCTCGTAGGATTGTTAAGATGTTTGTATGGCCATACCCAAGGTCTTCTATTCAGAAGAATTGGTAATCTTAATAAATCATATAAAGCGAGAAACAGAATAGTTAATTAAGAAATGAGTAAGATCCATATTCTTATTAACATGGTATTAGAAACAAAATGATGAATATGATGATGAATCATCAAATTTGGTTTTCTCCGAGAAAACCATACACGAGTTGTACCGGGGCATTGGCGTGTTGCTAGACGCTAACCAATGTCATTTCACGTTTTTGTAAACATATCCAAGTGGGAGCTGTTGTAATGTATATATTTACAAACATGTGAATGTCCGGATTCGAACTCGTGACCACGGATTGCACACATTAGCGAATGAGAATTAAAGTTAATAATTAATGTTTATGTTTACGATTAATTATTGCACATTAAGTCCGGTTAACGATCGTTAAGTATTTAACGGGAAAATGACTAACGACCGTTAAATGAAAAGAGAAAGGACTAGAAATGGAAAACTTGGAAAAGTTATGGGTTTTTTCCTTGGGCTTTCTACCATGGTGGCCATAGGGGCTTCCCAAGCCTAAATCATATCTTGTTCCCAAAGTTTCCCTACTAGTATATAAAGAGTGTTAGGTTCTAGGGTTTCATACACTTGTGCATTGAATTAACCCTAGATCTATCCTCTCCTCTCTCTGATATAATCATTGGCCGAACACCCCAAATTTGTAAGGGAGTTTGGTTTCGTTTTCTTAAACGAGGACTTGTGTTAGATCTAGCAATCGCTTGATTCGTTGGTTAATTCGTGTGTACAAGAACGTGGTTGTAAGACATTATTCTTACACTAAAAGTACTTCTTTGTTTTTTTGCGAGGGTTTTTTTTGCTCGAGGATTTGACATTACTTAAGAGTGCGTTACGCATACTTTCAGTTAATTAATTTATTTGTTATGATCTTAAGTCTTCCGCTGTGTACTCTTGATGTCTTTATGTTTTATTGTATTTTATACATCTTAAACTCAACAGTTTAAGCCATATATATTCAATTTATTTAAGTTAAGCCTAAGCTTATTATTTAGTATACGTGATTTGTGCATTGTGCCTGAGCATTGCTCCAAGAAGTCTCAACGTAAAATCAAATTTATATAAAATTATTTTTCATAACCAAATTAATTTAGAATGTATAAAAATGTTATGCTGTACCAGTGGGTTGTCGGCACAATGCAGCCAAAGATATAATTATATTTTTCGGGGAACAATATTATGAAACTATAAGTTATTTATGAAAACAAATTTACAGATGTCGAGACTTTGGCGTATACTTCTCGTTAAACAACATTTTTAATTGTATTTACAATTTTATTAACTCGCAAGTCGCAACTACTACCTTAACTATATACTTAACATATGTTATCTTATAAAAAATTCTATAAATATATAGTCTCATCACATTATCCAGTGGTTTGTGACCGATACTCATTGTATTGTCCAATGAGTACTCCATTTAAATGCACAATAACACTTGGTTGGTGAAAGAATTGATTGTCATAAGTTTGATGCTACTTTACATGTTTCGGACCGGTATTTAGAGATTTGTAAATATAGACATTTAGTCCTTGCACAATAGTTTAAGGATGCAAAGAGATTTGCTAGGTTTTGTTTTATATATATTTCGGCAAAACAAAATTTATTAATATGAAACTTCAACATGCAAATTACAAACGCTTACCAGATATCCTTAACTCAACTACAATACTAACTACACTTGATACAACAAACTAAAAAATTCAATGGCTGGAAATAATTCAGGGGCGGAGATAGGTGAGGGGCACAAAGGGCATGTGCCCCTTCTGCAAAAAAAATTGTAGTGTAAAATTTCAAAAATATCGGGCTTTTTTTGTTGCTTCCCTTAAAACCAATCGTAGTGTAGTTTCTAAAATTATTAAAGTGTGCCTTATGAACATAAATTTATGGCTGTGCCTTTTGCGATTAATTTGGCCTTTCTTTTTTGGTAAAGGGTTTCCCCGTTAAATATATTACTCCAAAAAATTAAAAGTACAAAGGATATGAGTGAAGTCCCATATCTCAGCCCGTTACATAGGCGGTAAAGCTAACATAACAAGACACTTCCTATCCTTAAAACAGTAAACCAACCACTACTCACTAGATTACATTTGACACAAAACCAAGCATAACCTAACGTCTAGATTGCTTACTACCACGACCTTGGAGCTTGATAGTATACATGTCAGAAAAAGCATCCAATTGCCCTGGTAAATCATAGACCTAATCCGCATAATCATCATAATAATCTTCAATAGTATGAAAAGTAGTTACTCTACAATAGAATTGATATTCACGAGATTTTACATCTAACAAAAGAAGATTACCAACAGAGGAAAGTTTCTTATGTCAAGTTTTTGTTGGCTGGAATTAGCTGGCCTTTCTTTAATAGTCATTTTTTCCAGTATTTCTTAATTTTAGCACAAAAAATGGAAATTGCATTAAACTGCTATAGTATAATAAATGCTACTGAAATGTTTATTAAAAAAGAAGAAAAATCTGCATTGAAGGGAGAAGAAGATTGGGTAGTTTAATCAGGTTACTAACCATAAGTTCACCGCAAGTACAGTGTCTGCTTTTTCGAAAAGATTGAAACTCCAATTGCAATTTCGTCAAATCACATTTGGCCGGAAAGTCGCCGAAAATCACGACGCAGTGGAGGCGCGTGATAGCTCCAACGGGGGTCCGGTCAGTGGGGAAAAGCTCCAGTTAGTGAGGAGATGATGGTGTGGGTGGATAATTAAATTTGTTGGATTGTTGATGGTGGAACTAAATTAATAGAGAGGAATAGCGTTAGAGAAGAGCGAGAAAGAAGAAGAGAGCGTTCAACATTGAAAAGGCTTATGATAGTGTCCCTCGTGAGTTGATTTGGAGAACTCTTGTTGATAAAGGAACACCAAGGAGATATGTCAGGGTCATTAAGGACATGTACGCGGGGGTGGGGCTGGGGCTAGGTGTTACGTACACCAGGGACCTCTGAGTTTTTCCCGGTGGAAGTTGGGCTCCACCAGGGTTCGGCCATTAGCCCTTACCTCTTTGATTCTAGATGAGTTATCTAAAGGGATTCAAGAGGGTGTCCTGTGGTGCTTGATTTTTGCTGACGACATTGAGTTGGTAGCAGAATCGGCGGAAGGGTTAAATAATAGACTTGAGCTCTCGAGGGAGGCCCTTGAAGCCAATGGTCTTAGGGTGAGCAGGGAGAAGACTGAATACGTGAAATGCGATTTTGGGAGGATCGAGTCAGGGCACCGCGATGATATTGATATCCGTATCGGCGACCAGATCTTGCCAGCCAAGGAGTCGTTTAGATATATGGGCTCGATGATTCATAAATCAGGGAGGATAGATGAGGAGGTAACCCACCGGATTAGAGCAGGTTGGGCGAGATGGAGGGCGGCGTCGGGAGTTCTTTGTGACAGGAACATTCCCTTAAAGTTAAAGGGAAGATTCTATAAGGTGGCGATTAGACCTGCTATGTTGTACGGGTCGAATGTTGGCCCTCATACTTGCTAACAGGATAGAAGTGAGAATTAGGATGCTAAGATGGTCTTGTGGTAAAACTTGTTGGACATGATCCCGAACGGAGTCTTGAGAACGGAACTCAAAGTCGAATATT
Source organism: Chrysanthemum makinoi (assembly GCA_910596185.1). Lineage (NCBI taxonomy): Eukaryota > Viridiplantae > Streptophyta > Magnoliopsida > Asterales > Asteraceae > Chrysanthemum > Chrysanthemum makinoi. The sequence continues at coordinate 58,739,378 of OU343223.1, read as the reverse complement.
ATCTCAAGATGAGGGAAGGAAAGCTGGTGGTTCGCCATGTCAGGAGGAGGCCTCCATCTGCGCCTGTAAGACGAGTTGAAGCCCTTGTAGTAGATGGTGTGAGAAGAAGGGGTAGACCCAAACTCAGGTGGGAGGATAGACTTAAGCTCGACATGAAGGAGCTTCTCCTGTCCGAAGACATGACCTCAGATAAGAAGGCGAGGAGAGATAGAATTAGGATCGGTGGGTAGTACTGTCTTGTTGTTTAGCGGGTGTTGGTTGTTTTGGGCGTTTAGTGGGCTAGGTGTTTTGCATTAGTTTTAGGCCCCGTGCGTAGCTTCCCCTTTTTTGCGTTTGTTTTGGCCCCGTGTGTTTCTCCGTTTTGTTTGCCTGCTTTTCTTGCCTCTTGCTTTTTGGTTTTTGCTTTGCCCCGCCGTAGGCCCCTCGCGTTGCTTTGCTCTGCTTTGTGGTGCTTACTTAGGTTTGTTTGCTTTGTTTTGTTCCCGTGTTTTGCTTGCTTTTTGCCTGCTTGTTGCATGTTTGTCTTTTGCCTCTCTTCTATATGCTTTTCTCCCACCCGCACACTTGCAATAGCCGGAGGTCTCTTTGGAAGCAGTCTCCCTACTCCCGGATCCTTGGGTAGGGGTAGGATCTGTCTACACTCTACCTCCCCCATACCCTGCCCTGGCGGGATTGGGTATGTTGTTGTTGTTATTGACATTTGTTGATGTATTTGGTATGTGCTAAAACACATACCTTTTCTATATCAAAAATGACCCAAAATAACCAAGAAAGAGCCGTTTATTGCTAATATTTGTGGTTTTCTTGAGTTTATGTTTGTGCAGGTACGGATATGTAAAAACACGCAAAAAGGAACCAAATCAGACGTAAATCCGAGCACGAGAGATTAAGAGAGCTTAAGCCGAGCCGGAAGATCAAAATTGAGCATTTATGAAGATTTTATTCTCCGAGGATGATTTTTGAAAGATATACTCAAGTTTGAAGAAATGTCAAATTTGGCCCCTCAAGTTTCAACATTTGGCAAAATTGGCCCCTGAAGATTCAGAAAATTTCAATTTGGCCCTTGGTTTATTTGAAGATTGACAAAATCAGTCCTTGGAAGATAATTTCAGATTTACATGTTTGGTCCCTGGATTTTCAGCATTTACATCATTGGTCCCTCTATTATACCTTGGATCATTAATATGTCCTTAAGTCCAATAAACCAAAACCATCGGCCCAAGATTAAATCCTCTACCCGCCCAAACATAAAAACCCGTCCAAACCTTTTAATAACACTCCACCCGAATCACCCATGACCGCCATTTAACCCGAAGTCAAACCCAAGATCCGGTCAACACACCTTCAAAATATATTAATCTAATCCCAAAGCAGCCCAAACTTTACCCCTTCGTCCCCAAACCCAAACACCACCATTTACCCACACCCAAACATCAAACCTTGTACTAGAATCTATCCAAGCTTCTAGATACTCTGACTTGTCAGGATAAGGTTGCCACGTGGACAGTTGGCGCAATCTCATTGGCCGTGACACCTCATATGGTGAATTGGTGCTCTTTGATTGGCTATGGTGCAATGGAATGATTTGTGTGGCTGTTATTGGCTTCTAGGCTCTTCTTATCAAGAATCCAAGACCTGAATTAGGCTATAAATAGACCCCTTTGGCTCTCATTGTAAGGAGTGTAGTGTAGTGCATCAATTTCCTTTTCATCAAATTTTATGTTTATGTTTTTCAGTATTTCCATTAAGTAATTTCCTTTTAAATATCTATGTAATCTCAGATTCTAGTGTAATCCTCTTTCAGTTTTAATAAAAGTTTTCAGTTTTTACTTTCAATCTTGCATCTGCTATTTAAGTTTGGTAATAAACTGTTTTTAATAATGAGATAAGCTCATTTTAGCTTGATATAGCTTTAGTGAGTTTAATCTGTGTTACTACTGTTTCATCTCACCTTCCCACACAAAAAGCTCATAAAAGTCAACAAATTTAAAAATGCTTATTTGCTTATTTCTTTTGCTTATTCACTTTTAAAACAGCTTTTTCTCTTATTAAATAAAGTGTCTGCACAATTGTCTTTTAAGAATCCAAGCTTAACAATCCTCTCTAGGCCAAATCTGTCAAACACTCTTGAATAAGGGATGTTTGGCACTGTGGGTTTTTCACCACACTTGGTTCTTTTTGGGTATGATTAAGCTCTAACTAAGTTTTGTTGGTCTTAAGTAAGCTGTCTTAACCATCTCTCTTTGGTTTCAAGTAGTATAAGTCTGATTCTCAATATTTGAGTCCATGTTTTTAGTCTAAACAGTCACTGTTGCAAGTAGTAGTATAAATCATTTTTCACTGTTATTTTGAGGTCATAGTTGTCTTGTTAAGTCTATCTCTAAGATCTTAGTAAGTGTCAAATAGTTTGGGTCAGTTTTGCTGTTGTCAACAAAAACCTTTGCTGTCAAAAGTTTGACTGCTAAAACAGTGTTTTCAATTATTTTCTCTAGCAATGTTTACTGTCTAAATCATTTTAAAAACCCAAAAAGATTAGTTTTGTGTAAAGTTTAGTAGTAATAGTCAGCTTATCTTCAGTTTTTACAAAGTTCCAAAAGTTTTTATAAGCTCTAAATTAGCTTTCAAAACTGTCCCCTGTCACAGATTGTGTATCAGCATACACTGAGTCAGTCCTAGCACCTCTATATCAGATCTTGTAAAACCTTCATTTGAGGTTCAAAAGTGTTGAAGCTTGTTTCTTTTCACTCTCTGGCACATGGTCTCACTCTGACTTAGCTTATTTTTGGATAATAAGCTTGTTTGTTAGCTTAATAATAAGCTCAAAAGTCGTCCCTTTTCCCCCTTAACTGTTGCAACTTCAGATTTCAAAACAAGCTTCTAGAGCTTATTAGACTATAGGATTAGCTTAAAACACTCCTAGATACCTTAGTATAGATAGCTTATTAGGACTCCCTTCCCCTATAGCTTATTTGTATGATCACTTAGCTTATTAGCTTATTTCTCTAAGTAATCTTCATTTTAGCTTAACCCTTCCTTAATCACTAGCCCATTGCATGCTCCCATAGTTCCATCACTGTTGATTTAAGGTTCTTGTAAGCTGCCTTTAGCTGGAAGTCAGTTTTATAGCTTGTAGCTTATTTAAAAGTGCTTATTTGCTTCAAGTTAACACTAAAGCCTTCATATTTCACACATAAGCTATAGATTTTATATTTTTCATAGAATTAGATTAATAATTTAGAATTTTCCTGAGTTTTTCATAATTTTTGGTCATTGTTAGCTATTTTTCTCAATTTAAAATAGTTTTTAGTCACTTTTAATTAGCTTTAATTGCAAATAATTGAGAAAAAGTTCAAAAAAAATAATTTTCCAATTTTCTCAGTTTAAGAAAAATATAAAAAGCATAAAAAAGATTTTTCCTTATTTTTCCCCTTTTATTTGGTATTTTTCACTATTTAAATTAGATTAAAATAGTTTTAAATTAGTAGAAAATAGGAAATTAATCAGAAAAATAAAAAAAAAATAGTTTTGAAAAGTCTCTTATGATATTTTAGATTTTATAAAAATAGTTTCACATTTTTCTCCTTAATTTTCATAATTTTTAGTATTTTAATTTAGTTTTAATAGTTAAAAATTAGTTTTTAATCTTAATAAAAAACCAGAAAAATACAAAAAATTAGTTTTAATTCTAAAATAGTTTTCTAATTACATTTCTAGAGTAAAAGTAATTTTAGGCAATTTTAGGATATAATTTAGACGTAGTTGCATTTTATTTACGTTTTATTAATTACGTTTTAGTTAATTCGCACTTAGGATTTCCCGTAAAATAGATTTCCTTAATTACTTTCCCCATTCCCGTAGTTTAATAAATCAAAATCAAACAAATCAAAACATCGAGCATTAAATTCCAAACCAAAACCGACGTTGGCAATTCACGCCTCGTTGGGAAACGATTCGAGTTGACTAATCCGTTTCAACGATCACACACGGGATTTGATTTATTATTTTTTTTCCTAAAGGAATTTGAATCTATCTTCGTGATTATTTTTGATATTGAGGTTTTATCCATACACGTAACCCTAAGCCTTCATTATCAATATCGATTAAGTGTTGAACCGTTTTAAGTTTCTTACGGTTAGTCATTCACAAGTGGCTAGCTTGTGTGAGTAAGCTTGACGTGTTTGGAAACTGAGAATCAAATTTTGGCGCCTTGCCGCTAGGAGGTTGTGTCACGACAATATCGTTTGAGGTTTGACGATTAGTGACTCGAGATCCTTCATTCGTGAAGTTACTATTTTTCTATAAAATTAAAAAGTAAAAAAATATTTTCCTTTTTCTTTTGTATATATATATAGCATATTAAAAATACAAAAGATTTTCTCTTGTGTTTTTGCTAATAAATAGAAGACACCAATTATATAACATTCTCAACGGAGGTGTTATCATTAATAAGTTTCCGAACTAAAGATCAAAAACTTGCCTTTGTGTCGCTTGTGGATTTATTTATTTCTATCGGATAAACAAACTGCGTGGTGGGTATAAGGACGGCCTGACATTAAATTGCGGTGTAAAAGCGGTTTTAATAAGCTTCGCGCTGACCTAAAAAGCTTCTCCGCTCGCTTGTGCGTTTGTCTTATAGAGGTGATTTATTCACTTGGGATTATTGGTTAAGTTCACTGTGTTTTCGAATACCTTCCGTTTTAATTGCCTTGGTTTTTGAAAGTGCATGCGCACTCATTCTAATAACTACAGACCGATACGTGAAGCCGCTACAATTCGAAGGCTAAAATAGACGCGTGCTCCCTTAGTCGAACCCGAGATTCGAACTAATCAAACCCCGGCCATCATCGAAATGGCGGAGGACAACCGATCTATGCTAGAGCAACTCCAGGCACCCACCGAGGGTTATAGAGAAGCCATCGTCGTCCCGCAATCGCGTTTCGATAACCGAGCTTAAACACGGATTGATAAATTTGGTTTCGTCAAGCCAATTTTACGGATTCGAGAGAGACGATCCTCACTCTCATATCCGACGATTCAACAAGCTCACGCCTACGATCAAGTACCGTAACGTTCCGGAAGAGGCTATCAAGCTACTCCTCTTTCCATTTTCACTCGGGGCCGCCCGATTTGGCTCGAAAAACTACCCCTCGATCGATAACCACATGGGAGAATTTAGTATCAAAATTCGTGAACGAATTCTTCCCACCGTCGAAAACAACAAGCCTTAAAATGAAATAACAAAATTCACACAAAGATTTGATGAATCATTTAGTGAGGCATGGGACGATTCAAAAGATTTGCTTAGGCAATGTCCCCATCATGGTTTTTCTGAGTTGCACCAACTTGATACGTTTTATAACGGTTTGAATGAGACTGATCAAGACTCTCTCAATGATGCCGCGGGTGGTAATTTGTTGACCCGATCAACGAGAGATGCCTTGTCCATTATTGAGAACCAATCTAAAGTTCGTACATCACGTAGCAAATCGGGTTGCCGCCGAGTGAATGATACACCATCGCCATCCTCGCCTCACGGAAATACGTCTAGCATCGATGCTAAGATTGATAAGCTTACGGATATGATCCAGGCTTTGGTTAAGATTAATTCTTCTCCACCCGCTCAAGTCAAAGCGGTGGAAACTACTTGTACTACTTGTGGTGGCCCGCATGCCTACTACAATTGTACCGCCATCGATGGCAATCCTTTCAAGCTAATGCGTAACGAGGAGGAAACCAATACCGTCCTCAAGTTGAAACAAACCCTCGTGTTAGTAATCAAATGGGACCTCCGGGATTTTATCCATCAAACAATCAGAATCGTTTCAATCAGAATCAAGTTCGTGGACCAAATGTTCAAAACCAATTCAAGGCTCCACCAAATCAATACCCAAACCAAGGAGTTAACTACAATCAAGTATATCACAACCCAAGCTATCAAGCTTCACCTTTGCCTTCAAATGAGTTCACAACTTACGTTCAACACACCAATTCTACCATCAACACTATGCAAAATCAGATTACAAGTTTGAGGAACGAGTTTCAATCTTCGTTAACTAGACAAAGCAATGAGTTTAGGAATGAGATTCGACTTCAGAACAACAAATTGGAGACTTCACAGAATAAACTCGAAAATATGTTGAATGTTGTTTTGTGTAAGGTCAGTCAACCCTCATCTTCGGTTCTCTTCCGAGTGATACCATTCCCAACCCCGAAGGTGAGTTGAAAGCTATAACCACACGGAGTGGTAAGGCTTATGATGGACCCTCATCTCCTACCCCGTTGGTGAGGGAAGAGGAACGACACCGAGGCTATTGAAGAAAATGTGCAACCCGCACTGCATTCACCTCCGGTCGTTCAGACTTCGATTCCGAACCGATGTTCAAGACTACTCTTAAACCTTCACTTCCTTATCCTTCAAGACTTCATAATCAAAAGCTTCGTGATAAAACCAAAACCAAATGGAGAAATTTGTTGAAATCGTTCAATCCTTGAATTTTAACATCAATTTCACCGATGCTTTACTCCTCATGCCGAAATTTGCTGCTATGATCAAGAATTTAGTGAGTAATAAGGAAAAGTTGGCCGAAATAGCAAAAAACACCGTTGAATGAGAATTGCTCGGCGGTGCTCCTCAAGAAACTTCCCGAAAAGTTAGGAGACCCCGACAAATTTCTTATACCTTGTGAGTTTCCGAGAATAGTGAAATGCTCGCCTTGGCGATCTTGGTGCGAGTATTAACTTAATGCCTCTTTCGATTTATAACAAACTTTCTCTCCCGAAACTCACTCCTACTAAGATGACTCTTGAACTCATGGACCGTTCAACCTCTATTCCGTGAGGAATCGCCGAGGACGTCTATGTGAAAGTAGGACCACTTCATTTTCCGCCGACCGTTGTCGTTGACTTTGATGTCGACCCCGAGTACCTCTTATTCTCGGGAAGCCTTTCTAAGAACGGTCGTGCGATGATTGATGTTTATGAAGGAGAAATCACTTTACGATCTAACAAGGAAACCGTCTCGTTTAATATTAACCATCCTTCGAGATACTCCTCCAACTATGATGATTCGTCTATTAATCGAATCGACGTTCTCGATATTGCTACGGAGGAGTATGCTCAAGAGCTTATTGATTTTATGGGTGGCAATCCCACCATTCCTTCGAAAATGATGAACCATCTTCGAGCCTATAATTGCCGTTTCTTTTCTCTCTCACCCGTTCGAGGGAGGTGATTTCATTTGGAAGAGATCGATGAGTTTCTTGTCGATGATGACTCGATTCCAATCGGGAATTGATGATGGTGTTTATGATTCGGAAGGAGATATCCGTTATCTTGAGCAATTGTTAAATGAAGATCCATTACCGTCACTCCTTCCGAAAGAAATTACGATTGAAGAAATCAAAGAAGTACAAACGTCTCATGAAAATCCCCGGAGCCCGAGCTCAAGGATTTACCTCCTCATCTTGAATACGCTTTTCTTGAGAAACCGGACAAATTTCTCGTCATCATTGCTAAAAACTTAAAAGATGAGGAGAAAACCGCACTTTTGGATGTCCTACGAAAACACAAAAATGCAATCGCTTGGCAAATTTCTGACATCAAAGAAATCAATCCTCGTTTCGCACTGTACCACAAAATTCTAATGGAGGATGATTGTAAACCCGTGATTCAACAACAACGTAGGGTTAACCCAAAAATTCATGATGTTATCAAAAAGGAAGTTCTTAAACTCCTCGACGCTGGAATCATTTATCCAATCTTCGATAGCTCATGGGTTAGCCCTATCCATTGTGTCCCTAAGAAGGGAGGAATGACCGTCGTTGCTAACGATGAAAATGAGTTGATTTCCACACGCCTCATCACCGGATGGAGGGTGTGTATTGATTATCGAAAGTTAAACGATGCTACTCGTAGGACCATTTCCGCTTCCTTTTATGGATCGATGCTCGAACGCGTTTAGCGGAATGAATTCTATTGCTTTCTCGATGGTTTCTCGGTTATTTTCAAATCCGATCGATCCAAAGGATCAGGAGAAAACCACATTCACATGCCCTTATGGAACTTTTGCTTACCGACGCATGCCTTTTGGGCTATGCACTGCTCCCGGTACGTTCCAAAGGTGCATGATGGCCATTTTTCATGACATGATCGAAAAGTCTATGGAAGTTTTTATGGACGATTTCTCGGTTTATGGAGATTCTTTCACTTCTTGCCTCTCTCATCTAGACCACATGCTTAAGAGGTGTGAAGACACCAACTTGGTCTTGAATTGGGAGAAGTGCCATTTCATGGTTCGAGAGGGCATTTTCCTCGCCATAAGATTTCAAAATCTGGGATTGAGGTCGACCGAGCTAAAGTCGACGTTATAGCTAAACTCCTTCATCCTACTACCGTCAAAGGTATTCTGAGTTTTTGGGTCATGCCGGTTCTATCGCCGTTTCATCCAAGATTTCTCTAAGATAGCCCGCCTCGACCCATCTCCTTGAAAAGGATGCTCCGTTTATCTTCACCACGAATCGCGTTGAAGCGTTTAATATTCTTAAAAAGAAATTAACCGAGGCTCGATCTTAGTTGCCCCGACCGATTTGTCCTTTGAACTCATGTGTGATGCAAGTGATTACACAATTGGGGCAGTCTTGGGGCAACGTAAATCGAAACATTTTCAACCCATACACTATACGAGTAAGACATTGTCTGAGGCCCAACACAATTATACGACTACTGAAAAGGAATTATTGGCGTTGTTTATGCTTTTGAGAAATTCTGACCCTACCTTGTCTTGTCGAAGACCATAGTGTATACCGACCATTCTCGCCTAAGTATCTTTTGGCAAAGCAAGATGCTAAACCACGATTGCCGGTGGGTTCTCCTCCTTCAAGAGTTTGATGTTACTATTCTTGACAAAAAAGGAGCGGAGAACCTTGCTGTCGATCACCTTTCTAGACTTGAGAATCCCCATCAAAGTGTGCTCGAGAAAAAGGAGATCACGGAAACATTTCCTCTTGAGACACTTGGGATGGTTTCTAAGAAAGACCTGAACACCCCATGGTTTGCCGATTTTGCAAATTACCATGCGGGGAACTTCATCGTGAAAGGGATGTCGTCCCAACAAAAGAACAAGTTTTTCAAAGATGTTAAGCATTATTTCGGACGACCCTACTTGTTTAAGATTTGTGCGGATCAAGTAATCCGGCGGTGTGTTCATGGCCAAGAGGCTCTTGATATTCTCAATGCTTGCCATAACGGACCCACTGGTGGCCATCATGGTGCAAGCTACACCGCTAAGAAGGTTTTTGATTTCGGATTCTATTGGCCTACCATATATCGAGATGCTCATGATTTAGTCAAATCTTGTGATTCTTGGCAACGTCGGGGAAAATTTCACGAAGGATGAAATGCCACAAAATACTATTCAAGTCTGTGAGATTTTTGACGTGTGGGGCATCGATTTTATGGGGCCATTTCCATCATCTAGAGGCAATAAGTATATCCTGCGTGCACGCCGATTACTTGTCCAAATGGGTTGAAGCGGCGCCCCACTAATGACGCCCGAGTGGTTGTTAAGTTCTTGAAGAATTTGTTTTCCGATTCGAGCACCTCGTATATCATCGTGATCGCGGTACCCATTTCGTAATGAAGCAATTTGCAAAAGTTATGACTAAATATGGAGTTACCCATCGTCTTTCTACAGCGATCACCCGCAAAACGAGCGGACAAGTTGAGGTCTCCAATCTTGGTTTGAAAAGGATTTTAGAACGAACCGTAGGAGAAAACCGAGCTTCATGGGCGATAAGTTAGATGATGCATTATGGGCTTTCCGCACCGCATACAAGACACCCATCGGGTGCACCCCATTTAAGTTGGTGTATGGAAAAGCTTGTCACTTGCCCATCGAGCTCGAGCATAAGGCATTCTGGGCCTTGAAACATGCTAACTTTGATCTTAAGACCGCGGGTGATCACCGAAAAGTTCAATTAAATGAATTAAACGAGCTTAGGGATCAGGCCTACGAGAATTCTTTGATTTTCAAAGAGAAGACTAAGAGGATTCATGATGCTAAAATCAAAACCCGTTTTTAACGTTGGTGATCAAGTTCTCCTTTTAACTCTCGATTGAAGATATTCTCGGGCAAACTCAAAACCCGTTGGTCTGGACCATTCACCATAGCTCAAGTTTTCCCGTATGGAACGGTGGAGCTTTTTCAGCCCGATGGCCCAAATTTCAAGGTGAATGGTCATCGTGTGAAACATTATTTCGGAGGGGACGTTCCATCTATGGTTGTCCCGGATCTCCAAACTTTCTTCCCCATGGACAAATGAATCGGGATCGAGTCAAGCTAGCGACTCGGTGATCAAAAACAAGATGGCTTCGCGGGAGGCACCCCATGCTTATCCATCTATCTTCTTTCTATTTTCTAATAAGTGACGCGGCGGGTCCTGCTTATTCGATTTCTCGTGTTTGGTTGTTTGTGATGATGTGTTTAGGATGTTCCCGATATGAAGACTCTCGTGCTCGAAGTTTGTCATTTCTCCACTCGAGTTTCATGATCGATGCTGATGGAAATCCGATATCCTAATCTTATCGACTAACGTTTATCTTCTAGCATACTTAATAAACGGATTTTAGATTTTCGTTGATACCCTTGCTTTAAACATTGAGGACAATGTTTCGTTCTAGTCTGGGGTAGGGTAATCTTCGATTTGATTTGACCGCACTTGCTTACTTTTTATCGTGTACTCTCGCAACCCCGTTTTTCCTTGGAAAATGAAAAATTGTGCAAAAATGAGAAAATTTAAAATTTTGAAGCTTTTGTTAAGTCTTTTTGATTGAAAAGTTTGCTAGTCTCTTAGATAAGAAGCTATAAAATGTTAATTCTAGCTCAAAAGGCCAAGAATTTGCAAGTTTCCCTGAGTGACTTTAAATTTGCATAACTTTATTTCATTAGACGAAACATTTGCTAAGTTAATATATGTTTTGACACCTTGTTGACTTTCCGCTGGTGAGAGTAGGAATAGAATTCTGACTTGACCGGGCGTGTTGAGCCCTAGCTTGTTCCCTTAACCATAGATAATCCTAAAAATTATCGGCTAAGCATCTGCGGATCTCATTATTTGGGATTTTAAATTTGCAGAGATAGAGAAATGATAGAGTTACTTATGAGTTTAGATGCTAAACGTGGAGTAGTTGGTTCTCTTTAGAGCCCATCGAAGGTACTTATGGCTTTTTGTTCCCACAAAATTGTTTCACCCCATATCTGTCTAATAAATAATTAGAGATGTTGAGTTTTTGGCGATAGTTAGTTCTTTATCTTCTTAAAAGAATCTTTGTTTTAAAAATTTGGTACACATCAAGGATCCGTAATAAATAAATGAGTAATCAGTGATAAGTGAAAAGTAATAAGTAAAGTTGTGAGCTGCGGTATCGAGATCGGACCCTTGGATCTTTAGCCGGGATTGAGTGAGGTCTTAGCCTAGCCAGCCGGGACCCTCATTTCATGAAGCCTATAGTCTTGGAATTACCCCGTGAAGCTCCGTGGTTCATAGCTCATACAAGTAAAAGTTTAAGTGTAAAAAAAAATAAAATAAAAAAAAATAAATAAAAAAAATAAAGTATAAGTGAATAAAAATTCCTTGATGTGGACCTCATTTTTACGACAATGGTTCTTGAGGGAAGACGGATAACTAATTATCGACTTAGCTTTGTATCTTTATCAGAATAAAAGTTATCGAAACGAGAATTATGAAGAAATTCATTTCTCACAAAAATAAAAAATTCTAGAGGCAAATAGGAAAATGGGAGCAAGAAGTAAGTACACAAGTAACTTCCATTGGTAGTGTTAGCATCTAGAGTCATATGTAACAATGATTTCGGTTTTACGCTTAGTTTGGGGCTTGTGAAAAATCAGGGACGATGTATTCTATCCGTATGGTCACTTCACGCTGTGTTGTGTTTTCTACTCCGTGATCTTAACGTGTCGTTTGAAAAATGCTGGAGTTATTGATCGACATGAAAGTTCAACAAACCGTCATTCATAACCGGAATGTGCTTAACCGTAATATCTTTACATGTGAATTAAAAGGTAAACGGGGCGTTTTTAGAATTAAGGCTTTCTTAATCTCTTTTGAGGAATCTTTGCTACTTCTTCATAGGTTTAGTAGAAAGAGATTGAAATCCTTGGTTTTAGAAGCGTGAGTTGATTGCATTGTGTGAGGACACGACAATGGTTTCGTCTGGGGTATTTTGGTATGTGCTAAAACACATCCCTTTTCTATATCAAAACTGACCCAAAATAACCAAGAAAGAGCCGTTTATTGCTAATATTTGTGGTTTTCTTGAGTTTGTGTTTGTGCAGGTACGGATATGTAAAACACGCAAAAGGAACCAAATCGTGACGTAAATCCGAGCACGAGAGATTAAGAGAGCTTAAGCCGAGCCGGAAGATCAAAATTGAGCATTTATGAAGATTTTATTCTCCGAGGATGATTTTTGAAAGATATACTCAAGTTTGAAGAAATGTCAAATTTGGCCCCTCAAGTTTCAACATTTGGCAAAATTGGCCCCTGAAGATTCAGAAAATTTCAATTTGGCCCTTGGTTTATTTGAAGATTGACAAAATCAGTCCTTGGAAGATAATTTCAGATTTACATGTTTGGTCCCTGGATTTTCAGCATTTACATCATTGGTCCCTCTATTATACCTTGGATCATTAATATGTCCTTAAGTCCAATAAACCAAAACCATCGGCCCAAGATTAAATCCCCTCTACCCGGCCCAAACATAAAAAACCCGTCCAAACCTTTTAATAACACTCCACCCGAATACACCCATGACCCGCCATTTAACCCGAAGTCAAACCCAAGATCCGGTCAACACACCTTCAAAATATATTAATCTAATCCCAAACGCGCCCAAACTTTACCCCTTCGTCCCCAAACCCAAACACCACCATTTACCCACACCCAAACATCAAACCTTGTACTAGAATCTATCCAAGCTTCTAGATACTCTGACTTGTCAGGATAAGGTTGCCACGTGGACAGTTGGCGCAATCTCATTGGCCGTGACACCTCATATGGTGAATTGGTGCTCTTTGATTGGCTATGGTGCAATGGAATGATTTGTGTGGCTGTTATTGGCTTCTAGGCTCTTCTTATCAAGAATCCAAGACCTGAATTAGGCTATAAATAGACCCCTTTGGCTCTCATTGTAAGGAGTGTAGTGTAGTGCATCAATTTCCTTTTCATCAAATTTTATGTTTATGTTTTTCAGTATTTCCATTAAGTAATTTCCTTTTAAAATATCTATGTAATCTCAGATTCTAGTGTAATCCTCTTTCGCTTTAATAAAAGTTTTCAAGTTTTTACTTTCAATCTTGCATACCGCTATTTAAGTTTGGTAATAAACTGTTTTTAATAATGAGATAAGCTCATTTTAGCTTGATATAGCTTTAGTGAGTTTAATCTGTGTTACTACTGTTTCATCTCACCTTTCCACACAAAAAGCTCATAAAAGTCAACAAATTTAAAAATGCTTATTTGCTTATTTCTTTTGCTTATTCACTTTTAAAACAGCTTTTTCTCTTATTAAATAAAGTGTCTGCACAATTGTCTTTTAAGAATCCAAGCTTAACAATCCTCTCTAGGCCAAATCTGTCAAACACTCTTGAATAAGGGATGTTTGTAATCGTGGGTTTTTCACCACACTTGGTTCTTTTTGGGTATGATTAAGCTCTAACTAAGTTTTGTTGGTCTTAAGTAAGTCAAGTCTTAACCATCTCTCTTTGGTTTCAAGTAGTATAAGTTTGATTCTCAATATTTGAGTCCATGTTTTTAGTCTAAACAAATCATTGCAAGTAGTAGTATAAATCATTTTTCACTGTTATTTTGAGGTCATAGTTGTCTTGTTAAGTCTATCTCTAAGATCTTAGTAAGTGTCAAATAGTTTGGGTCAGCTTTGTCGTTGTCAACAAAACCTTTGTTGTCAAAAGTTTGATTGCTAAAACAAGTGTTTTCAATTATTTTCTCTAGCAATGTTTTTGTCTAAATCATTTTAAAACCCAAAAAGATTAGTTTTGTGTAAATTTTAGTAGTAATAGTCAGCTTATCTTCAGTTTTTACAAAGTTCCAAAAGTTTTTATAAGCTCTAAATTAGCTTTCAAAAGCCCCTCGTCACAGATGTGTATCAGATACACCGAGTCACCCTAGCACCTCTATATCAGATCTTGTAAAACCTTCATTTGAGGTTCAAAAGTGTTGAAGCTTGTTTCTTTTCACTCTCTGGCACATGGTCTCACTGACTTAGCATTATTTTGGATAATAAGCTTGTTTGTTAGCTTAATAATAAGCTCAAAAGTCGTCCCTTTCCCCTTCAAGGTAACTTCAGATTTCAAAACAAGCATCTAGAGCTTATTAGACTATAGGATTAGCTTAAAACACTCCTAGATACCTTAGTATAGATAGCTTATTAGGACTCCCTTCCCCTATAGCTTATTTGTATGATCACTTAGCTTATTAGCTTATTTCTCTAAGTAATCTTCATTTTAGCTTAACCCTTCCTTAATCACTAGCCCATTGCATGCTCCCATAGTTCCATCACTGTTGATTTAAGGTTCTTGTAAGCTGCCTTTAGCTGGAAGTCAGTTTTATAGCTTGTAGCTTATTTAAAAGTGCTTATTTGCTTCAAGTTAACACTAAAGCCTTCATATTTCACACATAAGCTATAGATTTTATATTTTTCATAGAATTAGATTAATAATTTAGAATTTTCCTGAGTTTTTCATAATTTTTGGTCATTGTTAGCTATTTTTCTCAATTTAAAATAGTTTTTAGTCACTTTTAATTAGCTTTAATTGCAAATAATTGAGAAAAAGTTCAAAAAAAATAATTTTCCAATTTTCTCAGTTTAAGAAAAATATAAAAAGCATAAAAAAAGATTTTTCCTTATTTTCCCCTTTTATTTGGTATTTTTCACTATTTAAATTAGATTAAAATAGTTTTAAATTAGTAGAAAATAGGAAATTAATCAGAAAAATAAAAAAAAAATAGTTTTGAAAAGTCTCTTATGATATTTTAGATTTTATAAAAATAGTTTCACATTTTTCTCCTTAATTTTCATAATTTTTAGTATTTTAATTTAGTTTTAATAGTTAAAAATTAGTTTTTAATCTTAATAAAAAACCAGAAAAATCCAAAAAATTAGTTTTAATTCTAAAATAGTTTTCTAATTACATTTCTAGAGTAAAATTAATTTTAGGCATTTTTAGGATATAATTTAGACGTAGTTGCATTTTATTTACGTTTTATTAATTACGTTTTGGTTAATTCGCACTTAGGATTTCCCGTAAAATAGATTTCCTTAATTACTTTCCCCATTCCCGTAGTTTAATAAATCAAAATCAAACAAATCAAAACATCGAGCATTAAATTCCAAACCAAAAACTACGTTGGCAATTCACTGGGAAACGATTGGGTTGTTGACTAATCCGCTTCAACGATCACACACGGGATTTGATTTATTATTCTTTTTCCTAAAGGAATTTGAATCTATCTTCGTGATTATTTTTTATATCGATATTGAGGTTTTATCCATACACGTAACCCCTAAGCCTTCATTATCGAATCGTCGAACCGCTTTTAAGTTTCTTACTTGGCAGTATTCACAAGTGGCTAGCTTGTGTGAGTAAGCTTGACGTGTTTGGAAACTGTGAATCAGTATTCACCGCAATTAATAAAATTGTAATGTATAAAAGAGCTAAGTAGACACTTCACATAAGCTGTAATTTGCTTAACATTTATAAAAACATCTTTTAGAAACAGAAATTTACATGAAAAGAGGCCAAACATAGGAAAGTTTTTTGCGTCAAGTTATAATTGTAAGTTGACCGGAAACCTCTACAATATGGATTGTATTTTCAAGAATTAAATGTAGACACGAAGTACTTCGTTACTTATGAAGTCTTGGTATTAAAATAATTCTTGTTTGTTTGTTTGTTATATGTAGGTGTTTGTCATTACTTATTCTTTTATAAATTTTGAAACTAGACTACTTTCATAAATTCTGAAACTACCCGACTTTGCAAAGATGCAACAAAGTTAAGAAGATACTTAACTACTTCTCTCTTATAGTGTTTTTATGTGTGTGTAAGGTGTTTGATTTGTTTTTCTTTTTTTTTTTGTGTTAAAGAGCCGGAGTACCCGGTTCTTTCTATCTTCATCAGCGCATGTAATAATATTGTCTTTATTTTATACTATTTAAAGCAAACTTTCTCGTATGAGTTTGTTAATGGTAGGGTTTTTTGATTTTGTTAACCTTTTATGTAAAGCATAGATTTTCTTGTGGCTTAAAGTTTCCCTACTCACTCATCGTCTATTGTAATGATTCTCATGTTCGGACTCTCTTTGCACGTTAGTGACAGCATGACAAGTTATACCTATAGCGGTTTACTTAGGATGTTGTTTGATAAAAAAAACATGTTATCCAAAGGTATCTTTAAGATGATCAACAGGATGGAGGTCAAAGAGGAAGTTGATGTATATAACTGCTAAACGACTTTCGAGTACTTTTATTTTCAATTTTTACTAATACGATGGTAATTATGTTTCTTTTACGAAATAAGCTTGGTTTATTGAGTTGTAACATAATTATGTTTCTTCTATGTAATAAGCTTGGTTGTTGAGTTGTTACTTAAGTATGTTTCTTCTAACAGAGGGGTGTGCAATAGGTGCCGTCGCACAAGGCCACCACTTAAAAAGGGTCATATTTTTATTAGTTTTGCATATAAATACATATAATATTAAACATATACGAGTCATATAATTCAAGTTTATATGAAATTTCTCTTTAGGTTACAAGTGTAATAGGCTCTTTGTTGTTATTGCCTAGGGCCATCGAAAACCACGAGACGGCCCACTAGCCCAGCTTCTATGTAATATCTTCTTATAATAAGCTTGGTTTATTGAGTTGTAACTTAATTACATTAATTTCTTTATGTAGTAGCAAATTTTGTTTATTGAGTTGTAAAATGATGTGTTTCCTTTGAGTACTCCACCTTTTTCTCATATACCTTCTACTACTAGCGAGAATAAGGGACGGAACCAGAACACAAAGTCACCATGTGCATTTACGAAAAATCAAACAAGACTATATGCACAAATTTTTTAGACCGGGTGCACGTATAAAAAATATGAGCGTTTTTAACAAAATTAACACTACGAGGCAAAAATCCATGGGTGTCCCAGGACCCCCCGGGACTCACCCTGGTTCCGTCCCTTGACCGAAGGTAATAAGGTAATTAATATTGACCCCATAGGGCTATCTCTTATGCGCGGATAGAGTTGATTTATTGGAAAAATTATAGCAAAAGGTAGAAGAAATTGATTATTTTTGGATTTATGGTTCGAAATGACATATATGAAATGTCTAATCGTATGAAAAGTAGTTACTCTACAATAGAATAGAATCATAGATATTCACGTGATTTTACATCTAACCAAAGAAGAGTTACCAACAGAGGAACGTTTCTTTCGTCAAGTTATTGCTGGCTGGAACTAGCTGGCCTTTCTATATCTTACTATGAGCGTTTTACTTATCTTCATGATTCCATTAACTTTAGCACAAAAAATGGAAACTGCATTCAACTGCTAGAGTATAATACAGTAAATGCTACTGAAACGTGTATTAAATAAGAAGAAAAAAGTGCATTGAAGGGGAGAAGGAGGGTGCTTGTTTAATCACATCACTTTTGTCAGAAACTGAAATTGCAACCATAAGGCTGGGTGTAGTAATGCAACCAAATATAATAGCTAAGTGAAATGATCCTAGGATTTCTAGTATATCACAATCAAATAAGTATAATAGCTAAGTGTAGGAACGTAGAACAAGCTAAAATGCTACGTGCAATTGAACATATGTAGAATGACTTTGAACATGTTCAATCTCCTCGACCCTTTTGACCAGTTCACTTTTTAGGTTTTTTAGCTTTACCAATTTAGCCCATCATATATCAAACAGAAACAACGTCTAGCCATTTCTGTATTAAGGGGTTGAAATGTCGAACTTACCGCCTCTAATAATAGCATAGAATGTTACGAATTGTGTGGTGCCTTTTGATATTAGGCCAAATGTAAGAAAGATTGATAATAAAGGAGTTTGTTACGGTAGTGTCCATTAACTAACTTATATTTAATTCAGATTCATATAAGTAAACCATCATGCTTTTTGGGTGAAAATAGAGTTCATCACTAAGTTTTAAAACTTAATAGCTAAATAAACTTTACACTAACAGTTCGTCACTAACTATGAAAAATACTAACTTAGTATTGTTTTGGGTTAATGCATAAGTGGTGAACTCAAAATTAGTATTGTTTTTATTGGCTTCAACCGTTTGGTGACTTATTACTGTAGAACTGTTTGTGTTTCATTGACTAATCATCCAAAACGTGAGATACAAATAGGCTCCAAACCCTACAAAGTCATGGGCTTGGTACAAATATAAAACATATATGGGCCTAATATAAATGCATAAATACATAATACTAACACACCCCCGCAGTTTGAGCGGTAGGACACCGAACGCTCAAACTGGTGCGAAATTCTTCAAATAAAGATGAAGGCAATCCTTTGGTGAAGATGTCCGCAAACTGATAGCGAGAAGCTACACGAAGAACTCTTACTTGACCTGTAGCCACTAAATCTCGAACAAAATGAATGTCAATCTCGATATGCTTGGTTCGTTGATTTGAACGGGATTCGAGGACATGTAGACAAAGATCGACATTATCGCAGATATACAAGTGTTGCCGAAGAGACCGGAGTATGAAGCTCGAAGAAGATTCCTTAACCAACATTCAGCCAAGAACCGCTATAACGCTTAACTAGTATTCTCAGACTAGAACGAGAAAGTGTAGGTTGGCGCTTAGAGGACCATGAGAGTAAGTTATTGCCAAGAAATACACAATATCCAGATGTAGACCTCCGAGTAGTTGGGCGTACCATTTCAATCAGATCGAATATGCAACCAATGAGGTAGTGGAAGAAGAATACAACCAGTAACCCGTAATCCAAAGTACCTCGAATGTAGTACAAAACCGTTTGAGCGCCAGAGAAATGAGGCTCTGCGGATCATGCATGTGAAGACACACCTGAACAGATAAGATATATCAGACGAGTGAATGTGAGGTAATCGAAGGGACCCTGCAAGACTCCGTTATCAAGTGGGATCAGATATCAAATGCCATCGTCACCCGGTTTAGACTCGTCAACCGAGTCCGACCGAATTGCAATCAACCATGTGAGCACGCCAAGAATCTCATGGCATACTTGCCTGCGATAAAACATACCGTAAGTATCACGAGTAACAGATATGCCCAAGAAATAATTTAGTGATCCCAAATCTGTCATAGAAAACTCCTTATGAAGAGTTGCAATAATACGCTGAAGTAATCCATCGTCAGTACAATATCATCAACATATAATAAAAGATAAGCAGTGTCAGTCCTCTGATGATAGATAAACAAGGATGTGTCACAACGACTATGTGTAAAGCTAATCCCAAGAACATATGTGGCAAAACTCTGAAACCAAGCCCGAGGAGCTTGTTTCAACCCATACAGAGATCTGCGTAACAAACATACATAATCCGGGTGCTCAGTATCACGGAAACCAGGCGGCTGGTGCATGTAGACAGTCTTAGATAAATCCCCATGCAAAAATGCATTCTTGACATCAAGCTGGTGAACCGGCCAATGTCTAGAAGCAACCAACCGAGAACAAGTATCGCGTATAGTGCCGGTTTAACAACCGGGCTAAAGGTATCATCAACATCAACCCCGACTATTGCTACCATTCGCGACAAGGCGAGCCTTGTAGCGATCGAGAGTATCGTCACCAAGTACTTGTGGCGAAATAACCACATACAGCGAACAATATTGGTATCCGTAGGACGAGGTACAAGAATCCAAGTTTTGTTTTTAATAAGAGCATTAAATTCATCATACATAGCATTTAACCAATGAGGGTCATGAAAAGCAAATAGTATAGGTCACGAGGTAAAGGGAAACTTAGACACATGACAAGCTGCACGGGGATTGGGACGGGTAGTCCCGACACGAGAACATGTAACCATGGGATGAACCGATGTGGTGGGTGGGGTAGGATCAACAACATGGGGAGGATCTTGGGAAACGGAAACGGAAATGGGGGCCGTTGGTTGGGTAGGAGATGTGGATGGTGATGGGGAGGGAGGTGCGGTTGGTGATGCCACAGTGGGAGAAGGTGGAGGGTCTAGGATAGGGGAGATGAGGGAAGGAGGTGGGGTTGGTGGTGTAGGATCAGGTGGGGTGGTTTGTGTTGGTGGAGTTGGGGTGGGTTTGATAATGTTGGAAATGAGGTTAGGTGAGTCATCTAAGAAGTCGTAGGATGGTTTCACAGTAGGTGTGGTGGTACCAAAGGGGAAAATGGTCTCATCAAAGGTGACATCACGAGATAGGATGATTTTTTTTGTGTTTAGGTCTAAGCAACGATAACCACGATGATTGGTGGCATGTCCCAAAAATATGGATGGTGTGGCTCGTGGTCCAAGTTTGTGGTTGGTATCGATATGAGGATAACAAAGACACCCAAAGACATGTAAGATGCGGTAGTCAGGTGGGGTGCCAAACATGCGTGTAAGAGGAATGTCATTGTCAATGACACGGGAGGGTAGAATATTTAATAGGTAAACAGCCATGTTGAGGGCTTCGACCCAGTAGTTGGGGGGTAGATGGGCTTGAAAAAGTAAGGTGCGGATAAGGTTATTAATGGTGCGAATCATGCGTTCAGATTTACCATTTTGCTTGGAGGTGCGGGGACAGGAGAAACGAAAGTGAATCCCATTGTCGGTAAATAATTTATGAAAGTCATGGTTATCAAATTCACCACCATGGTCACACTGGAAGGATTTTATTTCACGGTTGAATTGGGTTTTGACAAACTTGCGAAATAATGTAAATTTGGATAAAACATCATATTTATGAACTAACGGATAAACCCATACAAATTGAGAATAATGATCCAAAAAGAGAACATAATATTTAAAACCAGATAAGCTCGGTATCGGGGAAGTCCACAAATCCGAGTGAATAATATCAAAACAACTTTCAACTAAAGTAGAAGAACTAACAAATGGAAGTCGCACGTGTTTGCCAAGCCGACAAGCATGACAGAGCACGGGAGATTTCGCTTTATTACAAGAAATAGAATTATTAGAAATAACATGACGCAACACTTCACTTCCTGGATGTCCAAGACGTTGATGCCACGTATATTGACTTTGAGGTAGGCTTGAGGTATAGGAGATGGCTTGGTGACGTGGTAGAGGTCGCCAAAGTGCTATCATGTGCAGCAAAGACTTTTGACGAGTTTGAAAGTCCTTAATGAAAAACCAAAAGGGTCAAATTCAACAGTGCAATAATTTTCACATACAAACTGACGCACAGAAATCAAGTTTTTAACAATGTTGGGAGTAATTAGGACGTTGTTTAGGTGAAGGGGTCGGAAAGGAGTAGGCAAAATAGGGGTGGCAATTTCCAAACCGACCAAACCCGACTGAGACCGCTACCACAAAATTAGCGAGTTAGGGTTGAGGCTAAATAGGTTTCAGGTCATTTTTGGGTCGACCTGATTGACCCGTTTATTAAACGGGTCAGGTTCGGGTTGAGAGTAATTTAATTGGGTCGACCCGACAACCCGTTTAACTTTTTTTTAAATATTAAAAAGTAAATACACATGTCTTAATGCTAGTTCAAAATAGACGGTAGTTAAAAAACAAAAAAGAGTTGTTTGGAAAGTTGAAATATGTACATCTAAAAGGCGATTCTTGATAACCGAAAAGCTAATTCATCATTGTTGTTGATATTATCAATTTTCACGCCGTAAGTAGTTATCATCTAGTTGTAGCTTTTAACTTCTAATCCTAATATAATACCGTAGCATACATTCTTTATTTTTCCACTCGATTCAACAATCACCATATTCTATATAGCTACTTCACTAATTTAGGTATGGATATTGCCTCATCTAATCATACTTTTAAATATGTTATCTATTTTATTACATGGATGGAATGTAAATTATATCAAAACATGATAATATTTGGAGCATGTTTTGAACTTTTGATATCCCTATACTTTTACATATACGCTTAAAAGGTTGACCGTTTAACCCGTTTGACTCGACTAACCCGTTAACTGCTTGACTGTTTAATTAAACGGGTTATATGGGTCTGTCGTGTTAAAAGTAATCGTTAGGGTTGAGATTAATGACCCGCTTATATAAACAAAGTCGGGTTTGGGTTGATGGTTTTGACCCGAACCCGCTAACCCAACCCACGCTAAACCCGACACGAATTGCCATCCCTAAGGCAAAATGTTATGACTTCGAGTTGGTGACGGAATAGTGTGCCCGCCACCAACCGCTGTGATGAATAAATACTAGAATTAAAAACATCACTAAGATTATGAACCGAGTCATTCAGATGAGATGACGCACCTGTGTCCATGTTCCAGTTGCCAGGAGCGGGGTCATGTAAAATGGAAGTAGCAAATGCATGTGGCAAAACAATTTCTTGACCCAACGAAGCTCCTAAAGGGCCATTGGTAGGCTGTTGAACCGGTGCGTTGGGATGTTCGACCGGTGCAGGTCCAAGGATGCCCGGTCCATTGAGCTGCGAACCCATGTAAAGGGTCTGAACCTGCTGATGACCCATGTAAGGGTTCTGAACCTGCTAATGACCCATGTAAGGGTTCTGAACCTGCTGTGAACCTGGATAAGTGACATGTTGCTGCTGAACCGTGGGGTATTGAACCGTTGGAGAATTCTGACCCTGGTAATGAACCGGAACAAGAACCTGCTGCTGATGACCTATTAACCCGGGGTTCAAACAGTGCGTAGAAGGTCCAAAAACAAAATGTGGGCTGCCAAATCCATGTGGGCTTGCGTGAAAGGCCACAGGGGCAGAAGGAGGGGTCACAGAGGTGGTCACAATAGGGTTCTTTTGTGGGGTTAATTGGTGTGTGATTCCATCAGGTCCATGTCATCCTAATTTGGCCAAAAGAATCTGTAACGTTTGCATGTCATTAGAAGTGAGTGTATTATATGAGGGTGATGATGGAAGTACGCTGCTACCATGCACACCGTTGTGCAAAAAACGACATGACGCCCCGAATCGACAATAACCCTTGAGATAATTGTTGCACGGCTTGTGTACCTTGTCCGTAGAGGTAAATGAGAGACGGGTGTTGGACCCGGTGTTTGCCAATAACACTATTGGAGAAGATGGTGTCGAATCGGTTAGGGGGTCTTGGACACGAGTTTTTGACGCATTTCCTCCGTGGTAAGCATGGATCGGACCGTTTTAAGGTCGGGAAAAGGATCCCGATGTGCGATTATGGTGGCCACATTATCAAACCTCGTGGGCAAGCCTTCGAGGGCAAAAGTGACTATGTCATCGTTGTCCAAAGTAGACCCTAGGCTATTCAACACGGTAGCAATGGACTCAATTTTTCGAAAGTACGCATCGATTCCCATGTCACCAAGCTTCAAAGATCGTAACTCCGCTTTCAAGGCAATAGATCGGGTTCGTTTGTTATCGGAAAAGATGGTGGCTAAAATATCCCACGCGTCTTTAGCCATTTTAGGGTTTTCAAAAACCAAACGTTGTTGGAGGGTTTTAGAAACCGTAACAAAGATCCAGGAGAGAAGGATAGAATCAACCTTCAACCAATCGGCATCATGTGTTGGTAAAGTGCTTGTGGATGCATCCGATGTAGTCTTGGTTTCAATGTGATCCAAGAGAAGATTGCCACGACAAAAATGGGTGAAAAAAATAGACCCACGATGAGTAATTCATCTCATCCATATCAAGTTTAACGGGAATTATGTTATTTAGATTTGTTATAGCCATTAATTTGTCAGAGAGAAGGATAGAGGGTGGGGAGGAGGATCGGTAACAGTCATTGTGAGGGTGAGGAGATGATGGCGTTGAGTAGTAGAGAGAGAGAGGTGATTGAGGTGAAATAGCAGTAGACGAGGGTGAGCAGAGGGAGGGGAAGAAAGAGCAGCGGAAGAAGATTTAGGGTTTTGAGAGGATCGGTTGGTATACCTCTGAAACCATGTAGAACTGTTTGTGTTTCATTGACTAATCATCCAAAACGTGAGATACAAATAGGATCCAAACCCTACAAAGTCATGGGCTTGGTACAAATACAAAACATATATGGGCCTAATATAAATGCATAAATACATAATACTAACAATTACTATTTTTACCCAGGAGTAATGGCCACTATTTTAGCTATGTGTGGTCGTTGGCTCAGTGTCGTTTGGTTGAGGTTTTTCAATATATTGTTGCGTTTGGTCATCACAAAATACACTGGTCATTCTCGGCTTCGAAGGAAGGTTATAAAAGTGCTACTCTTCAAAAGCACATGGTTATGTGCTTATCTAAATGTGCTTATAAATTGTAAGCGCCCTCTATGGTGATTGTGGTTTGGGTTAGAAAACGGTATGCTAAAGTTATGTATTTCCTAATTGTCATTGTTATCAGATACATACAGGTGTGATAATTTTGTTCCACATCCTTGATTTGCTCTTTGGACACTTTCCATAACTATGGAGCAATATGTGGATTTCCGTTTGCTCGACTTCATGATGTTAACTTTGGTATAACATGTTGAATTATATAACATGACTAATCATAAATATAAGCAATAAACATCAAGTAAGTGCGGAAGCGTATAGGAACATATAATGAATAATTAATTAACTAAAGCATAAAATATGCGTACCTTTCTTGATTCTAGCCGAACAAGAATCAAATCTACAAACTAGCCGAACTAAAGCATAAAATATGCGTACCTAATTAGGGTTTATAGGATTATGTGAATTACCCCTTACCGTTTTATAATTCAATCCAAGAATACTAACAATAATGTGTTAGTACCACTTTCTTGTAAACACGTACTATACCGAATTAAAGTAATGCTAGTTTTAATTAAACAAAATAACTTTGTTTTGGAAAAGCTATGAATCGACTCCCAAGAGTGGTAGTCGACCGGTTTTAAGCAAACACACACAAAACTATTTAGGTTTTAGCTTAATGAGTACAAGAGATGCAAAACACAAGACCTCTAGCCTTGTATATATACTTAACTAAACTTGGAGAACAAGTTGAGTTGGAGATGGGTTGGGTTTCCTCCCTTGGCCGATCGGTTTGTATCCCAAGAAGAGATTCCGAAACCTTCCAAATATTAATTTGCATTCTAGTCCTTTCCAATTACATTTAACGACCGTTAGTCCATTACACTTAATTACTTAACGTCCGTTATAATTATTTCGTTTAATTAATAAATAAATATAACTATTACATTTAATTATTAACTTTAATTCTCATACGCAAAGTGTGCAATCCCGTGGTCTTGAGTTCGATCCTAACACACGTCTATTAATTTATTGTCCATTAAACCAACAGCTCCCACTTGGACATATCTTAATAGAGTGATCACATCGGTTAGCGTCTAGCAACACTTCGATGCCTCTAGTGCAACTCGAGCAAGGCTCCTAGAAAACCTTTTAAAGATTTCTCATTATTATTATCCTTTTGTTTCTAATACCATGTTAAATAAAGATATGGAATTAAGTCATTCTTTATTCAACCATTCTGTTTCTCGTTATTAACGATTGAGCAAGATTACCAAATCTTCTGAACATATTCAGGGGAGATCTTTGGGCGTGGCCACGCAAACATCTTGTCAACCCTACGAGGGGCCCAACAGTATTAAACTCCAAAATAAATTTGAAGGAACAAATTCTATCTTGACTACAAGAATAACCCACGAACTTTGCAACACTGTCGAGGAAACAACCCTTATGACTACCATTACGTTAGCGTTAAGTTGTTCCACGTAAATGCACTACATTCATGACACTTATCCGGTATCTCAAGTCTGAGGATAACTATTCATGATTTACTTAATAACAATATCCATAAAGTAAAATTATGTAGTTGGGATAAGTCCTATATTCAATTCATTGAATATCATCTGAAATTGTTATGCTTTCTCATCAATATACTTTTAAGTATATTCTACCAAATCACTCAGATTTGTCTTAATTTAACGATACTCCCATATCTTTAATTGACAACGGACGATTTAGAATAAATAAATTTATTCACGGATTAAACATGCAAATATAGGATACAATATATTATAAAATCAAACATACCAAGTATTTGATTTATTATAACAATTGTTTAACATCCCTTATCCAAATACCAAATAGATCAATGCATGAAAATTCCAGTTGATGAATTATGCCTTAAGTAATGACAATCATACTTGTTGACAAGACATAAATCAACCAACTTGATCTATCGTAATTTTGAGAATACTTATTTCAAGAATTCAATTAGAAAAGTTCTTGTCTGTGTGCATTCACCAATCCACATAATAATTCATAAAGTGTGTGACATCCTCTATCACCATTTTTATGACAGTTTAAACTTTCAAACATTTTAAAGTTTAAAGTATTCTTATTCTTTTAATGTATAATGCAATTGCTATCTTAGTAGCACAACTAGTTCACATGGACATTAACAAGGATGAAATCCTACCATGACTAGTATTGAGTATCATCTCAATTAAACCAGCATCATTGTATACAAACAACAATATGCTCATTAAAACTCCGTAAACTTTAATATCTTATTGTGTAATGTTTGATGTCTTCCAAACTTTCAAGTTTGTAGCTGATGACAATTTGCACAACAATTGACATATTGTTCATCCAGAGAATCTAGGAGCAATTCCAGGCTGAGGATGTAATTCTACTAGAATAATCATTACACAAATTATCTAATAACTTTTAGTTAGATATCATTGTTGTCAAATCACTTCTTATTCAAGAATGATACAACAATTTTAATATACACAACATGATGTACATGATGAATCTACATGTCAAACTTAGAATTCATTCATATTCTATCTTGTCAAAAGATATTTATCCATTTCCCAAATAATATATCATGTTTTATTAGAATCATTTATTTTAATGCACATGTTTATTAACAATAAACATATATTCCAAGGTTATATGTTTTAATTCTTAAATCTTACAAGTGAAGTTTCATTCCAATCTAAGACTTAACATTTAGCTTACAAGGAATGTTACTTCCTATATGTTATACAACATATAAGATTTAAAAACCTTAACATAATACTCCCACTAGCTTTCAGGAATACTTAAAATTTATCTTATTTCAATTATAAATCGAACTAGGATTTAATAATTAAACATAAGAATAATTTCATAGATGCATGCATTTATCAATTCATGAATTATTGCACTTCGTACACTTCCAAAGATTATATGAATTCAAAAAACCTTTCGATTACTTACCGTCCTCGCTCAAGTAATTTTTCAAGAAATAGTTTTGATATTCCATTGTCTTATTTCATATTAATGAAAACAAGTATGACCATTATCATCTTTATATATTTAATGTGTCTAGAAAAGAATATTCAATCGTAATTAATTGCTTAAGTATGATTAATAATCTTGTCATAAGACATGCATTAAATATGTGTACAATATTGTCCATATGATTTCTACATAGAAATTCAAACCACTAGGGTTTTTCATCTCTTTGAAGAAACTCATTTCCATTCTCTAGTCTAACTATTAAGATAAACCAAATTTCTAAAATTGATTATCTTTATGGACAGCATCTTTAACATTCATAGTATGAGTAATTTACCCAATTCAATATTTGGTAATACATTATAATGATTATCAGGTTTACTATAATCTCAGTAACTCATGTTCTCTCAGCATATAAATCAAATATCTGAGATATCCTTGCAGATCTATGAATGAAAATTCCATCATCTTGAGGTTAACATTTCATATCTAGCCTCATCATGATATTTACTAGTGTATTTAAGAAGATTATGTATCTTGTAATTTTATCTTTCAAGATAAAAAAACTCCCACTTGCCTTTCGTAATATATAGACTGTCTATATATACTTAGCAATTAGAGCAAAACTACATTGTTCTCTTTTTGGGACAGTACAAATACTAATTGATAATTCCTGACTTAAGTTTGTTAACAACCTATTTATAAGTAGTTTAACAAATTCAGAATCTTCAATTTTAAAACTTAATGTGATTCATCACATTCCATAATGAAATGGTGTTTTATCAATCTTCTAGGTTGGAGTCATATTGAGTATATTCAATCCATACTCAATTTTCTAACCTTGTTACTTTTTAAGAAAGAAGTTATAGTTATCTTGAATTAAACAAATCAAATAGAGTTTGATTCTCCTAACTGAACATGGTATTCATTAGAATTAATATTGTAAGACAATCTAACAATATATAAGATAAACATATTTCTTGTGGCTTACCTATTTACCAACTAAGTCAACTTAATGGTATAATAGACTTTCCAAGCCAATTGCATGCTTTATAACATAAGTACCTTTTAATCAAGTCACTTCATATCCATGTCTCATCAAGAAACATAAACTGTTATATTCCCATTATACGTTATAAATCATTGATCACCTCAATGACTTCTTGTATATGTCTTAATTAAAAAACATAACAAGTTAACGTCTTACTTTATTATAAGTCTTTTAAGTCTTTACAATGAATCATAAACATGTTTAACTAAAGTAATTATGAACACAACTCTTGGTTTCAATAGTAATTTCAAGTTAATTTATTTTACTTCACAATAATGTAGGACTACATTATTTTTCATTTATGTCATTCCAAAATACATAAATAAACAAATTGAAGTAGTATTAGATTACTTCATTTATTTACGTCATTCTAATAATACATAAATATTTAATTTGAAGTAGTCTTAGATTACTTCATTTATTTATGTCATTCTAATAATACATAAATATTTAATTTGAAGTAGTCTTATATATCATTTTGACACATGTTCTAAATACTTGTCTAATTTAGAAACTGCAAATATGTCCATGCAAGGTCTGACTTCACATGGAGATTTACTTTGTTGTTGCAATCTCGCCAAGTTCTCACATGACGTAAATTGCAACACCAAGTGTTTCTTGAATTAGATATGTACAAGTTATATTAGAACGTTAGTCTCTTACCTTGCAGTCAAGAGAATCCTTTAAATCATATACCTATATGTTGTACCTTGCACACAATATATATTTCTCCCACTTGTGCATGGAACAACATCATGTAGCAGATAAACAACACGACACATGTTTGTTTATGTGACTAATATGATTATGTCATTGATATTAGCATAACTAGTAGATGTAGAACCACTTCATTGTCTAATAAGGAAACGTACATGACTATCCTTGAAAACATAAGTGTCTACAAGTGGAAAGTAATTATCTTAAGACATTCTAGAGATAATCTGGGTTACTACCAAGATGACAAAGCTTGTAACTCCCACTGAATTAGAGATCATTACATTAATTCCTTATTCAGTAATAAGAACATAATACTCCCACTGGATTTGACAACATTGTAAGTGTTCCATTAACCAGTGAAAGAAAATAGTGTTCTATTTACTTCCCTACACTTTTGAGAAAGTCCATACATAACAATTACTTATGTACTAAAAGAGTGCATTCTATTATGTAGATGATGAACTATCCATCAATGTTATTAACTTGAAAAATTGGGCATGCAATTTCTTTCTTAATAGTTCTACTATTCCAACAATTGTAAGTAGTACTTTCAAATGGTCAAAACAAAACAACTAGATAAAATATGCTAGTTTATCTTTTACCAATTATACAGTAATTAGTCTAGCTTCTAATGTAATAACTCAGAAAATATGCAATTTTCTTAACTATTAAAATTTGCTTACGAGTTATGAATTTAGAATTTAGACAATTCTAATTGTCCTATCATACCTTTCTTCATTCATGAAAAGGAATAGGATTGAATCTCACTCTTTCTTATGAAAAGAGGACTAGGTTTATTCTTTTAGCAAAGTTGACTCTACCAAAAACCCTTACAGGTGTAGATCAATTTACCAATACAGGAATAACCTATGTTTACGGTTTAATGTTGCATTAATACATTCAAAGAATTTTCAAAATTCAATTTTAGTATTTTCGATAATTAAACTTTTCAAGAAAATAAAATACCCAAGGTAATATTCATATAACCATAGAATTTTCTCGAAAACTAGGATCCAAATTATCATAGGTTCATTACAACAGTTGATCTGCTAGTAACGAAAGTATATAATAAGGTAATCTGTCGAACAATAATTGGCAAACAATTTCCAATTCCTAGATAATTATGGGATTTATATTTTCCAACGCTATTGCAAATATAAACATGTTTCATCCCATCTTATGCCTTGAGTCCAGGTCTCACTTCCTACTCAAATTAAGTGTCTAACTTAAAGAACTGCAAATATGTTCATGTAAGGTCTGACTTTACATAAAGATTTACCTCTCCATCGCAATCTCGCCAAGTATCTGTCATGACGAAATTGCAACTTCAAGTGTTCCTTTTAATTAGATGGCACATAACTTAATTTATAAGGGTACTAGTTTTGATTTTATGTGGTCAAATCAAATATGTACAAAGATGTCATGCATTCATCTTGTAGCATAATTTTAATAAAAAACTTTTATTACCAATTCATAAAGATCAAATTATCAAAGTTTTGATTGAGGTATTGGTTCACCAATCAAGGAATTTAGCGTTAATTATCGCCCATTATACCGTACTTTTGCATAAGTGTAAACACTTAGTGTTTCGGGTAATTACCACCAAAGTGGCGCATGGAATTAAAACTAATTCGCCCTTAAGATGATTTTGTACATTTATGGCTTACTTAGTAGCTTCAATTTAACTCGCAAGCATGCGGAGAGTTTGGTCAGCGCTGAAGCAATAACCTCCCTCTTTAGGGTCACAATATTAATGCGCTCCCCTCCTAATACTTCCCACACAGTCCCTCAAATTGGGTGAGCCGTTCAGACCATTTGTACCAAAATTATCAATCAATTAAACTATTGAAAAATTAACTCTTCAAAACAAATCAAATTTCACCATTGTTTAGTCCATATTATTTTTCTATTCAAAATTACCCTTTGCTTAAAACTGTCTAACATAATAAACAAACAAGTAAACAAATAAAAAATAAATAACTAAAAACAATGCGCACATAATAAACAATTTAATATGTGTAAACAAGTAGCCACATGCAACTTATTCGATAAAACCCTATTAATAATCAATGTCTAGGTTAAATAATGTATATATTAATTAGGGCTTTCACTCTCTCAATTGAAAGTGAGCCACATACATCGATGAATCGATTGTGTAAACCCATAATTAATAATATACCACATTGCACATAATTGATTCATTAATATATATAATTGGAGTCTTCCCCAATTCAAGATTTATCATAAATAAACATGTGATAAAAATATCTTAACAATTAAACAATATACAAGCAACTATCCATGACAAACATGCATGTATTATCATGGATATATCATAACAATTATACAAATAGTCACAAGATCGCATATTAAAATTCCATGTCACATAACGTATTATTCATGAATTAATCACGTAACACATATATTAATTCTAGGTTTCGATAAGGTTAACATAACAATTAAAACCCTAATTAAAAATTTAATGAATCTAATAACAAAACAAATTGGGGTACTACGCC
This sequence comes from Chrysanthemum makinoi, assembly GCA_910596185.1. NCBI lineage: Eukaryota > Viridiplantae > Streptophyta > Magnoliopsida > Asterales > Asteraceae > Chrysanthemum > Chrysanthemum makinoi. The sequence goes on along the minus strand of OU343223.1, from coordinate 58,707,635 downwards.
CATATTAAATAAAAAATCGACCCATACAAAAAAAAATATAAACCAAAACCCTAGAATAATCATATCAAACAACATACAATATTCGTTTTTTACGCGTTTAGTAATTAATTACTCATTAAAACCAATGACTCGTGATGCCACTGTTGGAATTATATAACATGACTAATCATAAATATAAGCAATAAACATCAAGTAAGTGCGGAAGCGTATAGGAACATATAATGAATAATTAATTAACTAAAGCATAAAATATGCGCACCTTTCTTGATTCTAGCCGAACAAGAATCAAATCCACAAACTAGCAATTGAGATGAACCCTAATTAGGGTTTATAGGATTATGTGAATTACCCCTTACCGTTTTATAATTCAATCCAAGAATACTAACAATAATGTGTTAGTACCACTTTCTTGTACACACGTACTATACCGAATTAAAGGAATGCTAGTTTTAATTAAAGAAAATAACTTTGTTTTGGAAAAGCTATGAATCGACTCCCAAGAGTGGTAGTCGACCGGTTTTAAGCAAACACACACAAAACTATTTAGGTTTTAGCTTAATGAGTACAAGAGATGCAAAACACAAGACCCCTAGCCTTGTATATATACTTAACTAAACTTGGAGAACAAGTTGAGTTGGAGATGGGTTGGGTTTCCTCCCTTGGCCAATCGGTTTGTATCCCAAGAGGAGATTCCTGAACCTTCCAAATATTAATTTGCATTCTAGTCCTTTCCAATTACATTTAACGACCGTTAGTCCATTACACTTAATTATTTAACGTCCGTTATAATTATTTCGTTTAATTAATAAATAAATATAACTATTACATTTAATTATTAACTTTAATTCTCATACGCAAAGTGTGCAATCCCGTGGTCTTGAGTTCGATCATAACACACGTCTATTAATTTATTGTCCATTAAACCAACATAACATTCCTTGCTCATTCCTCTAAATCGTTTGTCTATACTCTATAGGAAGTCAAGAAACATCAATAAGTGGCTCTCAAGTTTCAGAGGCATGGACTTTCGATGCCGACCTTGCAATGGGCTCACATCTGATTCCCAAAGTGATTCTTCAATGTCTTAAATTAAAATCATAGTAGAAGAATTGCATTTCCGATGTATACAGTTCCAGAAACTTGATATGTACACAACATATATGACTGATCCTTGATTCCAAAAGAATCGAAGATAGCCTGGTTCAACAATAGGAGTTCAAGCAAATAAAGAATAGAAACTCGAATTGAAGAAAATTGATTGTTATTAGGAATGATGAATTGTTACAGATAGAGAAAAGTAATTTTACAATTGATAGATGAGAAATGTAAATGACAATGACAGTATTTATACAAATGAAAGTGTAAAGATATTATTTGAGAATGGATACCTACACCACATCTTTTGATGCATGCATCACACTTTTTGCATTACAGTTTGTACCGTAAAATACTGTAATGCAAAAATTATGGTGCACGCATCAAAAGATGTGGTATTATTTTGGCAGGAAGTCTTGTTATGAAGTTGTTTGACTTTTTCTTGAGTTTTCTCCTTTTACTTCTGTTGACCATTTTGTGCACATATCAAAACTTTGCCGCAATGCGTGGATTAATAAGTAGCATGCCAGTACAAAAGAGTGACTAAAAAAAAAAAAAACTTTCTTGTTAGATGGAATTAATTTCTTTTTTCTTTTTTCATTTTTTATCATAGATGGAATTAGTTTCCGTTGCTCTTTGAGAGCCCTTTTATCCCAGATTCCTAGTGTTTATTTAATGTCAATGAAATAAAAGTGTCTTTCATTGGCATGCGTACATATCTTCATGATTCTACTCATTTTAGCACAAAAGTGGATACTGCATTCAACTGCTATTATAAATGCAAGTGAAATGTTGTACTCTCTACAAGTCCCTTTGATATCTTCTACACCATGTGATTTAAGTGTTAGATCGGGCGTAATGCACCGGTCGACCCCCTTTGGTGACGCGTCGCCCCCATTACACCCCCTCGATTGTCCGACACATTCTAGACCAAGAAAAGAGAGGACTCGGTCATAAAACTTCGCATAATCTGTAATTTGCATTACATATAGAAAAGCAAGTTTCAAAATGAAAACTTACATGAAATGTAACCATTGGTGGAACTTGAACATTTATTTTAGGAGTATCAACTAAATTACCCCTAAAACCTATAATATTTACACTGCCACAACTTTTGGGAGGGTCGGGACCCTCCCCTGCCTCTTAAAAGTTCCGCCCTTGAATGTAACCTGTAAAATATTTAATCCAATAAAAGAGAAAAGTATATATGTTCACTCTTTTTTACTAGCATGTTGTACTAATTATGCTATAGAAAAGAAAAGAGGCAACATAAGGAAATTTTTAACATCAAAGTTATTGTAACTTAACCGGAAAAGGAAAATGATGATCTTTGATGACGTATAGTCTGGAGTCGGGTCATAAAACCGACTACAGCCCAATACTCACAAGCCCGGCACGAACTGGGCCAACATCAATAAGCGTTTGGGCTCACGAAGCCCAAGCCCATATCTATTTACGGAATAGATATCCGATCTCTTCTAAAATAAGGAGATAATTATTCCCAACCAGACTTAGGCGGATACTGTAGAAGGTTGGGGAGCACCTGAACCAACAAGGATTCCGTGCGTATATAAAGGAACCATATCCCTCGCTTAAGTGCGATCTCATAACCCTAAAACTCCTAAAACCCTAAAACCGATTACTCACTCACGGAGGATAATCGTGGGAGACAATCCCACGGTAAGCCTAACTGTTTCTTTCTCTTAGTGCGCAGGTCTCAAGCAAAGAATTCTTAATTGGTAATGCACGAACCGGAGCTCCAAACCGTGAACGCCCAATTTTGTATCAACAAGTGGCGCCATCCGTGGGACCCTACACTAAGAACCCTATTAATCGAATGACAAAGCACGGTGAATCACGACGCGCCACCTCATGGGAAGAAGTCGCAGCTGGCTAACCCCTGCTGCACTTCGGGACAATCGCGCTAAAAATAAGGGATCGTGCCAAGACTTGATCTTCCCTTTGGTGGAACCGCATCGAACAACCCAAGCCACTACAACCACCAAGAGTGGAGTAGACCCAAGCAAGACCGCCTTTACTACCCTTCCAATCGGTGGCCGGAAACTAACTCGACAAAGGTACCGGAGGCACCGCATCGATAAGGGTATAGTAAAACAACCACTTACTTGAGGGGGTCGCTACCGAGTTATTAAGTTTGTGATCCCAAAACTACTAAACATTAACCGCCTATGCAAGCAGAAGAAGAGACGTGCCGGAACTTGAAAGTTCGACTCAATTCTCGACTAACACTTAAGCTTCCCCACGTCGCTATCTAAAAGAGAGAAGCTGAAGAGAAATGACTCCGCATTCAATGTAACGAGGAGAATCGAGGGTGATGACATCTCACCGCAACACTTGAGTGAGAAGTGATGGAGAAGAACGGCACCAGTTGGTTCTATGCCGACCGGGTAGCCGAAAAGCTACTTGACGATCGACGAAAGTATTCCTGGTGAGAGCCCCTCGATCCGCATCTATGTCGACTCGAGGACAATGGCCAAGAAAACGCCGTAAAGGCGGAAACTCATCTTTCGATAACTCCCTGACAACGAGGAGGGATACGACATTGCATTGGGTCTAGAAACATCGATAGCCAAGAGGAAGACATGTCTCCCCCATGGCTGTTGAAGTGGATGCTCACCGACGCATTAGTGATTTCTCGAAAACAAGAAGAGGCGATGCCTGCCAAATGTCAAGACCTATGATGGAACATGTGATCCCGACGCATCACCTAAAAATTGAATCACCATGACCATTGAGAATTGGCTACAACCGCTGTGGTGGCTACATGTTTAATTCCACTAGTGGGAAGGCTGAACTGTTCAACAAACTCCCACGGGAGCATAAATGGTTTTGAGGAGTTGAGAAAGGCTGCTCCGCCAAATTTTACATTATCGAAAAAGTGCGCTTAAAACCCCGGTCGAACTCCTGGGCAGGTAAAGCAAAGACCAAGGAGAATCTACGACGCATTCATGGAACGCTTTTAAAGATGAATGCATGCAAGTTAAAGCATGCCCTCGAGGTACTAAAGATCTCGCTTCATGAACGGGATCAATAATCCAACTCATCAAGAGATTGAACGACAAGATCCCCGAGACCTTTGATGAACTCATGAAGCGCCTCGTCTTTTTCCGGAGAGCCGCCACGATAGTAAAGGAACTACTCGAAGCACGGTCACAGAACAACCCGAGACAATCGAACCATCGAGGTAGTAACGCAATAAAGAGCTATCGCGTTCGCAGGAAGCGGCGAGATAATGACAAGTACACTGACAAAACCCCAAAGGAAATACTCGCAGTGGAAGGTGCGAATTTCCCAAGATCGCCAAGCAGATGCGCATAACTGTAAGATCGGGCGACCGAATGGATATCGCGACTACCACGCACAAAAGGGTCACACCACTAATCTACGTGTCCACCAAGGCTTAACCCATCGAAGATGGTCAAAGAGGGTAGACTAGACCACTTGGTTAAAAACATTAAAGAGGGAAGAGATAAACAAAAGAATGGAAACAAAAAGGAGACACCCAAAGATAAGGCCGACACAATCTACATGATACAAACGCGGCAACGAATCACCGGACAAAAGGTCACCTGAGTTTTCCCAAGAAGTTTAAATCTCTTTCCCTACTCTAACCGCTGACAACGCAAGAGAGAGCCACTCACCATTGAAATAAATGCGGTCACGATATACACCGTGATGTACATTGATGGTGGGGCATCTAAGCAAATATCATGTATGAGCATTGCTTTTAAAGACTACGACCGAAATACGTAGCCCGCTAAACCCGGCCAAAGACATACCCACCGGTTTCACGGGTGAAAAAGATATGGCCCATGGGGCAACTCGCGATTACTAGTCAAGATTGGCAACGCAGAGCACTCTACGACAACCCGGATGGATTTTATGGTGATCATCCCCTCGCCATACAATGGCACATGGGAGACCCCGGATATCGCCTGCGCTACGGTACATCGACAAGACGGATGCTTAAATTTCGCTAGAAGGGGCATTGTTACTTTACAATGCCACGGTACCAAACAGAGAATGTAACACGGTTACGCTAAATGGCACCGATTCGAACAAAGCGCGCCAAAGTCCCTAATCCGAAGGTCGCGATTCACCGTAATACCCGAACAGAAATAACCATCGAGGTCATTGTCGACAATCCAGCAGCTCGTGCCAGCCCTACAAAAGAACGTGGATATTTTCGCTGGGGCCAAAACATATGACCGGGTGCCACGCCGATCACGAGCATAAACCGAATCCGGCAGCGGTACTCACCGATACGCCAGGCGTGCCGCCGAAGCCTCGAAGCGTGCGGAATTCCGCAGAGGTACGAAATTGGTAAATGCAGAATTATATGCGAAGTCTACTACCACGACGGCTTTTAACCCAAGAATGGTCAAAAAGCTTACGGTAGCCGCTTAATGCGCGTGAGACTTCACCGACCTTAACAAAGCATGCCCACAGATCGCTATCCATTACCGAGATGACCGGAAAATAGAGTCCTTGGCGCGATACCCGCAAAGTGTTTTCTTGACGGCATACGGATATCATCGATACGATGGCTAAGGAAGACGAGGAAAACAAATTTTCCACACAAGCCTGCTTCATGTTATACAAAATGCCCTTTGGCTGAAGAACGCGGTGCCACCTATCGCTTAGTAGACAATGCCTTTGAAAAACAGCGGCCGCAACTGAAGTCTATGTGATGACTGGTCATCAAAAGCCATACCGGTTGAGCTTGTGCGAGACATAGTAGAGACATTCAAGACTCTACGAGATCAACATGAAGTCAATCCTAAGAAATGCACCTTCTACGCCATCAAGGCATGTTCCTAGGATACCGATAGAACCTCGACGGCATAAAACCTTGTCCGTAAAGACAAAGCGGTAATAGAACTTCCTCACCGCCAAGACCAAGGAAGTCCAATCTCTCAACTAAAACTGCCGCCTAAACAAAACCCTCGGTCTGTCACAGAAGTCATTACCTCTTTTCAAAACACTCAAGAGGTGTATGAAAAGGGTGATTTCGTGATCTACTCTGAGGCGAAGAAGCCTTCACTACACTCAAACAAAGATCTAGCAACGCCCCAACACTGCACCTCGATCAGGGGAAGAGCCGATCATGTATTTATCAAGAACTCATGAAGCGCACAAGTAGCTGCTACTAATGTGATAGGGACTCAAACCCTATCTATTTTGTAAGCAAAGCCAAGAAGACGGGAGATGAACTACAAAGGCCATGGAAAAGTTAGTCTTGGCATTAGTGTTTGCCGCCGTTTACTACACGGCACTTCCGCGCATCTCGAGAAGCGTAATCACGATCAACCCATCAAGCGTATCATCTCCAAACCCGATGCATCAGATCTACTCCGTGGCGGTTGCAGGCTTAACACAACATCTCTTACGCACCACGCACCGCAATAAAAGGACCGGGTTCGCGCACTTCATCATCGAGAAGCGATAATCATGCGGTACCCACACCGCCAACGAAGGAACTACAAGATCCATGGATTTTGTTTATAGATGGATCCGCATGCGTAGACGGATCGAGCCGCCTCATTCTCACAAACCCGCAGGAATGGAATTCACTTACGCACTGCGCTTTGAATTTACCGCGACAAACAATGAGGCGTACGAAGCTCTAATCGCCGGACTACGATTGCAGTCAATGGGTGTACGTAACTTGAAGCAAATGTAGACTCCCCTAGTAGCCAACCACGGTTGGCGAATACGTGCCAAAGAAGAGAATATGATTCAAGATCTGAGAAGACTAAGACACCGATCAAAGGCTTTGATGATTTACTATCAAGCAAGTCCCTAGAGGAGAAAATCGAAGCGCGCACGAGACCGAGCAAGATCGCCTCGACAAGCTTCGCACACTTATCAAAGCAAGTGCCGGTGGAAACACAAAAGCAAATCAATATCGGAGATGGAAGTCTCCGCATCATAGAGGAGGATGGCCCTACATGGATGACACCGATTACGGAATTCCTACGCAAAGGAACATTACCCAAGAAGCAGACGTGAAGCTCAGAATACGGCGCACTGCAGAGATTCAATCATGAGACAACATATTGTACCGACGTTCTTTCCTCCAACCGTGGCTCTCATGCGTTGGCCCTCTACAAGCAAATTACTTGCCGAGAAATCCATGAAGGTTCATGCAGCATGCACGCAGACCACGGTCCGTTGTAGCACGCCATGCGATCGGGATACTATTGGCCAACCATGCATCGATGCGCGGACTTAATAAGGAAGTGCAATGATTTCCAAGTTCATAGACCCATCCCGCCAACCACAAAGACGAGCTAACGCCAATCACGGCGCCATGGCCATTCTACAAATGGGGCATTGATATTGCAAGTCCTTTTCCAATAGCAGCAGGCGGTCTCAAGTTTCTCATAGTAGCCATAGACTACTTCACCAAGTGGATCGAGGCAAATGCAGTGGCGACAATCACCAAGCAACCGTGTGAAACGCTTTGTCCGGGACAACATTGTATGCCGCTTCGGATTACCTGGTGAAATCATCTCGGATAATGGGAAACAATTCTGCGAAAACCCCTTCAAAGATTGGTGCGAGAAGTTAAACATCACCCAACACCTTCGGCTACGCACCCACAAACCAATGGCTTAGTAGAGTGCGCAAATCGGCCCGGGCGGCGGCGCTCGATAGGCACAAAGGAATGTGGGGTCGAACTTCGCGATGTACGCGGCCACCGCACCTCCATAAAACCGCGACGGGAACACCCTCTCTAGTCTATGGGACGTAGCCGTTATACCAACCGAGATCGGCATGCCAACCATCCGCGACCGCGAGATCAATGTGACAACAAACGATGATGAAAGACGGTCGACTTGGACTCATTTGGAAGAAAGACGCGAACGCGCAGCCATACGGGAGGCAAAGTCCAAGTCAAAAATGAAAGGCTACTATGATGCTAAGGTACGCAGTGTTTCATTCCGACCAGCGACTTTGTCATCTGTGCCAATGAGGCGAGCCATGCAGAAGATACGTGTAAGCTCGACCAAAATGGGAAGGACCCTATGAGGTTATCGAAGCAATAGGCACAAAGGCTGCATGTGTTACGAGGCTTGGATGGTCGCGGACTCCACCACAAGACATGGAACATCGGCAACCTCAAGAGGTGCTACCTATAAGAATAGCTACGGCACAAATACGCAGACGCGACTTTCGCTCTCAATAAACATTCATGTATTCATCTTTATTTTTTCATATATATTGTTTTCTTTGTTATTTCTCAAAAAACTTGCAAGTATCAATAAAATGCCGGGTTTCTAGCTAACCCTCACACACATTTTAAGTTGTTATCTCCATATACTGTATGTCTTAACAATTTTTATTTCTTGCCCACGATGGCGTGCATGCACACGAATAAACCCACGATGGTAAAAGGATAAGTTAACCTACTAAATAACTTGTTGAGTAAGAGGGTTGCAAACCCATCAACATCGGATCATGTATCCTTGTTAAACACCTTGTTCTCGAGACATTGGAATAAGATATGTGCGCAACCCACGATGGTTAAAGCAACAGCCAAGACACGCGCGTTTAACAACTTAGGAACCAAGACACTTGTTTCCTCAATGTGATATGTACAAAGACGTCAATATCATACCATACACGATTATGATAAAGTACTTGGAATTATTTCTCAAGTAGACTAGGATTTTTCATACATGATTATGGATTTTCTATATATTTGCACCGGCGTACACGCTTGTCTCTTCGCAACAAATAAATCTTTTACGCAGCATAAAGACAGATACATATACATTACAAATATCCCACAAAGAAGAAAGAGACTTTCATTCATAACCACGAGTTATTACAAGAGAGAGTTATTTTGCAACATATCACTACCACCGCTACAACGCTTAAGTGAAGAGGTGCTCACGCGGACTTGTTGCACCTTTAACTTCGCTAACACTTTTCAACACGTCCGCATCCCCGATGCGCACACGGTGGCCACACCGACCGGCACCCCATCGACCTGGCAAGTGAGCCGCACTCCAACCCCGCACAAAATAGCTTTACATGCAATACCTTCTTTTAGCAAGACGTCGCATGCGCCTAAGACCTCCTGCAAAGGTACCTCTTTTTCCAAAGCAAAGGGATTCTCGGCTATCCCTAGATCGCAAACACGTGTACTCAAGTTTGAGACTCATGGGGTTTCAAATAGTCCTGGCCAGAATGGCATCCTCGACGATGACGCCAAGGTCAACCCCGCCATAAAACATTTATCGGATAATCTTGATCGCGCCAAGCTCGAAACCATTGGGAGCTCTAAATCTTTCATTCTCCGCATGGCAACACCAAATGATCATATGACTCGCATCATAATTCGGGTACCTTATCAACCGCCTTCAACAGCTTTGCCTCGAGCTCTTCATTGCTTTCGATTTACCACGCCCGTAGCACCGCACAACCTCCCCGGCGGCATTAACCACCTCTGGCGATTCTGTGGTATTGAGGGCAGCTAGGCGGATACCGTGGCCTATGAGCCACTCGCGCCCGCTATTGTGGACATAAGCCGAGGATACAACTCCTCGTCATATTCATGCTAAGCTTACGCAGCTTTGCCTCCTGCACCTCCAATGACCAAATTTCACGGAGCCCCAAGCTCCCCAATGCGCGAAACAAATTTTCCTTACCCTCGCCCAGATGTTTAATGCCCGGCCGCACGCAGACTTGTTCCCGCAAAGACATCGACGCTTCTGATTTATTTGGCACATTAGCCATTTTGTCATCGGCCCTGTTTTTGAGCGTATCGCCGCATCCCCTTGCTCGCATGGGCGCTATCCACTTGCGGTGCGCCGCTTCGCGCCCAACGGCTATTGTTTGGTCCTTTGGAATCTTGGTTCACCCCACCGACACGGCCTTTTCGCCTTCACAATTAGTGCGGCGATGTGCTGAGACCGCACCAATTCTTCAACCAATTGCTCCATGGGCATCCATCGTGACCGTCTTCATTATCCCGGCTCGCTGAATAATGCGCCAATGTATAGGGACTAGCCTTGGGGTGATTCTATCACCGCTTCTCCCTCGCTAATGATCACCAAATAAATGTTAGATCACAACTAGCATATCAACCAACAAAGTGAAATATATATATATACGGCTTTACTTTATCGGGCTCAATGTGATCAGAAGGGTACGAAGACGCTTCATCGTGGAGGATAATTCCACAGCCTCGAACCACGGGCGTTTTTCCTTGATGGGCCCGCACTCATCCCCGTCCTTTTACCACTAAGCCCGATTCTTCTTCTTCCTCTTCCTCCATAGGTGAGCCACCGCTACGCGCGGTGCGGTACAAGAGAAGTTACTTCGATTAGACCGGCTGCGGTGGGTGTTGCCTCATCGCGACCGAGGAACGGTCCTTGTCTCCCGATTCAAATTTATGACGCTCGCTAAGAAGCGCCAGGATTGGCTCCTCTCTCCTTCTCAACGCCGTGTACTGCCACCACCTCAATCGGCTTCGCCAAGCGAACAACAGTAAAAGAGGTCCATCTCTCCGCACAGGAAACAAACAAACATCATTGGTTATATAATGTGGGAACAAAGGAAGACACAATTTACTACAAAGGGGTGCGGAAGAATCGAGTACCCACCCCCGCCATTGCTTCTAAAAAGATTGGGATCTCATCTTCGGGACCAAAATAGTTCCGGATGATGCCCATGTGTACCAAAAATTCCTCAGGATAGGAATTAATGGGGATGCTTGGCGCTTATCAATTCGCATCCCCTGAAAGAACAGGATCCAAAGGGCACTCATCCTTCACCAACGAACCTCGGGTATGAAAGTCATAGGTCCACGAAACACAAATACTGCTACCCGAAAAGGACTCCCTCCAATTCCTAAGCCGTCTAGCTTTGTATAACATTGAAATCTACCGCCGCGCTTAGCAAAGGACACCCACATGTACCCGGTTGTAGGTAGAACACGCGAAAAGGTTGATGGTGGGATTCACCACCAAGAACGCAGCCACCTCAAAATTTGTAATTTTAGCGCCTATACAATTCAATTGTGATATGTGCATTATAATAATTCAATATATCGCACGGAATGGGATAGAGGCACGCTGATTCGAGAATTGAAAAACGCTGTATACTGTAACACCCCCAAATTTGTTTAGCGAAGCATAATGCTATATTTGGAGCTGCTACGGAGTTGGTGGATCACAACACAAGTAATAAAGAACGGAATACATACTTGCTTGATTTTATAAAATAGTTTTAAAACGCTGTCTTACACCATAGTTTAAACAAATGGGTACATCCCATTAGATAAAGTGGTCCCAATGTAAAACATCTTTTTTGTGTAAAACACTTTAATACTACTACGACCATACATCCGCCTCTTGCCTTGCCTTCATGAACAAATCTTAAACACCTGAGAAAATATGCTAAAAGGTCGCCTAAAAGTCAGAGTTCATAGGTTTAAATTAAAATAGTAAGCTTCGACCATAAGCAAGCATATAATCATTACAACGAATATAATGATATATGAATGAATGTCTATTACGTTAGCTCTAAGTTCATGCAACCGATACTATGACAGTCAGATGCTAAAAGATGTCATACAATATAGGGCCCATAGCAAGTGTTTTGTCCCTCAACACTTGATTTCGACATGGTATACGTTTCGCTTTGGCCTAAGCATGGCCAACCGAACGGAGGAGTCACCCTCAATAGATCTATTTATAACATTCCGCTTTCCCAATGGGGAATTGACGGTTCATGAGAAAGGGCATTCTCTAGGGACATAAGGGCTTAGGCTAAACCACGGAATAGTAATCATGTAATAGTTTTGGTCCATAAAATGTTTTGCATATTTCTCACCCCAAAATGTATAAAACAATTTATTAAGTAAAAGTGGGGCTATGAAACTCACCTTAGCAAACGCAGCAAATCGAAATGGGATTAGTGATTGTTGTGAAACAAAGACCGACACGACCTAGATAAGAGGAGGGCAATGTTTTAGTTCATCGTTTTTAAGTATTGTTTACTTAAAATGGTGCAATTAATATTATGATGGTTTTGAAATCAACCTTTAGTTTGTAAAAATAATTTAAGAGGTTTATTAGTAAGTATATGAATGTATATATACTCTTTTCATTTTGACATTAGTATGGTTTTAAAATCCAAGTTTGATTTAAAATAAATAATTAAAATGTTCCATTAGTAAGTATCTAGATGTATGTATACTTATTTAGGTTGACACAAAATGGTGTTGTCAAAATTATGATTTGTTTTCTAATTGTGTTTAGAAAATAATGAAGTTAAAGTCGAGTTAAAATGATATGATAGCCTTCGTTTAATTATAAAAATCTGGTTCTTACAATGTACAACTGGAAATCGTTATGATACAAGTTGGTTTACATGTTGTCGTTAAATCCGTTATGTGAATATTATTATATGACTCACAATTTTTAGACACTTGGTTCATTGTTTGTATGTACTTTACTCTTGTTTTACTCGCTTCATATATGTGTACATAACTAAAGTCGAAATCTCCAAATGTGTAACAAATGAGTTTAGCTTTGCGATTTATTCCTGTATACTTGACGCCGCTTCATTTACTTAAACTAACATTCAAAACCGTAGGTGGGCCAGGCCCAGCGGTTTGGTACCGAATGGGCTTGGCCCAAAGGAGTTCAAGTAATCCTTGAGGTACAAATGGGTCTGGGCCCATCGGGCCATAGCGTTCTTTGCTACTAAATTAGTCAAGGAGTGCTCTTGCATTTGACATTGAGGAATGATTATAGAAGAGAAAAAAATGTAGTCGAGATACATTTGAGAAGTAGAGAGTTTCCGAGTCAAACCGCCATCATCTCTCGAGTTATAATCGTCAATGACATAATGTGCCGAACACATCTTGCTACCCGCCTTGATTATAACATCACAAATGGGTATTCGGCCAACAAAAGAAGGACATAAGGCTAGTTTCTCAACAAGATGAACACCTAACTAAACCAAGATATCAACTTTTCAGGAGACTCAAGTTTCTAGTTGTATGCTTGATCGATGGTGTCATGGGTCTCAAATGGGTTCACTTTGTTGTAACAACTCCACAACAAGGATAACGACAAGTATATGACTAAGTGTCACAAGAT
>OU343223.1:58555645-58694297 GCA_910596185.1 Chrysanthemum makinoi | reverse complement strand
AGCCCAATTTTTGTATCAACAATCTTATTTCAAGACTTAAATGTACACCTAGTAAACTTTTGATTAATGAAGTATACTGTAATGATTTTTTTTACAGGTGTCAATGTTTATTGATTCATACTTTTAGCTTTAAAGGCTTAAAAAATAATATGATTAAAACAATACTCGAATTGATCCAACTAAACGCTTAGAAGAGTGTCTATGTTTTAAGGAACACGACAATATTTTCGCAAAACTGTCTCCTCCAAAACCAATTAAGTTATTGCGCGCCAAACCATGCACTGACCAAAAAGTAAAATTTCAAACAATAAAATAGATGTTTATGTTCCTTTTGACTAGCAATATAAACATTCAGAGATAGTGCGCGCTGCATACAACTGAAAGAACGAAGCACAACTATATTGAGTTCATAGTTTCATATAATGTTTTCCCTCAATTTCTAACCATCATAAAACGAAAATTATCGCGTTTTGAATTATAGACTTTAGAGATAAAATTTGAAAAGGATGAGGTTTACGTATCTTCTCGAAACTATCATATGCGTTAATTTTATCGGCATTAACCAAGTATAAATTTACCGAACAAAAGGTTGTCAAAAGAGATCGTTTGTATCTTTAGTATGCATGTGTGATTTTGGCTTGTTTGTATGATACTATAATAGGCCCAAATTGGAGTCCATAGGCACCAGAATCTCATTTGTTTCTTAACATTATAAAGCATTATATTAAATTTTAAAAGATTTGTATATTGCTTCTCAGTTTTCCTAAAGTACCCACACATTGGTCGTTCCCCATATCATAGGGTACGGTTTTGCATGCATGGCTAGCTGGTACGTTCTATCCCCATATTTTATTAATCAAACAAACTTAGTTTCGTCTTCTTATTTGATTGATGAATAAATTAATTAAATCTAAAGGGATGATCCCAAATCAAAAAGTACATAGGGTTTCAATTCGCAGAAGGCATGTGTCCCAATTTTTCAATTCGTCTTCATATTTGATTGATATTGATTTTTATTTTTGTTTTTGTTAACAGCATGGTGCAAACTCGATCATCATCATCATCGACCAAGGACGATGTAAGAATATCTTTTTTGTACTTACTGTTTTAAATCATCTTTATAGCATATAATTTTGGTTGCAAACAAATGTTAGCTAAGCAAAAATATAATTAGAAAAACATTTATATGGGGATTATATAGCTTATTTTCCCTTAAAAAAAGATATATAAACCCTCCCCCTAACTATTCTTTTTCTTATGCAAAGTCAAAACATTATCACTGTTTTAAGCCATCTAGCAAACCATATTACATACATTCTTAAGTGCTTTTTGACATGATGTTTGTTTTATAAGCTGTGGTTTAATTATCTTGAAACTTTTATAAGCTTATCAAGACATAACAAACATAAGCCGAAAAGTTTCAAAATAAGCCACAAAACGTGAGTTTATATATACTATAATGTATAAGGAGGTTACCCAACTCTTGGAGGTTTTCATCAAGGCTGCCTTACCACTCGATCTAGCTATAGGCAATAGACAAAGTTTTTCCTGTTGAATTCATTTTTTGCCCATTCATTTAATCAGGTCGATTCGAAGCAAAGTGATTCTCAGGTGACTCCAGGTAGGGTAACTCGAAGCAAGACTTTGAAGGAAGGAGATATACATTTCTGTTCTTCTAGCCATTTCATTTTAATGCTATAAAAAAAAGCAAGTTGCCAACTTCATTGATTAACTTGGTGTTTGTTATTGGTATGACGGTGCTTGTAGTTCCAGATAATCTGTATACGTACATTGAGAAAGCTCTTGTGCTCGAGAAGCAGCTAGAAACGAACATCAGCGACAAAGATTTGGAATCGAAATTGAGTTATGTTTTGCACAGGATGGGCATTATTGCTAGTTTCCACAAAGCAAATAACGATCTGCCATCTGACTGGGAATAGTATGTTCCATCTCTTTTTATTCTTATTTTAACTCTATTAAAGCAAATGGTGAAAGCTAAAAATACGCAACGTGATTTTTCAGAACTACCGATGTACGCAACGAATTTTGAAAATTACCATTGTACGCAATATACTTTCAAATTTGGAACAATATGCATAATATGACCGGTAATAACAAGTTACGGTCAAACTTTCAAAAATGCAGAAATGGTCCACTGTGACTGCGTTGACTTTCACGGTCATCCCGGCTTTATTTTCGGTTAAAAAGTTTTGATAATGGTCCTTATGGTCATTAACTTTCGAATTTAGTCGTTTTTTCCCGTTTTTGTCGAGTTTTTAACGTTTTTAGTTTTTAACACGTTTTTATCGGTTTTCATCCGTTTTGGCCCTTACATGTTTGTCCGTTTTTATCCGTTTTTCTACGTTTTTCAATCATTTTCTTTCGTTTTGCACATTTTTCATCTGTTGTTTTTACGTTTGTTCGTTTTTCGGTAGTTTTTATCGGTTTTAATTAAGTTTTTGTCCGTTTTCTTACGTTTTTTGTTAGTTTTTGTACTATTTCAACATATTGAAAAATTTTTCCAAAAAGAAAAAAAATTTGGAAAAAAATTTCAAAAAAAAATTGGAATTTTTACTTGATTTTGAAAAATAAATAGGAAAAGAAAATTTCGAAAAAATTTAAAAAAAAATTAAAAAATTTGAATAAAAAATTTAAAAAAAAAATTTGAATAAAAAAAATATTTTTCAAATATTTTTTTAAAAAAATCTTTAAAAAAAATTTTTGAAATTTTTTAATATATATTTGAAAAATATTTTTTTTAAAAAATATTTGAAAAATATTTTTTTTATTCAAATTTTTTTTAATTTTTTTATTCAAAATTTTTTATTTTTTTTTCAAATTTTTTTTAGAATATTTTTCCTATTTATTTTCAAAATTGCTGAAAAATTCCAATTTTTGTTTTGGAAAATTTTTTCCAATTTTTTTTTCTTTTTGAAAAATTTTCAACATGTTGAAATAGTACAAAAAGCACAAACTGTTGGCAAAATAAAGAAAACCACAAAACAATTAAAACAGATAAAAGCGTACGAAAACAGCGTAAAACAGCGAGATGAAACGGGCAAAAAGCGAAAAGAAAAGCAGAACAAAAGCATTAAAGAAAAGCGGATAAAGCGGACAAAATAAGAAAAGGATTGAAAACCGATAAAAGCGTAAGAAAAGCGGACAAAGCGTAAGAAAAACGGCAAAAGCGGATGAAACGGAAAAACGGACTAAATCGAAAGTTAATGACCATAAGGACCATGCGAAACTTTTTAACGAAAATAAAGTCAAGAGATGACGTGAAGTCAGCAAGTCACGAGGACCATTTGTCATTTTGAAAGTTTGTGACCAGTAACTTGTTAGTTACTGGCCATATTGCGTACATTGTTCCAAATTTGAAAGTATATTGCGTGCAATGGTAGTACCAAATTAGATTTAGGTACATCGAAGGATTATGAAAAATCACGTTGCGTATCTTTAGCTTTCACCCTAAACCAAACTCATAAGGGTGGTCTTTTTGTTTAGCTTTCATGGGAACAAGCAATTAAGTTTATCTTTTAAATTCATTTTGTACTCATACAACATTTCCTTTTTCTTGCAGCAATTCGGACACCGCCAGACACTGTGTATCCGCACCAAACCCAACCTATAAAATGAAAAATATTACGAAGAGACGTCGTCGTCGTATGCATTTCCATCTATTTGTCCATTTTTTTGTTAACTTGTATTACCTGTGCGTATAAGAATAATAACAATTCACCAAGCTCATGAACGAAGCAAATGAGACACTAGGGGTGTAGTCATACAAAGATATTAATGCTGGAGAATAATTATTTAACAAATCTGAATATTTTAATGTTACGCCAGTACATTAGGATTGTTTATTACAAATCTGAACATTGCCATGTTCCTAGAACAAATATGATATTGAATACTTCAGTGAATGATAGAGTGGTTTGTCTCTGTATTTATTTGTACAGTATAGTATCTCACGTAAGAGGTAACACATGGATGGTAACTTGGTAACTTTTCTCTTTCAGCGAACCCGCATAACGACAGTGCTCCATTCACGAATCAGAAGGTCTGGCGGGAATTTAAAGATGGTGATGAAGCGGTATGAATAAGATGTTCATCTCTCTTTTCTCTTCATCTATAATTCCATATACATCTACATCCACAGTTCTGCACACACATATGCATATTTGTGGCACAAACATATTTTATACATATTTCATGAGTGTCGCAGACACAAACATTTTTTATACGTGTTTCATGCGTGTTGCAGACTAAACTTAAGGGATTACCTTGTCCCATTGCTGAGGAAATTAAAAACCCACTTGGAACAAAGAATGAATTTGTTCGTTTGATTTGTGATTTTGCTGTTCGGGTCTTCAACGATTCCTATCAGATGGTATGGTCACATTCTACTTGCTTTCAACTATTCATTCTATTTGCCATTAATTGTTTTAAATGTAAACAAATTTTATGTTAGTATGTTAACAAGGACAACGCGAAGAACGTCAGTAATGCTAGAATCATGGCCTGCTTCTACCTCAAGGTTGATTGGTATATTTTCTACATGACCATAGAGGCCATTGAACAAGGGAACCCTGGAGTCTATGAGATCACAGTCAGATGTAATATTGAGGATGGTGCAATAACTCTGGACTCATTTGTTCTTAAGTATGATAAATATTCGGGTATGTGATCATTTGGAGTATTTAATGCATTGATTGATTTGGTTATCACTTTCTTAGACTATGTTTATCAGCAACCGGTTACAACCCAACCTATCATTAAAATATTAGTTTCTTTCTCTTCCACCTATACAACCAATACTACCAACTAATTTCAATATTTTTACCATTTATCAACAACCCGTAAACACATTTTAAAATATTAGTTTTCTCTTACCTATCAATCAAAATTGACCGCGTGGGAAAATGGTGGGGACAACCGGTTGGTGACTTGAAGTCACCAAACAACCCAAGTCGGCAATCCCATTTTCTTCATGTGGGGACAATGATATAATATATATATATTTTTTGTCAATATCCCATCCATCCGGTTGGCGGAATACCCCGATAAACAGTCTTATAAGAACCCAAAACCCATTTTTATACTCTCTATTGTGCTGCTACAAACAAGTTACTTATTGATTGTAGATTTGTAGTTTTTTCTCTTAAAACCTACAAAATGGGTTATTTTTATTAAAACATAGCTAAAAAATGGAACAGTTCAAAGGTGTTGAAATTTGCCCAATGCTCAGAACCATCTAAATTATGTCATAAAAGTAAGTCATAATTATATGATAGAAAGTGTTTGTCGCCCATTCTGTATATTCTGATTTATATAAGATGCATAAATAACTTCTCTCTTGGTATCATGTGTTGAGTTTATAATACATATGACAATAGATAAAACCATATAGACACCACAGAGTACACAGCGGAAGACTTAGAATCATAACAGTAATTAACTAACTGAAATAAATGCGTAACATACCTCTTGCAATTTGGTTAGATCTCTTGAACAAAGAAGATGAAGTGGTTTAAAGAGTTGTCCCTTACCGTTTTACAACTCAAACCAATAGGTGTAAGAATAGTGTCTTACAACCACCGTTTTGTACACACGAATTAACCGCGAATCAAAGCGATTGCTAGATCTAACACAAACCCTTGTTTTATAAGAAAAACAAAACCAAAACACCCTTTGTGGAGTGGTTCGGCCGTCAATGCAAGAGAGAAGAGAATGAGAGATCTAGGGTTAATTAGTTGCACAAAAGTTAACCTAAAACATTAACCCTAGGCCTTATATATAGTAGGAGTTAGCTTAGAGGAAAAGCTGATTAGGGTAATACCCCCCTAGGCCGCCATCCAAGAGCAAGAAAAGGGCAACCCGAATCTTTTCCTTATTTAAGCGATTCTCTATATATTCTCTCCCTTTTAGCATTCTAACGGTCGTTAGTCATTTCTGTTAAATACTTAACGATTGTTAGTCGGGTTTTGTGTAATAATTAATCGTAATCATTAACATTAATTATAACTTTAATTCTCATTCGCTAATGTGTGCAATCCCGTGGTCACGAATTCGAATCCGGACATTCACGGTTTTATAAATATATACATATTCCAACAACTCCCACTTGGATATGTTTACAAAATGTGTAATGACATTGGTTAGCGTCTAGCAACACGCCAATGCCCCCGGTACAACTCGTGTATGGTTTTCTGGAGAAAAACCAAGTTTCGATGATTCATCATCATATTCATCCTTTTGTTTCTAATACCATGTTAATAAGAATATGGATCTCACTCATTTCTTAATTAACTATTCTGTTTCTCGTTTTATATGATTGATCAAGATTACCATTTCTTCTGAACATATTCCAGAAGACCTTGGGCATGGCCATGCAAACATCTTGACAACCCTACGAGGCCCAAGCAGATTATACTTCAAAATAAATTTGAAGGAAACAAATCCCGTTTTGACTACAAGCAAAATTCATAAATTTCACAACACTTCTGAAAACAACCCTTATAACTACCAGTTATGTATAGCGTTAGATTGCTTCACAAAAATGCACTACATCTATGACAGTTCTCTGGTATCTCAAGTCAGAGGATAAATATTCATGATGTACTTAATGACTAAGATCCAAAAAGTACCATCATGTGGGTGGGATAAGTCCTATACTCAATCCATTGAATATCATCTGAAATTAGTCATGCTACGCATCAATATACTTTCAAGTATATTCTAACTAATACTCAGATTTGTCTTAATTCAATATCATTCCCATGTTATTGATCGACAATGGACTATTTAGAATAACTTAAGTTATTCAAGGATTTAAACATGCAAATACAGGATAACATTATAATAAATGAATAATAAACATAACAAAATACTTTATTTTATTTGAATAATAATATTTACAATATCCTTTATCCAAATACTAAATAGATCAATGAATAATAATTCTTAGTTAATGAATTTTGCCTCAAGTCATGATAATCATACTTGTTGACAGGGCATAATTTTAACTAACTTTGATCTATAGGAATTTTGAGAATACTTATTTCAAGAATTCAATAAGTGAATTTCTTGTATGTGTTTACACATATCTTGATATTGTCATATCATTTCATAAGGTGCGTGATAACCTGAACCACCCTTTTATGACAATCATCCTCCAAAACTTAAAGTTTAAAGTATTCTTTATTCTTTAATGTATAATGCAACTATGCCCTTAGCGGAACATAATTAGTCAGCATGGTCATCATCAAGGATACCATGACTAGAATTGAGTGTCATCTCAATTATACTAGCATCATTGTGTACAATAATATGCTCTTTAAACATCCGTAAACTTTGAATAGTTATAGTGTAATGTTGGTGCCTACCAAAACTCAAGTTTGTTGGCAATGACAATTATGAAACACTTGTCATATTTTCATTCATAGAATCTAGGAGCATCTCCAGACTGTGGAATGTGATTCTAAATCCAAACATATTCCTTTAAAATATTTATTACACTAACAACTTTCAATGTTGTCAAATCATCATGTAATCAAGCATTACACAACAATCTTACAACATGATATACATGATGAATCTTTAAGTTAGACTTTAAGATCTCATTATATATATCCATCATGTTCTATTAGACTAATTTATTTTACCGCATATGTTTATAGTAATAAACATATATTCCAAGGTTGTATGTCTTATTTCCAAATCTTGCAAACGAAGTTTCATTCCCAACTAAAACTTAATTTAGTTGGAATGTAGTTGCCCATACAACATATAGATTTATTTAAAAAATAATACTCCCACTAGCTTTGTGAATACTCATGAGCTATCTCATTTTAATTATTAAATCAAAACTTGAAATTAATATTAAACATAAGAGTCATTTCCTAGATGCATGCATATATCCATTCATAGATTCTTGCAGTTTGTACATATTTAAAGATTATTTGAATTCATGAAACTACTTTGTATTACTTGTCGTCCTCGCAAAAGTAATTACACGACAAAGAGTTTTGATATTCATTGTCAAAATTTCATATTAATGAAACTAAGTATGACAATTATAATCTTTATACTTCTATTTAATGTATCTAGAGAAGAATATTCAATCATAGTTAATTGCTTAAGTATGATTAATATTATTATCACTAGAATACAATAAAATGTACAATATTGTCCATATGATTTCTACACAAAGATTTAAACCTCTAGGGTTTCCATCCTTTGAAGAAACTCACTTTCATTATTAAGATAAACCAAGTATCTAAAGTTGATTATCTTTATGGACAGCATCTCAACATTCATAGTATGATTGATTTACCACAATTCAACATTTGGTAAATTTATCATTATGATTAACAGGCTTACCATGATCCTGTAACTCATATTCCTCAGATATTAAATATCTGAGATATCCTACGAATCTATGAATGACAATTCTATCATATTGAGGTCTATCATTTACATGTTTAGCCCCATCATGATATTTGCTAGTGCATTTTAGAAGATTATGTATTTTGTAATTTAATCTTTCAAGATCTAAACAAAACTCCCACTTGCCTTTAACAATTTAAAGATTACCTTTAAATAGTTTAGCAAGTAGAGCAACAAATACATTGTTCTCTTTTGGACATTACAAAACACATTGACAGTTTCACAATAGTTTGTTACAACTCACTCTACAAGTAGTTTAACAAATTCAGAACTTCATTTATAAGACTTAATGTGATTCATCACATTCCATAAACAAATGGTGTCTTATCAATCTTCTAGGTTGAAGTCTTATTGAGTATATTCAATATATATTCAATCTACTAACCTTGATAACTTTTTGGAAGAAACTATAGTTATCTTGAATCAAACAGCGCCAATAGATTTTGATTCTTCTAACTGAACATACCATAAAACTATATTATTTCCTTAGAATTAATATTGTAGGATAATCTAACAATATTTTAAGATAACCATCTACTCTTTGGCTTACCTATTTACTAACAAAGTAAAACTTAATGGTACAATAGAATTACCAAATCAATTGCATGTATAATAACACAAGTATTCTTGACCAAGTCAAAAGACATAATGCTTATAATCCCACTATAAAGCTATAAGTCATTGATCATCTCATTGACTTCATGCATATGTCTTAAAACATAGCAAGTTAACGTCTTACTTTATATTGTAAGTATTGTATTAAAAGACTTCATGTTTGTGACTTTACAAAATCATAAACATTTATAATTAAAGTAATTATGAACACCACATCGGGTTTCAATTAATATTTCAAGTTAATATTTACTACATATATTTAAGTCATTCAACGAATACTTAAATTCAAAGTAATATTAGATTACTTCATTTAATTATGTCATTCCATGAAAAGTTCAACGTAAGAAACTGCAAAATCATCCATGCTCTCACGACACGGATATTTTACTTTTGGGCTATAATCTAGTTCACGTTCTCACGTAATATAAATTGTAACTACAAGTGTTTCTTAAATATTGAATGACATAAATATTTAAAATAAAGTAGTCTTTGTTATCATCTTGACACATGTTCTTAATAGGGCAATCATACATATTTAAATGTATACTTACTATTAGAACGTTATTCTCTTACTTTTACCAAGAGAATCCATTTAAATCATACTAATATGTGTTGTACCTTGTACACAATAAAGATTTCTCCCACTAATGCATGGAACAACATCATGTAGCATATAAACACGAACGATATACGTTCGCTTATTTGATTAATATGATTTGTGTCATTGATATAACTAGTAGATATAGGACTATATTGATTAATAAGGAAACGACATGACAATCTTTTAAAAACATAAGTGCTCACAATTGGAAAGTAATTATCTACATGATATTCAAGAGATAATTTGATTACTACGAGAAAATGAGGCTTGTAGCCCTAATGAATTAGAAATCATTTCAACAACTTCTTATTCAAGAATGCAACAAATGCTCCCACTTAATCTGACAACATTGTAAGTGTTGCATAACCAGTGAAAACAACTTGCTTTCTTTTTACTTTCCTACACCTTTGAAGTTACGTAATCATTACTAAGGTACTAAAAGGTGTATTCTACTCTGGGAATGATGGGTTATCCATCAATGTTATTAACTTGAAAAATTGGGTATGCAATTTCTTTCTTAACAGGCCTACCATGCCCATACTGGTATGTAGCACCTTTAAAGGCTAAAGCAAAACAACTAGATAACATATGCTAGTTTGCCTTTTATCAATTTTTCGTAATTTGTCTAGCTTCTAATTTTGTAACTCATATAGATGTTTTCAGTTAACCAACATTCATGTTTGTTACAAAAGGATTCATTCACCAAATGAGGGTAGTGAAATCTTTATGGAAAAGATGATGTGCATATGAGTTACATTAGAATTTTGACAATTCAAACGTTCCTATTATACCTTTCTCATTCATGAAAAGGAATAGGATTGAGTCTCATGCTTCTCCCATGGAAAAGAGACTTCGTTTGTCTTTTCGGTAAATTATTCTCGATCAAACATTTGTTTGAAAGCAGAATGGATCAATTTACGGAATCAAAGACTAAACCTTGTTTACGGTTAAATGTTGCATTTATACATTCAAAAGAATTACAAAATTCAATTTTAGTATTTTCGATAATTAACCTTTTCAAGAAAATTAATTACCCATGGTTCATAAGCATATAACCATTTAATTTTCACTAAAAAACTAGGATCCAAATTGACATAGTTTCATCACATCAGTTGATCTGCTAGTAATGAAATTATTCAAGATGGTACGAGTCGAAACTCAATTGCCAATTTTCAAATTGCAATTCCTAGATTTATGGGATTTACATCTAGCCAATTTCAATTGCCATGTAAACATGTTTTATCCCCATCTTATGCCTTGAGTTGTCAGTTCTCACTACAGAGCTCAATTAAGTTATCCAACTTAAGAAACTGCAAAATCATCTATGCCCGTTCTCACGTCACGTGGATATTTTACCCTTTGATTACGATCTAAATCACGTTCTCACGCAAATAAAAGGTAATCTCAGGTGTTTCCGTTTCATTGGTTGGCATACAACTTAAATTAAGGGTAATAAATTTGATTTTGGTGTCAAATCAAATATGTACAAAGATGTCATGCATTCATCTTCGTAGCATAAGGTTTTATTAAAACAATCATATCCTTGTTTTAATGTTTAAGCTTTTCATCATCAAACTTTAATCGAGGTATTGGTTACACCAATTAAAGAATTACCTTTAATTACCACTATATCCTACTGCTGCATGAGTCATAAGACCCAAGTTATTCGGATAATTACCACAAAAGTGGCGCGTAGAATTTAATGTCAATTCACCCTTAAGATTTTATGCACATTATATAGGAATACTTGGTAACTCTATTAAGACGCACAAACGATCGGAGAATTAGGTCAGCGCGAAGCATATTACATACCCTCATATTTAAGGTCACAATTTAATGCGTACCAACCTTATACCCATCACATTGTTTGTCATTAATGGGTGAGCCGTTCTAACTATTTTGTGCAAAAAATCAATCAATTAAACGATTATGATTACTATGCTTAAAAATACATGTTTCACCATTATTGTTTAGGTCAGTTTATTTTTCTTATAAAAATACCCTTGTTACACATAATAAACAAGCAAGTATTTAAAAAAATAAACAAATAAACAATGAATGCATAACATAATAATAAGTCATGCATATCAAATAGCCACATGCAAACCTTTTGATAAATCTATTAATAATCAATTCTAGATCTGTCAATATGTATATATTTAATTAAGACTTTCACCCGTTTTCAGCAATGTACAAGGTGAGCCACATGCATCGATTCATCGATTGCGTAAGTCAAAATTAAACACATACCACATAGCACATAATTGATTAAATAATAATGATTGAGGTCTTCCCCAATTTTAGATCTATCATAAATTTAGTGTATATCACTTAACCAAGTAAAACATACAATAAAAGGAGATCCATGACAAAACATACATGTATTTATCATGGATATAAATCACACTTAACAATTAATGCAATTAAACAGAGTTACGCAATACACATAAAATTGCATGCAACCTAAGGTTTCTAATCCAATTAAAACTGAAGTTTACAAAACCCTAATTAGGGCACCAAAAAACGCCCCCCCAAAAAAAAATAGGGTTTAGGTTTTGCAAACCCTAGATCTACACATAAAATTAATAACACAATCAGTTTATTTGTTTTATGTGTTTCAGTAATTAATTACTTGTTATACAAGGCTCGTGATGCCACTGTTGAGTTTATAATACATATGATAATAGATAAAACCATATAGACACCACAGAGTACACAGCGGAAGACTTAGAATCATAACAGTAATTAACTAACTGAAATAAATGCGTAACATACCTCTTGCAATTTGGTTAGATCTCTTGAACAAAGAAGATGAAGTGGTTTAAAGAGTTGTCCCTTACCGTTTTACAACTCAAACCAATAGGTGTAAGAATAGTGTCTTACAACCACAGTTTTGTACACACGAATTAACCGCGAATCAAAGCGATTGTTAGATCTAACACAAACCCTTGTTTTATAAGAAAAACAAAACCAAAACACCCTTGTGGAGGTGGTTCGGCCGTTCAATGCAAGAGAGAAGAGAATGAGAGATCTAGAGTTAATTAGTTGCACAAAAGTTAACCTAAAACATTAACCCTAGGCCTTGCTTATATAGTGAGGAGTTAGCTTAGAGGAAAAGCTAAGGATTAGGGTAAAATACCCCCCCAGGCCGGCCATCCAAGAGCAAGAAAGTGGCAACCCGAATCTTTTCCTTATTTAAGCGATTCTCTATATATTCTCTCCCTTTTAGCATTTTAACGGTCGTTAGTCATTTCTGTTAAATACTTAACGATCGTTAGTCGGGTTTTGTGTAATAATTAATCGTAATCATTAACATTAATTATAACTTTAATTCTCATTCGCTAATGTGTGCAATCCCGTGGTCACGAGTTCGAATCCGGACATTCACGGTTTTATAAATATATACATATTCCAACATCATGTTCCTTCTTGCGTTACTTTGCATGCAGGTACAAGGAAAGGAACCAAATTCAGCCAGGGATCCACATATGAAAATGTTCAAGGTTAGTCTTCCATTTATTTCTACATTTTCTTTTCATACAAACTTTGATGTCCATCTATTTTCACCTCGAGAAAAAGAGTATCACTAGATATCAAAGACAAATTTAAAACACACAAATTTATGAATGTTTTTTTGTATTCTTTCTTTGATGTATGTAAGCTATGAAATCTATATACAAGGGCTTGTGTCACAATGGTACCCCATGTTGTGTGTGAAGCTCCTCAACCAAATGGTTGTGGGTTCAAGTCCTACTTAGGACATATGAGATAGATTTGTGGTATAAATATTTTGAGATAGTTAAAATTGCCGTTATAAAAAAAGCTATGATTGTTGGAAAATTGGGTTTTACAAAGTGGTTTTTGCAAACTTTTGGACACTATTTAATATATGTATATGTTATATATATTTATATTTCTTGGTAGCTTTGCGTTCTCCTTGACGAGAGCTTCGCAACGAGCTAAAGAGTGTCCAAAATGGAGTTGAAATGAATGAGATATCGTGTCTCAAAGTGAGGCACTTGAAACATAAAACTTGGAAAAATAGGAGAATCCCACATCGCCCAAAACAAGAAGTGGATGCTTGTTTATAAGGAAATTATAGTTTTGGCTATCAAATTCCTTTAGGTTGATTATGCTCCCTCCTACGTGCTACATGGGGGGTGCAGAAAATTGGATTTCCGGGTCAAAATGAGTTCGAAGCTTCTGAACTCATGCGAGCCCGCGACCTGACCGACCGAATGCAAGCCAAGCCCCTCGCATACGTGCGTATCTTTTTGCTGCAGATTCGAGTTACATTTTTCCATAATTTTCTGTAAATCTATTAACGGAATAGATTTGAAACTTTTTGACAAAGTTTTACAGAATCTGTTATGTTATTAGAAGATATGTAAATCTGTTTTAGTTATAACAGATTTATGTAATTAAGGCTTTTATTTAGTCTTGGAGAACAAGACAACTTCCTGTATAAATAAAACCTTACCTCTCGTTCAGAAAGATACACAGAAAACGCAGCTCCAATACAGAAACATTCCAGCAACCTCTTCGATCAGAAACACGCAAGCTTCCGTGATCTTTCAGGCAAGTAAGTTTTGTCTGGCTGTACAACAGTACCGCGACGTAATACCGGGAAACAGACGCGAATCTGTTTTAAGGGAATGTTAAACACGAGCCTCGTGCTTTCTGTCTTACCGCGGTTTATCTTATTGATTAGAGTCCGTCTTCTGCTTCTACTCTTTCGCTCATTCGTTGATTATTTACTGTCGTTACATCTGTTAATTTATTTATTGTAATTATAATCTGATTTTCATTAATAAAAGTGTGCACCGTTTCCCACAGTCTTAAAACAGATTCGGTTTTAACCGAATTTATTACACTTTGTTAAAAAAAATCGGATTAATTATTAACGGACTTTGATAACTGTTTCTGTCGAAACCTTGTTGAGTTTCTTTGGATATCGGTTTATATTAAACGTTTTATACATACAGTTTGGATTAACAGATCTATAACGTTTTTTTTAAGCAGTTTATCTTATCAGTTTATAACGAAACCAAGATTGAGTTTCTAATAAACTGATTTACGTGATCCATCGAAACCAAGATAGAGTTTTGTTGAATCAGATTTGGTACTAGTAGATACCAATTTACAAATGCTTGTTTGACTGTTTCGTTTGTTTTCGAATGACAAACACCACTACCCCTCCTGTGACTACTCCGTGAACGAATGGCGGTGCGCCAGTTACCAACACGATTGCTAATCATGCTGAGAAACTAGAGAAATTCAATGGGGAATTTCAAGAGGTGGCAACAGAAGATGTTTTTCTATCGACTACTTTGAACCTTGCGCGGTTCTTAAAAGAAAACCCACCTAACGTGGAACCTCCCGCAGAAGGTCAATCCTCTAATCAACAGGCTGTTCAAGCCTTGGAAGCATGGAAACATTCAGATTTTGTGTCACAATTATGTTCGAATGGTTTGGTTGATTCTTTGTACAACGTGTACTTGCAAGACCAAGACGCCAAAGAATTATGGGAGTCATTGGAACGCAAGTACAAAACCGAGGATGCTGGTACAAAGAAGTTCGTGGTAGCTCGTTTTTTGGATT
The DNA here is from genome assembly GCA_910596185.1 of Chrysanthemum makinoi. Taxonomy (NCBI): domain Eukaryota; kingdom Viridiplantae; phylum Streptophyta; class Magnoliopsida; order Asterales; family Asteraceae; genus Chrysanthemum; species Chrysanthemum makinoi. The sequence goes on along the minus strand of OU343223.1, from coordinate 58,679,032 downwards.
ACAAGATGGATGATTCAAAGAATGTGATGAGTCGGGTTCAAGATCTGCAGGTTTTGCTACACGACATTCATGCTGTGGGAATGACTTTGAGTGAAACTTTTCAAGTTGCTGCTATTATTGAAAAGTTACCTCAAGCCGGTAGAATTCAAGAACTACAGAAGCATAAGCGAAAGGAGATGAGTGTTGAAGACTTGGTTATTCGCTCTTCGTGATTGAACAGGACAACAAGGCGGCTCGAGAAAACACGATATACCGATTTGCAAAGGCAAATATGGTTGAGCATGTTTCGTCATCTTCAAAGTCCAATGTCGAAGCTAAAGGCAAAGGAAAAGGAAAGAATGACAAGAAGGGCAAAGGGAAGTCTGATTACCTTGCTCTTAAAGCTGCAATTGTGAAACAGAAGTTCCAAGGGGTGTGTTTCAATTGTGACCAGCCAGTCACCGTGTCGGTTTGTAACGTAAGATGCCAAGCGGGTGACTCCACGCCAGGCTAATATGGTGAATGAAGATATGGACATGATTGCTATGGTGTCTGATGTCATTGCCATGATCTCGAAGTTAACTGGTAGGTTCCAACAACAGGGAATGGTGGGTGGATACCGGGGCTACCCGTCATGTGTGTGCTGATAAGAGTATGTTTCACTCTTCGTGAGTTGATAGTGGAGAGAAGCTGTACATATGGGCAACTCTGAACTGCTGAAATCAGGGTGAAGAGATGTAATCTTGAAGAAGACATCCGAGAAAGAGCTCAAGTTGACTAATGTCTTGTATGTTCCAGAGATTCGTAAGAATCTTGTGTCTGCGTTGGCGTTGAACAAGTTTGGTTTTCGTCTTGTTTTGAGTCTGATAAGTTTGTTCTTTCTAAGAATCAAGTGTATGTTGGTAGGGATATGCCTTAATGGTATGTTTAAACCCAATGTAATGGTTGTTAAGAAAGATATCAATAATATGAATTCTTCTGCTTACTTGATTGAGTCTTCTAATATGTGGCATGGCCGTCTTGGACATGTAAATTTTAATTCGATGCGTCGTTTGATTAAATTTAATTGCATACCTAATTTCAATATTGACTCAAAATATAAATGTGAAACTTGTGTTGAAGCCAAACTTACAAGAGCATCTTTCAAATCGGTTGAACGAAAAACCGAACCACTTGATATGATACACACTGACATATGTGATTTGAAATCACTACCCACAAAAGGTGGCAATAAGTACTTTATCACGTTTATTGATGATTGTACAAAGTATTGCTATGTTTACTTACTGAAAAGTAAAGATGATGTAGCACCCTAAAATCTGAAACATGCAAAATGACCAAAATGCCCTTGCAATTTTAAAATTTGATTTAACAGCTTATAAAGTGCCAAAATAAATCCCAAACTTCTGGAGACGAACAAGATATGAAGTAAATTAATTTTTACTATTACATATTAATATTTTGTAAAGTACTAGAATTATGAAACACTCAAAAATATGTCATGTGGGCCGAATAATTCATTTAAATTACTTATGTTATAATTATTATTAATTAAAAGCAAAATAACTATAAGTAACTTAGGAAATAAATTTCAAAATTGGAAACCATGATTTGGTCTCACCTTGGACCGAGTATACAGCCCATCCCCCCCCCAAAAATCCGGCCATCACTCCCCTAATTAGCTAACTTACCAATTTTTCTATTTTAAAACCCTAATATCATTTTTTCTCTCCCAAACATCATACAAGCCACCATAAATTCTAAGAGTATTTTTCCTGTGATCTATACACTTCTAGGAAGCCAAGAAAATTGACAATTCGAATTTTGAAGGCCTGATCTATTTGTTGTCGAATTTTGTTCATATACAAGGTAAAATTCATAATAATTCATACGACCCTCCATAAATTCATTTTCCATTTTTTCTGAGTTCCTTACATCATGTGTGATCTGTGAAAATTGATTACAAGGTTTATGGAGTCGCTTTTCTATTCTTTGGAATTTTGGAGTCGTTTTTATCCTAACCGAGAGGAATAATATCATCCAGCGTGTTCTAAACGTTCTAAAATTTATATGGTATTTTTCTCATGTTATATTCATCCTATAGGTTCCAAATAAAATAATAAAAACGAACCATTCATGGTATACGAATTATTTGAGAATTAAACCCTAAAAACGTGTTAAAACCCTAAATAATTAGAAACGAATTTTATGGGTGTCAAACCCATTTTATTTAAGACCTATATGACCAATATGATACTGGAAAAATGTTCATTCGAATTGTTATTGTCTAAAATGTCCTTGTCGAATTATTATTTATAATCGGGTTTTTATTTAAAAAAATCGTATAAATGGATAAACAAAATTGGAAAGATTGACCTAGGGTTTATGTTATGGTCTAGATCTGACCTTAAAGATGAAATAATGATGGAATAATGATTGGTGTTTGATTTGGGGAATTAGGGTTAGGGTTTGATGATTTTATTGTATTACCGATTGAGTTTTCAAAATAAAAAGGGGTTGTTTCGTAAATTATAAAACTTGTGGACTATTTTTGTAATATACTTTGGACCAGGGGGTGTTAGTATGAAATGTAACATGAGGACCTTTTTCATAAAATATGTGACTTAGGGATTTATTTTGTAAATCGGGTAAATTTGTAAACCGAAATGTAATTATTAAAAATAGAGGGGCTTGTTTGTAAATTCTGAAAACTTGGGGGTATTTCGTATAAATAAGGATAATGAGGGTGTAATATGTAAAATTGGACACTTAAGGGCTTGTTGTGTAAATATGCTAAATAAGGAAACTTTCTAAAAAATGGAAACCTTCTATTTTTGGAAACCTGCTAAATATGGAAAGTTACTAAAACCGGAAAGCCGACTAAAATAAGTAATCTGAATTAAATAAGTTTTTAATAAAACCAGTCATGAATTCGTGTAGATTCGCCGGAGATGGACTTTGCTTCCGACCTTGGTATTTCTGTTGTGTTTCGTTTGCGGTATAAGGTACAGATATTCTGCCCTTACCTCTTAAGGTTTCTCATGATTCGTATTCATCTTTCGATTCTAGCTTGATATGTTATGCGTTACTCTAAGCCTCTTTATTAGGGCTTCCCTATGACTCTGCTATGCTCCCTTTGATATGGAAACTTCGATATGAAACTTTGATATGAACTTCGATATGAAACTTTGATATGAACTTTGATATGAAAACTTTGATATGAACTTTGATATGAACTATGATATGAAACCTTATGATATGATATGATATGTTTTGACCCTTCAGTTTGATACCCGAGCCAAATATGTTTCCTAGTCAGGAAGGTAACCTGACCGTGTCATTGATGCACCAATGGCATGACTCCAGTGTGTACGAGTGATGTTACACACCGTCCCCATTTTGATATGATTATGAGCTCACTATATGTATTTGATTTGGCCATTATATGTTTTGGGGGGCGTATGGATGCATCCTAGATTTGATTTGTTTCGAGGATTTAATCTGATTGGTGCTTTGTTTGGTGAATGATGTCGGGTGCAATCCGCGTCTTCACAATTCTGGGAGCTAGCTACTCCATTTGTTAACTGAGGTCTCCCTCCTATTATGTATGGTATTCCGAGGTCAACCCTCCGAATACAATGGCTACTTATGATATGATATGATATGATATGATATGATATGTTTAAGCTCGGTAGATTCCTGATAATCCTTACACTTTTGATATACCTATATTGTACCTTCTACATTCCCCAACGCACCATATTCTATGTACCCTTATATGACTCACTCTACTACCAAGATTTATACATTCCATTGCTTTGATCTGTCACACTCTCATTCCGTTACTTCTGATTATCATTCCATTCACGTAATGGGTTGTTATATGTTATTGGATTTGATTATGATATTCATGTTTATATGACTACTGATTACTCGTGATGATATGTATGTATGCGATATAAGATTTATCTGTTGTCATCTGATGATATGCTATCTTACTGTTATGTGATCCTTTGATTTGTCTGGTAACCGTGCTTGTGTGAAATCGATTGTTGATCTGTTTACCTTTTATACCTCGTGCGATTAATCTCGTAGACTATGACTATCTGTGGTATCCTCATCTACTTGTTGTTGACCTGCCATGTTTGCATTTATATTTATGCTACGGTTTGATTGGGTAAATGGTTCAATTTGTGAAGCCTAGCTTGTTAACTTGTTTAATTGCCCTACTATTTATTTAATTCATTTAATTATAGCGTTCTTACTGTATCCTACTTGTTACTTGTGACTGCCATGTTTGATTACCGTTACGATACTGATCATGTCTTCAATTAAGAGTTTTAACCTGTGTGAATTGCCATGCTCATGATTTATTTATTACTTCCGCTTCAGTAGATATCTGTTTGGCTTGTATGTATTTTGATTTCCTGAATTGTTTGTATGCCATATATGTTGTGTGGATGCTACGCCTGCTATGTTTGCTTATGTTTCAGTTCTTGTATGTCCGGTTTGTATGTGCTTGTTTATATGTCATCGATGCTTTGCTTCGCTTCGTTCTCCTTGTTATCTGTTCGTTTTGGATATCTGTATAATTGTGTTCTGCAGGATCCTCATTGACTCATTGTTCTCATTTCTTTTCGCTGCGATTTTGTTATCCGTTTCCTTTGTTTCATTTCGCATTTCAGATTTTATTTAGCTTTCGTTTTGTTATATCTGTTCACTGGGCTTTTTAAGCTCACCGCATTTCTTTTCCTGCGGCAGGTTTTAGGTTTGAAGATGGGCTTCGATGGGCTGAGAGTTGGATTATTTGAGTGGACCAACCCTAGTTACCTTATTATTTGGATTTATTTTGTCGGGCTACTATTTTGAGATTTCAGTTTTATTTTTAGACATTTTGGATTTTGTAATCTTCCTTGTCAATCGATTGTTTATATGATTTGATACTTCATTTTTAAGGTTTTCGTTTGTAAGGATTTTATCTCAGATGTTCGATATGACACCGAATGTGACACTTCTACCCTTGTCGGGTTGGGGTGTTACAATTATGGTATCGGAGCCAGGTTTCGTCTTGTTGACCTTAGGATTGACCTGTGAGGACTTGGGTAGACATTAGGCTTCCGTCTGTTATGATATATTCCGATTCCTTTTGATTGTCGTTCAGATTTGACTCCGATAATCTTTTGTCTTCACTGTTTTGGTCTTCTTCTCTTCACATTCGATTTTACTATTTTGTCTTCGCACATCCGTTTGTCGATCGTTGGATGGAGACTACCCGTGGATCCGAAGATGATGGTGCCGAACCTGTGTTGCTGCAACAGTCTCGAGCGGAAAGGTTCGTGAAGCGAAGCCACACCCGACTGCCGCTGCGGCAGCCGAGGCATCGATGCTGCCGAGGAAGCTGGACGGACCAACCAAAGACGCAAAAGACGGAGACAAGATTCAACCGATGCTGAGAGGGTTCATCTACTTCCTATGATTTGGGCGCCGACTTGTGTTACTTGATTCGTTTGTCACGCGTTTTGAGGCGGTTTGATAGCTTGCTACGTGATTTTGATCGGCATTACTTTTCTTTGATTCGTTCAAAACTCGGTTTGAATCGTGAAGTTTTATCATTTAGCATTCTGGTATATCTCAGCTTTTCTTTTTGGACTGACAGTAATGAGTCATGAGGAACCGTTTCATGCAGGTTGGTGGCCTTCTCTCTTTTGTGGTATGGTAAGTTGTTTGATGTGTTGTATGTTGTTTGTATGTGTGTCTAGTCTGCTTGGGTATGTTACTTGATATCGGTATGTGATATGTTTGGTGTGATATTGGTTATTGGTTGTCATGATCCGGACGAATATGATGATAATAAGGAATTGTTATGTGATGCAAGTATTATGACGCCTGATCAACGTGATAATACCGAGATCATATAATTTGAACTTATTGGAATCATACGACGTCTTTGGGAAATGCCGGGGTTGGTATGCGTGAATGGAATATGACCTATATCCGTTATTTGGCACTCCTTATGATCGTTTGGAATTCTGTACCTCCTTGCGAGATTCTCATCGACATCTGTTGCATATAAGTTTTGTACGTTTTGGAACCGAAATCGTTATGATCCGGTGAAACTATGGATTGCTACGTCTGCCTTAAATTTGTATGCGTCTCCGTACCTCTGCGACATCAATTTTCGAGGACGAAAATTTTCTTTTAGAGGGGAAGAGTTGTAGCACCCTAAAATATGAAACATGCAAAATGACCAAAATGCCCTTGCAATTTTAAAATTTGATTTAAAAGCTTATAAAGTGCCAAAATAAATCCCAAACTTCCGAGACGAACAAGATATGAAGTAAATTAATTTTTACTATTACATATTAATACTTTGTAAAGTACTAGAATTATGAAACACTCAAAAATATGTCATGTGGGCCGAATAATTCATTTAAATTACTTATGTTATAATTATTATTAATTAAAAGCAAAATAACTATAAGTAACTTAGGAAATAAATTTCAAAATTGGAAACCATGATTTGGTCTCACCTTGGACCGAGTATACAGCCCATCCCCCCCAAAAATCCGGCCATCACTCCCCTAATTAGCTAACTTACCAATTTTTCTATTTTAAAACCCTAATATCACTTTTCTCTCCCAAAAATCATACAAGCCACCATAAATTCTAAGAGTATTTTTCCTGTGATCTATACACTGCTAGGAAGCCAAGAAAATTGACAATTCGAATTTTGAAGGCCTGATCTATTTGTTGTCGAATTTTGTTCATATACAAGGTAAAATTCATAATAATTCATACGACCCTCCATAAATTCATTTTCCATTTTTCTGAGTTCCTTACATCATGTGTGATCTGTGAAAAATGATTACAAGGTTTATGGAGTCGCTTTTCTATTCTTTGGAATTTTGGAGTCGTTTTATCCTAACCGAGAGGAATAATATCATCCAGCGTGTTCTAAACGTTCTAAAATTTATATGGTATTTTTCTCATGTTATATTCATCCTATAGGTTCCAAATAAAATAATAAAAACGAACCATTCATGGTATACGAATTATTTGAGAATTAAACCCTAAAAACGTGTTAAAACCCTAAATAATTAGAAACGAATTTTATGGGTGTCAAACCCATTTTATTTAAGACCTATACGACCAATATGATACTGGAAAAATGTTCATTCGAATTGTTATTGTCTAAAATGTCCTTGTCGAATTATTATTTATAATCGGGTTTTTATTTAAAAAAATCGTATAAATGGATAAACAAAATTGGAAAGATTGACCTAGGGTTTATGTTATGGTCTAGATCTGACCTTAAAGATGAAATAATGATGGAATAATGATTGGTGTTTGATTTGGGGAATTAGGGTTAGGGTTTGATGATTTTATTGTATTACCGATTGAGTTTTCAAAATAAAAGGGGTTGTTTCGTAAATTATAAAACTTGTGGACTATTTTTGTAATATACTTTGGACCAGGGGGTGTTAGTATGAAATGTAACATGAGGACCTTTTTCATAAAATATGTGACTTAGGGATTTATTTTGTAAATCGGGTAAATTTGTAAACCGAAATGTAATTATTAAAAATAGAGGGGCTTGTTTGTAAATTCTGAAAACTTGGGGGTATTTCGTATAAATAAGGATAATGAGGGTGTAATATGTAAAATTGGACACTTAAGGGCTTGTTGTGTAAATATGCTAAATAAGGAAACTTTCTAAAAAATGGAAACCTTCTATTTTTGGAAACCTGCTAAATATGGAAAGTTACTAAAACTGAAAAGCCGACTAAAATAAGTAATCTGAATTAAATAAGTTTTAATAAAACCAGTCATGAATTCGTGTAGATTCGCCGGAGATGGAGTTTGCTTCCGACCTTGGTATTTCTGTTGTGTTTCGTTTGCGGTATAAGGTACAGATATTCTCTTACTTACCTCTTAAGGTTTCTCATGATTCGTATTCATCTTTCGATTCTAGCTTGATATGTTATGCTTTACTCTAAGCCTCTTTATTAGGGCTTCCCTATGACTCTGCTATGCTCCCTTTGATATGGAAACTTCGATATGAAACTTTGATATGAACTTCGATATGAAACTTTGATATGAACTTTGATATGAAAACTTTGATATGAACTTTGATATGAACTATGATATGAAACCTTATGATATGATATGATATGTTTTGACCCTTCAGTTTGATACCCGAGCCAAATATGTTTCCTAGTCAGGAAGGTAACCTGACCGTTTCATTGATGCACCAATGGCATGACTCAGGTGTGAGTGATGTTACACACCGTCCCCATTTTGATATGATTATGAGCTCACTATATGTATTTGATTTGGCCATTATATGTTTTGGGGGGCGTATGGATGCATCCTAGATTTGATTTGTTTCGAGGGATTTAATCTGATTGGAGCTTTGTTTGGTGAATGATGTCGGGTGCAATCCGCGTCTTCACAATTCTGGGAGCTAGCTACTCCATTTGTTACTGAGGTCTCCCCTCCTATTATGTATGGTATTCCGAGGTCACCCCTCCGAATACAATGGCTACTTATGATATGATATGATATGATATGATATGATATGTTTCTGGGCTCGGGTAGATTCCTGATAATCCTTACACTTTTGATATACCTATATTGTACCTTCTACATTCCCCAACGCACCATATTCTATGTACCCTTATATGACTCACTCTACTACCAAGATTTATACATTCCATTGCTTTGATCTGTCACACTCTCATTCCGTTACTTCTGATTATCATTCCATTCACGTATCGGGTTGTTATATGTTATTGGATTTCATTATGATATTCATGTTTATATGACTACTGATTACTCTGTATGATATGTATGTATGCGATATAAGATTTACCTGTTGTCATCTGATGATATGATATCTTACTGTTATGTGATCCTTTGATTTGTCTGGTAACCGTGCTTGTGTGAAATCGATTGTTGATCTGTTTATCTTTTGTACCTCGTTCAATTAATCTCGTGGACTATGACTATCCGTGGTGTCCTTATCTCGCTTGTTGTTGACTGCCATGTTTGCATTTATATTTATGCTACGGTTTGATTGGGTAAATGGTTCAATTTGTGAAGCCTAGCTTGTTAACTTGTTTAATTGCCCTACTATGTATTTAATTCATTTAATTATAGCGTTCTTACTGTATCCTACTTATTACTTGTGACTGCCATGTTTGATTACGTTACGATACCGATCATGTCTTCAATTAAGAGTTTTAACCGTGTGAATTGCCATGCTCACGATTTATTTATTACTTCCGCTTTTCGTAGATATCTCTGTTTGGCTTGTATGTATTTTGATTTCCTGAATTGTTTGTATGCCATATATGTTGTGTGGATGCTACGCCTGCTATGTTTGCTTATGTTTCAGTTCTTGTATGTCGGTTTGCATGTGCTTGTTTATATGTCATCGATGCTTTGCTTTGTTTCTTTCTCCTTGTTATCTGTTCGTTTGGATATCTGATAATTGTGTTCTGCAGATCCTCATTGACTCATTGTTCTCATTTCTTTTAGCGATTTTGTTATCCGTTTCCTTTGTTTCTTTTCGCATTTCAGATTTTATTTAGCTTTCGTTTTGTTATATCTCGCCACCGGCTTTTTAAGCTCACCGCATTTCTTTCCCTGCGCGGTATTAGGTTTGAAGACGGGCTTTGATGGGCTGAGAGTTGGATTATTTGAGTGGACCAACCCTAGTTACCTTATTATTTGGATTTATTTTGTCGGGCTACTGTTTTGAGATTTCAGTTTTATTTTTAGACATTTTGGATTTTGTAATCTTCCTTGTCAGTCGATTGTTTATATGATTTGATACTTCATTTTTAAGGTTTTCGTTTGTAAGGATTTTATCTGTATGTTCTGATATGACACCAGAATGTGACACTTCTACCCTTGTCGGGTTGGGGTGTTATAGATGAAGCTATAGACAAGTTTGTTCTATACAAAAACGAAGTTGAGAATCAACTTAGTAAGAAAATCAAGGTGGTCAGAAGTGATAGAGGAGGTGAATATGTGTCTCCATTCGACCTATGTGCGAAAACATGGAATTAGACACGAGTTCATCGCTCCCTATTCACCTCAGCAGAACGGTATTGCGGAAAGGAAGAACCGTGCACCTGAAAGAAATGGTTAATGCCATGTTGATAAGTTCGGTCTAAGCGGACATGGGGGAAGCCATTCTAGTGGCTACTTATCTTTTAAATAAGATACCTCGTAAGGAAAAAGAAGAGACCCTTATGAATTATGGATGGGAAGAAAACCATCATATCAAGATTTACTTAGGTGGGGTGTCTAGCAAAGATAGCTATACCGACTCCCAAGGCCCAAAAGATTGGACCTAAATCTGTGGATTGTATATTCATCGGATATGCTAAGAATAGCAGCGCTTATCGCTTCATCGTACATGATTCGAAAAATCTGGATATACAAAAGGGTACTTTAATGGAATCAAGGAATGCTTCATTCTTTGAAAATATATTTCCTTGTTTAACGAAGGAAACTGGAAGTACATCTAGAATAGATGAAGAAGTTGTCCAAGATAAGAGACAACGAGATGATAATGATCTCCAAGATGAGAGACAAGATCAAACAGAGGAAGAAGAGGTTGAACCTAGAAGAAGCAAAAGGGCAAGAACCGAGAAATCGTTTGGACCCGATTTTGTTTCTTTTATGGTTGAAAACGAACCTACTTCATACCGAGAAGCGGTTACTTCCTCAGAAGGGCCTCAATGGAAAGAAGCCATTAAAAGTGAAATAGATTCTATTTTACAAAATCATACTTGGGAGCTCGTGGATTTACCTCATGGTTGTAAACCACTAGGCTATAAATGGATCTTCAAGAAGAAGATGAAAGCCGATGGCACCATTGACAAGTATAAAGCAAGATTAGTAATCAAAGGATTTAGACAACGAGAAGGTCTTGATTACTTTGATACATATTCGCATTGTTACGAATAACATCGATTAGGATGATACTTGCTATTGCCGCTTTAAGAAATTTGGAAGTTCACCAAATGGATGTGAAAACGGCATTTCTAAACGGAGATTTAGAAGAAGAGATCTACATGAATCAACCTGAGGGTTTCATGGCTCCTGGACAAGAGAACAAAGTTTGTAGGCTTGTTAAGTCATTATATGGCTTAAAGCAAGCTCCCAAACAATGGCATCAAAATTTGACCCCGCCATGCTAGAGAGTGGATTCAAAATTAATGAATGCGACAAGTGTGTTTATGTCAAAGACACAAATTGTGGATATGTAATCTTGTGTTTATATGTTGATGATATGCTTATCGTTGGTAGTAACGACAAGATGATCAAATCTACTAAAGACATGTTGAAATCAAAGTTTGACATGAAGGATATGGGTTTGGCTGATGTGATCCTTGGAATAAAGATCATACGAACTCAGAATGGACTTGTGTTAAGTCAAGCACATTATGTGGACAAAATTCTTAATACTCATAATGCGGGGATTCCGGCCTAGCTAGAACTCCAATTGACACCAGTAAACATCTATCTAAAAATAGAGGCTTAGGTGTTGCCCAATTAGAGTATTCAAGAATTATTAGCATGTTAATGTACTTAATGAGGTACCGACCGACTTAGCATATGCTTGCGTGCTAAGTAGGTATACTAGTGACCCAAGCTATGCACATTGGGCAGCTATGACTAGGGTACTTCACTATTTGAGATACAATATGCGATTATGGATCTGATTATGATCGATATCTGGCTGTTATCGAAGGATACAGTGATGCAAATTGGATATCTGACATAAAGGATTCTAGATCGACTAGTGGATATGTGTTTACACTAGAGGAGCTGCTATATCTTGGAAGTATTCCAAGCAAACTGTTATAGCTTAGTCCACGATGGAATCAGAATTTATCGCTTAGATAAATGCGACAAGAGGCGGAATGGTTACGTCAATTCGTAGAGGACATACCAAGGTGGCTTAAACCGGTAACGGCCATTAGTATACATTGTGATAGTCAATCGGCATTGGCAGAGCTCATAGCATAATGTATAATGGAAAGTCCAGACATATCCGTCGTCGACATAATTCGATACGGCAACTACTCTCAACAGGAGTTATCTCAATTGACTATGTGAAGTCAAAAGATAACATCGCGGATCCGCTTACGAAAGGCTTAAGCAGAGAGTTAGTAAGTAAGTCGTCTAGAGGAATGGGACTAAAGCCCTTGAAGGAATGAGTTTCTATGAAGGAAAACCTAACCCGCTTGACTGAGATCCCGGATCTGGGTTCAATAGGACAACCTAATCATAGAAATGTGGGGGAAGTCACGTCAATGTGGGGAGTTACTAAATATTGTAACTTTCCTAGTCCATTCCTATAACAAATGTGACTTGTTGAGAGGTTAAACATATGGCTTTAATGATTCAGGATGAAATCATAAAGCTTAATGATTTAAGATGAAATCACAAAGCAAGTGAATTTTAATGCATCAAGATGAAATCACCTATGTGAGAGATAAGTGGGGTCACCTCAAAGGGAATTATGTGGGCACAAATCCTAAGAGCTCTTGCAGAACCAGGCTAGTGTTCATGACCATAACGAACACGACTATGAGGACTAGACAAAGGTTGTCAGGGAGAGTCTTGTGTGAAGTGTAATGTCGTCTACATAAATGGATGATGAGTTCAAGGACATCGCGTCTACTCAGATCTAGGAGACTAAGTGCATCTCACAAGGGAAGGTTCAAAGAGTTACACCTACCTATCCTATGCAAGACTTAACCGCAGAAATTTCACCGAAACTTTCGTGTATTTTCGACCGATCTCCATTCATGTGGGGATTGTTGGAAAATTGGGTTTTACAAAGTGGTTTTTGCAAACTTTTGGACACTATTTAATATATGTATATGTTATATATATTTATATTTCTTGGTAGCTTTGCGTTCTCCTTGACGAGAGCTTCGCAACGAGCTAAAGAGTGTCCAAAATGGAGTTGAAATGAATGAGATATCGTGTCTCAAAGTGAGGCACTTGAAACATAAAACTTGGAAAAATAGGAGAATCCCACATCGCCCAAAACAAGAAGTGGATGCTTGTTTATAAGGAAATTATAGTTTTGGCTATCAAATTCCTTTAGGTTGATTATGCTCTCACTCCTACGTGCGCGCGCACAGGGGGGGTGCAGAAAATGGGATTTCCGGGTCAAAATGAGTTCGAAGCTTCTGAACTCATGCGAGCCCGCGACCTATGGACACGAATGCAGCTTCAAGCCTCGCATATGTGCGTATCTTTTGCTGCAGATTCGAGTTACATTTTTCCATAATTTTCTGTAAATCTATTAACGGAATAGATTTGAAACTTTTTGACAAAGTTTTACAGAATCTGTTATGTTATTAGAAGATATGTAAATCTGTTTTAGTTATAACAGATTTATGTAATTAAGGCTTTTATTTAGTCTTGGAGAACAAGACAACTTCCTGTATAAATAAAACCTTACCTCTCGTTCAGAAAGATACACAGAAAACGCAGCTCCAATACAGAAACATTCCAGCAACCTCTTCGATCAGAAACACGCAAGCTTCCGTGATCTTTCAGGCAAGTAAGTTTTGTCCGGCTGTACAACAGCTAGCATCGTTGTACGGGAAACGGGCGAATCTGTTTAAGGAATCGTGTTAAACACGAGCCTCGCTTCTGTCTTTACTTGCTTTCGTTTATCTTATTGATTAGAGTCTGCTTCCGCTTCTACCTTTCTGTCTGTTGATTATTTACTGTCGTTACATCTGTTAATTTATTTATTGTAATTATAATCTGATTTTCATTAATAAAAGTGTGCACCGTTTCCCACAATGATATCTATAATTTCATTCACTGAACATGTAAAAGTTTCTGCTCTTATACTTTAACCTTTGTTCTTTTCCTAAATCCAAATATCAATAGGAAATGGTAACTTTGCACACTTATTCAACAAGTTTTATTTTCCTTCCTTAACTCAATAATACAAATTCGGACCCTTTTGTTTGCTGTTTGCTTTTTCTAGTTTTCATATATCAATATTTTAGGTATGTGACACATTGTGTCCAACTAGTTGTCTATACATCGAACAAATAATTGTGCTTGACCAAAGTGTATCCTGAATCGCACGTGTCCTTAACTCCAACCATCTACTTGTGAACGAGTTGGTCATTGTATCAAAACGATTGAGAATTCTTATATTAAAAATTTTACATGTTTCGACCAGCTCATGTGATGTACGGTTATGTTAATGATAAATCTACATGTAGATGGCTGGACCAGTCCTGAACTCTATTACGAGTCTAGTGGGATGGTGCCTAGGAGTCGCAGCTGTGGTGGTTATAACTATGCTAACCCATATGGCATGAACAGGTTAAGAAGTTTTCCTTGGTAAATACATTAGATATGCAAAGTCTGATATCAGGAATTCTGATGTAGCTGGTGATTTTCATTTTTCAGTTGGATGCAATGATGAAGTATCTATGAGCCAACCAAGCATCATTATCATAAAAAATATTTGTTATCCCCATCGATCTTTGGTATGTTGTTTGAATGTAAATCCTATACAAAACAAAGCAGCTTCTAACTTGCTTGTAGATGGAACACATCCTACTTCTGTTTATTGCATATGGAGTTGTTTGTATTGCAGTTTAGTTTATCTTCTTGCTACCAATGGCTATATATGGTTTTTTTGTTATGGTGCCTTCATTATCAGTTTGTACTATATATATTTAATCTTACTTTTTGTTCTTACGTTTCCTTTACATCACATAAATGTGTCGAAACGATAAATTGAGATGAGCTAGAAAAATAAATGAATTTTGGGTGTAAATTTTATTTGTACACGGAAAACTGAGAGAGTGACATTGGTGCCCTTGTCTAGTCTGACCAGATCTTCCCAACCCAACTTCATCTCTGTAAACTCTTAAACAAACTCTTAAACATATTTGTAAATTGAATATTAACCTATTTTTCGACCCAATATTTTCATAAATATTTATTTAGCCACCATCGTTGATGTGTATATCTATTTTTGGGTCTCTGCTCTTTTCTCGCAACCCGCTTTTGGTCTCTATATATAAGTGATCGAACCCATCGATGAAGAAAAAGGTGTGCCAAAATTCTGGAAGAAAAAAGTTTGATAGCTTTTTCTGGAATAAAACCAGTTCGTTGATGTGATCTCAAACCCATCAATGAAAAAAAAAAAAAAAAAAAAAAGTGTGTGAGAAAATAACAGAGACCTAAAAAAAGGCAAGGACCTACTTTTTGATCGGCAATATTTCATCTTACAAATTTGTGTGACAATTGTTCTCATTTCTTGTTGATTCATATCTTTGTTGCTTTGATGTTATTTTGCTGAAAATAAGCGTAGAGGATTTTTTTCTAAATGCAGCGCTTATGCTTTTGAAGAAGTTGGTTGTTTATAGATAATTAAGTTTGAAGAAGCCACACCCACACACACACACCATGAAGGTGTCAACAAATTAAACAAGCAAGGGCTTTATAATCTTATAGAGTATTTTATTACTTATTTAACATGTGATCGATGTTCGAAAACTAGAAAAGATTGTTTTATGACCTTTAAGGATTGAGTAAACAATGACCGGGATTACGGGATATGATTTTAGAGTGCTGGGTTTCGAGGATGAAGAACAGAATAAAACAAAAAGAGAGTACAAAAATAGGCAAATGTATAGATGTCATTTACTGTTAATTTTTGTGTGCCAATAAAAACACTCCATGTACAAATCAATTGCCAAAGAGTATTTATGAGTTTTATGTGAGTCAGTGTTTTGGGAATATTATTAATAATAAAATTTAAAATCATTTCCATATCAAACTTTATCTTAATATTGAGGGACTAATTCTTACCTTTCATTTTCATTTGATTCAATAATGAGATTAAACCCAACATTTTATTAAACTCATTTTCAATCATTTTTTTTAAATATTAATATTTTTTAACCGTTAATCGTTAAACAAAAATAGATATACCATTACAACGAGCATTTAATTATCTTTTAATAGATATACACTTTGATATACTTTCGATAAATTTTATTTTATTTTTTTAATTTTTTCAATTTGTTTACGTTTTATTTAATAGTTTTTACGTTTTTTTTCTTCGTTGTTGAAACTTTCATGAGAAATCACATGTGATTAAACAATAATTTGAATATCTAAATCTAAGGTACTTATAAAGTAAAAATGGTCAATGTGGAATGTTAAAACGTTAAAAAATGATCAATGTGGAAATTCAAGCTTTTTAGCTATGCGTTTGAAATTAAGCCATGCTTCGGAAAGTATTGACAGTATCAATTTAAACTGCATGCGTTTGAAATTAAGCCGTACATTTGGAAAGTATTGAAAGTATCAAACATGAAACTTCAACAATACATTTAAGTTCAAAGTAATTCAGGAAAGTATATTGCTGAAAATACCTATCACATTGATGGACAAGTAACTTAATTCAAACACGCTATATTTATAAAAAAAAAAAATTAAAAAAGAACAAAAAAAAAAAGAAAAAAAAAGAAGCATGTTATTCTCTCCAACACACCATCATCTACAACCGGCCGACGCCATCTTCTCAATCAGACGACCCACCACCAGCCAACCACGCACCTTCTCCACCCCGAAAACCCCGTCACAGGTACACCATCGAAACAACCGCTGGCTTTTGAAATTTATATTTAGTGTTTTTTTTTTTGTTGATCTATGTATTCTTGTGTGTATGATATTTTTTTTTTATAGATGTATACGTTTTTCATAGATTATTTCATAGATCTATGTATTTTATGTGTGTGTGTGTTTGTAGATATGTAGTATATGTGACTACTTTTTAATTTGTGACAACATCTTTTTCTATATCTTTATTTTTTTTTGACCAATTTGTAGTTCTTTTTTCAGTCGTCATTGCCGGAATATTCCTTTACACCGCCAGAAACCATCTCATTGCTGCCGGAATCTTTAATGTCGCTGCCGCAGCAGTCGTCGATGATGGCACCGTGAATTCAACCATCATATCAACCTGTATTGTTTTCGGTTAGATCTTGTCGAGATATGGATTTCTAGGTGTAAAGAGTATGCAATTTATTTATATTTGTGTGTAGAGTTGTGATTATGTTTATCGTAAAGTTCTTATGACATAATTAAATTGTGTATAAATGTTTGTTTGTTGATTACATAATTCTTATGTGTTTATATTTCTATCTCTTGCTAACAAATTTTCCATCTCTTATATTAATCTATAGATTTTACGCCAAGGTCTTTTTAAGATTACATTGTTGGAAAAGAAAAAAGTTTTTCTTTAAACCAAGGTTGTTAGATTATAAGTTTTTTTCGATCTAAACTTTTTATGATTTTGAAATAGTTATGTATTTAATTTGAATACATGGCTTAAATTACCAATATTTTAATCATTTGAGGTCTATTGTGAATTGCATCTTTTGTAGTTTCAAAATTAGTGTACGAGTGTAATTGACGTGCTCAAACGCCAGCGGTATCATATCTCTTGAGGTTCAAATTTTTTTAAATTATTTTTAGGTTTGGCATTTTGTGTTCATTAAAAATATTGATTAATGCCACCATCAGATTTATGAAAAAAAAAAACATTTACATAGGGACATGTTGATGTAATTTTATAAATGTATAAAAGATATGACATGTCGGATATATATATATATAAATATATATATATATATATATATATATATATATATATATATATATATTTACATTATATATAAGATGAGGCATGCCACATAAAATGCCACTTGGCATCCTATAATGCCATGTCATATTTCCATGTCATCATTATTAATCCACCTAAGCAACTTTTTGACATTTAATAAAATTTCGGATTTATGTTTTAAAAAAATTTGAGCATAACAAGAATTGAACCTGGGTCTCTTAGTCCATAAATAAACATGATAACCACTAGACCAACACATGTGTTGAATTATATTTTGCAAGTCCAAATCTATAAACCTATGTAACGAATTATATGAGATAAGTGGGACAATCCCTACAACTTAGGTAAGTCTAATCAATCATATACGTAAAAAAAATGGCACTTCATCTATAATATACTTTTTCTCAAAACCCTAATATCCTTTTTTTCCCTCACAATCTCCTCTAATGATCAGTTTTATGTGTTTTCTAAATCATTTTTTTTATTCATGTCTGTTTCATATCAATTGCTATTAACCCTAATTTATTGTTTATTATAAAGAAGTTTGTTGGTTACACACGCACCCAACAATTCTCCAATCGCTCATTAGGGTTTAACAACAGTAAGTGGCCCATGCATCTATCTTTTTTGTGCATATTATTTTGTTTTTGTATGGTTATTTTGTTACATACATCAGTGAATCCAAGATTACTGATTACCATACGCGAGAGGTATCTAAGTTGATGACATATTGGTACGTGGTTATGCTTTATACTGAATTTTTGAGTATTTTAAATATGCTTATAAGATTAGTAGATTACCATAGCTTATTAATGAGTTAACGATCTATGAATCGCCAACGGTTCTGGAAACATCGTGAAACCGGAATGTGTATCATAATAAACTAAGTTGCTTTGCACTTTTTAATATGAGTCTTATATTATCAATTACATACTTGCATGTGTTTCAAGTCTAATTTGAAGTATCAGGTTAGACGTGTCATATTGTTAAACATATGTGGGGGTAGGCTGCCAAGAAAAGTTCTGCATATCTTACATTCCTGACAACCATAATGTTGTTTCTGTTCAAAAAATATCAAGAAAGGAAATAGAAGAAAATGGAGCAAGTTGTATCCGAACAAACCTTATGATATTGACTTGACACTTTCAAATGAATTTTCTGAAAAGTTAATAAAGCTGAAAATCACACAAAATACGATCTGGTTTTAGCTATTGAAAGACAGATCCCTTTCACTTACTAGGTAATCTTAAAAATAAGAGTTTATATTCTGATAATTTGATTTAGTTCTATAACTTTTGGTGTGATAGGTATCGAGACCTCATGTGAACAACGATCACTTTCTTGAAGCAGCCGTAGCCAAATACAAAGGTTTCTTGCATCTAATCAAGAGAAACAAAGAGTGATACATAAGATGTTTTTGTTATCTGACTTATGACATAAACCTAATCTGGCATATGCATCAGTTACATCCACCTTTTTACTGCAACGATTTGGTGGAATCACTTGGAAAGATTCTAGAACATGATGACACAGACCAAAACCGAGACAAAGGTCAGAAGCTAGATGTTGGATTTTATAAAACAATCAAACAATGGGAGAATATGTATGGCTCAAGTTGTTGGAGAGCAGAAGCAATGTATAGAAGCAGTGCACCTTCTCCTATCACTACCACTCCTTTCATACCAAACGATATGACCAAGAAGGTTGGTTTGAGTAATAATTTTAGAAATTGATCAATCTTCCTGAAAGAAATGTTGTCGAGGTAACTAACAAATGAAAAATAAAAACTTTTCTCAAGTCTTATATGATAAGGTATAACTGAACTGTGTTATGGCTTACTGCAGGTAGTTTTGGAATTTGTAGAAGTAAAAAACTTGTCGAAGACCAGGTTATTAAAGTATGTGATAATCAGATACAGTGCGTTTTCTCTATAGTTAGTTTTACCACGGTAACTTTGTACATTCTTTTCCAAATCTGATTACTTCGGCCTTGAAAAACCCAACATATAAACGGTTTTGGCAAACACCAAAAATGATTATTGCAGCACTAAGTCATGGTGAGTATCCTTTTAAAGTCACATTCAAATGCCCCCTAAATTGAAACCTACTGAATGTGATTATGGTTATATTAGACTATATACGTGGGTAGAAAACAAGATTAGAAACATATGGTTATCATATTAGTAATGTATTGAACCACGAGACTACACGGGTAAGAGCTAATGGCTTCATTTTTTTAGTTTAGTATTCTTGCTATTATGATATAATAGTGGTTGGTAGTGCTTAAACTCTTTGATTTTGCTGGATATCTGTAGGTGCTTGCTGACAAAATACCCGAAATCCTTGATTTTTCCAATGATCTCAGCAGTTTGGTACCTGCAGCAAAGGTAATAAATTAAGTTGGAATTTTTTCCTGTTTAATAAGGGAAGCGTTGTTGAGTTTGTATCAAATTTCTCAAAACTTATTTCATATTTGGTCTATGTATTTGTATTTTCATCCATTCACCTTTTTGAGGCATAGTAAAAGAAATTACTAAGCTTTGATGTGCAGAGCTTTTGTTATCTAAAGTGAGATATTTCATACTTGCTGCACCAAAACTGATAAGGTTTATGAATAACTAGGTCTTAACAACCATTTGAACAATCAATCTATATTTTTCGCAAAATGTATTTTTATAACTGTCTGTAATACATAATGATCTGCAAAATCCCACACCACTCGATGGTCCTTAACCACACCCATAATCCCACACCACTCGATGTCCAGACTTGGATCAGTGGTGGTTTAACATATATCAACATATGTAAGAGTTTGAGTTGATTAATATGACCAACACTGGCCTACCCACAATTTCAAACAATTTGATAGAACTATTACTCAACTCTACAAATATTAGTGTTGTAATTAGAGGTGGTAATAATATTCATGGGATTGCGGACTCGAATTTTATCCATGAATACAATCTGTCGGATTTGGCAGAAGATTGGAATCAAGAGAAAATTTCATAAATTAGATCTAGACCTGGATAAAGCAAAAGCAACTCAAACGGCAGCCCTTGACAAGATCAAGGAGTATATAAATGAAAATTTTACACATTTTAGGAAGATTATTTCATTGAAGGATAAAGTCACAGATGAGCGTACGACTGAAACAGATCTAACCACGTCTATTACCAGTGCACAAAGTAGCTTACAGAACCTTGATTTACAAATGAGAAGCATGGTTGCAGAAGGTGCTTGGATTAGTTAGGAGCGTTTAAACTTTGGGAAAAGAAACCCCTTATATGACTTTGTGAAAGATAACCCAGAAACAGCTCGAGAGCGTTCCTTTTATCTAGAGACAGAAAGAAAATTGTAAGACATTTTTTTATTGTTCGGTTTAGTTGTTTTCATTAAACTAACTTACGCATTATTTATTTTGTTTCTCACAGTAACGGGGCTGTTGTGATGACTGATATTGATGAGATGTATATCTAAATATTTTTTTGTATATATATCTATATGTCTCGTCTGAAAAAAATCGATATATTTACCTCATCTCTTGCCTCTAACTCTTGAACATGGCATTTACTTATGGTTTAAAACGTTTGTCATTTGATATCTTTCAGGTACAAGGGCCTTGAAACACCACAACGCATATTCAATTACTTAAAAGCCCTGCACATTCAGAACAATCTCCCACTTCCACTTACTATTGCTGCAACCACGAATGAGGTCACGTGCTTTCATTCAAACTTAAGATCGCAATGCATTTTAGTCATGCTTTATGCATGTTTTCAAATTTGATAATTGGATGTTGAGGCTTCTCTGGCTTGCATCGCCTTCCACTACTTTAACATGCCTGTCACTTTGTCATATCGCATAGTATTGGGATGAGCTGAGTAACAGTTAAAATAGGGGATATTGGAATGGGTTCGGTAAGTAACTGACATATGTTTCTCACCTTTGAGATGTCTCCAAAACCTCTACTCCTGATACAACAGTTTCTCAATCCTGATGACAACTGACATCAAATGTATTTTGAAGTTTCAAACCTGGAATTTTTCATGTTCCTAAGGGATGAACAAATGACAGGACCGTGTGCGAAAATACTTGGTCTCGGTGAAGCAGTTTCTAAGGCTTCTTTTTCATTTGATATCATGTCCACTTTTTCTAAGATTTTTTTATTAAAAAAATATTATTTTGAGCAGACACCACAAAAGAATTTGTTGCAAACTGGATCAGAAACCAGGACAGAAAGTCTTAGATGTTGGATGTGGCATTGGGGGATTCCAATATTTTGATAGAGGATTCCAATATTTTTTGGGTAACATGTTATACACCTAGCCTTGCAAAATTTTAGATTTTGATAGAGGATTCCAATATTTTTTCGGTTTGTTTTGAATATGATAAAAAAGATATTTTCCGAGAAAATATCTTCAAAACTGCTTATTTGGTGTTTCAATAAGGTATGAGCAGAATTTTTTATTTAAAAAGCAATCCTAAATGCTCTCTTATGTTATTGGGTTGCAATAGATTTAAGAACATTCGCCCTTAATGTAGGTATGGTGGCGATGTATGAAACAACAAATGGTTTGCATGTCTAATATTTTTTGCTGATCGTTATTGCATACTTTGTGTCTATTATAATCTTTGCAGGGAAAAGCTTAAGGAGATCTTGAGCCTTATTCCACATGATGTTCGACCTAAATGTGACAGATTGTTTCGATTATTTGTGAGTTTATCTACTTACTTTCTGGTCTACTGTAATACAAGTAGTTCTAATGAGAAATATTGTTGAGATTCCTTGTCCTAATTTTTCGTGTATTATGCTGGATTTGAATAGGCGACAACTACGACACACGGGTGAGCACTTATAATTAACCATAAACAGTTCAAGATTACAATACATCTGTTCATTAACTTTTTGCTTATCTGTCTAATACATCTAGCAATTGTGAGTTAATAACTTTACAGTTAATGATCTGAAAAATTGGTTTCCCATTGTTGACTGGTGATCTCATTAAAGGCATAGGTGACATGCCTATAAAAGTGACATTAATTAACACTCATACTAAGGAAGTAGTGAATTCAGGGCCTGAAAATCTTCAGGAAGAGTACAATTAGTAGATTTTGACGCAATGGCTGATGGTGCCAAAGGAAATGAATAGAAAAGCATACTTTTTCGTCAGATGGAAGGAAATAGATCTATTTCTGGGTAAACTTATAGAAGTTACTGTTGTTGATTTCTCTGTTGTTGAGGCAAAAAGTATTGGAGCTTATGGAGACAACACGATAAATGAAAATCAGGTACTTGATTTAACTTGATATTTTCTGCTTTTTTATTTGGTCGAATGCACTCATGATGGTCTTTATTGTAGATCTTTTGGATATGGCAGAAGATGGTTAAGTCAGAGGACAATGTAGATAGGGGATTCCGGCAGTTCTTGGATAATGTCCGGTACAAAAGTAGTGGCATATTTCGTTATGAACGTATATTTAGATATGGATTTGTGAGCACAGGAGGAATAGGTATCAATTGCAACCCGTTTATGTGAAAATGGGTAATTTGAGCTGTACTTTATTGATAATTTATCCAATGGGTAAAACTAAAATGTGTCAATGTGAGTTGATTTTATTTTTAACAGATCGAAAAGGTTTTAGCTAAATGTTTTAGCTCAAAAAGGTATGGGCCAAATGAGCTAAATGGTTTAACCGTCGGTCAAAGAATACTCAAGTATTTTCGAGAATATGCACTGCTTTATTGAATAAGTATAGTGCGTTCTTTAACTATCTCTATTTTTATACATTAAATATTTACAAACTTCATGAAAATGGAGTAATAAGTGTTGGCGGATCAAACCAACCATTTTTGACCCGGTACCCAACCCATACATTTTTTCCACCTATAATGGAAGAGAAATTCTAAGAGCACGTATGCATCTTTGTTACTTCCTGTTGTTGTCTTCATCTATGATCTTCATTGGTCCTTTTATTTTTGATGTAATTAAAGGTTGAATATGAAAGCACTTACGATTTTTGACGACCCTTAAGTCTAAAAGTAGTATCATCTGGAGTGTCCAAAAATGAGTTAATTGAATGTATCTAACTGAATACATATTAGTTATCCATATCTTGAGCACAATGCTTCATGATTTTAGTAAAAGAATTGTATTATGAGCAGACACCACAAAAGAATTTGTTGGAAAGCTGGATCTGAAACCAAGACAGAAAGTCTTGGATTTTGGATGTGGCATTGAGGGAGGCACCTTGCTCCAACTGCACCAAATGCACTTGGTAACATGTTATACACCTAGCTTTGCAAACTTTTACATTTTGATAGAGGATTCCAATATTTTTTCGGTTTGTTTGAATATGATAAAAGAGATATTTTCCGAGAAAAAATCTTCAAAACTGCTTATTTGGTGTTTCAATAAGGTATGAGCATATTTTTTTATTTAAAAAGCAATCCTAAATGCTCTCTTATGTTATTGGGTTGCAATAGATTTAAGAACAATCCCCCTCAATGTAGGTACGGTGGCCATGTATGAAACAGCAAATGGTTTGCATTTCTAATATTTCTTGTTGATCGTTAATTCACACTTTGTGTCTCTTATAATCTTTGCAGGGAAAAGCTTAAGGAGATCTTGAGCCTTATTCCACATGATGTTCGACCTAAATGTGACAGATTGTTTCGACTATTTGTGAGTTTATCTACTTACTTTCTGGTCTACTGTAATACAAGTAGTTCTAATGAGAAATATTGTTGGTATTCCTTGGCCAAATCCATCTATGTTGTGACTTCAACTTGTCATGCTACAGAGAAGTTAACAACCTGATATATGTGAGTTATTGATGATAAAATGGCTTTATTTGTTTTGCCCAAATTATCTAACAAATTTGCAGGAGTTCAGCCTTTATTCGAATAGGTCGTACAATGTTTTTATTCTACTATTTTAGGTAATACAGAAATTTTTAGTTGTTTTGTTTGCTTTCAAACTATGTACTAATATTGTTATCTCACTTACAATGATAAAATATGAGGCTGAAAAAACAAAATAATGACATTTATGGTATTCATGTTGGTATCAATCCGATATTATTATGATTTCCTGAATTCTTTTCAGAAAAGGGGACGAGTCATGGTGATGAGCGAGTTCATATGATGAATGGGTTTAAAGTTGTGGCGAGAAGTGAGCATGATGAGATTGCAGCCGTGAGAGATGTTTTTTTGGTTAACGGGTCAAAAGGCGCTAAAGGGTCATGCTAATGTATTAAACAAAAACTTTCGTTCACTATTCTTCCTGGAAAACTGAAAAGTTATATTGATAATCCCGGACTCCTTGTCTAATTGAGAGGAAAACAAGAGATGCCAAACAAAAAGTAATTTTGAACTTTAGTTTATCATTCTCTTGCTTCTCGAACTATAACGTAAGTTTTGAATTGATAACGTGGCACCACTTTTTCACGCTCCAGGTGTCTTCTGTAATGACGGCATCAACATCAAGGCTGCAGTGGAGCGGAAAAGGTCTACAACGTCAACAATAAGATGCAAAGTCATCAAGGTTAGTAGCTGATATCTTTTTATATTCTTAGGCCCTTGATGGTTACTTTATATATAAATATCATACCGCATTGATCCATAAGTAAAAGTAGTAACCTCATAATGGAGCTAACTTTGACCATTTTTTTGCTTATATATATCTTTTTCATGGATACAATCATTTTTATTATGTGGCTGTCGAAATTTGTACGCATGTCTACGTAAAATTAAGGAGGTGTTTGGTTTAACTTATTTAGTTTACTTAAATTAAGGCAATGAGTTATTGAAACTACTGAAACCAATATAGTGGGAACTTGAATCAAGGCATTTAACTAAAATTTTCCGCTCTCCTTAAACAGTACGTGCAAACTATATTCTTATATTTTAACTAAGTTTAGTGTTAACCAATTTTTACGTGTGAATTCTGTAATTAGCGGTTAATAACTGATACTATGCAGTTATATTTCATTTTCGTAGAAATTATGACTAATAGAGGTGTGGCAAAAGGGGCAGGTTGGGTAACGGTCAAAACGGGTCGGGTTAATTGGATAATTCTTTGGTGTGGGTGTTAATGTTATTTATAATAATCTCAAATACGAGATTATTACAAAATCTAAAATTTCTAAAATAAGTGATTTATGAGTTTAAATTTTGTGTAATTATATTATAATCAATTTGTCTTTATATCAACTTTAATGTAAGAAGCTTGGAAAAGATTATTTCACCGACACATGACTCCTCTGGCATTACATTTTTAGCAAAGGGTACTATGGCCGAGTGGTCTATACTGATTATAGTACTTTTTTGAAATATGACAGTTAGAGGATGAAAATGGATAGTGGTCAATCGTGTGCGCCCATTGATTCGAGTAGTCTAGAAGATGTTCCTGCTGAAGGTGACAGTCCTCAACAAATAACTGCTACCTTCGACATTTTCGTATATAGTAATTGCTAAATTAGCAGCTCAAGGAATTTAATTTTATATTTTCATATGGGTAAGATAAAAACTAACTTTTTGATAGATATATAACTGCTTCAATGTGAGTAACTTTGAAACCATTCGTGTGGCAAGAACTCTTGGAGCTATAGCTTTAGGAAATGTGGCCGCTGATAAGGGAATGGGAAAAACACCTCCTCCTGCTGCAGATGTCGCATTAGGGGAGAATTTCCATAATATTTTATTTTCGCAACCACATATTGATGTCACCTAAGTTTTATCAGGTGATTATGGCAAAAGCAAAGGAAATGGCACATATATGAGCGACGAAGAATGAGAAAGACTAATTGATTTATCATGGCAAAATGAGAAAATTCGGTTGGGTAATGGGTTAATACGCTAAAATATAGGATTGGTGATGTTATAAAGCT
Organism: Chrysanthemum makinoi; assembly: GCA_910596185.1. Taxonomy (NCBI): domain Eukaryota; kingdom Viridiplantae; phylum Streptophyta; class Magnoliopsida; order Asterales; family Asteraceae; genus Chrysanthemum; species Chrysanthemum makinoi. Next base: position 58,652,461 of record OU343223.1, on the reverse strand, counting down.
TGATTATGTCTTGAGCTGTTTTCAATTAATCTATAATGTCCTATTTTTTTCTTCTATTAAAGTGACAAGGAAGACATGTATTTTGCATTTGATTTGTAGTAATGAATCTCGCATGTTGCGAGTACTAACTTTACTTCACTATAAAGGATACAAGAAGTTGGATCTATGATGACTAACATATACAATGAAGGTTATCCCGGTGCTAGATACTACAATAGAAAAGAGTAAGCAAATAACTTTTCAACTTATATATTTATGGTGGGTTAAATCATCCTCAAAGAGCAAGATTCATTTTATATGGGTCGTATGGTCATTACAACTGATTTTCTTATCTCATTGTTTCTTATAAATTGACATAATATTTTCTAAATGCTATGACGCTATTATGGTACGGAATTTTGATTTCCTAAGTACATGTTAAAATTTACAGCCTTATACCTAGGACACTCCCCAAGCCACATGATCCAAGACGTTGTTTATGGCTTATTTAAAATTCTCAATAAAGAAAAAGACGAGTATTCGCTTTTTTTGCTTTTTATTTTTCAAAATTTATTTAATCTATATCATTTCTGACACGTAGTTATTGATATAATAGGAAGACTTTCTTCAAAGATATTGGTAAAGTTGTTGAGGTCATATCTACCACTAGAGAAGACCGACTTGCAGGTTGTTGGCACGTTTAGTTTGCCACCGCAGAAGCTACTTAGAAGGTATGTTTGTGCCTTATAATACTTATGACTAAATGGTATTCAGGTCTTGCAGTTTTAATAGCCAGTTTCATAAAGAAGATCATTTTTTGGAGATGACTTGGAACGCTTCACGATTAAGTCATCCAAACATCATAATACTTCATGGGTACTGTAGGCAGGGGCAACATATGCTTATGTAAGAATATGTAAGAAATTTTTCACTTTACCATGCTTTGCATTGTGAAGCATATATGCCTTTATCTTGGGACATTCGCCTAAGAATTGCTATTGGAAATTTGGAATAGCTAGGCGTCGAAAGAAAGCATTTCATGTCTCTGCCATTTTTCAAAAATTCTGGTATATACTTTTTTTATTATCTAATTTTGGTTACATTAATATGATGTTTCAGATATCTGCACTCCTTATGTGTGCCTCCTTTAGAGCAGAGAAATAAAAAAACTGTTAATGTTTTACTTGACGAAGATTTAACTCCTTGCATACGTGGCTGCTGCTTAGCTGTTTTGAAGCCCATGTAAATCAATAGTGCTAGAGATGAGGTACATGAAAAGTAATAATTTAGATATTGGAGTGATATTTACATTTTGTTTTGATTAGCATATGTTGCCAAATAGGTTTCTTTGAGTCGACAGTTTTTCAAGAATTAAAACGATGCAATCTCCATATGACATTCCATAGTAGAAACTATTGCAATTTTCATGGGATTGACTATTACCTTCCAAAAGTTGAATAATTGTTTCTGTGTTACTACATATTTACCTGAGTTCTTCACATAAAAGGCAAGCATAAAAATAGTAGTTTATCCAAGTTCCAAACTTTATTAGTCCTTAGAGAATGCATGTGAGTGTAAAGTATGTTCAAGCATTGATCTTGAAATTGGTGAAAAGTTATATTTAAGCACAAGATCGGGTATGTCTTCTTCCTAAGAGAATCACTTCTGAAAATGTCGCACAACATTTTGGTGTTAGTAGTAAAGAACAATACCAGGCTCCAAGTTTTGACTTTGAAGAGTCGGTTAATTTATTTTTCTTTTGTGGGTCAGAATTCACATTTGTAATCTGTATAAATTTAACCCCGTAAAATATATATTTTATATAGGTCGAGTCTCATACGTGTGCTGTTAGTAGCAACTTCATCTAGGAAGTTTAAGGATACGATCATTTCTGTTTATTCCAAGGTATACATATTTTAGTACTTATGATAAAAGCCATTTGGATATCTTTGTAGATTATTGACCCAAAAACCAATGAGGAAAGCAAGTTAATATATTTGTAGGTGATGGTACTTGGCCAAACAAGAACTTGGCGGATCTTGACATCTTGCAAAGCTAAAGCCATCATTTAAAAGGATGTTACAACAACAGCAGGTATATATGTATTAGAATCTATACATACATGCATATAAGCATATAATGAAACAGCTGCTGAATGGGTCAAAAATTTTCGAAAATTTATCGGTCAACCCAGTCCGTCTCAACCCGAAAACAAATGATCTATTTTGACCTCTGCTTATGTAGAAACTTTGAGGGAGGTAAAAACAAGAAAACGCGTTTGGTTTTTTACTTTTATTAATGATGTTAGGTCATTGATGTGTACAACCAGAAGTACGAGAGTGTAGCATCAATTTGGCCAGACGTTCATCGACGTATCCTTATTGGTTTGATAAGCTCACAATTTACATTCTTGCGATTGTTGAGCACGAAACAGGCGGCACACTCCACACCCTTTCTGCTTGGTACTTCCAGTGTTAACCTTCTGGTTTCATAATATTTTCAAGAGTTGGCTCGAATCTTCATTTCGAAATTTCCCGTTACAGGTTAGATACAAATAATAACACCTTTATATTGATCACACGACCCACACATTTTAGCGATACCTATTTAGAAAACCAAAACTACACTTTTTGTTTATGATAATAATATTTCTAAGCTTGATGACAGGATGCAATGATCAAAGATACAATAGGGCAAAAAACTCAACTAAATTTGAAAGAGTCTGAAGGATGCTTATATGCATTCGATATTCAAAGGCGGGGAAGTTGAATTGATGGATTTTGACAATGATGATGATGATTTTCATATAGTAGCTACAAAGCGGGCTTCACGAGGAACGAAAGAAGTAGTCAAGCTGGAATTCAAGATTGTCGTTAAGACCACACCACAGGAATATCGGTTTTAATTTTGGTTAATCATTGTACATTTTGAACCGTTATTAATCTTCATACTTTGTACAAATAAGTTACATTTTTAGTTACATTTAAAGCGTTAAATGAGTCCAGTTTTATATTTACGAGCATTTAAAGAGTTATGTTTTGAATGATAAAAATGAGGTTGTTTTGACTCTGACTATTTTGGCTTGCAGATATGGCCATGGTTTATCATTTGTAAAAGTTAAAATTTTGACCAGTAACACTTTAAAGGTTTCATGGCTTGCGAATACATACATAAGAAAATAAATCCTTTATACTATAAAATTAAAACCTTTATAACCTATTTGTCTATCATTAACAAATTTCTAAGTCAGTTCAAATTTAAACAAACTCACTTTAACCATACCCTGTATACCAAAAAAAAGACCCGTATAGCTAATACCTACTATTTAAAGAGAACTTTAACTAAACAATGAGCATTTAGTATATGGTATCACTAAAGATCCCTATATCTAATAAACATCAAATATAACTAAACAATAACTGAGAAACATCAAGTCGGTCCTGAGTTAACCCCAACAAACACACTTTATCTTATAGTTAATCAATTTGTGTAATTGTGTTACAATTTACGTGTAAAGACAATAATGAAAAAATATACGGTGATGACGATAGGATAGGACATGATTTATACATGATTAGTTCATGGTTGCATACTTACAATAGCTATTCTGGACAATAGTAAAGCATTCACTAAAAAAATGTATAGGATTGATGTTAGGATTTATGTGTATATAAAAAACACTGTGTTTTACGATACACATTGTTGATCAAAGTTTAGTGACATATCCCAGGGAAGATCATTCTTGCACCATTCATTCCCTCTTAAATTCCGAAAACCCTAATTTCTGTGTTCTTCATCATCTTTTGGTTTATGTTACAATAAATAAATTAGTAATTAATAGGAGTTGCTATTTTTTTTTGTCCATTTGATTTGTGTTTTTGTTGTTACAAACATTGGGATCTGTATGTTTAAATTCTTATTAAGAATCCATGTGAGCATCTGTAAGGTAACTACTGATACAAGCCGACATAGTGTGCTTTCTATATATTCGGATTCCATGGTGAGCTTTCATGCATGCATCTAATCTTTTATTTTGTGAGTTGTCTATATCTTAGTAGGTGATTATGTCTCTTTTTTTCAAAACCCTCATGATTTTATGTACATTTATTTTACAGAACTATGGTGGAGGCTTTTGGTGAGGTTTAGTGGGACAAAAAACAAAGTACGTCTCTTTCTCAAAACCCTAATGATCTTATGTTGGTTTTTGTAGTTGAAGAACTATGGTGGACGCTTTTAGTGTGGTTTGGCTAGGAAAAAACAATGGTATGTCTCTTTTCCTCAAAACCCTAATGATATTTTGATTATGTTAGAGTTGATATCATAGCTAAGGTGATTGGGAATTTAGGATTCATGTAACTTGTGCACTACTATATGAGAAAACACCATCACCCCGTGAACCTGCATTCATAAGGTAGTTGAACCATGGCAGACTCAAGTATTGCGAGTAGCCACAAAAATAATTATGTGTATCCCTCACTTTAAATATGGAGGTTTTTAAAGGAGGTGAATGTGAGCATAGAGCCTAAGTGTAGTTTAATGGGTTAAGGAGTCTAATTTATTAGGTTATTGGCATTTAATTTTCATAGGACATAAACATAAGTAAAGAAAAAAAGTTCAGAACCTTACTACCAAACAAAATTATGAGAAAGAGATATGAAACATGTATTTGGGATATATTTAAGGACTCGAGATTAATCATAAGATACAAATACAATAAGTTATCGAATAACCATTCTTTTTTTGTTGAGTTCATTATTCACTAGATAAGTTATTATAAAATTTATTCTGATGCCTTTGCCTTTGCCCGTTAGGAAAGTAAATTATGTAGATAAAAATTAATAAAAAAACTAACTTATAAAAAATAAAAACACACATATATTATATATATATATATATATATATATATATATATATATATAATATAGTTGTAAATTGTTAAATTAACTTTTAATTACTTTTTAGTATATATTTGTTCTACTAAAACCTAAAAATAAAAACCACAAGTCATACCCGTCCATCGGACGGGTTTTGACACTAGTATATATATATATATATATATATATATATATATATATATATATATATATATATATATATATATATAGTAGGGATCCAATAAGAAGTAAATTAAAAGAAGTGGTGAGAAGTGACCAAAACCACTCATTTAAGATGCAACGACTTGTATTAGATGCATTTCTATTCATATAGATGCAACATCTTGAGTTTCAAAAGTTAATTTGATGTATAGATGGTGCAAATTGATTTTCATGATTTCTAAGACGCTAGTAGGAACAAAAAACAAAAGAAATCATGAAATGCATCTAATATAATGCGATATGATCCTAAAAGTTTTAAAACACACTATGGTGCTGCTATAATGCATCTAAGATTATAGGGATGCATCTAATTTAGGTCGGTACTGATTTGCGGTTATAGTTCTTCTTATTCCTTCTTATTTTAAGTAATCTTCTTATTTGATCCTATATATATATATATATATATATATATATATATATATATATATATATATATATATATATATATATATATATATATATATATATATATATATATATATATATATATATATATATATATATGATATAAGATCATTTGAGGACAAAAGATTATTTACATACTAAGGGATCAATCTCCACCATCCATTTTTATTTGATCTAATGGATGAGATTAATCCCAACAATTTTAAAAACCCACTTTCATCTTTTTTTTCAAATATTAATATCTTTCAAACCGCAATCGTTGAGCCTAAAAAAATATATCATCGCTACGAGCATTTAATTATCTTTCTATAGATAGGCACTTTGATATACTTTCGACAATTTTTTTTCTTCGTATTTTCACGTTATTTTTGAGTTTTTCGTTTTTTAACGCTACTCTAAATTTGCATTAAAAGATCATATATGATAAAACACTAATTTGATATTAGTGTAAAATCACATATGATATGTAATATCATATGTCACATATCATATGTGATATTAGTGTAAAATCACATATGATATCACATGTGATATTACATATCATATATGATTTAACACTAATGTCACATGTGATATTCAATTTAGTGTTCTATCATATATGATTTTTTCATCTAAATTTCAGAACGAAAATAAACGAAAAGATCGAAAAACGCGGAAAAAATGATTTTTTTCTTTTTTCAAAGTATATCAAAGTGCCCGCCTATAGAAAGATAGTTAAATGCTCGTCAGCGCGTGTAAATATTTTCTTAATGATAAACGGTTTAAAAGATATTTAAATTATAAAAAATGAGTGAAATAATAAAATGCTTTTAATCTCATCCATTGATTTTTTTTTAGATGGACAAGTGGATGAGCCTTGGATGTAAGAAAAGTTTGCAGATGTAAAATAACTCTCCTCTATATATATATATATATATATATATATATATATATATATATATATATATATATATATATATATATATATATATATATATATATATATATATATATATATATAGATTTATGTTCATGTAGTGACCAAGCTTAACATAAAAACTATAGGAACCAATATAAATTCAACAAGTGGCATTTTCAATTAAACAGAATGCGCTTGTTTATTTTTATTTCGGGTATTCGGGTGGAACCGAATTTATAATTTTAAAACCAAATCCGATCCAAAACCTCAGATATATTCGGGTACAACCAAATATCCGAACCAGACCAAATAAGCCAAACCCATTTCACTCAATGTCATTCGGTCCGGTCGGTCTTTCGGGTCAAACCATTTAATGAACACCCCTAATGCTGAGTACAAACAAAATACAGTCTTATTATCCATAGATTTGGGACTTATTATCGAGACGACCACCTGATAATAATATAATCAATGAGACATTCAAAGACCATGACATCATAGTTAGTTCGAATATCCAAAGATTTTGAAAACACAAGGTACCTTATCAGCTACCAAGAAAGCTGAATAAAATCCCACCCCAACTTGACCAATCAAATTGCCGTGTGTACCAGCATCTTTACTATCCTGCCAAATTGTACAAAACACTTCCTATGTCAAGTTCAGGAGAAACCTCCAGAAATTCTAGTGCAGTAAAACTAAAGAATCGCAGCTTGTCCAAGGCATCACTTGCATTGCTGAAGTACGCAAGTTTTTTGATTATAAAAGAATGTTAGATGATTTACGAAAAGGCATGAAGCCGAGTCTATAACTCTTAATACGCAATAAAATTACACCAAAAAGTAAGCTAAATTGCAAAGTCTCTGTAATATTTAAGACGTGCCTAATATGTTCTCGAAGAAACACCTCTTTGTTGCTATAAAAACTGTTAACAATGAGGTCCATAGCCATATACCCACAAAGAACATAAACCATCATGCTATTGAATGATATCAACATAAAAATTAACTCACACTTCATACTAGAAAAAAATAAACTCCATAGTCTCTGTTTCCTCACCCCTGCTTAATAAATAAATAAACCATTTGCAAAATCACCAACAAACTATACAACATTTTGAATCTGTATTGTACTATTAGCATGAGAGACAACAACCTTCCCAATTTTCATTACTTCATTAACTATACATATCTAAACGAATTATTGGTTATGAGAAACAAGTTAGCAATTAAGTCTATACGCTTTGACAACAACCTTCCCAATTTTCATTACTTCATTAACTATTCATGCGCAAATGTACACTTTGTGTGACTTTCGACCTGTTGACCCATTTGACCCATTTTCTTGTAAGCTATATTTTATAAATTTACCCATTTCACCGTAATTGTAATATGAAAAATGTACCCAATTGTAATATGAAAAAAGGGTTGCTCAATTGTTCAGATAAAAGGAATAGTTCAGATAAAAAGTTTCCCAATAGTTCAGATAAAAAGTTTCCCAATAGTTCAGATAAAAGGTTGCCCAATAGTTTAGATAAAAAGTTGCCCAATAGTTCAGATAAAAGGTTGCCCAATAGTTCAGATAAAAAGTTGCCCAATAGTTCAGATAAAAGGTTGCCCAATTGTTCAGATAAAAGGTTGCCCAAAAGATTCCAGTTTGTGCTTTGATTCCATTTCATAAAACTATGGCCTATTTATTGATAATCAAATTCAAATACAACAATCACGTGAAATTTGAAACAAAACTAAACTTAAAAAGCCTTAGGAAAGCAAATGGGTATGTCACCTCTAATGGTTTGAGGTGGTTTCCATACTGCCTGCATGCATTTCTCTTTTTTTCTCTTGGTAATTTATAAACAGACAGACAAAATAACCTAGATGAGGATTTGGCGTCCCTGAACTATGTCAACTTCTTTTTGGGCAATTTTTTTTTCTCTTGGACAACTTCTTCTTTTTGGGCAACTACTGTTTGGGCAACTTCTTATTAGGGCAACTTTTTTTTGGACAACTTCTTTTTGGGGCAACTTCTTTCTTTTATCACAGCAGCCTTAACTATGTCGAGCAGCACAAACGAATATGAAGCAGTTGTAACAATTAACTAGCAGCACTAAGTTATCGTGGTCAGCACTAACGTACAACTAACAGCATAAACTTGAACGACCAGTTGTAATCGTATAGGCTATCAGTGTAAACTTAGCGTTGCAGCGCTAATGATATAAAGAGCAGCACTAATGAACGTGGATTAATTCTAAATGACTAAATCTGATATGTTAAGCTAAATGATTAATTCACATATATGATGCTTAAAAAAGGAGATACAAGTGATTTTTGACTTTTTATGAAATGAGTTATGTATTTTATGCAATAACAGACTTAAACTAAACTAATATAAACTATATGAACTAATGCAAAACCTTAAAACAGATTTGATCTCAACTAGAATGCTTAAACCAAACACCCTTATTTGAGACAGTTTTGAAGATTTGTGTACCAAATGAGTAAAATAAGCTATGAGAATATTAAAACAGATTATAACTACTATGTTTAAACTAAAATAAGCACAATAAAGCTAATTCTAACAACACTAACTACCAATGCTAATTATGACAGATTTATATACAACTTTTACTATTAAAAAACAATCTCTTATAGTATACCATATCAAAATAACATTTATTAAAAAAAACTCTATCGTATACCATGTATACCATCAGCTTAATTGAACCCAAATGAGTCCAATACAAACACCTGTCTTACCTTTTCCATTCCCATTTTCTAACCCTTTTCTTTCCCGTGTCCCACAATTATATGGTTTTTCACTTTCTCAATAACACACTCAAAGCGTAATTCCTAATAAGCTTTGCTTGTTATTGCTAATAACTATGACTTGATTATTTAAGACCAATCATAATTCATAGTAAATCGATGTTTATAAGCTAGTGTTAGAAAAAAGACAGCACCACTAAAATGGATACAAATAAATTAACATGATGCATAGTTGACAATAGTATATGCAAGTTTACATAAAAGTACCTCATTGAAATGGTTCAACTGGAATCAATTCATCTAATGAGCACGCTAATTAGCAGAACCACCCCATTTTTGTACCCAGTACCACCATTTCGGAAACTTGGTCATTGTTCCATCCAGACCATGGCCGTCAATCAAGAACTTTGTGGCCATCATAGAAATTCTGTATCAAAGGTCAAACAAATAACATTTTAAGAAAAACACACGTATTTGAAGTAACCCCCTTATGTAGTTCTTTTTGGGACAGTTGGATTAATGCAATTGTAGAATATTCTTGTCATTATAGGAAAACAGAAACAAATAAAAGTAATAAGATATTACCTGGGTTGAGTTGGGATGTTGGAAGGTACTTGTCCCATAAACGAACCTGACACGTTACAATATGGAGTCACATCAATCAATGAGATTAAGAAGTGCTAAACATGAATTGGGTTAATGCAAAGGTTGTAATTCTAATCAATTCACTTAAGTATGGGTTAATTTTGGGTCGTGTTTTACCTTAAATAAGTCAAATAGAAAATATCGATTAAAGGGAAACAGACTAAAAATCGCTGAAACGCCCCAAAGTCTATTTAGATAAGCATGCCTCCTAAATTACATATAATGGCAACATACTTGAGGTTTCTAATTCATACAACTTGTAGATTTCTACCACCCAAGCACGTTTCGATATATACTAAATATGACCTACTATTACTACCACCCAAGCCGCCCGAACTACACATCTACCCAAGATACAAGTGCATAAAGAAAAAAGGAAAAAAAAGAGGGATTATCTGGTTGTAAATGATTAAAGAAAATACATCTTATAGCAGTTTTTTTGTAAAAAGATGTGTTGATCAGTTACAAAGTGCCCTTATAATAAAAACATTCATAGTTTGCATCAAACCTGTGGTACGTTATATTGCATATTGTATCCCATGCCATATTGTGAAGCAGGGTACCAGCCTGGACCCTGTGCAGCGTAGGGTGAGTAGCTTGAAGTAAATAAATCCTGCATACACAACCCAGCTAATTAGAACCACAAAATAATTAAAATAATAAAAAAATACTGTAAAAAATTACTGTAACACACTAGCAGTGGAAACGACAAGCTAGCAGTGGTACCCGATACCACTAGTAGTGGTTTCGAGAAGCCTAACAATGGAAACGAATTAAAACTAGCAGTGGTTTCCATGTTTGGTCGTGTAAAAATTAGACACCAATTATCCCAGAAACAATTATCTCTGACAAAAAATTAGTGAAAACAGTTCAGTATGCTTGTTCGACACTCATCAATCTAAGGGGAAAAAGGCTAATATATGAATTATGATTCATTTGTGGAACAAAATGTATAGCAATGAGATGAGAACTATCACAAGGAAAATGGATTATGTAATGTTTATGTTGCAATATTTACCTGATGGAGCAAAGAAGAATGAGACCCACGTTAAATAGGAACGAATTCATGAGAGTAGCTCCCCACCTGTAGAACAGTTTCACATGTTAATAACCACAAGATATTCGTATGGCCAACACCAAAAAAAACGAACGTAAAATAAATATATTAGAGTTAAAAATTTCATTACTTCATTGGATGGATGGTGATAAACACTGATCTCAGACCAAGCATCATTGCACCAGCAATAACGGCAAGCAGAAGGTAAAAGCAAAAGAATGCAAAGGTAGCAGTACCAGAAGACCTGGTGAAGCGTAACTTGGTCAATGAAACACGAATGCCTGTGTATGCATTTAGATTATAATGCGTAAAAGAAGAAAATGGATAGATATAGAAATTTACCCCAAATATCATCCAACTTGATGAAAACCTCATTTAAGAATGGAGAAAATGGAGGGTCGATCAACAAATATATCACGATGTGTGCGACCCAAGCTATTGAAACAATCAACCTAACATGAAGTGAGAGTCAGAGTGCATTCCGATTTATATAAGAGAAGCACAAAAAGCACCAAGACAGTAAGAAGTCAAGGAAAAGGCATAATATAGGACACATATTACAAATGATCAGTTCGGATTTTAGTCTGCTGGCTTTCACCAACTCCTACACGGCCACACATGACTAATAGCGCGTTAACACAAATTCAATTTCCTCTTTCCTTGAGCCTGATTGTTAATATTGAAGTATATAAAAAAAAAAGAACTTTGTCTTATATTTTCGACAAATGGTACCTATGGGGATATAAAAGGGAAGTGGGACATACTAATACAGAAAGAGGCATTAAGCAAAAATTTATCGAGTAACTTCAAGTACTGAAGTTTTAAATGGTTTCTAATAACGGTATAATATCTTCAGTTTGCTGGATATTTTCCACAAGTATAACTTGGTACACAAGGGCACCAACACTTAGTTTTTCATTTATTTAAATAGTAAGTGACAAAAGCAAGTTCGGTTAGATATTCACATACTAAACATGACAAGCAAAAAGCCTGGTAAGTGGTAATAGAATCACTTACCCAAAGACTCCAAAGTATCAGCTTTACAAGATAGCGAAGAACAGTCATAGCCCAGGTAGTCTCTGCCTGAATAATTTAAACGTATTACAGTCGGTAACTAGGAAAGAGTGGAAGAAATCAAGCAAGGTGATTCTTAACACACGTTACATGTTTATTACCTTTTCTCCTTGAGGATACATCTCTTCTAGAGCATTCACGTCCTCCTCCAAAAGAAGCAACTCCTAAAAAATAGAGAAACATAACCTTGAAAATCAACTAATGATCATATTTAGATCTAGAACAAAATTAAACAGTAACATACTATCAAACTTTATAACCATGAGATATTAAGACAGTCTGAGCTCTGTGCCTCTGTTTTGTTTTTCTATATTTTAACATTTTGACACCTAAAAAGGATAATTTGATAAGGCTGTCATATTTGTTTCGAAACACTTCCCAGCATAGTTAATTCAGCATCCAAAGATTTTAGAAAATGATTTTAGCATTTGTATAACTATCAAAATATGTTCCAAATGCGAAGTGCAGGAAAGGTGTCATCATCAAAGGTTCATTACTTTCCAACATATTTCTTTACGCTGCTAAACAAATTATAGTCCCGCTTCTCCACATACTGTATGCAACAAACATTGACGAACCAATGGCCTTGCATATAACAAGCTTAGAGTACTGCACAGTCACTCCTATTTATCTTTTAAGTTACTTTCCTGCCCCTACCTTCGACAACAGGAAAGGATATCTAACGGATTTATGTCTGTGACTAAGTGATGCGAAAAGCACACATATTCGATGCAACAAGCAACATAGAAACAGAACATGACACCTATATTGCAATTAGTTCTTATGTTCAATAGAACTTTCAGGAAAACATACCTTTTCTACAGCTTTCATGTTTTTACGCCATTTCCTTCCTTTTGAACCACTTCTTTCTTCCTGATGAAGTGCATCGGCTGCCTTCTTCAATTCTCTTGCCTTTTTACCAAGTTCTGTTGCTTCCTAAACAGTTAAGATGACAAAACAAAACATTAACTTCTAACTAAAATATTCGCACAGTGAGTGGGAGTGATAAACAGAAGAGCAGAGGGACTACCTTGATATACTGTGATCTAGTAATCACTGCTTTTGGCCGCCTTATAAATGCAAATATAAGACTCAGTGGGAGGCAAGCAATGCCAACCCCGCCAAATATCTGTTTTTGAAAAGGCAAAGCTTTAGGATTATGCAAAAAAACGTCACATTATCACATGCTATTTTGAGAAACAACTACTATTAACTTACAATGAACTAAACTCAGTAAGAGACTAAGAACTGTCGTGATTCAAGAAATGAACTTACAGCGAAAAGAACGGAGCCAACAATTGTACTAAGAACTGTCCTTAGCCAAGCCCACCCATTCTACTACCTCTAGTATTTAAGTTTAAGTGTGACACAAGACGTAGATTGAGCAAGTACCTCTTAGCATAAATTGATGGCACCAACATTACAAAGATTTGATATTGCTATCGTTGCAAAGGTAGGATTGTTGAGCGTGGCCTGACGACATTCATAACTCCTTGGGCAGTTTGCTGTTGACATTGGGTACACACTCAGAAACCGATAGCAATAGATAAAACTCACGTAATTCTGAAAAGTTTTTACCTCAAAATAGGAATTAAAGTTCAGACGCAAAAGAAAACGCCTGAGGAAAGGAGCTCGCTGACTACCAGCATGCCTGCTACTGCGTAATATTGTGTACAAGGAATTTGACTTCTTGTTAAATTCCTGGAATAAAATAAAATTTGAATGGTGAAAATGTTCTAAATTCAATTGGTGACAGCATCAAGTAGAAGACCTAACCTTTCTAGTCCAGAAACCAAAAAATAATTTGAACACTGCAAATGTTTGGTTAGTTTATTATTTAAACTTACCTCAGTTATATGTTCCAGTTCTTTGGTGCTTGCATTGGTTTCCTGGTTCTCAATCTTCCAGCAGAACTGCAAGCAGAGCTTCATGATTCCATCCAGTATTCTTGATACTGATCCAATATCAAGAAACGACTGTGATATCAAAGCTGACAAGTATCTGCATCAAGATATAAAACAAGAAACTAACTTTACTGATACAGTTTAATAGGTTACTAAACCATGGAAGCAAAGCTGAATAGAAAAACCAAATATTGCTTACTCTTGATGGAAGTCCACCAACTCGGCAAAATCACGTGACTCCTCTATATGTGTTTGTAGAACATTCCATTGAGATTCGATCACATCCACCTGGAAGAGGATAAAAAAAGATTTCACAGAATCACCAGGGTATCACAGTATTATCATATACTAGCTATATAGGCTAAAAACAAAAACATATATGCTCCATCAATCATGTAAAAAGGTGCTTGATTTATATTAATCCTACCTGGATATAAAACTGAAGATTTCTAATTAAGAATGCCATATGCTCTCTAACCCGCCACATAGGTCTAAAGCATTGCCGAGTCTGATGAGATGTGGAACCATTTACACGATCAGTGTGACGTTTGGAAAATTTTGAGTGATCCTGCTGCATTACAGATTCCCATGACTTCTCTAATTCCATTTGTGTTTGTTGGACAAAACCGCCAACAACCCGAAGCTCGATCGCGGAACGCTAGATCGCGAGTTGTATCGAGCACAAGTAGCAAACAAGAGAGACACGATATACTACAAAGAAATGACAAGAATATTGCACACGTTATACCCTCGTACCAAACCTTTATTAAAAACCCTAATAAATCTATTACAACGAGGAAGAAGAATGAATAAAACTAGCATCCCCTCATCCCTATTTATAGAGATGAGGGGGTAGAAACCTTTCCTAATTCAAATAGGAAACATCCTTGGCTTGCACTCCAAGCTACCTAATCCTAGTTTATGTCTAACACCTAATCTTATTACAAAGTACAATTAAGTCCCTAATCTATATTTAAGTTTACTACTAATATATAACAATTTCCACCTTAGGAGTAACACTTAAACATAACCGATACTTAGCACCTTTTCCTTGTACTGGAACCTCGGACAGGGGACCACCTTGTCGAATGCATTGTACTTCAAGATTTTCCAAGATTAGCTTCCAGACTCTTTCACTTTCTTTCAAAGAACATTATCCTCTCAGACCCTCTTGTACCGGTTACCATAATGTTCCGCCCCCACCTTTATACCAAAGTTACCTTTCTCCTCCCTTTACCAAGCGTACCCGTGTTTGTCTTTTCCTCAAGTTGCTTGTCCTCCAACTTTCTTTGAGCCACCGCAAGATCATCGTTACTATCTCGAACAACCCTCAGCCCGATTTCCCTGAGCTCCCTGCGTAGTTCCACCTCAAACCAAACACGTTCATTAACTCAGTACTCCATGGACTGCTTTTCACCAGGACCAAGTTGTTTGAACCCAACTTGCTTGTGACCAAGTTGTTTGAACCCAACTTGTTTTTGACCAAGTTCTTTGAATCCAACTTGTTTTGAACCTCCATGCTTTTGTACACCAAAAGTCTTCACTTTTGCTTCAAGAGTATATATACAGTTCTTTCCCCCGATCCTGTCATCATAACCCGACAACCTTTGATCACCTTAACTTTACCCAACTGCATCTTCACAAAGATAACCCTCTTTTCAAGAGTACCCAATGAAATCAAGCTCCTTCTTAACCTGGAACATACCGACATCTTCCAGTGTAAAGCTTGAACCATCATGCAACTGTATCTTCACTTTTCTGTCCCTCCGATAGTGCATGTCCTGTTATCACCTAGCCGAACCGAACCACCATCAATATCCTTGAAGTCATACAAGAAATCCCTCCTAGGTGTCATATGATAAGACCCACCTGAATCCATTACCAATTCAGCCATCTCATCATTACCGACTACCACCAAGGCTTCTCCAAAGTAGACGTTACCCTCGTCATCGAAGAATCGAATCCCGATCATGCTTACCCTTCGACGAACCCACTTGACTTCTTTGGACAGTCTCTCTTCGGATGATCATCTGAATGACATATAAAGCACTTTAGTTTACCGCTTCCACCTTTTGACTTAAACCGCGAACTTCCAACATAATGAGCTTTCCTTGAATGATCTGACCCTCCCCTTACATATAACCCGCACCGCTTTTCCTTTGTGCCTCCAAATTTTCTTCAACTCCCTTGAATTCAGAGTCTCAAGAACATCTTCCATTGTCAAGGATTCCCTCCCATACAACAATGTCTCCACAAAATTTTTGTAAGACGATGGCAACGACGTAAGTAACATAAGTGCCTGATCCTCATCCTCAATCTCAATATCAATATTCGCCAAATCAAGTATCAACTTATTAAACTCATCTATATGATCACCCAGCCGTACTGACTCATATAGTATGTGTACGCTTCTTCTTCAGATAAACGTTTGCTAATGACTTAGTCATATAAAGACTAGTCAACTTCATCCAAATTCCTGCAGCAGTTGTTTCCTTGGTAACTTCCCGTAAAACCCGGTCTCCCAAGCATAGAATCAAGGTATCTGTATGCCTTCTTTATCAAAGCAGCCTTTTCACTGCTTCCATGTCCCTCGGGTAATGTCTCTAATGCAGCATCACAACCTTGTTGTACCATTAAAGCACGCATCTTTATTTGCCATAACCCGAAGTCATTCTTCCCATCGAATTTTTCGACGTTAAACCTAGTTATAGAACTAGCCATTCTTCTTATACCTTGCTAAAAACTTTGTCAAGTTGTTTCTTAACCAACTTTACCGACAAGCCTCACAAGTAGTGTGCAATATTCTCCTTGTTGCTATAAACCCTTCTTGCAAATCGAATTAATTAGAATAACCCTAAACCTTCGATTTAGAACAAGCAAACCCGATCATAAACTTGAACCCCAAGCTAACCACGATCGAAACTTGAACCACAAGAAAACCCGCAACAACAAAACCTTCGCTTTAATCAACTTTAGGTAAACCCTTTTAAAAAGGGCGATAAAATCAAAGATATTTTTAAAATTGAAAAAGATGACACCAAAGTTGCCAACTGTAGTATTTTTCAACGTGAGATCTATATTAGAATAATAATATTCAACTTTGTTTGATAACAAAAATACTCACGTCACTATCTCTTTGTACCTCTCATTAACCGATCGCTAAAACCACGATTGACGAAACCGAAAACCGAACCTCAAACCCTCGACCGAACTTCGATGACCACAATAACCGCGGCTCTTGATACCACTTGTTGGACAAAACCGCCAACAACCCGAAGCTCGATCGCGGAACGCTAGATCGCGAGTTGTATCGAGCACAAGTAGCAAACAAGAGAGACACGATATACTACAAAGAAACGACAAGAATATTGCACACGTTATACCCTCGTACCAAACCTTTATTAAAAACCCTAATAAAGCTATTACAACGAGGAAGAAGAATGAATAAAACTAGCATCCCCCTCATCCCTATTTATAGAGATGAGGGGGTAGAAACCTTTCCTAATTCAAATAGGAAACATCCTTGGCTTGCACTCCAAGCTACCTAATCCTAGTTTATGTCTAACACCTAATCTTATTACAAAGTACAATTAAGTCCCTAATCTATATTTAAGTTTACTACTAATATATAATGTTGTTAGCTTAGGCGAAATATCGAAATACCCTACTGGTACTGTCAAATAATCGCTTGTGGTTATCTTGCTAAAAAATAAAAGTATACTACATCTCCAGAATAGACAAGTTTTGTCTTAAATGTAAAGTCACGCAGTCACAAGCAACTACTAGCCTACTAGTAAAACCTGTCTCCATAGTTCGACCTCGAGTCATGACTCACAAAGATAGTTTATTATGAAAATAGCACAGGGAAAATGCACAATTGCAAATCCTTCACGCAATTATAAAACAAGTAAATAACTAAATACGAAGTTTGGGTGGGTGAAAAGGTGCTTCAACATTAAAACGTAAAAAGGCTTACTTTGTGTAACAAAACAAGATATTAAAAGTATATTTATTTTGTGACGAAATTTCAAAAGTTAACTCGAGATGTTTAACATAAGACGCCATAATGAGAAACTTCATAGATAAAAACTGAAACCAATGCTGAATAATTTGGGAGTCAATCATACCTAGACAGAACATCTTGTGTAAAGAACTATTGCAAGGGCCAATCAACAGAATATTCTAGGGCAATACCATCCCAGCCATCAAGCGACATATCCAATGAAGTATCGGATAACAAGCTTGAATCACCATCAGCAAGTTTAGACTTTGATACAACAACTTTGGAAACGACAAGCTAGCAGTGGAAACGACAAGCTAGCAGTGGTACCCGATACCACTAGTTGGTACCCGATACCACTAGCGTGGTTTCGAAGCCTAGCAAAGGAAACGAATTAAAACAAGCAGTGGTTTCCATGTTTGGTCGCGTAACATGGATTTCCATAAAACAATTAATAGATTATGTAGATCCTAATAAGAAAATTGTTCAATAAGACCAAAAAGCGGCTTCCACCGAACATTTTATCTTTGTCATAAGTGCTAGATGTTTTTGAAATAAACTTTCAAAAAGTACCAAAGGTAACAGGCTTTGGTATGATGTTGATTATAATGTGAGTACATCATCAACAATTTGCCATCAAAACAGTAGGAAAGATCGGCAGATACTGATGCCGGTTCTTCAATCACGCACTAAGTCCTCAAAAAAGCTGATCAACCCTGATGAAGTTATGCAAAACAAAAAAACATTCAGCATTTCATCAAACACTTACTATACACCTTTTTTGATTAAAAAAACTCACCCAGTAAATGAACCACTTAAAACGAAGAATGATTACCTTATCAGCAGAATGAAAACCACTAACAACCATCTGAGATGTATCTGTGTTATGGGTCAAAAGTGCAAAGTCAACAGAAAAGTCAAACAAACTTCAATAGCTTCTCAATAGTTTTTCCCGCCCTTTATCATAGTATAAATATCCGCTAATCTTTCTTATTCCACATTCATTCAAGATTGTAATTTTCTCTCTTTCTCTCTGTAACATTTCCCTTTCAACTATCAATAACAACCACCATTGATTTCATGATTTCGTGTTCCTTTTCTCTACTTGGAATGCCTGATTGTGAATCAAACTCTATCTTTTCTTTGTAAAACATTTAAGCTCGTTACAATTGGTATCAGAGCTACTTTCTTGGCTCCCAATTCTATCCACAAATTAAAAAAAAAAAAAAAAAAAAAAGTTTATGATCTTCAATGGCGGATGTTAAAAGATCACTTGGCAGTATGAATCTTGAGGGTTATTTGGGTTGTTCAACGGTTGATAATCATGATGATGGTGTGGTTTTTGGAAACATCAAAGACAGAAATAGTAGAAATTGTGTTGGTGGAAATGGCGCCTACAAGATGTTTGATGAAATGTCAAGTATTGACGTTATTAGACAAGAAGGCCCAGTTCGAGAGTATTATGATGCATTTTCTCCTTTCATTAATAGATTTGGTTGGAATGACTTGTGTTCTGCTAGTATGTTCATGTGGGGCTTACAACCAGAAATTGAAAGAAAGGTTCGAATTTTCAAGCCAAAAACGCTTCATGAAGCATACTGTGTGGCTATTATGCAAGAAGCAACTAACGAACTGTTGAAGGTAAAGAATAAACCACCATTTGCACCTACTTTCATTCTTAGTCATTCATGTGAAGTGGTTGATGAACTTTGTAAAGATGATGTTAACTATAACAAAACCGAGTTGCGTTGTTAGAGACGGATGATAGCATAACATCAAAAAGTGCAAGATGGTATAATGCGGGGAACAAGAAGTAGGGATTGAAAACATTGGGTTGAGCTTTGAAGAATCTTGTAAGAAAGATGATGAGATTAAGGAAAATTGAGAAGTTCATTTGATTTGGGTTATGGGGTTTTGGAAAAGGAGGAGTTAGTTGCAAATGGCGGGAACAATCAAGAAAGTGCATTGACAGTCAACCACTATCCAGAGTCAGTTGGATAGTTTGAAAGGTGCTTTGGAAGCATTGAAGGAAGGAGTAAATAAGTTAGCAAGAGATCTTACTCGTGGTAATAATAAAGTAAATGGAAATGGCAAAGAAAGTGAGGTATGATGGGTGACTTCTCTTGGCGAATGTTGTGGAGAACAAGTTGAGAGTGGAGAAAAGGCTGATGGAATTGAGATTCTTGTTGGTTATAATGGATTTGCAATGAATAAACACAATGAGAGGTCATTGACCGATGAACATGAAACAAGCATTGTTGCAGTTGATAAGGAAAGCGAGGATGAAAAAGAATCAAGTGAAACATGTAAAGAGGATGTTGAAGTTAAAGGAAATACACCAAAGAATGCAAAAGTAAATGATGTTAAGCAAGATTTTAGTGTTGTTGATTTGGGAAAAGGAAGTGGTTCCACTAGTGTTGGGAAAGGGACTGATTTTGGAGGTGCTAGTTTGGTGGCAACTAAACTGATACGTGACAAAGGTAAGACTTGTGTTGAAGGGAAGACTATTACACCTTTGAAATTTAACAAGATGTTTGTTGGTTTTGATGTAAAAAGGGATGCAATGTTTGTTGAATACTGTGATTTTGAATTGTCATATTTGGTTGGTGGTATGACACATAATATTTGTGGAAGCAACCAGAGGACACCTCATGGAGATATGAGAAGGTTTGAGAAGAAAAGTGTGAAGAAGAATGGAACTGAGGTTGTGGCTATGGAGTTTAGTGTAGAGGAAATACTAAAAGAAGGATTTGAGGATGGTAGAAATAGCAATTGGGCTAAAAGAGGAATAGGAGTTGTGCAGCTTGATATGTGTAAGTGTCCGAAAAGGAAAAAGAAATGTGTGACCTTTGACAGTTGGAAATGGCCTACAAGGAAGAAAATGGATGACACACAATGCAACGTTAAATTTAGAAAAGGGGAGTTTGATATGTGGAAATGGTCAAAGAGGAAAAAGAAAGGAAATGTAGTGTCCGAGTACGGGAAAGTTATGCAAAAGGAGTTTGATATGTGGAAATGGCCAAAGAGGAAAAAGAAAGGAAATGTAGTGTTCGGGTACGGGAACGTTATGCAAAAGTGCAAAGTTGTTTGGGTTATATTCATCAACGGGTTAATGGTTTCATGCAGTTGGCTTTGTGAATTTGAAGTAGAATGTGTTGGTGTACAGCCTGATGTGAATTATGATAATGGTTTAGTTATGTGTAATCAGCTAGTTCAAAAATGTGGAAGACATGAGAAGGCTCAATCAAGTACATACAAATGGTGTAGAAGCTTCGAGGAACTAGATTTCTGTTTAAGGGATGACCACTGGTCAATGAAGAGAGGTGCCAATTGTATTGTTGAGGAGGGTATTCTGGGTATGTCACAATTTAATCATCCTACAGCATCTCAGAGTGTGGTGGAAGAAGGAAGATTTGAAGTGGACACTGAACTAGTACCTACTGAATTTGTAGACAATGAAATAGTATCTGAACTAGTATTCAAACCAGTAGGTACTAAAGATGACACTCAAGAAAGAATCTGAAAGGATTTGGCTCAATCACACATTGAAGTAGCCATTGGATTAGCAGGGCACTTATTTGTCAGTGGCAACTCATTCAAATCACTGTTGGCATTGGTTATGTTGCTGTTTCTTTTGGATGTTTGGCTTAAGAAAAGGTTATTGTTTTTGGGGTGTTTGGCAGAAGAAAAGGTTGCGGATGTTACACGAGAATGGGTTAAAGATCCTAAGAAAGGTTGCCTCAATTTTCCTAGATGCTTGAGGACAAGCATCATTTCAAGTGGGATGGATTGTTATGGGTCAAAAGTGCAAAGTCAACAGAAAAGTCAAACAAACTTCAACAGCTTCTCAATAGTTTTTCCCGCCCTTTATCATAGTATAAATATCCGCTAATCTTTCTTATTCCTCATTCATTCAAGATTGTAATTTTCTCTCTTTCTCTCTGTAACATTTCCCTTTCAACTATCAATAACAACCACCATTGATTTCATGATTTCGTGTTCCTTTTCTCTACTTGGAATGCCTGATTGTGAATCAAACTTTATCTTTTCTTTGTAAAACATTTAAGCTCGTTACAATCTGGTAGAGGTATAACCCTGGGATTGAGATGTATCTGGTAGAGGTGGCGTCAGGTGGTGGTGCCGTCGTGTGTCTCAATGAATGTATCTGTTAACTTTGAGGTGTGATTGTTTATGTGGGGGAGAAAGAGGTGTGATATATGTAGCGGTGTGAGTCTGATTAGTGTGAGTATGTGATTTTTTTTAATTGAAAATGTAAAATGACGACCCAAAAATATAAAGTTGCCCCAAAAAATAATACAAGTTGCCCAAAAAACAATACATGACATGGCAAAAGTTCAATATAGATCTTAAATTTACCATAGATCCAATGGACCAATAATAGCTATTCATTTTTTTATTATGATAAACTTTCACCCTTTTTTAAAAAATTAAATATCTCGCAAACCGTTAATCGTTACGCGATAAAAATTATACCATCGCGACGAAAATTAAATTATCTTTCTATAGATATGCACTACTATATATTTTTAACAACTTTTTTTTTCAAAATTTCGGTCAACAAAAATCATATATGATTTGTGAAAATCATATATGATTCGATTTTTACGAATCATATATGATTTTTACGAATCATATATGATTCGTAAAAATCGAATCATACATGATTTTTGAAAATCATATATGATTCGTAAAAATCATATATGATTTTTTCGGACGAAATTTTTGAAAAAAAATGTTAGTCGAAAATATATAAAAGTGCATATCTATAGAAAGATAATTTAATTCTCGTCGCGATGGTGTATATTTTATAGTTTGAAGATTTACCGTTTGTAAGATATGTTGTTTTAAAAAAAATGTGGAAAATGATTTTTTATTAATTTAGATAAAAAATGGAGGGCTATAATTGGTTCATTTGTTCTATGACAAATATGAGTTCTATATTGATCTCAACTCTACATGACATATACTTGCAAAATACGTACTTGTGTCATAAGTTGTCGAACACATTGCAACCCTTGGTTGGGTAAAAAAAAAGCGGAGGGCAACTTGTCTATTTTTGAATTTTAAAAGGGCGTGGTCCATAAAGTGATATGCATTAAGGAGCGCGGTCTATTTGACTAATTTTCCCTTAATTATTTTACTTGTAAACAAAATTTATGTCAGTATATTAACAAGGACAACAAAAAGAACGTCAGAGATGCTAAAATTGTGGACTGCAAATACATCAAGTATGAAGATTTTTATCTTTTCTACGTAACCTTAGAGGCCATTGAACAAGGGAACCTTGGAACCTATGAGACCACAATCAAATGTGAATTTGACGATGGTGCAATAAATCTGGACACATGATCACAAACCTTCAGGTATGTGATTATTTTGAGTATCTCATGCATTGATTAGGTTATCACTTTTTTATAAGACCCCATGAATCCGTTTTTGTACTCTTTATTGTAATGCCACAACCGCGCATTACGAAAGTTACTAATTATTTGTAGTTTTTTGAGTTAATTGCATTTTTAGTCCTTGTGGTATGGTCAAATTGCAAGTTTGGTCCCTAAAACTTTGAAAGTGCAATGGTAGTCCCCATTTTGAAGTTTGGATTGCATTTTTGGTCCCTGGTCAGTGTGAAATGACGAAATTACCCTCGTCTTCTCTGAATAAGATAAAGGGTATTTTAGTCATTTCATTTTACTCAAGGACCAAAAATGCAATGTAAACTTTAAAATAGGGACTATCATTGCACTTTCAAAGTTATAGGGACCAAAACTGCAATTTAGCCATACCACAAGGACCAAAAATGCAATTAACTCTAGTTTTTTCTCTTATAATTCAAAGACTAAATGGGTATTTTATTTATCTATTAAAACCTAGTTAAAAAGTGTGACAGTTCAAAGGTATTGAAATCTGCCGAATGCTCGGAACCATCTATATTGTTTAAGTATTATAAAAGAATCATATTTAATCCTTACTTATAATTCCCATAAACTAGACTTCCGGTTTATATAAGCTGCATAAATAACTTCTCTTTTGTGTCTTCTGTTGGAAATAGGTTTCTAGAGGCCAACCTTGATGCAACATAAGTTTCTGGTTTGACATTGTTTCACAACACTTCCCCCATAGTCTCACAACACAGTCTTCTTAATCTTTTGCTTCCTTCTCCATGGGTTCCTTAACGTTGCAATCTTCAAGTAATTCTTCATCATTGTTGAACTCAAATGTGCCTTTTAACCTTTCTTCACTTTGCCTTGCCTCGATTCCACTATTGCTTGGTCCGGTCTCTTTCCTTGGCATCTCCTTTGCCATTATTCCACTTATACCCTCGCATTCCTTTGCCCTTGGTGCATCCATTCTGCTGGAATTCCTTGCCACTTCATAGTAGGATCCTAAGAGACTCAAGAGCGTTCCGTAATACTCCTCTAAACCATCCGCATACTCCTTTGGGAATCCCATTGCATTGGCTATTTTAATCCATTTATTTTTTCTAACAACCCGGGTGTGACCACCCATTCCCTTCACTGTAAGATAAAGGTCTAAAAGACAAATCTGTATTCCACTTATCTTAATAGGCATGGGTCGTTCTACTACTTCCATATAGTCCTTATAGAACCATGCCATTAACCTCTCGAAGTGGTTCTTCACCATATCTTTATATTCCAAACTTATTTTCTGATTGCTAATCATTGCCATGAACCCAATAAAACTTTCAATTTCACATTTAAATTGTACCTTCATTCTTTGGTTTCCATCCAAATCAATGGCCTCTTTTCTGACCACGTCTAGCCTTTCTTGTCCTTCCATGCAGCCTACATCATTGCTGCCAACTCTTTCTTCGCTGCTGTCTTCATCTCTTTCCTCGTATAAGAGCATGGAATGATGTAGGCTGCATGGATGGAAGGGAAAGGCTAGATGTGGTCAGAAAAGAGGCCATTGATATAGATGGAAACCAAAGAATGAAGGTACCATTTAAATGTGAAATTGAAAGTTTTATTGGGTTCATGGCAATGATTAGCAATCAGAAAATAAGTTTAGAATATAAAGATATGGTGAAGAACCACTTCGAGAGGTTAATGGCATGGTTCTATAAGGACTATATGGAAGTAGTAGAATGACCCATGCCTGTTAAGATAAGTGGAAAATGGATTTGTCTTTTAGACCTTTATCTTATAGTGAAGGGAATGGGTGGTCACACCCAGGTTGTTAGAAAAAATAAATGGATTAAAATAGCCAATGCAATGGGATTCCCAAAGGAGTATGCGGATGGTTTAGAGTAGTATTACGGAACGCACTTGAGTCTCTTAGGAGCCTACTATGATGTGGCAAGGAATTCCAGCGGAATGGATGTACCAAGGGCAAAGGAATGCGAGGGTACAAGTGGAATAATGGCAAAGGAGATGCCTAGGAAAGAGACCGGACCAAGCATTAGTGGAATCGAGGCAAGGAAAATGAAGAAAGGTTAAAAGGCACATTTGAATTCAACAATGATGAAGAATTACTTGAAAATTGCAACGTTAAGGAACCCATGGAGAAGGAAGCAACTGAGTAAGAAGACTGTGTTGTGAGACTTTGGGGGAAGTGTTGAACGATAATGACAAAGTCAGTAGATTTGTATGTGTATTAGTTTAGTGGGTCGAAGCTGAGCAAGTTTGTATGTAAATAAGGCCCATGTGTGGCTATTAGATAGAACGGTTAGGGCTATGCCAGCTATTTTGAAACATTGTGTTGCTTGATGAAACGGCATAACCGCCTCCAATGCAACGTTTCATCATGTATATATAGCCTAGCGTCTGTAAACAATGTACTCACTCATTTATCAATATATACACATTGTTTTACACATCAAGTCTCTTATTTTTCTGCATATCATACGCTGTCCCAAACACCCCTGCTGTTGTTTTGTACAGTCAATCATACCAAAACAATGTCGAACCAAAAACTTATGTTGCATCAAGGTTGGCCTCTGGAAAGCAATTACCAACATCTTCTTGTGTAATTTTGCAGGTGAAGGAGCCAAATTCAACCCAGAATCCACATATGAAACTGTTATAGGTTAGTCTTCCATTTCTTTCTAAATTCTATAGTAATTATCTTTTATATGCATACTTTGTTGTCGATCTATTTTCAATTCTTGAAACAGGTCATCACTATAGTTATCAAGGACTATGTATTCATCATTATGCTTTCTGTTTGCACATTCTGATTGGGTTCATGTTGCATTTCTTTTTGTTAACGATGATGTCTGAAAATGGACATAGAGATCTGCTCTAAAGCTACACACAAATTTTCGAATGTTTTTTTATATCCCTATTTTGATGTTCCTAACTAGTCTATATATCTAATGAATAATTGAGCTCCAACCAAAACGTATCCTGTAGCACTAGTCATCTTCTTTCGACCCATCTACTTGTGAATGGGTTGGTTTGGGTTATGTAGGACCTTTATAAAAGAAAGGTTGGGAATTAAAATCTCAAAATTTATACATGTTTCAAACAACTCATCTTATAGTATGGTCTACGTGGTTTATACTGTATGCTAATAATAAATCTACATGTAGATGGTTCGACTGATCCTGAAAAGTTATTTTATTCGGTTAGTGGGTTGGTGCGTAGGAGGAACATGGGTGGTGGGTATGACTTTCATAACCTACGCAGCTCGAACATGTTAGCTATTTTTCTAGGTAAATACGTCATACATGTGAACTATGTTTATCAGGAATCTTGATGTAGCTTGTGATTTTTGTAGACGAGTACCATTTTGAAGTATCCTGTTGGATCTTTGCCTTCTTGTTTGAATGTAAATTCAATACAAAACCAAACCGTCTGACTTACGTAGATGGAACACATCATACTTCTCTTTATGACGTATTCCTTGGCTATAGACAATTTTTATATAAATTTGCATGTGGGGTGTAGTGTAGTTTAGTTTTTTTTTTCTTGCTGACCAATGGCTATGGTTGTGTTATGGTGTTATGCAATGTGCATATTATCAGTTTGTATTCTGTATGCCGTTATATTTTGCAAAATCCCATGTAATGTGATGAAGGTGTTTAAGCCTGGTGCATTTTTGACCATATATTATTCTCATTAATTGGCAGAGTAGTTAGATTTTGAGTGGTAACTAATCTTGTCTCTCGATCAAGTTTATTGGGTTAATCCTAATCTCACAAGTCAAACCAAAAGTCAAACTAGAAGGAAAAGTCAAACCGGATCAAAAAAGTCAATGCCAGTTACAGAAAACGGTTTTAGACAGTTACAAATCTAAGGGACATGTCTGTTTGACCAAATGAACCGACACAACCTTTTATTGTACCAATTCAGAAAGTATAAATAGATAGGAACATGTATTTTATCCACAGAGATGACTGATATATAGAAAAGCTTTTCCAATTCAATTGTTTCTTGTACTTTTTGGTATATCTTGATTTTAGATCCACAACAAAAAAGGGGCCAACAATTGGTATCAGAGCCCCAAATCATCATATACCAATCTCTCGTTTTCTGTTTCAAGAATCAAAAGGAACCAAGTTTTTTGTTTCGAAAATATTTTTTGCAAATCTAAACAAACACAAATCAAAGAATCATTTTTGTGTTTCTGTTTCTTAAACGTATCTGCCACAACAGGGATCAATCACAACAAGTGATCAATCAACCCGGCATCAGAAAAACGTTTTCACATCACTTTTATTTTGCAAGAAAATCTGTCAAAAGACTAGACAACATCGATACAAAAAATCACATAATCCAAACGGATCAGGAAACGGTTAAAACCGTTTTATCCCTTTTGATTAAAAACAAAAAAACTAATACCAATTAGATTACTCATAGTCATCAAAGGGCAGAAATTAAATCGATTCATAAACAAGGAACAAACACACCTGTTCTTTGAAGAATCAAGCCCAGAACACACGATTGAATTATCAATCGATTCAATCTTATCTCCGAAATTCAAATCTCACACGGTTTTAAAAACCCTCAAATCAACGAAACCCTAGTTTCGTCTGTGGGATTAATAGTGCTCGCAAAGACCACATCAACTGAAGATCAAGGACGGTCAACCAAGCCTTGTCACAGGCGGTCAACCATCAAGGAGAGAAGAAGAAGAAGAATGGGTCATATCCCAGAAGAAAATAGAGACAAAGTAATCTTGTCTCAAGAAACGCGTTTACTATCTCAGAAGAGATAAAGAAAAAAAAGAGGCAACTAAGTGTTAGGGCAACACACCACACAAACAAAAGGGCACCGGTTTTTACTATAACCCCCAGGTTCTAAATTTGCAAAACAACCCCTCTACTTTATTACTTTTATATAGTATATATTAGTTTAATTAATATATATTGTATAGTTTACTTAGATAAGTTACTTTTCATATAAATAAGTACCTTGTCAAGGTTTAGAAATATAATAACCTACTGCTTATTATATTGATTAAGGATAATTTTTAAAGGAGTATTTAACCTTAGGTTGTTTAAGTTTCAATATAAAATCTCTGAGGATACTTTTGGATTTAGAAACTAGTCCTATAAAGTTTTTTTATAACCTATAAGGCAAACTACAAAAAAACTCGCTAGATATAGAAATTTCAACACACCTAGTGTTAAAAAGTTTTTTTGGAGATTTTTTGTCAATATCCTTAAGATATGACGAAAGGAAATGGAAATAGTGGAAACAAGGAAATTAGTACAACTAGTACACCTCAATTTCAATGCCCAATCCTAAAACCCGAGAATTACTCATTATGGGCAATTCGAATACAAATCATTCCCGAAGCGAATGGTTTATGGGAAACAATAGAGCCGTCTGAGATGACTCAACCCGATAAGAAAAAAGATAAAACTGCTATTGCTTTCCTTTATCAAGCCTTACTAGAGGAACAATTACTTCAAATAACAAAGCACAAAACCGCGAAAGCCATTTGGAATGCTTTGAAAACTAGACACGTTGGCGAAGACAGAGTTCAACAAGCAAGACTACAAGCACTTAAATCTGATTTTGAGATGTTGCAAATGAAGGAAGACGAGACAATCGACACCTTCGCTACAAAACTAACAACACTTGTAAACAAAGCCGCTAGTCTAGGACACACTATTGAAGATCAAACCTTAGTACGGAAACTATTAAATGTTGTACCCGATAGGTATCTGCAAATAGTTGAATCAATAGAGCAATATTCTGATCTAAGTGAAATGACGATGAAAGAAGCAATTGGGAGACTCAAGACGTACGAGGAAAGAATAAAGTTTAAGAAGAATAAGGACAATAACGATCAAGATAAGTTATTTTTTACACGTCACAACAATAACATTACTCACGGAAGACACTGTGAAACATGTGGACAAGATTTTTTGCGAGGCTAAGAAAATAATTTCAAGAAAGAATCAAACAGTAACTCAAATAAATTTACTCATGATAAGAGTAAGGTGTTGTGTTTTAGATGTAAGGAGTATGGGAATTTTGCAAACAAATGTCCATCAAAGAAAGAAGAACAATCCAATCTCATTGAAGAAGACTTCGAACCAACATTACTTATGGCAACTATTGAAGAAGCACCAGGAAGTCTCATTAACCAAGAAGAATCACGAAGCAAGAATGTAAGGAAATTCCATTCAACTTCAAATTGACAGTATCAAACATTGAATAACAAGGAGTTGGCAATGAAAACTTTAACGGTAGTATAACCAAAAGCATGAGTCGACCTGGATTTAAGGAAGATATATGCACTGCAAGAACTCCAATAGGAAGACAAAGTGTTGGTAGTATAACCAACCAACCAGAAACATGATCAATCGGGATTTATGATAGATCACAACAACGAATGTGGAAGTAACCAGAAAAATATGATCAACCTGGACTTAAGGAAGATCACAACAATGGAGGTGGAAATAACCAGAAAAAATAAGATCAACATGGACATAATGAAGATCACATCATTAAAGGTGGAAGTAACCAAACTAAAATTGATCTACCTGGATATAAGGTTGATCACAAGCACTACAAAAAATTAGAAGAGTAGTAGCTCAGATGGTGGATTTAACCAGAAGATGAATCAAGAAGACTTAAAGACCTACGTTGTAGCGATTGTGATTAAGGGGGAGAATATTGGGTTAATCCTAATCTCACAAGTCAAACCAGAAGGAAAAGTCAAACTGGATAAAAAAGTCAACGCAGTTACAAAAAACGGTTTTAGACAGTTACAAATCTAAGGGACATGTTTGTTTGACCAAATGAACCGACACAACCTTTTATTGTACCAATTCAGAAAGTATAAATAGATAGGAACATGTATTTTGTACAGAGATGACTGATATATAGAAAACCTTTTCCAATTCAATTGTTTCTTGTATTTTTTGGTATATCTTGATTTTAGATCCACAACAAAAAATGGGCCAACAAAGTTGTGGGGCTTTTGTCAAGTACTTGCACTTTAAAATTTATTTGATAATAACCTCGGCCAAGCAGAACTAGGTCAAAATCCTTTTTCGGCAGTACAAGATTGGCTGGCCGTCACATTCTGCTTTAATGGATAGAGTGGCTAAGCATGCTTAATTGGTTAAACATTGATTGTAATTCATGGTTATCATGTATGTCTCTTGGTATGTATTTTTGGTAACCTTAGGCGTCAATTCAAAATGAACACATGATTTTTGGAGTCTGCTAGATGAATAAATACTGAAGAAACCAGTAACCCTTTGCAAGTAATTGCTTCTATTATACATTTTGTTTTTATGCTTTACTCATCGTTAAATAATATTTACAGTATTATGGTGACAGACGGACAATATTCTTCATGACCATAGTTTTAAAAAGCGCACCTCGGCTCAAGGCTCAAGCTCTAGGGATTTTTCGGATCGAGGCGCACCTAGGGCTTTAGAGCCTTGCGCCTAGGTGTGCCTAGGAGAGGCGACGAGTTTTGAACCATTTTTTCAAATTTGACATTCATTGATCTCATATGTTAGTGAAACCTAACCTTAAAACTAACTAAATAAGACAATTTATGAATTTTATCCTTCAATTCAAGTGTCTATACATACATACCTTTTCTTCAATTTTGAGCATGAGATAATAAAATGTCATCATGTCATCATCTTGATACATTGGTAGATATTTTTGGTTTGAATCAGAGATTTGTTTTGATATATTAGGTATTTTAGCCTTATTTAAGTCATCTTTAATATATAAATTGTCACACAAATTTTAGAATTTTTATTTAATTCACTGCGTCTCATTTTCTTGAAGCTCGCGCCTTGTTCTGCGCCTCGCCTCAAGGCTCCATAAGCCCTTTGCGCCTTGAGCCTTTCAAAACATCGTTCATGACGAATCTCAACATGTTTGAATGTGTCACGATGTGTATCCAAAAGCTTGATGGTCGGTTGGGGGGGGGGTTGGAGGACGCGTTCATGTGCTAGATTGACCCTTGGTTAGGTCGCCATCACGAATAGCCTAAGTTTAGCTCGTTTACAAACAAATTGGTGATGATCCTTACTTGGTAAAAGCATGCTAACCAAGAAAACTAGTGCCACGGCGCCTCCTCGTGACATATTATATATCTTTTTCATTCCATGTTGGGTAAGGAGTTGAAATCATTAACTTATTTCTTGTTTAACTTATTTGCAGATCTTCAAACTTTTTAGGATATACGGAGGTCTCATCTGATTACCCAGTGGTTTTAGCTAGTGAAAATTAATCTATATATTACAGGATCTTGGTTAGGCAGCTATTTGTTAGAACATTAAAACAATGTAGGTGTAACTTTATTAATTGTCATTATTTATAAAGGTAAAATCCTAGATACCCTAAACCACAAACTGGCCTTGTACCTATTTATCCATTAATATTTCCCTGCAGTCCGAGCGGCGAAATCGCGGAAGCTCAGACTTTAGTAGCAAACTAGAAAAGAAAAGAAAAAACATTAACGTAATAAAATCATAACTTTAGTCGACTCGTAACAAAAACGTACCAACGGTCGACTTTAGTCGACTAGTACCAACGGTCGGCTAAGTCGACTGGTAACAAATCCGTACCAACGGTCGACTTTAGGGACTGGTACCAACGGTTAACTTTAGTCGACTGATAACAAAGTCGTACGAACAATCGACTAACAAACAAACTATAAACAACTATTAACTTCTTTTTTTAATCCAAATAATTAAAAAAAAACAATATTAAAAATTAAATGACGATAATCAACCAATAACAAGGATCTGAACATCACCAACAACATTCTTATTTTACTAATCATTAGGGTCTTTACCATCCACCGTGCATCCAACATCCATCAAAGTCCCCAATATCTCCAAAACAGTCCCTTGACCACACCTCCATAACTTTAGCAATTTTAATAACATTATCACAAATTACTCTTCCCACTGACATGATCCAAAATCTAATTCATAAAGCCCAATATCCCAATCTTCATCTTATGGAACAAACCAACAGATACAATGAGATCGTACCTTCAAGAAAAGTGACGGCTATTTTTTATGATTAGGGTTTGACGGGGCGGCCTTAAAGAGGCGGCTCAACATAGCCACCTAGGTCTAAGGATCAGACATGCTCCGATACCATGTTAGATATTGTATAAACCCGTGAGTGTAACTTTATTATTGATCGGTGTTTATAGATTACAAGGCATTGAATAAATCCTAATGGACCCTAACCCCACACCGAGCTTGGGCCATATTTATCATCTAATACTATTCACATAAGATATGTAGAATTTATTCTCTCTCTCAAATGCCTATATGGATTTATGTTGTGGTTACACAACTATTGGCAAGTAATATCTACTCTATATATGAAGATTCAATACACTAATTTAATATGCAAGTGTGAATGTTCAAAACATAAAGTACGGTACAAACATGCTAAAGCTTCACACAATCTCTCAATTTAAGGTCCACAAAAAGGTTATACGAGTTACACTTTCAGGAATTCTGCATTGAATGTCAGCCAAGAAACCAAGGATCTCTTTAATGGTTACATCTTTTTACTTCCCCATCCATGAGTTACAAAATAGTGCTTCACATTTCCACCAAATAATGGTAAAGAATACGAAACATGGTGGAGTTACAAACTACATAAATGTGGCATGTATAAATGAGGCATGTATAAATGAGGCATGAACTTCTTTACCTACCCATACATTCTAACTGATTTGAATATAGTTTTCCATAAATGAACATCAAAAACAGTATGTCTGTAGAGGTTCCAAAAACCAGCTCTACTGAACTTCAAACCAACATCAACAACATGTCTGCAAAAGTTCAAAAGTCCAGCATGTCTGCAGAGATTACAGTCTCCAGCTCTGAAGTTGCAAACAACACAGTCTCCAGCTCAGAATTTGCAAACATCACCTCTGAATTGTTTTTTGATGGTCTGAATGTGAATGTGACTAGCACCATTGTGGTAATGGTCTGTAGGATGTGGGATGTCATTGCTGTAACTGGGCTTTACTTGAGTACTGATTTTGTGGTGTCTGATGCTAAGGTAAGCTTTAAATATTTTGTTTAGCTTCATCACATCTAATTTTAACACAACATTCTTGCAGGGTAATGCCATCCATTGCACTGCCAAGGCATTTGTAGCATACAATTTTCTAAGGTTAAAAGAAGGTTGTATTTACTCAATTAAATTTTTTGTTGTTCTGCCTAACAAGGAAGAGTATCACATTAGAAAGGACGATACTTTTAAGCTTGAATTTGATGGGGCAACAAGCGTAATATTGGGTTAATCCAAATCGACCCATCACAATACCCAAAATGACCCGGTCAACAAAAGTCAAACAAGAAATTCAGACCTCTAAAGTCAACTTAGCAGTTACAGAAAACGGTTATATGACAGTTATAACATAACTGCCATATCTCTAAACCATCACAACGGTTCATTGTACCCCATTCATTTAGTATTTATGCTTAGAACATAAATTGTATGAACATGATGACAGATTTGTAGAAATAAAAGTCTATTTCATTGTATTTGGTATATCTTGATTAAAGATCCATATAAACGGGCCAACAATTGGTATCAGAGCCAAAATCATCATATACCATACTCGTATAGTTCCAGAATAAAAAAAAAACAGTTTCAAAATTTTTTTTGCAAATCGATTAAAAACACAAATCCAAGACGTCATTTTTGTGTTTCTCACTTCTGTCGCAACAGGGGAACAATCACAATAGTGATTACTCTCAAACCCGGCATCAAAATACACTCGCAAAATTTTTTGTATTTCGAAACCTTTTTTTTCCCAATCCAGTGGGATAAAAAAAAAGAACAAAATCGTTTATATTTTGATTCAATTAAAAACTAAACGAGAGTCATCATTTAGGGCACAATCAAGATTCGAATTAGAACAAACACACCTGTTCATAAAAGGAATCAAGCCCAGAAGGATCAATTGAATCCCAATTGATTCATTTGCATGCAAATCATTCTAGAAGCGAATGGTTTATGGGAAACAATTGAGCCGACTGAAACGACTCAACCCGATAAGAAAAAGGATAAAACCGCTATTGCTTTCCTTTATCAAGCCTTACCCGAGGAACAATTACTTCAAATAACAAAGCACAAAACCGCGAAGGACATTTGGAATGCTTTGAAAACTAGACACATTGGCGAAGACAGAGTTCAACAAGCAAGACTACAAACACTCAAATCTGATTTTGAGATGTTACAAATGATGGAAGACGAGACAATTGACACCTTTGCTACAAAACTAACAACTCTCGTAAACAAAGCCGCTAGTCTAGGACACAAAATAGAAGATGAAACCTTAGTACGGAAACTATTAAATGTTGTACCCGATATGTATCTGCAAATAGTTGCATCAATAGAGCAATACTCCGACCTAAGTGAAATGACGATGGAAGAAGCAATTGGGAGACTCAAGACGTACGAGGAAAGAATAAAGTTTAAGAAGAATAAGGGCAATAACAATCAATATAAGTTATTGTTTACACATTACAAGAATAACATTACTCACGAAAGACATTGTGAAAAATGTGGACATGATTTGTTGCGAGACCAAGAAAATATTTTCAAGGAAAAATCAAACAGCAAAAAATTTACTCATGATAAGAGTAAGGTGATGTGTTTTAATCGCAAGGAGTATGGGCATTTTGCAAACAAATGTCCATCAAAGAAAGAAGAACAATCTAATCTCATTGAAGAAAACTTAGAACCAACATTGCTTATGGCAACTGTTGAAGAAGAACCAAGAAAATATGATCAGCCCGGAATTAAGGAAGATCACAACAATGAAGGTGGAAATAACCAAAAGAACATGATCAACCTGGACTTAAGGAAGATCACAACAACAAAGGTGGAAATAACCAGAAGAACATGATCAACCTGGACTTAAGGAAGATCACAAAGGTGAAAATAACCAGATCAAGATGGACATAATGAAGATCACAGAAGAAAAGGTGGAAATAACCAAATCAACATGGACATAATGAAGATCACAGAAGAAAAGGTGGAAATAACCAGATCAACATGGACATAATGAAGATCACAGAAGAAAAGGTGGAAATAACCGAAGGAAAATTGATCTACCTGGATATAAGGATAATCACAAGCACTACAAGAAATTAAAAGCTCAGATGGTGGATTTAACCAGAAGATGAATCAAGAAGGCTTAAAGACCTACGTCGCAGCGATTGTGATTAAGGGGGAGAATATTGGGTTAATCCCAATCGACCCATCACAATACCCAAAATGACCCGGTCAACAAAAGTCAAATAAGAAAGTCAGACCTCTAAAGTCAACATAGCAGTTACAGAAAACGGTTATATGACAGTTATAACATAACTGCCATATCCCTGAACCATCACAACGGTTCATTGTACCCATCCATTTAGTATTTATACTTAGAACATAAATTGTATGAACATGATGACAGATTTGTAGAAATAAAAGTCTATTTCATTGTATTTGGTATATCTTGATTAAAGATCCATAAAAACGGGCCAACACGTAAGGAAAACTATGGTCATGCTTGATGGTTTTGTCTTGTATCCTTTCCAGTTGGTAGATCATGACAACATTGAACCTACAGACAACAAGTATCTCATTGGTGAGTTTCTATTGCTTTTAAGCATGTATTATATTAGCTACAGCTGCATGGTATGGTCATACTGACATGTAAATGAATGCCTTGCAGATGTTGCCGGTTATGTCACAAATGTAGGTAGGATAAACTATACAAAGACATGCTCAAAGAATCTTGATTTCAACTTGGCCAATGAGAGGTTGCTACCATTTTCTATGTTTATTATATTTATTCATCAGAGTTTTAAGTAAACAGTTAAATACGATTAAATAAATTGGGAGAGTGCTTACCTTTTGTTGTAATTTCTTATTGTATGAAACAGGGGACAGTCAATAAGGGTCACCTTTTAGGGAGACCTTGGTGATGTGTTGATTGAAAAGAAAGCATAGCATGTTGTATTGGATACTAATTTATCTAATCCATGAAGGTCAAACATGAAAGTCAAAGTCAAACACGAAAAGTCAAATATATGTATAAGTCAAAGTGGCAGTTATTGTCGGTTAGGAAAAACAGTTATTTTAGATAAACCGTTTAATGAAACGGTATGTTGTTTAGTATGTGTCGTTTGGATAGTATAAGTACTCATGTAAATATATTTGTAAACCTAACGATTGATTATAATAAAAACTTAATATAGTTCATAACCGACTGTTCATAGATAGAAGATTAGACCAACAATTGGCATCAGAGCCAAAAGGTTCAGGGAACCAGAGATAGAGTAGAAGACTAACGATTCAGGGAATCGTTCCAAAAAAAATAGAAGACCGATTGATTCAGGGAATCAATCAAAACAAGAGAAGAGTTATTGATTCAGCATAATCAATAAAGAAACAAACACGATTCGATTAAAGAAAAGATCGAATCAGAGAACACAAAAAAGAAGAGAAAAAAAAACATACCGACTGTGCAAAGAAGAAACAACCGTTGTATTGTTTGCCGGAGAAGAAAGAAATAGCAGCCGCCGCCGTCATCGGAAAAGAAACAAGGACAAGAACCACCATCGATTGTAATTGGAAGAAGCGTTTTTTTTGCATAAAGAAGAGGCGCTTTTTCGGGAACAAAGTAGCAGGCTTTATTTAGGGATAGAAAAGGATAGCAGGTTTTATTTGGGAACAGAAAAAGGAACCACACTTTTAAAGCCCACAAGGATTCTAGACGCCCAAGAGAAATTACAGGTTTTATATTTTTAATACTTGTTTTTTTCTCTATTAGTAGAATAGATTTTTCCTATTACAATTCATATTAAGAAAACGTTTAGAATTGCTTGAGAATTATTGTGATTAGGCAGAAAGTTTTAAGTTCGACCATTATTAGGCAGAAAGTTTAGAATTATTAAGATTATATTGGTTTTAGAAGTTGCATGTTACTATTGTGGGTTAGAAAGAAGGATTTAAGATTCGACTATTATTAGAATTATATAGGTCTTAGAAGAAAAACAAAACGAAAGATATGACGGAAGATAAAAACGAAAACAGAGTTGTTTTCACTACATCGTTACCATCATATCAATGCCCAGTTTTAAGCAACACAAATTATACATTATGGGCATTAAGAATGAAGAAGATATTAACGGCAAATGGAGTATGGGATTTAGTAGAAGGAGTAAGTACCTCAAAAGAGATTGATGTAAAAAAGGATAGTTCGGTGTCAGCATACCTATTTCAAGGGTTACCAGAAGATTTGCAAATGCAAGTTGCGGGATGTGAAACAGTAAAAGAAATTTGGGACTCACTAAAGTCCAGATTTATTTGAACAGAAGATGTACAACAGGCACACTCGCAACAACTTAAATCAGAATTTGAAAGACTTGTGATGAAAGAAGATGAATCAATAGATTCATTTGCTGGGAGGTTGATGAGTATTATTACAAAGGCTGCTACATGTGGATTGACGTTTGATGAACAAACAAAAGTACGAAAATTACTGAATGCAGTGCCAGATAAGTTTGTACCAGTAGTAGCAACCATTGAAATGGTTGTTGATTTTAAGAAAGCAAAATTAGAGGAGATTATTGGGAAACTTAAGACTTATGAAGAAAGGCTTAAGTTTAGAAAAGGAAGTGAGGAAGATAATAGTGAGAAATTTTTGTTCACACGTCAAGGGAATAATAGAAATTATGAACGCAACTATGGAAATGATAGACGAGGAGGTGGTAATCAGACACGAGGAAGAGGCCAAGGAAGATTCACAAGAGATAGTAAGAATGGAGATAGTTATGATAGAAACAAGAGAAACCATGGAGATCAAAACTACCATAGGAGAGACTTTAGAGAAATAGAGTGTTATAATTGTCATGAGTTTGGACACTTGGCTGCAAATTGTCCAAAACCAAACCGTAGAGAAGAAAAAGCAAACCTTGTATTCGAAGATGATGAACCAACACTATTGATGGTTACTAGTAACGATGGAAAAGAGATAACATCCTTAAAGGAAGAATCAAGAAGGAAAGGAATTGTCATTGAGAAGGATGAAATTCAAAAGGAAAAGTTAGAAGATATGCGGTCAGATATAGAAATTGATTTGAAGAGTAAATTAGAGTTTTGGAAGTTTGAAATGCTTCAAGAGTTAGAGATTGAAAAACAAGAGTTTGAGAAGAAAATAAGAAATAGAGAAATGGCATTTGAGAAACAAATGCAGATAGAGTTAGAGAACCTCAAGAAGTTGAGAGATTGCACAAGCAAAGAGATGAAAGAGTTAAAGACAGTAAGAGAATTATTTGAGAAAGAGAACCATGAAGTTGTTTCAAATGAGAAACATCTAGAAGAAGAAAGAGTTGACAAAGGCGAATGCAAGAAGCATCAAGAGACGCCATCAAGAGTTCCAAAGGAAAGCCAGATTGAGAAAGACATTAAATCATGCAACAAGAAAGTTGAACCAGAAGATCGTGATACGAGAAACAGATTATTGGAGACGCAAGATTATGAAATGATACAATTGAAGGAAGATAGTGACAAAGGAGACAAAGATGATCGAGATGAGATTGAAGACAAGGAAGAAAGAAGTCAAATCAAGGAGGAAATTCAAAACATAGTTCGCGTTGAAGAACAAGACAAAGGAAGTGGAAACAAGCCAAAGTTCAAAGATAAAGATGATGGAGCTTGAAGATATCGAAGACATGGATTAATAAATTAGGGAGGAGTATTGTATACTAATTTATCTAATCCATGAAGGTCAAACATGAAAGTCAAAGTCAAACACGAAAAGTCAAATATATGTATAAGTCAAAGTGGCAGTTATTGTCGGTTAGGAAAAACAGTTATTTTAGATAAACCGTTTAATGAAACGGTATGTTGTTTAGTATGTGTCGTTTGGATAGTATAAGTACTCATGTAAATACATTTGTAAACCTAACAATTGATTATAATAAAAACTTAATATAGTTCATAACCGATTGTTCATAGATAGAAGATTAGACTAACATGTTGGCCTTTGTCCTGTTGTTTTAACCTCGACAAGTGCAAAACATTACAACAGTAAGTGTTCATTAGCTCTAAAGTTTTCCATATCTAATAACTTTTGCAAAATAGTTTAAAAGTGCTTATTACCTTCCAGATAAGCTTTATCTATGAAGCAGCTCATCCACATGATTCTCAATGATGCTGATATTCCTGCTGTGAAAGTTTTGAAATCTGGTAACAGGTAGGTAAGCATGCATCGTTTGTGTTTATTATTGGGAAGTAAAAAGTGCCCACACTCTTAAAATTACCATGTATTTGTCTGTTAGTAGTGTGGAGTTGGCACAGTCAGGATCGCATGTTGACCACTCTCAAACAAAGGAAGGGACTCTCGAGAACTTACTCATGTGGGCCCGTAATCGTAAAAATGATGTATGCCTCCTTTTTTAGCCCCAATGCGTCTATAAATTTACTCCATTGCATACAATTTATAACATGTTTTTTCTTTCCAGTCTGAAACTTTTATCTGTAAGCGCGAAGATCGACTTTGTGAGGACAAGAAAGGGTTGGATCTTCCAGTCATGTGGTGGGGAAAAATGCAAAAAAGGTGCAAATCGAAATGAAGGGGATTTTGATGCCATGGATGTGATAGTCCAGTTGCATATCCTGTTTTGAGGTAATATTATGATTGATGATTTTGCAATGTCAGTTAGAATGCAATAAATAGTATCGTTGACGTACCTCGTGCAACGTATGCTTGGTAGGTATAGGCTTGAGTTGGGTGTGTCTGATGAAACTGCACAGACTGTTGTTGTGCTTTTCGATGACCATGCGACAAAATTGGTAAAGTGCTCAACATTATCTCTCATGGAGATGGATGATGAGGTAAATATATAACCTGTATATTATTTCCCGTGTTGTTTTTACACTAACCCTCCTTTGCAGTCTTCAGATGACCACTCAAGCTTACCACGCGCCATATCCAACATCATTGGCACAACCCATGTTTTTTAGCTTAAGTCCCATACATATTATGAATATGAAAGCTTTGAGAGTCCCATGTGTGGAAGCGGAGAGTTCTAGCACCACTACTATTGAGCCCGCCAACAAAGCTCCTTCATTCAAAATATTGATAAATGACCCATCTATCTCAACACCCTCTAAATCTACCGAGGGAAAGAAACATAAAAGGTTAGCAAACAAGTTTACTCTTGATGACCGCATACATTACTCAGTGCATCATGTCTTACCATGAACAATACAACTGAAATCATTTACATGATCTACATGATGGCATTATTTCAGTTTGGAGATTCAAGATTCATACACGGAGATATCATTGGATTCCACATACGAGGGAGAAGAGGGCATGGGAAGCACTCCATCTGATAAGAAGAAGAAAAGACGATAAGCATGTGGTCAGCACAAACTACACAGTCAACTACTGGATTAGCTTGGATCATATATTATCAGGCTCTTATTCGTACTTTATGTGTTAAGGTTTGTCATAGAAGATTCCGAATGAAGTAATAGTCATGAAAAACAACATCAACATAGAAGCATCTCACAAATAAGCATTTAGGAACAAAATAATGCATATGGTCTCAAATGTTGCTGGGATCCATTATCTATGGTCTCAAATGTTGCTGGGATTCATTATCTATGGTCTCAAATGTTGTTGGGATCCATTATATTTATATCTTAGGCATTGCATAACTCATCATTTGTTTGAGATTTAACATTACTTTAATTTGTAGATGAACTTTCATTACATTTGATTTTATCAAAAGTTGTGTTCATGTCACACCACATTTGCTTGGTATTGGAATACCTAATTCAGTTTGGAAAATCTATCAAATATGTTATGCATTGAACATTTAGAATAGCAGACTGTAAATCATTTAAAAGTCATAAAAGATACACTTCAAACAATTTTTAAGCAGTTTGTTATTTGAACATACTCATTTATAAGTAGATGGCTTGAAATTACCATCTATGTTCTAAAATGTTAAGCAACATAAGATTTGGCATAACAGAATCAACATAAAAGAAAATGACATGTTCCAACTTATTTTAAACTAGACTACATACTAGAACTTGAAAAGAAAAAGTATGCACAATCTTTACAAGCAAATGCCTTAAGAGAGTTAGTCACATAAAAAAAACTTACTACATCTATCTATATATTGATGCAGGTTTTCCTGACCAGGTTTTAATATTTATAGTGTCTCGCTATACCTATTGTCCACCCTAATGCACTAACGGGCAGTGTACCCGGTCGTGTGTAGTGTAGTAAATGGTAAAGCCGAGGTCGTCCCAAGAGCTATGTGTGTTGGATTATTACTAAGCCTAATTGTCACAGGATAATAATGATTTTGAAAGGGTTTTAATTAATTAAACTACTAATGCAGAATATAAAATAAAAGCAAATAAATGGTGAAGGGAAATCAATGGAGGAATAGTGGTGCTAACCTAGTCAATCCTCCTAGCTAGTTATGTCTACGTCTACCTACTTCCAATTACTTCATGTGGGGTCAAATTTGAGAGGACAGAATTTGGTCAATTCGCCCTAACCTATCAGTAAAGATGCCACCACAGGAGAAATCAGGCGCACCGTCATAAGTCCTGTTGTTCCTGGTCCCCTAAGCCGAGTCATTAAGTATCGCAACATGCTAGATTCTAAATAGTGAGTGCCCGGTCGTTAGGAACTTAGAAACTACACCCCCCAATTCTTAAGTTCATCCAAACGATAGGTGATCAGTTGGTCAAATCACACAAGTAGAAAGGGTCATCAGTTGGTCATATCTTACCCTTCCCATCTCAGTCCGCTCACCTAGGGTCAGTTGGTCATATCTCCTAGGCAATTGGCCTCTATCGCCATTCAAAACTACCGAACCAAGGGTGACTACCAAAGAACTATGCATTCATACACTTAGAAATAATTATACGGAAGTAAAGGTAAACGCAAACAAAACAATTAAGGAATCATAACTAGGCTAGCAACAAAGGGTACTTAGCCGCTCATATTAATCATGCAAATCAATTCAATATTCAAAGGTACGAAATACATGAATTGAAAGTAAAATAAATAATAAACGCTAAAGCTTATCGTAATGGTGTGACTTCTCCTTTGGAAACAGCTCCGTATGCTCCCCTAGACCTGCCTTGAG
Organism: Chrysanthemum makinoi; assembly: GCA_910596185.1. Lineage (NCBI taxonomy): Eukaryota > Viridiplantae > Streptophyta > Magnoliopsida > Asterales > Asteraceae > Chrysanthemum > Chrysanthemum makinoi. Next base: position 58,610,013 of record OU343223.1, on the reverse strand, counting down.
ATTTTTCCCACGTTCTCAGAGTGTTGTGTGTGGAATGGGATGCTTTGAAATGCTGGAATTCGTGGGGTATTTATAAGCCAGGTCTGGGTTACGGCGTAACCAATAGAGGAGTTACGCTGTAACCTTCTATTCCTTCGTAAATGCACTAGATCTGCTAGTTACGACGTAACGTTATAAGTGGTTACGCCGTAGTCTTCAATAAACTCGGTTACATCGTAAGTGATGCAGTAGTTACGGCGTAAGTATCAGCGACGTGGAACCTCTTTTGACCTAATGGAGTTACGCCGTAACCTTTGGGAAGAGTAACGCCGTAACCTCTTGATAAGTTGGACTTCTGGGTCACGCAATAGTTACGGCGTAATGTGAGAGGAGTTACGCCGTAACTTCTTCAAAATAGGCATAATGTGATAAATCTTTAGTAATGTTTCCATTTCCGCGTCTCTTTAGCTCCAATGCTCGTAATTTACCTGAAAGTGGAAAACAATGGAAAACAAGCGTAAATCCATATAAATGATATAAATAACGAGCATTATCGGGGGAAATTAACACTTAATATTCAGGACTATTTGATGTTATCAAATATCCCCCCACTTGAACTCTACTTGCCCTCAAGTAGACCTTATTAGATAGATTCCTAAAAAGATATCTCCCAATACCTGGAAAATATGAATTTACAAATCCCTTATGCTAGAATAAAACAAAGCCGAACACCTCACGAAAGGGGAACAAACAATCAAATCTCTCAACTATTCTAAGTGTCAATTTCAGGGTGATCACTCAATCGCACAGTCATAGCATGTATTCTATCATAAGCTTGGCGGTTACACAAATCTCCACCACTAGAGTTAAGGGCTAAATAATTCTCGAAGGCAATATGGGTAGACACGACAAAGGTAAAGGGGTGACTCGTCATTACTAACATGTCACGGCGAAGTGGACAAAATCAATGATACATGACCAAATCCATGGCCAAGACACCAAAGATTGCTCGCTGCATCACCTAGACACGTTTCGTGACTAAAGGGTAGGATAAGACATGGGATATATAATTGGTGTAAAATGAATAACAAGCAGGTAGTCTAAATCTTAACTAAGTCATCACCACTTACCGTCCGCCCAAAGTTCAAGCTTAGAAGTCTAGAGACCGGATCATGAAATGCAAGGTAGATGCGTCATTAGAGGATGTCGTGATGGGCACACTACCTTTTCTTCTTCAGTTGGTATAACTCCAACTCCAATATACTAATGTGACCGAGGTGGCCTCCTCGATACTAATCAATAAAGCTCATACTATAGTGCTTATAACATCGCACTTTACAATATCATAACTCAATCAACTTTTTTTTTTTTGAACATAATAACATAACATCCCCCCACTTGAGATGAACAACGGGAATTCGGGGGGTCTTCAATGATCTTCATAATTGTTGTCGATGAAAGCGTGATTTCCAAACCTTTCCACTTGAACCTTGAACTTAGGCAAATGATGACTTCCCAATTACAAATAAAGACTATAGGGCAGGCTAAGGTGTAAGGGTGTAACGAAACAATATATTGGGTTGACAAAATGAAAGGAATGGCTCAGAAGGGTGTATCTAGGGGTATCTTGCACTAAAGGGGAGTGCAACAAAATGGTTTCACATGGCGGTCTAAAAGTTAAGTTGACTAATCGATAGACTCACAATGGTAGGCTGTTTGGGTGATAATCCTAAAATATTGCCTTCTAAAACTGAAAAGTCCAAATACATCGAGCTAACTCAACATACCTCGTCTATGGTCTCGAAATGATGCAAAGTCCAAGTTCTAAAGTTTACAAGCTACCGGCACACTCATAATTTGGTGGATTTGGGGTAAAATATTGGAAACGGATAAGGCTAATCTCACCATGTAATGTCAAGGGTTGTATGTGCTCGGCTAAGGTCTAATCTAGTTGGGTTCGGAAAAACATGTCAAAATTTTCAAAATGGCATAATTTTTCAAAATAAACTAGAAAAATGAGGGCGAAATAAAGTTCAAGAGATAATTCTACTCCCGTCCCCCCACTTGAATTGTACAAAGTCCCTTTTGTACTAGGCATTAAAATAAAGGTGAAGAGAAAGGTAGAATTAGAGCGAGAACTTCCCTGAAATTTGCTCCAAAAAGAAGAAAGCCCACGAGAAAGAACCGTGCCTTCGTTTAAGCGTCATGAACAAACTTCAATCCCTGAAATCACAATACCGACAAGCATAATTCTAAAAAGAAAAAATAAAATGAAAAACAAACCTAACTCACTTTCGTAGGAATCACGGTTGCATTTAGCAAATGCAACAAGCCTTTTAAACCACTTGGTGTCCCAAGTGGACGAGTGAAGTCTCGTGAGGGTTTACAGGGAACACACCCACAAAGTTCATTTAAAAACTAATACAAGGTTAATGTGTTTAAAATGAAAGAATTAAAGCAGAGGAGAGTTACGTCGTAACTCCTATAAGGGGTTACGCCGTAACTAGCGAAACCTGGTATGAGTTGTGAAGTGAGTAGTTACGGCATAACCACTGAGATGGTATTACGCCGTAATTGGTAATGCGTCAAGAATTCTGCTGCTAAAAATGTTGGTTACGGCGTAATCACCAAGATGAGTTACGCCGTAACTCTATTCAGATCAGCAACTGCAGCAGCAATTAGTTCCTCATTTCCTGCAAAATTGTTCGAAAACACAAAACCCAACAGAAAGGAAATAAAAACAAAAGAAATGGATAATTAGGGTTGTCTCCCGAAAGAGCATTTTTCTTTATTAACGAGTCTTTAAGTTAGACTCAGAGCCGTGGGTTACCAGTGCTTGTTCTTCTTCACTAATACCAAGCAGCGGTCGAGCATAACTTAACTGTTTTTTAGTCCAATTTTTAAAAATTTTGACAGTCCTTGGCATTTTGAAAACAGTTTTATCATCGCCAATTTTTAACCAAACCAGTCCTTCCTTCTCGTTTTGATCAAGCCCAGATATTTCTTTGAAGGGTTTTCCGAAAATTACCCCAGTCAGCCCATCTGACCTGAACTCGCTAACATCATCCAAAACCACAAAGTCGACTAGAAACGAGTGAGTTCCTACAAAAACTCGTATGTTTGTTGCTATCCTGAGGAAGTTGTTTCCTTTGTAATCAAGCCCCTTTTCCATAACCTGGTTGTAGCATTCCTTGGAGATAATGTTGACTGGGGAATCTGTGTCGATAAATGGATGAAAATCAATGAACCCGATTTTGCATGAGATTTTCAGATAATAGGGATTCCTATGATGGATACGTGCCCCCATTTCATAAAACTGTGGTTGGTCCGATTGCAAGAATGTTTTTTTAGAGTTATCTTGCCAATGGGTCATCTCGACATCACTTGAGAGGTCTTCAGTACTTAATCCTAAGTTATCCTCTTCCTCAAAATTCACGAAAACATCAAAATCCTTCCCCGAGTCAACCTCTCCAGGATCCGGGGGTCGCTAAGAAACTTTTCTAGAGCTTCATCAAAATTCCCCACTAGGTCAATTGCACACACCTTCTCCGGGGTAGACAAATGTTCATTAGGTCCGATGGTGGCGATATCTCCATTAGCTTCCAGAGTCAATTTTCCGGCAAAGACATCCACTTTAGTGTGAGCAGTGGCAAGCATGGGTCTTCCTAAAATGACTGGAATCCTGTTGTCTTCCGGAATGTCAAGAATCACAAAATCTACTGGGAAAAGGAATCTCTTAATCTTCACCAACACATTTTCAACAATTCCTAATGGCGATTGCATGGATCGATCAGCCATTTCAATTTTCATCTTGGCCGGTTTTAAGTTGCCAATTCCCATACGCAAAAACATCGAACGAGGCATTATGCTAATACTAGCTCCAAGATCTGCCAGGGCGTTACACATGTTTAGGCTCCCGATATAGCAAGGGAGAGTAAAGCATCCTGGATCTTTTTCCTTCTGTGGTAGCTCGTTCCTCAAAACCGCTGAGCATCTTTCGTTGAGGCGAATAGTCTCATCATAGCTTAATTCCCGTGCAATATCATGACGATCAGAATCATTAGTAGGAGGGTTTACCAGCAAAGTTTGGTCCAAAAGTGATTGTCTTTCCATGCTGATTCGTCGCTTAACCTTTTCTGAAAAGGTCAAATGTTCTTCGAGGATAGTTTCTACAGTGTGGACAACTTCTTCATCCCGAGCTGTTAGGTAATCAGAGATGGCTTCTGAACATGAACTAACACTTCTTTCTAATCTCTTTATCCTTTCATCGTGAATTTTAATAGAATAGACTGTATTATCCACGAATGCTTTCATCATTTTTTCTATCCTATCATCACGCTCTCTTGATTCTTTGATGTGGTCAATAATCTTTTTCTCAAGATTGTTCCCGGCATTGGTCTCAAATACACTTTTAACCTTCTCAACCCTACATGCTTCAGCTTCTCTTTCCACCCTTCGTTTTTCAAAAATTTCCCCGTAATTGTATTCTTGCTTCGTTATTGTCTTCATTACCTTATGAACGAAGTTATCTCTCGGTCCATATCCTGTATCCATGTGCCACTTGTAGCAATATTTAGAAATTCGCTGAATACATTCCAAGGCCTGATCAGGAGTCATGCTAGGAATAGGTCTTGGTGAATCGAGGAGTTCTCGTGTTCGCGTATTAATCCCCCGATAGAAGACGTATACGATCTGATGTTTGTTTAAATCATGAGTAGGGCATCGATAGAGAAGCTCATTAAATCTTTCCCATGCTTGGTACAATGTTTCTTCTCCAATCTGAACGAATTGATAGATTTTCCCGAGAAGCTTAGCCATTTTTGAAAGAGGGCAAAATTGTTGGACGAACTCCTTTCTTAGTTTTCCCCATGCTTCTTTACTTTTACTAGGAAGTTTGTTATACCATCTTTTCGTTGTTCCAGTGAGAGTCAAAGGAAAAATCCTTGCAGTGACTGAATAACTTGGAGTACCCCTAACGTTGAAAAGAGAAGATAAGTGGAGAACTTCATCTACGTGATCCTGAACGTCCTCATCTTCGTCTCCAGAAAACTTAAGCTCATGTAGCTCTCGAATAATGTGATATGGGATGGAGTATTTTTCGGTAGGAGAATCCTGAGTGAAGCTTCGTTGGCAGTTATCGTTTGGTCGGTCCAAATGCTGCTCCATAGTTAGGTCATCGATATTATTTTCATTGATGACCTCTGGTTCTGTGTCCGACTAGTCAGACTCGTAAAATGAGAAGATGTTGTGAATAGGAACCGGAGAATAGATCTTCCTTTTTTGAAATTGCTTCTCCGGGTCAACAAATGGGGTAGCCAGAAAGGGCCTCAAGCTGCGAGTCTTGTATCCTGACATTATTAGAAAGAAAATTAAAAACAGACTTAATATGAAATCCTAAAATAGCTCCCCGGCAGCGGCGCCAAAAACTTGATGCAGGTTTTACTGATCAGGTCTTAATATTTATAGTGTCTCGCTATACCTATGGTCCACCCTAATCCACTAATGGGCAGTGTACCCGGCCGTGTGTAGTGTAGTAAATGGTAAAGCCGAGGTCGTCCCAAGAGCTATGTGTGTCGGATTATTACTAAGTCTAATTGTCACAGAATAATAATGATTTTGAAAGGGTTTTAATTAATTAAACTACTAATGCAGAATATAAAATAAAAGCAAATAAATGGTGAACGGAAATCAATAGAGGAATAGTGGTTCTAACCTAGTCAATCCTCCTAGCTAGTTATGTCTACGTCTACCTACTTCCAATTACTTCAGGTGGGGTCAAATTCGAGAGGACATCATTTGGTCAATTCGCCCTAACCTATCAGCAAAGATGCCACCACAAGAGAAATCAGGCGCACCATCATAAGTCCTGTTATTCCTGGTCCCCTAAGCTGAGTCACTAAGTACCGCTACATGCTAGATTCTAGTGAGTGCCCGGCCGTTAGGAACTTAGACACTACACCCCCCAATTCTTAAGTTCATCCAAACGATAGGTGATCAGTTGGTCAAATCGCACAAGTAGAAAGGGTCTTCAGTTGGTCATATCTTACCCTTCCCGTCTCAGTCCGCTCACCTAGGGTCAGTTGGTCATATCTCCTAGGAAATTGGCCTCTATCGCCATTCAAAACTACCGAACGAAGGGTGACTACCAAAGAACTATGCATTCATACACTTAGAAATAATTGTACGGAAGTAAAGGTAAATGCAAACAAAACAATTAAGGAATCATAACTAGGCTAGCACCAAAGGGTGCTTAGCCGCTCATATTAATCATGAAAATCAATTCAATATTCAAAGGTACGAAATACATGAATTGAAAGTAAAATAAATAATAAAGGCTAAAGCTTATCGTAATGGTGTGACTTCTCCCTTGGAAACAGATCTGTATGCTCCCCTAGACATGCCTTGAGCTTTTTACCACGTTCTCAGAGTGTTGTGTGTGGAATGGGATGCTTTGAAATGCTGGAATTCGTGGGGTATTTATAGGCCAGGTCTAGGTTACGGCGTAACCAATAGAGGAGTTACGCTGTAACCTTCTATTTCTTCGTAAATGCACTAGATCTGCTAGTTACGGTGTACCCTTATAAGTGGTTACGCCGTAGTCTTCAATAAACTCGGTTACGTCGTAAGTGATGCACTAGTTACGGCGTAAGTATCAGCAGCGTGGAACCTCTTTTGACCTAATTGAGTTACGTCGTAACCTTTGGGAAGAGTTACGCCGTAACCTCTTGATAAGTTGGACTTCTGGGTCACGCAATAGTTACGGCGTAATGTGAGAGAGGAGTTACGCCGTAACTTCTTCAAAATAGGCATACTGTGATAAATCTTTAGTAATGTTTCCATTTCCGCGTCTCTTTAGCTCCAATGCTCGTAATTTACCTGAAAGTGGAAAACAATGGAAAACAAGCGTAAATCCATATAAATGATATAAATAACGAGCATTATCGGGGGAAATTGACACTTAATATTCAGGACTATTTGATGTTATCATATATGTTTAATACTAGATGAATAACTCCATACTTGAACTTGGAAAAAAAAAAGTATCTACAAGCTTACAAGCAGATGCCTTAAGAGGGTTAGTCACATAAAAATTTTACTACATCTATCTATATATGTTTAATACTAGATGAATACCCTAAACATTGAAAGGCAACGTGAAAAACTGTTTTACTTTACAAGTGAGAATATATCATAAACATGAAAACTGTTTTACTTTATAACATAAAACATACATCATATTGTAATAAATAGCAATAGGAGTTACTAAATTTCTTATGAATATCTAATAAATTGACTTTATGGGTGAGTAGAAGTTACAAAAACTTTTAGTGTAGCAATTGGCATTTTCAGGGCAACACTTGACTACAAACTTAAAACTATTTACTTTGGATGCTTGAGATTTCATTTTTACGTGTAACCGTTTAGTCTAATCGCGTAACCTGAAAAACAATTTTGAACATAAACCGACATAAAACGAAGTTTAGTATATATAAGATATGTACTATATGACTTTTTCAATCATGTTTTATATGTCTATGAATTTTATTTTCTAAGTTTTACGTAAAACATTTACATTTCACGTTTACGTTGCGCATGCATGCATTTTTGCATTACCACCTTCTCGTATACATAGATATACATGCATGAACCATGATAATACAAACTTTAAATTATCCTTCTCATTTTCTTACCAAATTGCCGCCCCTTCTATATTTGGCAAAGGTTTATGCCTATATAAGAGATTATACCTACCCCATTTCCTTCACATTTAAAACACAAAAACACCCCTTTCTTTCACTCATACAATCGGCAGCAGGGGCAAAGGGAAAAAGGGCAAGAATCTTGGTTTATTGGTTCTTTGGGTTAAGCATAGTTGGTGTTCAAAGTTAGGTCTAATAAGGGTTTCAATCATTTGAGTTTATGGTGCCTTTGTGTTCTTCGTGTTCATCATTCATCATCATCATTGTAAGCACCTTAAATACTCTTTTACACACTTATATTTCATATATACATTATCATATGGTCACTTGTTACACTTATATACACTTGTACATGTTGTAATCTTGTTTTAAAGAAAGTACAAAAACTACACATGATGTCCAAAATTCACAGCCCACTTTTCTTGTATAAATAAAATACTTATACAATTTCGTGCAAATCTGGATTAGGCACACACTTAAATATGTGTTAGGATGTCTCACAAAAAATATTCGTAATTTTATAAAATGTTTTTCTATTTTTAATAAGTGATATACGTTAGTGACCTGCTATTTGCTTTTTTCTGAGTACCGAATGTGATAAATAAAAATAGAACACTTCGACACATTTTGGCTAAAAATGGTAAACTAGAAAGTGTTAGGGGACTTCTTAAATTAGTTCTAGGGAGTTGGATGGACACGTGACGATAAATAACGAGTAAAATACGGCCAAAAGAAGTTGAGTAACCTTTCCATTCTCCTGTCAGCTTTGACATCCGAGTATAAAATGATTTATTCTTAAAAACTTGGCAAATTGGAAAAATATGAGGCTTACATATTTCAAAACTAGACTCTGAGTAGATAATTTTAGAGCCAAGAATCGCGTTATTTCATGGAGAAACGAGGGAGAAATGGACCTTTCAAGTTGACAAAACCGTTTAGAAAACCCAAATTTCGGGTAAAGACTTTTGTGTTCAATACCTATACCAAAACTGATTTGTAAATTAATGAGCCCCTAAAATATGTAAAGTAGACATGCTAAGTTAAGTTTAAGAATTTGAAACACGTAAAACGGGCTATTTTTGAATGAGAAACGAACCCGAGAAGTTGGACGAAGTTTGACATACTTTTATGACCTAACCGCCCTATAATTGACTAAATGGACTTGGAAACCATGTCCTTAAAAAATCATTGACCAACATATTTTGCAACTAGCTGTTATTATCTAGGTTTAAAGACTTGAATGGACAAAAACTGGCATGTAACGGAGAAATTATATACTTTTAAAGTTACAAGATACTTATACATATACTTTTAAATCTAAAAACTTAACAAATAAACTATATAACTTTCATATTATTTGTGTCGTGTCATAAAACCTCATTGCAAGTGTATAAGAATAATTTTTCATTTTAAAACTCATATGCATATAGTACATATCATATTTGCTCAAACGACTTAATTAATTAGGTCGCGGTTAAGACTTTCGGGGTACATTTCAAGCTTTCGCATTTGATATCCTTGCAATACCTTGTTGAGGTGAGTTCTCATAGCCCCACTTTTTACTTGTTTTCCTTAAGCTGGAAATGGTACTAAAATGTTTCTAAATGTTTTTATGTTGTGATCTACTGTTTTCGTGTTTTTGGACAATTATGTGCGTTTGATTTCAATATGTGCTTTCTGTGTGATCTTGCTTTGTGTTCATTGGTGCACAACTGTCTAACTCCATTTGGAGCCTAAGCAAGTTGATAGTACTATCTGGGGTAGCTCCCTACTGTGATAACAAGTGTGTAACATTTTGGCAGGTTCAGTTGTTTCATGCATCGTGGTTTCAGTTAGTGCTTATATTTGTATATCATGCTCACTATTGTCATACTCTATATTACTCACAGTTTAGTGGTTTAACTCTTAAACCTACGAGCTCACCAACATTACGTTGACTTTTTCGAGTATCCATTTTCAGGTTTTATTTGCAAAGTAGCTTAAGAGATTGAGTTGGCCGGCTTCGCAAATGTAAGACAAGACCCTCATGGACTTCATTTTCGAGGAATTATGCATTTAGCTTACATTAAGATTTCATAATGTTGGTGAACTTATGTAGCAAGTCTTGTTTACACCCGACTCTTGGGATTATTGTAACTTGACTTATGTTGTGATATGCATTTAGTATTTCTCTATTTTGAACGTCGTGTGTTCTTGACTATGAAGTCATTCCCCGTAAATGCCATTCCGCTGCACCATTTTTGAGGTGTGACATAATAGGACCTACGTGTGCGGTTATGTGCTTATTTTCTTTGTATGTATTAGTGCCTAGTATTAGACCTTAGGAACCCTTCCTGAATTTAGTCAATTTATTTTCAAACCCCTTAAGTTTCTTAAACAACTTGCACCTTAATTTCAAGAATTTTCTTGTTTGATTGGGTTGCGAAATTTATATGGGTGCAAGTTGTTAATTAACTTAATGGATTTGAGGAATTGACTCAAGGATGGAATATAGGCTAGATGGCATGAAGTGATGATGATAAGAAAATGTAGCATAATGCTATTCTAAAAATGCCTGGCCAACATTTTTACAATAACATGATGCGACATAGACTTATCAAATTCATGGATCGTCAGCTTAGGACTGCGACATAGAAATAGGACGTGACTACAACGTATAATTAGGACACCACTACCAATCGTCCCTACATAAACCCTTCCTACATAGCATTCAACAAATGTCCTTCCTTGAGGAAGTCATGCCTCCAAGAAGATCGACTCGAGTTAACCGAGGTGGTGCAGCCCGAGGGGGTGGAAGGACTGGGGGAGGAAGTGGTAACCGCGACAATAGGAATGACAACAACAATGGCGCAAACCCCGAATTTTCCACGACCATCACCCAACAGCTGCAGAACTTGCTTCCCGCTATCGACGCTCGGGTAGGAGATCACATCAGCAACCCCAAAAACAATGGTGGTAGGAATGACAATGTGGAGAACGACAACACCCAAGACAATGGCGGAAATGAAAGTAACAAAGGGTGTTTGTACAAGGAGTTTATGGCATGCAAGCCGGTGTATTTTGACGGCAAAGGAGGAGCGTTGGTGTATTCCAGGTGGATCGAGAAGTTGGAAGCGTTGATCGACATAAGCGAGTGTGCAACTCACTAGAGGGTGACGTATGCCGCAAGTTATTGGTAGGAAAGGACTTGACCCGATGAAACACGCAAATTCAGGCCAGAGGAAGAGAAGCTACTATAGGGATGAAGTGGGATGACTTTAAAGTGTTGCTAAGGGAGGAGTATTGCCCAAGTAACGAGATGCAGGAGCTAGAGCACGAGTTCTACAGCCATGCTACGGTAGGAGCTGGTCATGCAGTGTATACAGATCGATTCTATGAGCTTGGTAAACTAGTAACTCATATGGTGACTCCTAAATCTAAGAGAATTGAAAGGTACATCAATGGTTTGGTCCCCGAGATTCGCGAGATGGTGAAAACGACCGAGCCCCCTACTCTCCAGAGTACAATACTGGAATCTGGAACCTTAACAGACAAAATGGTCAGCAATGGAACTTTGTTCAAAATTGGTGATAAAAGGAAAGAGGTGAGTGAGCCAAGCAAGCAAGTTGATAACAATAAGGTAAAGTATTTGTAGCAACAAACTCGGGTAGGAAGGGATATGCAGGACCTCACTCGCGGTGTGTCAAATGTGGCTACCATCATCCAGAGACTACGCCCTGTCGTGTGTGTTTTAGTTGCAATCGTCCCAGTCATATTGCGAAGGATTGTCGAGTAGTAGCCATGCAGGTGACTCCGATCACTGTCATTTACCCAATGAAACGTTATAAGTGTGGAAGCCCGGACCATTTTTGAAACACATGTCCTAAGCTAAATAAGGCACAGGGACAAGTGCAGAATAACCCGAATCAAGCTTTAGTGACCAACTGAACAAACTCAAACCATGGAGACAATGGCAACTCGGCTCGTGGTCGAGTATTCGTGATGAATGTTGAAGAAGGACGCCAGGACCCGAACGTTGTGACGGGTATGGCCTCCTTAAACGATCATTAAGCTACCATACTATTGGATTTCGGCATCGATTATAGAATTATTTCGACCAAATTCATGCTTCTATTAAGTCCTTTGGTTTGATCAATACTTTCATAGTATCCAAGGATATCTAATTAAGGGTGACACATAAGAGGAGCGCCCAAATCTATTACATCGGATTGTGATAGATGGTTCACACCACAATTTTTGGCAGGCCCTATAGGATGCATTGGGAATACAATTAGGTTTGTGTACGACTTACCAATTCTGGGCAGATGATCAGAGTAGGCATGTTATCTGACTTTAGGAGATATACTTAGGGCGTGCACTATAGATTTTGGAGGAAACATGAATACTGACTCCCTTTAGTTGTCAACTTACTCCAATCTAAGCTTTATAAACCTATTAATTTGTTTGTTTTAAAGTGATCCCAAAATTGAGCCGATTCATCAAAAAAGTTGAGTATCTTAACTTAATTTCAAGGTTGTTCTTGTTTGATTGGGTCACGAAATTAAGTTGGATTTAAGTTGTTAAGTAGCTTAAGGGTGGGCTCAACTTGTTGCATAGCTTAAGCTCATGACAGTTCTTGTGTGGTGAGTTGTGGGTTTAAGCTTAAAATCAAGTTGAGGCTCAACTTAAGCTACCTAAAAATTTGCTTAAGGTTTTTGATAGCTTTACTCAAGTTTGTTAGTCAATTAGGGTTCCTTGGTGTATAAAAGGATTCTTAAGGTGTTAGGTTAATGTACGAGTTGTAAGCATTAGCCTTTGTGCAAATCAATAGAAAATACGTAGTTAGTAATTCTTGTGTTCTTCATACTTGTGTATTAAGATTCCGCATTAACACATTAAGCTTTTGCAAAGAGTTCTTCATATAGTAAATTGGATTTATTCAAGTTTACTATTAGTCATTCAAGGCTACTTGGATTCATAAACTTTTGGACCTTCAAGTGGTATGATTTGAAGAAACAAAACACTCATCTCATCTCACTTAAAAACCCTAAAAGATGTCTCATCATGATAACTTCTCAAACCATCTTAGCGATGAAGAGGCCACTGACAATGAACATGAAGCATTGATTCGTTGAGGTTTAGGGGATGTGTGTATGGATAAAACCACAATATCGATATCAAAAATAACCACAAGGAATGATTTAAAATCCCTTTAGGAAAAAGGATAATGAATCAAAACCCGTGAGTGATAGTGATACGGATTAGGAAATCCGAGTCGTTTCCCAACGAGGTGTGAATGGGCAACGTCGTTATTGGTTCGTTATTAAAATGCTCGATGTTTTGGATTTTTGATATTATTAAAACAACGGGGAATGGGAAAACAATTAAGGGAAATCCAAAGTAATAAAACGAAATTAATGAAACGCGAATAAAATGCAACTACGTCTATTCTAAGTCCTAAAAATGATCTAAAATTACTTTTACTCTAAAAATGATATTTTAAAATTAATTAAGAATTAAAACTAATTTTTATGATTTTTCTGGAATTTATTTGAATTAAAAACTAATTTTAAACTAATTTAAATGCTTTACAAATTAAACAAGGAAAATTATGGAAAAATATTTTTTTGGCTTTTTATATTTTTATTAATCTAGGAAATTTGATTTTTTTTTGAAACCTTTTCTGAATTAATTGAATTAAATGCTATTTAAAAAGGATTAAAAACTAGTTTTAAATAAGAAAAATAGCAAACAAAGTTGGAAAAATATGAAAATTTCAGGAAAAGTCTAAAATAATATTCTAATTTTATGAAAAATATAAAAACTATGGCTTATGTGGGAATAATTGAAACTGATGTGTAACTGCTTAAGGAATTAAGCTCTAAAATAAGCTAATGATCACAAAAAGGTACCAAATGAACTCAGCAGCTAAAGTATGCTAGAACCACTACAATATGACCTATTGCAACTGATCTAATCCTCTAGAGTGCAAGCTAAACTGAAATGACTAAATTGATTAATAAGTTGAAAACAGCTTTTCCTACCAACTTTAAGCTAAAACCACAGCTTATTTAGTGAACCAATCTGAAAACCAAGAGTTGAGAACTCAAGATCACCAGCTAAGTAACAAGTGGACCAAGTTTGGGACCCTAATGATCAACAACAAGACCTGCACAAGGTCTAGAAGTTGCCTGGTTCACACTCAGTATTAGCTGAGTGTGAACAGGGCAAATGAGCTCTGTTTAAGAGCTTATTAACTGCTTAAAATGATTTCCAAAAATTTGACAAAAATCAGATTTCAAAACTTGACCAATCGAACTTATTTATCCCAAAATATCACTTAATTTGAGCCAATGATGAATCAAGGAAAAATTCACAAAGTTTTGGAAAAACCACACTTTTCACTATTTGACTTTTGTTGACAGAATTAAGTTTTGACTTTTGTGAGATTGTAAGCTTATAAAATGGACTGAAACTGATGTCTAATGATATAATGATCCTAGAATAAGCTAGCTTAACTACTAATCAACTAATGAGCAAGCTATGGGATCCTATCTCTAACTGATAAGCAGATATGAGCAGATCCAAATGAGATTTGACTTTGAGTGCTATTCAGATGCAGAACAATGGCATATATGAGTGAATTAAACCTAAACAAGCTTAAATCAACTAAACTTAGCCAGTAAACTAACCTCAAACACAAATCTATGCACTGATCCAAACACTCTTTTCACTACTGATATGCAAGTTTTTTAATCAAATCACAATCCACAGCTTCACTAATCTGTTATACAGATTCAACTGACTTAAGTACAACTATCTATAACAAATTTGACAGCTATATTATATAAAAACAGATCTGAACTACTTATGTTGATTTAACACAGATTTAAAATGCCGTTTTAACAAATGAACTAAACAGTGATTAAAACTATCACAACAAGCTAAATATAATCTCAATTAAGCTAAACTACCAATATTAAGCTAATTTTACTAGATCTATTACAATGAAACAGTAAATTAAAAAAATGAGCACAACTCACTTTGAATCTCAGCTAAACAGAGATCAACCAAATAAATTGCAGCTACAAGCTCTCTAGCTTATTAATAAGCTAGAGTAATAGTCCCTCTGGCCCCATCCATTGCAGGCCACTTCCGATTGCTTTCCATAGTTCAATGCAAAGGTAATTTAAGAACTGATTTGAGGAATTGAGTGCAGAATTGAGTAGTAGCCTAAACTAGCTCTATTAAGCTATAGTAGAGCTTAAGAGAGCTTATTGAAGCAAAAACACAAACTGATAACAGCTTAATAAAAGATTTGAGACATTTTTTTATTTTTAAAGTATTTTTCTTATTTTTTTGTGATTTTTGTTTAATAGAACAAATAAACTGAAACTGATTTGAGATAAGCTAAATTGAGTAAATAAAACACTAATAAGCTACTGAAAACAATTAAACAGTAATTGAAATGGATTGAGAACAAAAGCTTAAATTACTTGAATTAATAAAACTTTGAGATTACAATGGAACTGAAATTCAGAAATTACATAAACGAAATTTTAAACATAAAACATTAATAGACAACTAATTAACTACTCAAATTCTACATACATTACAAGTGAAATAAGGGTGCCTTATATAGGCGAGCTAATGCCTTGGAAGGATCTGGAATGTGAAAATGTGTGTTTCTTTGGAGTCGTTTTTCACCATTGATCAAATCCCATCTCATCTTGACCCTTGGATTAACACCTCCACGCATCACTGACCAATCAGAGGAGAGCTTTTGAGGTGTGTGACACACGGATTGCCAAGCTGGCATCCGTGTGTCAGTATGTGTCAGACGAAAGTACTTTTATGCCCTTAATTTAGGTGAATTGTACCAATTACTCTCGGGGGTAAATTAGGGTTCATACCCTGGGTTTATTTGGGGGAAATTTGGGCGCGCTTGGTTTTTAATATTATTTCAATTTTGTTGACCGGTTTAAGTGGGTTGACCTGGGTTAAAGGGTTACGGGTCATGGGTATTAACCGGGTGTTGGGTGGACGGGTTTGGGCTATGGATTGGGCCTTTGGGTTTTGTAAGGATATTTGGACTTAAGGATTTATCTTGGACCCATTTGATAATTCAAGGACTAAATGTGTTAATTCTGAAAATCCAGGGACCACACATGTAAATCTGAAAATGTCTTTCAAGGGCCAATCTTGCCAATCTGCAATTAATCCAAGGGCCATTCTTGCCATTTCTGAAACTTGAGGGTATATTTTGCCAATAACTAAAAGTTCAGGGACTATTTCTGACAATTCTTCAAACTTGATTATATCTTTCAAATATCATCCTCTGAGCATAAAAATCTTCACAGATGCTTAATTCTGACCTTCCGGCTCAGCTTTAACTCTCTTAATCTCTCGTGCTCGGTTTTCTTCGGTTTTGGCTTCTTTTTGTGTGTTTAATCATATCCGTACCTGCACATGCAAAAACTCAAGAAACACGCAAATATTAAGCATTAACGGCTCTTTCTTGGTTAACTTGGGTCAGTTTTGATAATGAAAAGATATGTGTTTAAGCACATATCAAAATACCCCAGACGAGACCATTGTCGTGTCCCCACGCAATGCAATCAACTCACGCTTCTAAAACCAAGGATTTCAATCTCTTTCTACTAAACCTTTGAAGAAGTAGCAAAGATTCCTCAAAAGAGATTAAGAAAGCCTTAATTCTAAAAACGCTCCGTTTACCTTTTATTTCACATATAAATATTACGATTAAGCACATTCCGATTATGAGTGACGGTTTGTTGAACTTTCATGTCGATCAATAACTCCAACATTTTTCAAACGACACGTTAGGATCACGGAGTAGAAAACACAACACAGCGTGAAGTGACCATACGGATAGAATACATCGTCCCTAATTTTTCACAAGTCCCCAAACTAAGCGTAAAATCGAAATCATTGTTACATATGACTCTAGATGCTAACACTACCCATGGAAGTTACTTGTGTAATTACCTTTTGCTCCCATTTTCCTATTTTCCTCTAGATTTTTTATTTTTGTGAGAAATGAATTTCTTCAAATTTCTCGTTTCGATAAGATTTATTCCAATAAAGATATAAAGCTAAGTCGCTAATTAGTTATCCACCTTCCCTCGAAAACCATTGCACACAAGAATGAGGTCCACATCAAGGTCCTAATTTATGCGATTTAGGGAGATATATCCCGGATTCAAAGTTTGGCTTAACACTATTTCAGCACATTTGCATTTTTGCAATTTAGGCCCTTGGTCTTTTCAACCACTAACTCAACGGGATTACCATTTTATCAGAAGTCTTATTATGACTTTGAATTTTTCCTCTGCCTTTTTGGAAGTCTATGACAACTTTTATGGCTTTGAATTTTTCAACTTTAATACATTTGGGCTTTATTTCATGTTAATTTTTTGTGCCAAACTCCGAATCCTACGGCTTTTATAACAATAGAAACAATAGCAGCAAACTATCAGGAATCAGTTGTCTATTACACCGCAACACTGACAGTACCTTGATGTGTACCCAACTCTCATGGGCAAAGATTCTCTAAAGAAGAATAAAGAACTAACTATCGTCAAAAACTCAACATGTCTAATTATTTATTAGACAGATATGGGGTGAAACAAATTTGTGGGAACAAAAAGCCATAAGTACCTTCGATGGGCTCTAAAGAGAACCAACTACTCCACGTTTAGCATCTAAACTCATAAGTAACTCTATCATTCCTCGATCTCCGCAAATTTAAAATCCCAAATTGTTAGGAATTAGAAATTCTAGGTATTAAAGAGTCGGTCACCTCAAGTATATGTAATCGTTAGAAAGCTCGTAGTCATAGTTATTTTATGTTAAGTAGTATTTTGTTAAGTAACACCGTGGAGGACGGACGGGTCTTTACCCACTGTATGCCTGATCCACAGCCCGTTGTGTGGCGTTTTATGTAAGACTATAAATACTCTCTACCTCCCAAGGTAGAGAGTTGGAGCTCATAATAATATTTTCTTTCTCTCACTATAGTTCCCAACTCTCTTCCTTTCTCTCACTAGAACTCTCTCTCTCTAACATTCTTATACGCCTACTTTGATCATGGTTTAGAGTGTTTGTGAAATCCAATATCCAACAATTGGTATCAAGAGCCATGGTTTGATCACTCATCTTTCATGCTCTTTGTTTTGGTGGATTTCATAAGGTTTTGGAGTATTAAGGGTTTAGGAGAGTTTGATTCATTTGGACAAATTCTTGTGTTAAAGTTTGAATTTTGCTTGTACTTTTGTGTTTAGGATCATCATATGTGTTTATGTTTTGAATTGGAAGCCTTAAATCATTGTGGTTTGGTTGTTTTGGATTGATAAAGTGGTTATTTTTGAAAAAAGGACTAAGCGAGTTGTGTCTCGGACTTGTGTTTCTTCAAAGCGAGTTGCTTTGTTACTTAAAGCGAGTTGGTACATGCGACTTAGCTGTTTAGCGAGTTGATATTTATGCTACTTGGGTTCTAAGCGAGTTGTTTCTTTAAGCGACTTGCTACTTAGCGAGTTGTAACGTTAGTGAGTTAACTTAAGCGACTTAGTGTTCAAGCGAGTTGATTGTGTTGCGAGTTGAGACTAAAGCGAGTTGGCTATTTAGCGACTTGATTAATTAAGCGAGTTGAGTGTGTTGCTTGAGTTACTTTGCTTATGCGAGTTGTGTGTTTAGCGACTTGTTCATTTAGACCTCTTTCTTCTTCGTGTTACATTCTTACGGTTGTTCTTTTGGTTTAGTAAAATCCCGTGAAAGAATCAATTTCGTGGTTTAATCAAAGAATAGTAAAATCCCGTAGAGCTTGAAACATGTCTACAAACGTTCCTACTATCATCTCCATTGTTGCCGAGGATGTTCAAGCAGCTGGTTCGATACTCCACCCATGCTTGACAGAACAGACTACGATTCTTGGGCTCAACGAATCGATTGTATGCTGCCTTGGAAAGGAATATGGTGTCAACATTCTCAAATCCATTGATGAAGGACCGTATCGAGTTGAGACGACTAGAGATGTACTTGATACTGCTGAAGATGGAACTCGGATTTACGGAATGGACAGACCAAAGATGTATGATGAGCTTGATGATAAGGAGAAAAAGAGATTCGAGGCTGATATCAGGGCTTCAAACATTGTTCTTCAAGGTCTTCCTAAAGACATCTACAAGCTGATCAATCACAACACCGAAGCAAAGGCAGTATGGGATAATGTCAAGATGCTTCTCTCAGGTTCAGAATTAACTATGGAAGACAGAGAATCACAACTCTATGACGAATTTGAACACTTCAAGATGAAACCAGATGAGAGTGTCTATGAGTACTATGTGAGATTTCATAAGTTGGTGAATGACATGAGGAACATCGAATGACAATGCCTAACATTCAGTTGAACTCAAAATTTGTGAACAACATGAATCCCGAATGGCACAAGTTTGTCACCTCTGTGAAGCTCACTAAAGGATTGAAGAATACAAACTATGAGCAACTCTATGCCTTCCTCCTTCGGAATGAGAGACATGCTATGTTTGAAAAATTGGTTCTTAATCAGTTCAAAACCAACCAGAGAGAGACAAGCTCGTCTAATGACTCAACCGCCTTCTACTCAAACATCGGAATCACAACCAAAGCCTCACAAGTCATACCCATGGGAAATGGTAATCACAAACTAATTCCTGATCCTATGTTCAAACAAGCGGATGCTGATGCACACGTGGGTAATTTCATTAATCAACTAGCTCTTCTGATTAGTCAAAACATGAATTCTCTCCCACAAACCAATAACAACCTTAGAACAACATCTAACCCACACAATCAAGCTACTGTTAAAGATGGGAGGATCGTGGTGCAACCAGTTCAGGGAAGACAGTATGATCAGGGAAGAGGTGGAGCTGGTAGAGGTTATGTTGGTAATCGGAATCGAGGAAGGAATGGTAATCAAGGTCAAGCTAAGCTGATCAAATGTTATAATTGTGGTGGTGAGGGACACATTGCAAGGAACTGCACATCTCCAAAGCGTCCACAGAATGCTTATTACTTCAGAGATAAGATGCTGCTTGTGCAAGCTCGGGATAATGGTGCTGCTTTGGATGAAGAGGAATTGTTGTTTCTAGCTGAGGGCAATGCCAAGACCTATGATGCAGATGTGGATGAGTAGCCAATTCAGGAGATAGGTCACAATCATCAGAATGCCTTTCAAGTCGCTGATTGCGATGCATACGACTCTGATGTGGATGATGGACCTACTGCACACACAATCTTTATGGCTAGCATTTCTCCAATGGTTTCTCCCAAGGTCTCCTCTTCACCACAAGCTGGCCCATCCAAAGACACACTCATCTCAGAGGTACTAAAACTATACGATGATGTTGATGTGCAAAAGATGCATGACAAAGTACTATCAACTGAAACTTTTGTATCAAATATTGAAAATATGGGTAATATCAATGTTGTCCCATATGATCAATATGTGAAACAAAGTGAAAGTGAAGTTGTACCAAGTGATGCATCTCATGCAGTCAACAATGACTATATTTTTGATGAATACACTGCATGTGCCCCTGATGAGTCTGTAATATTTGAATTAAATGCCTATAAAGAACGTGTTGCTATTTATGAACAACGTGCTAAATTTGAGTTGACCACTCGTGAGCAGGAAATGGATGACCAAATGCATACAATTATTAGAAAAAGTAATTTTAGAGAAGAAGTATTAAAACAAGAGTTAAATTCCTTGCAAGAAAAGCTTTCTAAAATGCTAAGCAAAAACAAGAACTTCAAGAAAATGTGAAAATGCTTAAGCAAGAATTTAATGCAAAGGAATCAAAACTCTTGAAAGATTTTTCTAATCTGAAAACTTTGAAAAACAAACTTGAAAACAAGTTGTACATACAAGGGAACACCATTCAGACTGCTCACATGATCACTAAGCATAGGGTCCTAAGCGATAAGCATAGCATTCCCCTTGTTAAGGAACCAAATCCAGAGGTCATTAAAAGGGCTAGAAATGCTCATAAGGTTCTTTATGATGGCAATGAAATCCTTAAACCTAGACAGAAACCTAGTTGCGTTGAGTGCACTGAGGAAGATAAGAAATCAGATGAAGTCACTAGGGAAAAGATGAACAAGAAATTAGATGATCCTAAATGTAGAGAGAAGAAAATAAAGATCACACCCCATGATTACAAGAAGGAAAACTGGATTTCCTTGAACATGTTTAAACCTCAGACATTGTTGACTCCCGAACAAGTTTTCTGGAAAATGGATTTAGATAAGCGAAAAGCTGAAAATATTGTTGAAACAAACCCTCCTCTTTGGAAAATGCCTAGAGCGATTGTGTATCCTCCTAATACACCAATGCATCTTGTTCCTAGAACAATTGCCACTAAAAGCAAGACCTTAATTAGCCAATATGTTATACTTCAACTATTTGTTGATTTTGAGAA
The DNA here is from genome assembly GCA_910596185.1 of Chrysanthemum makinoi. Taxonomy (NCBI): domain Eukaryota; kingdom Viridiplantae; phylum Streptophyta; class Magnoliopsida; order Asterales; family Asteraceae; genus Chrysanthemum; species Chrysanthemum makinoi. The sequence goes on along the minus strand of OU343223.1, from coordinate 58,588,874 downwards.
AACTTGCAAGAAAAGGATCACACCCACTGGTATTACGGAAGGAGAAAGGGGTTTTGAGCAAATGAAAGAATGTTATTTAACTGAGGTCATGCCTTTCTTTAAACTTCTAAAAGATCACTTTGAGAGTCTTAAAAGGGGGATTGAAACTGATATTAAGGGAATGGAAAAGGAATTTGATGCAATGATAGTTGAAGTTAGTGACTATGAGCGAGCACTAAAATATAATGAGATTGAGAGGAAGAACTTGCATACACTAAATGAGAACCTCGATTTACGAATGTATTACTCAGTATGTGTTTTTCACTGCTACAAATTGTTCCATTAATGCTTCCAAATTTCATGAATTATCGGTTGCACTGAAAGTCTCCCATGATCGTGTCATTGAGCTTGAAAAACTAATTCTGAACTAAACGAGAAAATTGAACTGGATGATCACGACAATTTGGTTAAACATTTTTCTAAACTGGAAGTTGAGCATTTTAATTTACAACTAAAATATCAACATCTTAAAGAAAATGTCAAAACTTCAAATATCAAGACATCCTCAGATGCTCCAGAGTTTGATGCAGTTTTTCAAATTAACAAACGTGATGAACAGATTCAAGCTCAGTGCAACACGATCAGAAAGTTGAAAGCCCAAATCTCTCAATTAAAGGGTCAAACGAACAATATGACAGGCTCCCAAATGCCTCCTCCTTTAGATTCTCAGAATTCTCAAACTTTTCATCTTCAAAACTTAGTTGATGCCTTACAAAAGGAAAACGAGAGTTTTCTAGAAGAAAATGAAAAAGTTAAACGACATTTTAAAGAGTTATATGATTCAATAAAAGTCACCGTGACCAAAACAACGAAAAATAACGTCTTTACAAAAGGAAATTGAGAATCTGAGAAGTCAGGGAAATGGGAAACGGCCACTTGTTTTCAATAAGAATGTTGTCTCAAAGTCACCCTTAGACTGCAAATACACTGTGACAGTTAAATATATTCCTCCTCATCTTAGGAATAATGAACATGCTTTTCATGAATAATGTGCTCACCTTAAGGATAGTCTAGAATGTCTCCGTGAGATTGTCGAAGAGGATTTCATTAACAAACCTCTTGATAGTGAAATTAGGTTTGCTTGCCTCCAGGCCAAACGATCTCAAGAGTTGCTAGAATGTGTAATTGCAACATGTCCCAAATCCTTAACCTTAGGTGCAAAAGGCAAAGCTGTGATGCCTTGTTCTATGCCTAGTGCTGAGCCTTCAAACCATTCTAGGCCCAGTTTTAAGAAAGTATACATCAATGTGTCGTCTAGTAATACAGATCCTTGCACGTCTAGTTCAGGAATGCAAAAAGTAGATCAACCAACTAATGTTCCCATTTCCCTCTACAGAGTAATCAATGACATTAAAGCGAGCATGTCAAAGTCTCAAGACAATACAAGGAATGATAGGACCTTGCAAGCTAAAATGTGCATTGGAAGAGAGTAGAAGACCAACCTAGGAACTTTAAGCTTGAGTTGAATAAAACGAATCGTGTTGATTCTAGTATTAGCCTTAGGCGTATGTAATTAATTCAATTCGATACTATTTGCAAACCTTGTAATGATGTCCGCTTGAATTCTGTTGCTAATCATGAATGTGGTGTGAATGCTTTGTCTAATGCTGTCAAATGCCCGTTAAAATTGTTAATGCTAATAATCGTGCAAATAAGGCAAAAGGCAAAAACGAAAGATTGTTAGAAAACAGTGGAAACCCACAGGAAGAACTTTTATAAAGATAGGTTATTATTGGATACCTTTTGGCCATAAGAATAATCAGTTTTGTTCTCAAACTGCTAAGATTATGCCCACTAGAAAATGGATGCCTACTGGTAGAACTATTCCTTAAGAAGTGAACATACTTTGAATAGGTCAAATCAGACACCAAAGATTGCATCTATTCCCAATGATTCCATTGCTTCTACTTCGATATGGATGTTTCTATTTATGATGTGGGTGTTCCAATTACTGTTACTAACCAAGTGGAACCCATTCTTGCATGGGGATCCCAATTATCCAGTTATCCATTCTTGTTGTGTTCAACTGCAGATCGTTCAAATCGTTCGTGGTACACGGACTCAGGCTGTTCCAAGCATATGCCTGGAGACCGGTCGCGGCTCATGAACTTCGTGAGCAAATTCATCGGACAGTTAGATTCGGTAATGATCATTTCGGTGCAATTATGGGTTATGGTGATTATGTTGTTGGTGATAGTGTTATCTCTAGAGTATACTATGTGGAAGGTCTTGGTCATAATCTGTTCTCTGTCGGTCAATTCTGTGACTCGGATCTAGAAGTAGCCTTCAGAAAACATACTTGTTTTGTTAGAGAACTTGATGGTAAGGAACTTTTAAGAGGAACTCGTGGTTCAAATCTTTACACCATCTCTATAGAAGATATGATGAAGTCTTCTCCAATTTGCTTGTTGTCAAAGGCTTCAAAACCAAAGTCATGGTTATGGCATCGACGTCTCAATCACTTGAACTTCGGCACCATCAATGATCTCTCCAGAAAGGACTTAGTTGTAGGTTTACCTCGACTAAAGTATGAAAAGGATCATCTTTGTTCAGCATGTCAATTGGGAAAAAGCAAGAAGTATGCCCATAAACCCAAACCTACTAACTCTGTCACAGAAGTTCTTCATACAATTCATATGGATTTATGTGGACCAATGAGAGTGCAGAATATCTTTGGGAAGAAATATGTGTTAGTTGTAGTTGATGATTACTCTAGATTCACCTAGGTCAAGTTCTTAAGGACAAAGGATGAAACTCCTGATATCATCATCAAACTCATCAAACAGCTGGAGGTTCGACTTAACAAAACCGTCAAAATTATCCGGACAGACAATGGAACTGAGTTTGTTAACAAACAACTTAGTGAATTTTATGAAAGCATTGGAATCAGCCATCAAAGAAGTGTTCCACGAACTCCTCAACGGAACGGTGTAGTTGAAAGGCGAAATCGAACTCTTGTAGAAGCCGCTAGAACAATGTTGATTTACTCAAAAGTTCCAATGTTTCTCTGGGCTGAAGCTATTGCCACTGCATGCTACACACAAAATCGTTCCTGATTCACACTGTTCATGGAAAGACACCATATGAACTTGTCCACAACAGAAAACCTAATCTCTCTTTCCTTCGTGTGTTTGGAGCATTGTGCTATCCAACTAATGAGGGTCAAGACTTAGGCAAACTTAGAGCTAAAGCGGACATTGGAGTATTTGTAGGGTATGCACCAAACAAAAAGGGATACCGAATCTACAACAAAAGAACCCGAAACATCATGGAAACAATTCACGTTACGTTTGATGAGTGACGGTCAAACGGCTCTGAACAATTCATTCTGGACCCGCACTTAAAATCAGTCCAATTGGTTCATCCCTTGTTCCAAACTCTTCTCAAGAAACTCCATATGTACCTCCATCGGAAGATGATTTAAAGAAATTGTTTGATCCTATGTTTGATGAACTTTATGATCCAGGTACTAATGAGGTGTTGATCCCTACAACAGAGGCTACTCATATTTCAGTGAATGAAGTCAATCCCTCAGTCTCAATATCTTTAAGTCAAGAAGCACCTGCTGATCCTTCAGTCTCATCAACAAATCATCATTCTTCAAATGTACATCATGGAACTGTTTACGGCATCAATGATGAAGTTAATCCCTTTGCTACTACTGAAGATGCTCCATTTGAAAACATATTTGCTCCTGAATCTTCATCAGAACCATCTTCGTCAGGAGACATCAACTCTGCTACTTCAGTCCCTCAACAACTACCACATGAACACCTCAGAAAATGGACTCATGATCATCCATTAGACAACATCATTGGAAATCCCTCTCGTCCAGTATCCACACGGAAACAACTTGCAACCGATGCCTTATGGTGCTTCTTCAACTCCGTACTCTAAGATCGAACCAAAAGATGTTAAAACCGCCATGAATGAAGATAGCTGGTTCAATGCTATGCAAGATGAAATTCATGAGTTCGATCGACTAGATGTATGGGAGTTAGTACCTGCTCCAGATTGTGCTATGATTATTGCTCTAAAATGGATCTTCAAAGTGAAACTTGATGAGCATGGTGATGTGTTGAAGAACAAGGCTCGATTAGTTGCTAAAGGATACCGTCAAGAGGAGGGTATTCAGACTTTGAAGAATCTTTTGCTCCAGTTGCTCGAATCGAGGCAATCAGAATCTTTTGGCTAATGCTGCTAGTAAGAACATGGTAGTCTATCAGATGGATGTGAAGACGGCATTTCGAACGGAGACCTTAAAGAAGTCGTCTACGTCGACCAACCGAAGGATTTGTAAATCCAGAGCATCCTACTCACGTTTATCGTTTGAAGAAGGCCCTCTACGGTTTAAAGCAAGCTCCAAGGGCATGGTATGATACACTGTCAAAGTTTCTTCTATCAACCGGATTTAGCAAAGGAGCAGTTGATCCAACATTGTTCACCAGGAAGTCGGGCAAACATTTAATTCATGTTCAAATTTATGTTGATGATATTATTTTTGCCTCGACTGATCCAATGGAATGTGATCGTTTTCTAATGAAATGAGTTCAAAATTTCAAATGTCAATGATGGGACAAATGTCATTTTTCTTGGGATTACAAATTTCACAAAGTCCCGGAGGCATTTTCATAAATCAATCTAAATATGCAACAGAGATCTTAAAGAAATTTGGATTTGATTCAAGTGACCTTGTTGACACCCCCATGATTGATCGAACCAAACTAGATGAGGACCACTCAGGGATCATGATTGACCAAACAAAATATCGTAGTATGATTGGATCCCGGATGTACCTCACAGCCAGTAGACCAGACATCTTGTTCTTTGTTTGCATGTGTGCTAGATACCAGGCTAAGCCTACTAAAAGCACCTTGAAGCGGTTAAACGGGTCTTTCGGTATCTCCAAGGAACCATCAATATGGGACTATGGTACCCGAAAGACACCGGTATGTCACTAACGGCCTATGCAGATGCTGATCATGCAGGTTGTCAAGATACACGTCGAAGTACATCTGGAGGTGCTCAGTTTTTGGGTGATAAGCTTGTGAGCTGGTCTTCAAAGAAGCAAATGAGTACTTCTATTTCCTCTACAGAGGTTGAATACATAGCCATGTCATCTTGTTGTGCTCAAATCTTATGGATGAGATCTCAATTATCGGACTATGGCTTTGAATTCAACAAAATCCCTCTGTACTTGATAATAAAAGTGCTATTGCTCTCTCATGCAACAACGTTCAACACTCAAGAGCAAAGCATATCGACATTCGACATCATTTCATCGGGAACAAGTGGAAAGGGGTGTGGTGGAACTCTATTTTGTGAGGTCTGAATATCAGTTAGCAAACATCTTCACCAAAGCTCTTCCAAGAGAACGCTTTGAGTTTATTCTTCCACGACCTTGGCATGAAAAGCCTTCAACCAGAAACACTCAAACGTCTTCAGGAGGAAGACGAGGAGTAAAGGTCTATCTTCATCTATCTCTTGTATATATCTATTCGAAAATCAAATAGAAAAATATAAAACTTTCAAAATCCATAAAAATTTGAAAAATTAGAAAAATCTTCAAAAAAAATTGTTTTTTGTTTTCATGTTTTCTCGGTTCGATAATATCTACGGTCTTTGTGCTGTCATTCAAAGAATGACACGGACTTTAGATGTTGTTCGAATTTTCAAATTTAAAAAAAAAAATTTGGGAGAAAGAGAAACAATGGCTTATTGTCATCAGGCATAACCCGCTTTTCAAAGAAAGAACAGAGCCATGCTTCTTCATGTTTTTCAAGATTTGAGAATTTGTTTGAATGTTCATCAAAAGCCTTCTTATCAACCAAATTCCATGCTCTGATTCTATAAACATTTATCTGCCGAAAACTAACTGCTTTGAAAAATAACTCGGTCTCTATTTTTGATAATCATCTGGACTTATTTGTCAAAATATCAATCTCTCAATCAACAACCTATGTCATTGATTGAGGGGAGAATGATTTCAATTAAATTAAAAGTTATTTGGCATTCAATTGTTTTCAAAAGATATACATGCATGTTTTATCAATGGAGTTTAAAGTCTTAACATCCGATCCTTATCGGTTAAAACGCTTTCATAATCAAGTCACAATTCTCCTTAAAAGCTTTCAAAATCAATTTAAATCTATAAGAGATCACAAATCTCAAATGATTTGATAATTGTGATCGGGGAGAATGTGTGATTTAAATTGGATTTAAATTGATAATTCGGTAAATGGTTTTATAAGGATGTACATGCTCTTCCTCCCACATGTGACAAACGATTTCAAATTTTCCATGCACATGTTGAGGGGAGCATCTATCTTAAACCTATGATTTGAAACGTGATCACTTATCTCAATGTGCGGGTTCCCTCTAGTATGTGCAAAACTCTTTTCAAATCTCGAGGCACATATTGAGGGGAGCAAAATCATGAAAACCTCATCCTTCCCCAAAATGCTTTATCTACTTGTCTTGGTTAGGGAAGTGATGTTGATATCTTTTAGAAAATGGTAATCAAAGAAGTTAATTTCTTCCTCTTGCCTCCGTGTGCAAAACGATTTCAAACATTTGATGCACATGTTGAGGGGGAGCACTTATTCTAAAATTATCAAAAACAATTCAGGTACAAAATGCTTTGATAAAATATCATAAGTATCTGGATTGATTTTCAATTGGTTCCTAATGGCGATGAACAATACCAAATAGAGCGACCAACTTTACATTATGTATGGTGATATAAGGACGATAAGGTTAGGTATGTGTTCCCATGATCCGCCAGAGAACCGGAGGGATCTAACCAGGGACTATCCACTAGTTAGTGTAGAGTTCTTAGGTATGATGATAAAAGGAGAAAAATGAGATATGGGAAGAGTGCGGACTGAGATGAGCTAGTGGAATAAACCCAACATGGATCTAGCTATGAAGTCTCGGTAAGCACTGAAGGGGTTGAAGAATTAAAAAGAATTGAATGAGAAAAGGGTGAAAACAAATAGCCCTCCATTTATTCAACCTTAGGGCAGAAACCGGGTTCAATTCATATGCTCCTGATGGTAACATCGGTATTGAAGACAAGACGTCATGGACCCAGGACGCACTTGCACTTCAACTTTCCAAACCACTCAAGTTCCTCTTAAAAGGACTTGTTTCATTCTCACGGGAACCGACATTATCTATCGACTTTCTCTTAGAGATTGTTGATATTGAAGGAGGAGACCCTCTCCCTAGTCTCCGATATAGGATCCAAATATGCACAAATTGAGTCTAGTGCCACGAGATCATCAATAAATCTCATTAGGACACTTTCAATGAAGACTCTCTGTTTCACACAATGTGGAAAGAGAGATTATATCTTGAGTCCTACGCATTATCCTTGTGGTATTGCGGAACATCCGAGTGATGTGTTTACATATTCACTGTGAAGATGGAAAGCCTTCTGGAGCCAACATCTAACAAGCTCTTGGTAGGTGGCATGTGAGATCTATTATACTGATCAACCATGTGACAACTGAACAGAAACAATGGGGCAATTCAATCTTTTGAATCAATCTCGGTTCAGGTTATGGATTGACGGATACCTTTGAAAAACCGGTCTTTGTGCTTTAAAACTCTTTTCATTAGCATGTCGACCGTGTACTAATTTTTCAAATCAAAAGGTGTTTTATGATTGATAATTGATTTTCATTAAAACCTTCGTTATATTGCAAAAACAATTTCTATTGAGCAATACACGATTGTTTTTCAAATCTCTTTTCATCAATCATGGACGTAAATTCGGGTTCACTCACTCCGTGTTGTCTTCTTTGAGACGTTCGGTTTGAAGAACAGCTAGAGCATTTGCGAAACCCATGTCAAGGAAATTCTTCGAATTATACCTGATCACGGCAGTACTTGTACTTGATCAGCGAGGGAACCGTGGGCGTGTACCTCAATTCAACAAAAGTGATCAAAGACACTTTCGTGCGCTTTATTGCTAAGTGTCTTATGCAGGTACACCCCGCGTTCGCGGTGATCGAGAATGAAGCGGTCAAATCCATAGCCGCATGCTCACCTAACACATTCATCTCAAAAGAAATCATGATTAGTGCATCAATGACTCGGATATTTTCACTCCATGCTTACTGCTGCTGCTGCCAATATCATGAATCAACTAAAGCTTCCGCTACTCTGATAAGAAGATATCATGATCCGAATGTGAGCATGTCGGTCCGAAATTCACAACATCACATAATACCAACACCACAATGAATGTATCGAGAGATTTTCTAGAGCTGATGATCTCAAAAGCGGCTCAAATTTATTATCACGTGGATCAGTAAAAGACCTCCTTTAGATTAACCAAACATACAATGAGAAGAATCAATGACTACGAGCTTCAGAGCAAAGTACTACATCAAGAATGCAAGAACAATTGTTAATGTAATATCGATTGTATTCAATGTCAATTTAGTATATGTTTGAGGTGACCTCCCTTAGGGGGAGATTGTTAGGAATTAGAAATTCCAGGTATTAAAGAGTCGGTCACCTCAAGTATATGTAATCGTTAGAAAGCTCGTAGTCATAGTTATTTTATGTTAAGTAGTATTTTGTTAAGTAACACCGTGGAGGACGGACGGGTCTTTACCCACTGTATGCCTGATCCACAGCCCGTTGTGTGGCGTTTTATGTAAGACTATAAATACTCTCTACCTCCCAAGGTAGAGAGTTGGAGCTCATAATAATATTTTCTTTCTCTCACTATAGTTCCCAACTCTCTTCCTTTCTCTCACTAGAACTCTCTCTCTCTAACATTCTTATACGCCTACTTTGATCATGGTTTAGAGTGTTTGTGAAATCCAATATCCAACACAAATAATGAGATCCGCGGATGCTTAGCCGATAATTTTACTTATCTATGGTTAAGGGAACAAGCTAGGGCTCAACACGCCCGGTCAAGTCAGAATTCTATTCCTACTCTCACCAAGGAAAGTCAACAAGGTTTCAAAACATATATTAACTTAGCAAATGCTTCGTCAAATAATCTCAAGTCTCAAAAGCATTTTAAAGTCACTTGTAGAAACTAGCACATTCTTGTTAAGCCATATTTAAAATCACTTAGGGAGACTTGCAAATTCTTGGCCTGTTGAGCTAGAATCGCATTTTATAGCCTCTTGTCTAAGCAATTAGCAAAGGCTTTTTTAAGAAAACGCATATTTAAAGTAACTTCTAAGAAACTCGCAAAGACTTTTCAATCATAAAACTAACAAAAGCTTATGAAAAATTTTAAATTTTCACATTTTTGCACAATTTTTCATTTCTAAGGAAAAGCGGGGTTGAAGTACACGACAAAAATAAGCAAGTATGGTCAAATCAAATCGAAGATTACCCTACCCCAGACTAGAATGAAACATTGTCCTCAATGTTTAAAAGCAAGGGTATCACGAAAATCTAAAAGCCGTTTATTAAGTATGCTAAAAGATAAACGTTAGTCGATAAGATTTCGGATATCGAATTTCCATCAACAACGATCATGAAACTCGAGTGGATAAAAGACAAACTTCGAGCACGAGAGTCTTCATATCGGGAAAATCCTACACTCTACATCACAAACAACCAAACACGAGAAATAGAAGAGGCTAACCCCTTCACGTCACTTATTAGAAAATAGAAAGAAAATAGAAGGATAACCATGGGGTGCCTCCCACGAAGCGCTACTGTTTTTGGTCACCGAGTCGCTAGCCTGACTCGTCCCCGAATTCATTTGTACTTGGGGAAGAAAATGGTAGAGATACCAGGGTCAAAAACGGTGTCCTCATTCCCGAAAGAATGAGACTGGATGGGTTGGGAGGGAAAGAAAATATCGGGCTCAAGCACATAAGAAATAACTCCTCCCAAACTCACATAAGGCATATGAAAGATCGATCCATCATCCGGCAGTTTTGCGGGCGGACGAAGGGATGACGGATCAGAATGAGAATACTCCAAAGAAGATGGGAGTTCTTGGTATAGAGAAATGCTATTTGAAGGCTCAATAGTGAAGGCATCCATCGGAGGATCCTTATCTCGGACATTGTTTTCAACAAAATTCTCATCAATGCATATCCCAGGGTTAAAGATCTTGTCTTCACATGTGGGCTCAACGGGATAAGTGAGGTTCGACTCAACAGAAGAAGGATAATCATCATTTAGCAAGCTTTCAAGAAAAAGGACATCTTGATCAGAGTCGCACCCGTCACTCTCAATACCCGGCGGTATTGGATCATCAAGAAATAAGTCGATTTCTTCCATATCAGAATCATAAGGCGGATTATCAAGAATATCGTCTTCAACCACTTTAGTCAATTCATCAATCTCCATAATATCTTCAGTGTCAGATTCATCACTTTCTTCATCTTGCATAACATCACATGATGGGAGAGAAATGTTGGAATACAGAGATGGGACAAGTGGTGTGCTCTGAGAGCTAGCAATACCTACCACTTCCGTTGTGGTCTCTGAATCGGACTCAAAATCTTTGTCGAAAAGAGGATTAACTTCGCAAAAGGTGTAGTCATCACTGAACTTGAAAACTGGATTTGAGAAAATCCCGGAAGTAACCTCGGAGATGTCAAGAGAATCACATAAAAGCGAATCACAATCACTGTCAGATACATCCTCGGACTCACTTGGGATTGGGTCAAGGCTCTCAACACTAGACGATTCCGCTTCCGGAATGGTGCTAAGAGGCTCATCCCCCATTATGAGAGAGTCAATGGATTCAACATTATCCGTAGAAATATGATCATCGACCTCTTCCAAAACGTCATCACTTCTCTCAACCGGCGTGAGTGAAGGGGAAGGGTCGAAAATGAAAAGCTCAGAAATGAAAGAGGTTTCAGCCGAAAAACTTTCATAATATTCTTTCATTTGAATGGAATCCTCATCATCATCGAAAATGAAAGTCTTGCGATATTGGGCTGTTGTAGCATTGTAGACGTCGTCATCGGAGGCTTGACAATCGTAAAAAGGATGAGGACCACCACAATAATCACATCTTTTGGTAGCGGTATCCACGGGCTCTGGTTTTTCCTTCATGCATCGAATATCATTGGTAAACTCAGCCATCTTAACCGGGTTATTTCTTGATTTCGGAACTTTCGATTTGTTCTCGATGATCGTCAATATATCTCTTAAGGTACGATACCAGATATTGCCACCGGCGGCTGTATTAAGTGAATCTTGATCGGTTTGCGTTAAAGCATTGTAGAATATATCGATCTGAAGTAATTCCGAAAAACCATGATGTGGGCATTTTCGTCGGAGATCTTTGAATCTTTCCCATGCCTCACCAAAACTTTCATCAAAAGCGTTGGAAGTTCGTAATTTCGTTCTTAAGATTTTTCGTTTTAGAATAAGGAAAGAAACGATTTACAAATTTAGAAACGAGATCTTCCCAAGCAGTGATCGATCGAGGGGGTTCTTTATCAAGCCAATTCCGGGCTACCCCCTCGAGGGAAAATGAGAATAACATCAACTTAATTGTGTCATGAGGAACATCCTTATACTTTATAGTCGAAATTAAATTATCAAACCCTCGGATGTGAGCATAGGGATCGTCCCTCTCGAAACCATAGAATGGCTTTGACATAACTAGTTGAATTAAACCGGTTTGTATCTCGAAATTTGCAGAAAGAATCCCCGGTACAACGATAGCATCTTCGTAACCCTCGGTGGGTACTTGGAGCAATTCCGACATCGTACGCGTGTCCGCCATTAGAATTAAACATATAGAGGGATAAGAAGAAAGAATTATCGGTTTAGAGGATAAAGAAGATAGAATTAAACGGTTCAAGAGGGTAAAGAGATAAAGAATTGACGGTTTAGAGGATAAAGACGATTATTTTTGGGTTTTGAATAAAAGCAAACATAAAAGGAAAACAATTTTTGAAAAAGAAAATCTTTTTGAGTTTTTTAAATAAGTGATATTTACAAAAACAACAATAACTTCTCGGGGAAGGATCTTCAAATGCACGCGAATCGAGACGGAATCGGAAACTCACTACATGCCCTCCCCGGCAGCGGCGCCAAAATTTGATTCGTTGAGGTTTAGGGGATGTGTGTATGGATAAAACCACAATATCGATATCAAAAATAACCACAAGGAATGATTTAAAATCCCTTTAGGAAAAAGGATAATGAATCAAAACCCGTGAGTGATAGTGATACGGATTAGGAAATCCGAGTCGTTTCCCAACGAGGTGTGAATGGGCAACGTCGTTATTGGTTCGTTATTAAAATGCTCGATGTTTTGGATTTTTGATATTATTAAAACAACGGGGAATGGGAAAACAATTAAGGGAAATCCTAAGTAATAAAACGAAATTAATGAAACGCGAATAAAATGCAACTACGTCTATTCTAAGTCCTAAAAATGATTTAAAATTACTTTTACTCTAAAAATGATATTTGAAAATTAATTAAGAATTAAAACTAATTTTTATGATTTTTCTAGAATTTATTTGAATTAAAAACTAATTTTAAACTAATTTAAATGCTAAAAATTACAAATTAAACTAGGAAAATTATGGAAAAATATTTTTTTGGCTTTTTATATTTTTCTTAATCTAGGAAAATTGAAAAATATATTTTTTTGAAACCTTTTCTGAATTAATTGAATTAAATGCTATTTAAAAAGGATTAAAAACTAGTTTTAAATAAGAAAAATAGCAAACAAAGTTGGAAAAATATGAAAATTTCAGGAAAAGTCTAAAATAATATTCTAATTTTATGAAAAATATAAAAACTATGGCTTATGTGGAAATAATTGAAACTGATGTGTAACTGCTTAAGGAATTAAGCTCTAAAATAAGCTAATGATCACAAAAAGGTACCAAATGAACTCAGCAGCTAAAGTATGCTAGAACCACTACAATATGACCTATTGCAACTGATCTAATCCTCTAGAGTGCAAGCTAAACTAAAATGACTAAATTGATTAATAAGTTGAAAACAGCTTTTCCTACCAACTTTAAGCTAAAACCACAGCTTATTTAGTGAACCAATCTGAAAACCAAGAGTTGAGAACTCAAGATCACTAGCTAAGTAACAAGTGGGCCAAGTTTGGGACCCTAATGATCAACAACAAGACCTGCACAAGGTCTAGAAGTTTACTGTTCACACTCGTATTAGCTGAGTGTGAACAGGCAAATGAGCTCTGATTAAGAGCTTATTAACTGCTTAAAATGATTTCCAAAAATTTGACAAAAATAAGATTTCAAAACTTGACCAATAGAACTTATTTATCCCAAAATATCACTTAATTTGAGCCAATGATGAATCAAGGAAAAATTCACAAAGTTTTGGAAAAACCACACTTTTCACTATTTGACTTTTGTTGACAGAATTAAGTTTTGAGTTTTGTGAGATTGTAAGCTTATAAAATGGACTGAAACTGATGTCTAATGATATAATGATCCTAGAATAAGCTAGCTTAACTACTAATCAACTAATGAGCAAGCTATAGGATCCTATCTCTAACTGATAAGCAGATATGAGCAGATCCAAATGAGATTTGACTTTGAGTGCTATTCAGATGCAGAACAATGGCATATATGAGTGAATTAAACCTAAACAAGCTTAAATCAACTAAACTTAGCCAGTAAACTAACCTCAAACACAAATCTATGCACTGATCCAAACACTCTTTTCACTACTGATATGCAAGTTTTTTAATCAAATCACAATCCACAGCTTCACTAATCTATTATATAGATTCAACTGACTTAAGTACAACTATCTATAACAAATTTGACAGCTATATTATATAAAAACAGATCTGAACTACTTATGTTGATTTAACACATATTTAAAATGCAGTTTTAACAAATGAACTAAACAGTGATTAAAACTATCACAACAAGCTAAATATAATCTCAATTAAGCTAAACTACCAATATTAAGCTAATTTTACTAGATCTATTACAATGAAACAGTAAATTAAAAAAATGAGCACAACTCACTTTGAATCTCAGCTAAACAGAGATCAACCAAATAAATTGCAGCTACAAGCTCTCTAGCTTATTAATAAGCTAGAGTAATAGTCCCTCTGGCCCCATCCATTACAGGCCACTTCCCATTGCTTTCCATAGTTCAATGCAAAGGTAATTTAAGAACTGATTTGAGGAATTGAGTGCAGAATTGAGTAGTAGCCTAAACTAGCTCTATTAAGCTATAGTAGAGCGTAAGAGAGCTTATTGAAGCAAAAACACAAACTGATAACAGCTTAATAAAAGATTTGAGACATTTTTTTATTTTTAAAGTATTTTTCTTATTTTTTTTTGTGATTTTCGTTTAATAGAACAAATAAACTGAAACTGATTTGAGATGAGCTAAATTGAGTAAATAAAACACTAATAAGCTACTGAAAACAATTAAACAGTAATTGAAATGGATTGAGAACAAAAGCTAAAATGACTTGAATTAATAAAACTTTGAGATTACAATGGAACTGAAATTCAGAAATTACAGAAACGAAATTTTAAACATAAAACATTAATAAACAACTAATTAACTACTCAAATTCTACATACATTACAAGTGAAATAAGGGTGCCTTATATAGGCGAGCTAATGCCTTGGAAGGATCACGGAATGTGCAAATGTGTGTTTCTTTGGAGTCGTTTTTCACCATTGATCAAATCCCATCTCATCTTGACCCTTGGATTAACACCTCCACATCACTGACCAATCATGAGGAGAGCTTTTGAGGTGTGTGACACACTGATTGCCAAGGTGGCATCCGTGGTGTCAGTATGTGTCAGAACGAAAGTACTTTCATGCCCTTAATTTAAGTGAATTGTACCAATTACTCTCAGGGGTAAATTAGGGTTCATACCCTGGGTTTATTTGGGGCAAATTTGGGCGCCGCTTGGTTTTAATATTATTTCAATTTTGTTGACCGGTTTAAGTGGGTTGACCTGGGTTAAAGGGTTAGGGTCATGGTATTAACGGGTGTTGGGTGGACGGGTTTGGGCTATGGATTGGGCCTTTGGGTTTTGTAAGGATATTTGGACTTAAGGATTTATCTTGGACCCATTTGATAATTCAAGGACTAAATGTGTTAATTCGAAAATCCGGGGACCACACATGTAAATCTGAAAATGTCTTTCAAGGGCCAATCTTGCCAATCTGCAATTAATCCAAGGGCCATTCTTGCCATTTCTGAAACTTGAGGGTATATTCTGCCAATAACTGAAAGTTCAGGGACTATTTCTGACAATTCTACAAACTTGATTATATCTTTCAAATATCATCCTCTGAGCATAAAAATCTTCACAGATGCTTAATTCTGACCTTCCGGCTCAACTTTAGCTCTCTTAATCTCTCGTGCTCGGTTTTCTTCGGTTTTGGCTTCTTTTTGTGTGTTTAATCATATCCGTACCTGCACATGCAAAAACTCAAGAAACACGCAAATATTAAGCATTAACGACTCTTTCTTGGTTAACTTGGGTCAGTTTTGATAATGAAAAGATATGTGTTTAATCATATCAGTTTTGACAATGAACATGAAGCATCAGAAGCAGGATGTAAGAAACAACAACAACAACAGCTTCCTGCAACAACAAATATCTCCAATCTCAAACTTCCTATTCTAAAAAAGGAAGAATATGACATTTGGGCCATGGAGATGGAACATTATCGGGAATATGTAGATAATGAGGTCTGGAAAGTGATACAGAATGGAAATTCTAAGAAGAGAATTTCCAAGAGTAAAGATGGCGTAGTTAGGGTTCTGCCACCAATCTCTGCTGCAGATATACTTGCTGTGGAGAAAGAAAGAAAGGCTAGAACTCTCCTATTGATGGCTATACCAAAGGAACATCTCAGAAGGTTCCACAGTATATAGATGATGCTAAGGAGATATGGGAGGCTATTATGACAAGATTTGGAGGTAATGCTAACTCCAAGAAAATGCAAAAAGTTGTTTATAAACAACAGTTTGAGGCATTTACCATCAGCAGCTCTGAAGGCCTGGAGAAAGGCTATGACAGATTCCAACAACTCCTATCACAGTTGGAAGCACATTGATCTTAAGTGTCCAATGAAGATGCTAACATGAAGTTTCTCATATCATTTCCCACCGAATGGTCAAATCTAGCAATAATCATGAGAACTAAAGAAGATATTGACACCTTGTCAATAGATGACTTGTATAATAATATCAGAGTTTATGAACAAGACATCAAGAGGGATTCAAAGGTTCTTCAAGTGACAACAATGTTGCCTTTGTCTCTCAAGGCAGGAACACTAAAACCAGAGTTAAGTCTGGTAGTGGTTTTAGTTCTGGTAGCTATACAGTTAGTATTGGTGTAAAGGACAATGATGAGGCTGTTGGCTTTGCTGATAAGATCATCTACTCAATATTTTCTAATCAATATGAAAACATTCTAAATGAAGACTTGGATCAGATTAAAGATGAGGAGATGGATATCAACTGGCAATGTGTTATGATTGCCTTAAGGATGAAGAAATTCTTCAAGAAGACTGGCAGGCAAGTACGTTTTGATGGAAAGAGACCAGTAGGATTTGACAAATCAAAGCTGAAGTGCTATAGGTGTCAAGAGAGGGGTCACTTTGCTAAGGAATATACAGTCAAGGAGGCCAATGAAGAAAAGAAAAGGGATTCCTTCTATCCTAGGCATGCTGAGAAGGAAGACAAGAATCAAACTAGGCTGCTAACCTTGGAAGCTGGTGTGATTAATTGGGGAGAGCATTCTACTGAGGGGACAAAATTCAATCATGCTATCATGGCCATAAGCTCCAGCAGTGAGGTAACTTTATGCTAAAAAATTTGCACTGATTCATACAATAAACTGCAGTCTCTTTGTGATGAACAGATGGGTCAATTGGGTGATCAAGAAGTTAAATTACTTGCTTATGAAAGTGTTGTTAAAACATTAGAAAAACAAGTAAATAATCTTCAAAAAAAAAATGCATCCCTTAATGAAAAGCTTACTTTCCAAGGTTATGAAATATTTGAAAAGGATGAGAAGCTTAGAAAATATAGGAGAATAGGCATGAAGGATGTTAAAGATAAAGAAGAATTGAAAAAGATAGTTGATAAATGGCAAAATAGTAATAAAAATCTGTGGAAGCTAGTAGATTCAGGAATGAGTTCTACAAGTAAATTCGGTTTAGGGTATGGGATAAAATCAGATAAAGAGGTTTTAGGATATGAAGAAGAAGTGATGGAAAATGTTTTTGTTAATTCAAAAAGTGATTTGTTGGGGTATAAAGTCAAAGTACTGATTATGAAGAAAGTCAAAGTACTGCTTATGAAGAAGGTCAAAGTACGGCTCGTCAAAGTACTGCTATGTTAAAGGACTGTTATGCAAATCGTTTAAGGATTGTTATGTAATTCTAGAATATTCTTAGATTAGAATTAGTTTACTTGTCGTACAAGAATTGTAAACCGACTAGGGTTTTCCTTATGCCTATAAAAGGACCCCTAGATTGGCATTAGAGACATACATGCAAGTACGATATTAGAGTTATTTAGTGATTAGGGTTGTTAGTGAATCTGTATAATAAGCAGGTTCAAAGTTTGGTTTTAATATAATAGTTGAAGTTCAAAGTTATTCTTCTTAGCTTTGTTGAAGTAGATTCCGCATACTTAACAGAGTTACATCAGTGTTTCATCATTAGTAGTTTTGGATTTATCCAAGGTTGCTAAACCATTACAAGCTACATAGTTAGTTTGGTCAGAGTATATCGATCCAACAAGTGGTATCAGAGCTTGTGTGGAAACTCTGATTAAGAAGAAACCCTTAAAACCGATTTAACTACAAACCCTAAAAGATGTCGACTAAGCTTGAAGTGCACCAATTCCATCCATCACCTCTCAGAATTCCTATCATCAAGAGAGGAGAATATGATCTCTGGAGCATGAAGATGAGGCAGTACATTGCGATTACAGACCATGCACTATGGGATGTGATTGTCAATGGTAATGTCGTTCTTGAAGAACCTGTAGAAGTTCTTGGACAACCTAAACCACCTCAGCCTACCTTGCCAACAACTACAAAAAGAAATCAAGATAAGGCTCTCAACATACTGTTGTCTGCTATTCCTGATGGTCACCTACTAAAGTTTCATGATGCTAAGGATGCAAAACAATTATGGGCTGCTATTAAGACAAGATTTGGAGGTAATGATGCTTCCAAGAAGATGCATAGAAATCTATTGAAGCAACAGTTTGAAACATTTACTGTTGGTCAAAAAGAGAAGGTCTTGATGCTGCCTATGACAGATTCCAAAATCTTCTTAGTATGCTAGAGTTATATGATGAAGAGGTATCTGTTGAAGATGCAAACTTGAAGTTCTTAAGAAGTTTGCCATCCGTATGGCATGTGGTTGCTACTATGATTAGAGGACAACCTGGTTTGGATTCTATGGACTTTGATGATCTCTACAACAATTTAAAGGTGTATGACCATGAGATGAATGGTCAAATAAATTCAAAATCTCACAACATTGCTTTTGTGTCTTCTGAAAACATAGGCAGTACTTCCGCTAAAAGTACTACTTATCTTGTTCAAAGTACTGTTGGTGATAAACAGTATATTTGCACAGCCATGACTGCTACCACCTCATCACCATCAAACATCATGAACTCTGATGATGTTGTATGTTCCTTCTTTGCTCAACAAGCCACTTTACCTGTTACTTATGAAGAAGATTTGTTGCAAATTGAAGAGGATGATCTACAAGAAATTGACATAAGATGGCAAGTTGCTATGATCACTACAAGGATCAAGAAGTTCATGAAGAAAACAAGAAGAGGTATTGACTTCAAAGCCAAACAGGGTATAGCATTTGACAAATCAAAGATTGAATGCTTTAATTGTCAAAGGCCTGGACACTTTGCAAGAGAATGCAAGTTTGCTAAATATCAGGCAAATAGAATGATTGAGAAACCCAAGGTTGAAATAAAGGAAGTTCCTATTACTGAACCAAAACCAAAAGCTTTGGTTGCTCAAGAAAATCTATCCGAGGTTGACTGGAGTGCTGAATTTGATGATGAACCAGTAACCTACTTTATGGTTGCAGTGGAAGAGTTTGATTGGAGCACAGCTTTTGATGAGGAACCAGGATTTGCTGCTTTGGAATCAAGAGATGGCCTTGGAAGCTTTGATTGGAGCATGGAAAGTGAAGAAGAACATGTTCTGCTTGCTATGGTAGCTACTTCACCAAGTTCATCCGCTATCTCTGAGGTATGCACTAAATGTAATGATTGTTATCAAAAATTGCTTAAAGATTATGTGACTGAAAGAGATAATTGTAGAAGGGCTAGGTCTGAAGTAGCTGGTTATCAATTGACTTTAGAGTCAATGGAAGCCAAAATAATCACTCATGAAAATAATGAAATGGCTTGGGCAGAAAAATATGAGCAACAAGATTATCAATTAAAATTGAGTGAATGGAAGTTAGGATGTAAGGTTTCTAAACTTGAAAAGATCACTAAACAAAGGGATGAATTGTTAGAAAAATTTGCTAGTTGGAAAGAATCTGGTCTTTCACATGTTAGTTTTGTTGAAAAACAAAGAAGAGCACACATTAAAACTGGCCTAGGTTTTGGTGTTGAGTATAGCAGTACAGAAGAGAACCCAACTAGTGATAAGAAACAAATTGATTCAGAGGAGATAACAACTAGTGATGATGAACTCATTAGCTCAGAAGAAAACACATCTAGTAATGAGGAATCAATTAGTCAAACACCTCCTAAATTTAAGAAAGACAAAGGTTATAATGCAGTTCCTCCACCAACTGGTAGTTTTCAACCACCTAGGACAGATGTTTCTTGTTTTGGAGTAGACAATTTAGAGTTTAGGAAAAAGCTTAATGGTCAATCTAATTCAAGTCCATCTAGTTCTGAATCCTCTAAAGAAACATTTGAGAAACCTAAGGATGATAATATTAAGAGTTCAGGGTGTGTTAACAATGATAAAAGGTTTCCTAAAGCTTTTTCAAAACAAGCAGTACCTTCAAGAAAAACTTTTCAAAATACTGCTGCCTTTAGAAAATCTTTTAATCATTCACCAAAAAGTCAGGATAGTTTTGGTCATAGAACTAAAGGAAGAAAATTTGGGATTATGGATCAAAAATTATGTTATGTTTGTTATAGTCCTGATCATTTCATTAAGAACTGTGACTTTCACTCAGAATATTTAAGCCAATTCCCAAAGACTACATCTACCAACCATAAGCCAAGAGAGAATAAACCAGTTTGGAATTACTTACATAGGGTTAACCATAGTAATTTCTTAAAATACTATAGGTACCCTCACCAGAAAAGACCTTTTTCCAAACCACCAGTACCCAAGCAAGCAACACTTTTCAAGGTAACTGGTAAGTCAAAGGTTTCTCAAGCAAGATTCTCTCAAAGTATGCTAGGTTTTCACCCAATCAAGGTACTGCTAGCACTTTTTCGAATGAAAGACCAAGGAGATCCAATTACTATCAACCTAGAAGGCATTACACCTCAAATAGAGTACCTAGATTAAAGAAATCAACACAAAGTGTTAAAACCAACTGGGTTAAGAAAGAAATTAACGATGGGGACAAACAAGACTGCAAGTAAGGGTGAAAAAGAGAATTTTGTTGAAAAAGAGAGTTTTGTTGAAAATCCAACACAAGTTTTGGAACAAAAGAAAATAATTGATCATGTTTTCAACAACAGTGGAGATTACATACTCAAAGAATTTGAGTATGTCACTCCACAAGGGGAACACAAGTCAGTAATGGCTTGGGTTCCTAAAAGAAACTAACTTTTTCATCTTTTATGCAGGGCAACCCAGAAGAGGAGCTTAAAGATCATTTGATTGTTGATAGTGGTTATTCTGGAAGCATGACAGGAGACAAGGACATTCTGTCAGATTTTAAGGCATATTTTGGAGGAAGAGTTGCTTTTAGGAATGATCCTAATGGAGGTAAAATTATTAGAAAAGGAACCATCAAGGCAGGATGCATTGATTTTGAGAATGTTGGTTATGTGAAGGAGCTCAAGTTCAACCTTTGTCAAGATCTCGACTGTGACAAGAAGCACCCTGTGCTATTCACTGACACAGAATGTCTTATTCTCTCCCCTGAGTTCAAGCTTGTTGATGATCACTTGGTAACACAGAGAGTACCAAGAACCAATGATGTGTACAGTCTAGATTTGAAGAATATTAACTCTACTAAAAGAGCAACATGTTTAGTAGCAAGGGCAACACTTGAATAAGCACATCTATGGCATAGAAGATTAGGACATGTGAATTTCAAGAATATCAACAAGTTGGTTAAAGGCAATTTAGTTAGAGCTTTACCTTCTAAAACATATAAGAATGATCATTCATGTTTGGCTTGCAAGAAGGGTAAACAACACAAAGCTTCATGCAAGATGATTGAGGAAAGAACTATTAGAGAACCTTTAGAGTTGTTGCACATGGATCTGTTTGGACCTGTTTCTATTGCAAGCTTAAACAAGAAGAAATACTCCTTAGTTGTAATGATGATAGTAGAGATTTAGTTGGGTCTTCTTCTTGGGATTTAAAGATGAAACCTTTGATGCTATTCATGATCTTATAATAGCCCTTGAAAATCAGTTAAGACTCAAAGTAAGATCTATTAGATGTGATAATGGACTAATTCAAAACAAGTTTATGGATGAATTTTGTGCCAAGAAAGGGATTAAGAAGGAGTTTAGCATTGCTAGAACTCACAAAGAAATGGTGTTGCAAGAAGGAAGAATAGAACATTGATGGAAGCAGCCAGAACAATGCTTGCAGATTCTTTATTACCTATTCAATTTGGGCTGAAGCTGTAAGTAGTGCTTGTTATGTGTTAATAGAGTATCACCACTAAACCGAGATGAAGACACCTTAGAGTTGCTTATGGGAAACAAACCCAACATTCGTTTTATGAAACCTTTTGGCTGACCTCTGACTATTCTCAATACTAGTGACTCTCTGGGAAAATTTGATGGCAAGTAAGATGAAGGATACTTATTGGGTTACTGTACCAATAGCAAAGGATTTAGAGTGTACAACAAGGTTACCAAAAAGGTTCAAGATTGTCTTCATGTTGATTTTCTTGAAGCTCAAGAAATCAAAAAGGTAAAGGTCCTGATTGGATGTTTGATCTTGATGTTTTGACTCCTTCTATGAACTATGTTCCTGTCAGAGAAGAAAATCAAGTTTTTCACAAAGAAGAAGATTTACAGTACATTGTTCATGGAGTCAATATCAGACCTGATGATGTTCCTGATGAAGAACCCATAACTACTGAAAAGGAGAAAAGTGCCGTTGAACCAAAATCCATATTTTCTGATGAAGATCAAGCTATTCAGGATGAACTTAATAGGATGCTTTTTCAAGAAACAATTGCAAAATCTTATGTAGATGATCAAAGAAGAGCTTATGATGCAGAAAAGAAAAAGGGTAAGTCTACAGATTACTCACAAGACTTTGGATCACAAGATTTTGGATCAAAGTACTGCCAAACCGCTTGACAATACTTCTGATGATTTGAATGATCCAAACATGCCTGCGTTAGTCGACACTGATGATGAGTTAGAAGATGAAGGAGTGCTCACAAGAACAAAAGCTAAAGGTCTCTCTAAGAAACATAATGCTTTACTTAGCTTTGTTTATAAACAAAACAAGATGAATCATAAGGATCAACAAACATGCTTATTTGCCTGCTTTATCTCTCAAGAAGAACCCAAGACTATATCTCAAGCATTAGCTAAAGAGAGTTGGGTTGAAACCATGCAAGAAGAACTTCTTCAATTCAAACTTCAAGATTTTTGGGTACTATATGATTTACTAGATGGAAAGAAAGTAATTGGTACAAGATGGGTTTTCGAGCAGAGATGAAAGAGGTAATGTCATCAAGAACAAAGCAAGATTGGTTGCACAAGGATATAGACAAGAAGAAGGAGTGGACTATGATGAAGTGTTTGCTCCTGTAGCAAGGATTGAAGCCATAAGATTATTTCTTGCTTTTGCATCTTATATGGGATTTCCTGTTTTTCAAATAGATGTCAAAAGTGCCTTTCTTTACGGCAAAATTACAGAGGAAGTCTATATAAAACAACCTCCTGGTTTTGAGGATCATGCACATCCAAACAAAGTCTACAAAGTTATTAAGGCTCTGTATGGCCTTCATCAAGCTCCTAGAGCTTGGTATGAAAGACTCTCCACTTTTCTATTGCAACATGGTTACAAGAGAGGTGCAATTGATAAGACTTTGTTTATCAAGAGAGACAAAAAGGATATAATGCTTGTTCAAGTATATGTAGATGATATTATCTTTGAGCTATAAAACATCAATGGTGAAAGAATTTAACCAGCTCATGCAACAAGAGTTTCAAATGAGTTCCATGGGTGAATTAACTTTCTTTTGGGCCTTCTTAAACAATCAAATACTAGAATCTTCATTAGTCAAGATAAGTATGTCACTGACATTCTTAAAAAGTTTAACTTCAGTACTATCAAGCCGGTCACAACATTCTTAAAAAGTTTAACTTCATTAGTCAAGCTTTAAACTCATTAGGAAAAGATGAAGATAGAGCAGCTATGGATGTCAAACTTTACAGATCAATGATTGGTTGTCTTATGTACTTAACCGCATATAGACCTGACATCATGTTTGATGTATGTTTATGTGCAAGATATCAAGTCTCACCCAAGGTCTCTCATATGAATGCAGTCAAGAGGATTTTTAGTTATCTCAAGCAACAACCTAAGTTAGGATTGTGGTATCCTAAGGATTCACCTTTTCACTTGGAAGCTTTTTCGCAGTGATTATGCAGAGATAATTATGATAGAATATCAACCACTGGAGGATGCCAATATCTTGGAAGAAGATTAGTCTCATGGAAATGTAAGAAACAAACCATTGCGACAACATCATCCATCGAAGGTAATATGTTGCCGCCACAAGTTGTTATGGACAAGTACTGTGGATGCAGAATCAACTCTTGGATTATGGATTCAATTTTAAGAATACTCCTATCAACATTAACAATAAGAGTACAATTTGTATTGTGAAGAATCCTGTTTATCATTCCAAGACCAAGCACATTCAGATTCGGCATCACTTTATTCGTGATTGTTATGAGCACATGCTCATTAATGTTATCAAGGTCCACACAGATGACAATGTAGCTGATCTACTCACAAAGGATTTGATGTTTCAAGATTCAACCATTTAGTGGTGAGTATTGGTATGATTAATAATTAAGCTACATTTAAGGGGAGGACTTAATTTAGTTTAGTTTAGTCCTATGCATTGTTTGAGGGGAGGCAACACAATGCTCTTTGATGTTTTTGCTCTTGTGGAAAAGAGGATGGAAAGTAACGCTTTGAATTCACTAGAAAGTATCTTGAAAGTATCTGCACGTGAGTAATCGTTGTTTTGTCAAATATTGTTCCAACGGTCATAAATAAGGGGTAAAAGTCAACAACTTTGCTACGGAGGGGGTAAATGCCAATTCCAACGGTAACTTTATTAATTGGGCCTTGTTTTTTTTAAAATCTTACCCATAAATAACTACCCTATCGATTGTTACTCTCATCTTTATACTTAGCCATCCATCATCACTTTTCTCATCAACTCCACCTTCGCCGATCCATTCATCCTTCTACCAACAACCAATGGCTAATCGTAACACCTGTTGTAAGCACAACATGATCGCTAATTTGGACAAGACGCCATCGAACATCAATTTTCATGATATTATTGATTTCCTAACTGGGTCTTCAATGAATTATGCTCTCCTAGTCAATCCTAACATTATTGGTCCATGGATTCAACAATTTTGGGCTACTGCTAGATCTGATTTGCAAGATGATGAATCATTCATTCATGCTAAGGTTGCTGGAAAGACAATTCTAATCACTGAGGCTACAATTAGGGAAGATTTATTGTTTCATGATGAAGAAGGTGTTGTTCGTTTTGAAAAACAAGTACTTTGGGATACACTCAGAGATATAGGGTATGAAGGTTCTCTCACTAAACTACTTTAAGCCCTTATTTAGTCCTCATTGGAAATATCTCATTCATGTTTTACTTCATGCTGAGTCCCAAAAGTATGCATGGGAAAGCTTTGGTGCAAACATAGCTTCTGCATTAGTGGGATTAACTACCAATAAACCTTTTAATTTTTCACAAATGATTCGATGGTATGCTTCTCATATCACTAATGGTTCACCATTCTTGATGTACCCTAGATTTGTTTAATTATTCCTAACAAAAGCTTGAGGATATTCCTAAAACCTGCTTTTACCTCGTAGTACTTCCTAGAAGGTGTTTACATTTATGGCTAAAAAGAGTGATAAGTTTCTAGGAGAAATACACCTTTACCCGCCATATTGGAAGTAGCACAGGCCGTTAGAGATGAAGTTGATTCAAGTAATGATACCAGCCTTAGATTCAAGAAGGAACTGCTTCAACATAACGCTTCTAAGAGTAGTACGCTTTGCAAGGTACTGCAAATGATTTAGAGCAGGATGTGAATCAACCACCATATCCCAATGATTATACTTCCATAGGTGGGTCTTAAACATCTGGAGGAGATGAGGGAGTAATGGCTACTGAGGGAGTTCTGGATAATTATGTTTTAAAAATGGAATTAAGGAGGTTGAAGAAGGATAATGAAGCTCAAGCTGCACAGCTATTGAAGTTGAAAAATAAGTTAAAGAGATTCAAAATATTTGTTTGGCCACTAGTTCAACATCACAGGTTGTGAGTGAAATCACAGAAGAAGAGTGGTCAGAAACCTAAGAAGGTTTCTAAGTCTAAGGGAAAGAAGCTTAAAAAGCAGTCTTCATTCACATTGGGGAGGAATTTGGAGAATGGGAATTTGAATGAAGATGCTGAACCTCATGAGAATTTGAATGAAGATCCAAATAAAGAAGATGAGCAAATAGAGCAAGTTAATCTTGAAGGTACTGGTGTTCAAAGAACTGATGCTCAAGGTACTGGTGTTCAAAGTACTGATGCTCAAAGTACTGGTGTTCAAGGTACTGCTCCTCAAGGTACTTTTAGGAAAAATCTTATTACACCAAGAACCTTGGATTTTGATGAAGAAGCTGGTCCTTCAACAATTATACATGAAGAAGCTGGTACTTCTAATCCGATTCAGCAAGAGGAACATAGTGCTAGTGATGATGAGACCATTGCTCATATGTTGCTCAACATGTCAAGACCAAGAGGTATTAATATTCCTGGAGTTGAACAACCTCAAGTCTTACAACCTTCTTCTCAACCTATTAAAGAGTTAGATCCAAAAGATAAAGGAAAAGGAATCTTGGTAGAATCCAAGAAAAAGAAGAAGAAGCTTAATTTAGCCGATTTAAAAGCTATTGGGGAAGCTAAAAATGAAGAAGCTGCTAGAAAGATACAGGCTGAATTAGATGCTGAAATTGAAATACCAAAGAAGCAAATTGTTCTACCAAGAAGACCACACGGTATTGCTAAAGAAAGGAATGCCATGATGAGTTATCTGAAGGGTCAAGGATATAAAGGTTTATAGAGGTTAAGATTTCCAGAGATGAAAAGCTTATATGATGCTGTTAGAAAGTCTATTCAAAAGGAACTTAATAGTATTATTCCTTTTGATTCTGAAAAGCAAATTGTGGATGCAAGAAAAGTCAAAAGAAGTTCAAAGAGAAAGAGGACAACTAATGATGAACAGCTATCAAAGAAGTTTAAGTTGAGAACATATACAGTTGATGAGCTGAGGAACTATCTAAGAGTTGTCAATTTTGAGCATCCAAAGTCAAAAGAAGTTGCTGAGACAAAGTCTAAGATTTCTACATTTGAAGTTGTAAAATCATCAAAAGAAGGAGATTATCTCATCTTTCAGAGAAGTTTTAGAGCATTAACTTGTTGTGGACATATTGCATGATAGATAGAGAAGATTTGCTTCATTTGTATCAACAAGTGCAAGCTTATTTTAAGCATATTCCACCAACAGGAGTGGGTTTAGTCTTGCTGGGTGATCTTATAACCATCTGGGAAACAGAAGAAACAAGTAATGATGTTTTCTGGAATAATCAAGAAGATTGGGAAATCACAAGTTGGAGATTCTTTGAATCATCGGAGTGCATGTATTGAGTTAGAAGATGGTACCATGATTCATATAGCGTAGGAGATATCCTCTACAAGAGATCTTATGATTAGAATGCTAGATCATGGTATGGAAGTTGAACAAGAGAATGGAACATCACTCATGGTAATTGAGTTGTTCATCAAATGGAAAACTTTATCAGATGATGATGCATGATTAATGTATGGTTTTATTATATAAATCTTTTGAATAATAAGTACTTTATTCAAAGTATCTTGACAAACAAGATTACTTTATCAAAGTACTACTTGCAAAGACAAAACCAAGAAAGTCTTTTAATAATAATGAGCAATTTTTGTAAAGTGCAAAATACTTTTGAAGCACAAGATAACAAAGAACAAATTGTTTTGAGAATAACACATCGTGTTAGTACTTGTACTACACAACAAATGGTAATCAACTCACCATGTTTAATAAACAAGGAAGAGTTTGACTCATCATGAGGGTACGGATCTGATGTGATTATCAAATCCATTTTTAGTTGACAATTTACTAAAAATTATATGGTTTTCAACTCACCATATTTGTAATAGTGAAGAGTTGGCTAGCCCACAAGATAATGGCTTATGGTAAAGGTCAGGAAAATCCATTTGTATGGTAATTAGTTCACTATGGTAGTGATTGTACTAAAAGAACTAACTAGTCCAAAAGCAAACGGCTCTTGGTAAAGACTTAACAAATCCGTTGATAGCCGATGATTTGCTAAAAATCATATGGTTATCAATGTACCATGGTTTTTAACCTAAACATTGGCTACCTGTGAAAGTTAATGGTTTGGTAAAGAGACATCAAAATCCATTATTTTTCAATGATTCACCTCTCATAAGTTTATACACCCGAAGTGATGAGAATAGTATGAAACTTTGTGATTCATGTACATTTTGCCATATGTTGCCGAAAGTAGCTAAAAGATTATTGTCGTGGAAAATATCATCTATTGCTAATAAAGATTGCCATAAAGATTGCCGATAAAGATTACTTTGATGATGACAATACAAACACAAAGGAGTACAAGACTAATCAAGTTAAAGATACAATATTTCCTTGAAGACAAAGATGTTGAAGTTAAAGATACAAAGGAACTTGAAATCAAGCAAGTAGAATTCAAGTTAGGGGAGGATTGTTGGGGTATAAAGTCAAAGTACTGATTATGAAGAAAGTCAAAGTACTGCTTATGAAGAAAGTCAAAGTAATGCTCGTCAAAGTACTGCTATGTTAAAGGACTGTTATGCAAATCGTTTAAGGATTGTTATGTAATTCTAGAATATTCTTAGATTAGAATTAGTTTACTTGTCGTACAAGAATTGTAAACCGACTAGGGTTTTCCTTATGCCTATAAAGGACCCCCTAGATTGGCATTAGAGACATACATGAAAGTACGATATTAGAGTTATTTAGCGATTAGGGTTGTTAATGAATCTGTATAATAAGCAGGTTCAAAGTTTGGTTTTAATATAATCGTTGAAGTTCAAAGTTATTCTTCTTAACTTTGTTGAAGTAGATTCCGTATACTTAACAGAGTTATATTAGTGTTTCATCATTAGCAGTTTTGGATTTATCCAAGGTTGCTAAACCCTTACAAGCTACATAGTTAGTTTGGTCAGAGTATATCGATCCAACATGATTTTGAAGGTAAACCTATATATCATAGATTTGCTAAAACTGACAATAACAATAGAGTTCCACCACCAATTAATGATGACTATACTCCTAAACCTGAAAAAGAATATGATGAGTCCTTATTTGACTATAGCAAATAGGAGAACCCTGAGACTGTTGCTTCTCAAGACTACCCGTTGATTTACTAACCTGCCAATCCAATGACAAGAAAGGATTCTGTGGAAAAAGTTCTAAAGCAAAGTTTTCGTAAGATAAGACCGATAGTACTCTTCCTGTCAATCTAATGACAGTAAAGGATCCACTAGAAGTATCTCTGAATTTTCTCTAGAACTTAAGTCTGAGCCCATAAGGATCTCTAAACAAGTTTTAAAAAGTGAGACTATTGTGCCAAAACAAACTAAACTCCGCTATTTTGTGTCTAAACCTAAATAGTTAAACCTAGTTGTGTCCAAACTCCTAGGCAAATGCATCAAAATTGAGACACCTAAAATTGACGAAAAGACTGAATGGGTTAATGCAGAGAGAGTTTGGGGATGGGTACTCTTTTACAAAGAAGAGTTGTTTTGTATGTGGAATCCTAAGTCATTTGATTAGATACTGTGACTATTATGAGAAAAGAATGGCTAGGGAGGCTGAGTTAAGAAAGAAAACAGTTATACACACTGAAAATAGGTCTGTTAAACCAGTGTGGAATAATGTGAACAGGATTAACTATGCTAATAAGTTTGTTACTAGACCAGTACCTGTTAATACTGGTAGTACTTATATTAATTATGTTAGACCAAGGGTGGGTACTGGTGTTCAAGTTAGTACTGGTAGGCAAAATTTTAATACTGGTAATATGTTTAGAGTTAATACCGGTCATGTTAAGCCCGCCAAGCTAAAGTTAATTTTGGGTATAAATCACAACCTACTAGTCCATCACCTAGTCCCAAGTTTAGAAAACCAATGTGTGAACCAAGTTTAATCAAAGACTTCATTATGGTTCTCACTCACATGTGAGAAGACCCATGTCTCAAAATGCAGCCCAAATGTTTCAATCTTATGCTGCAAGGGGTAATTGGGGGACTACTGTTAAGCCCTTGGCATGTTATACTTGGAGACAGACCAGACTAAACTTCAAGTATAAAAGTGGATCAGTTTCTTTTAATAATGACAAATATGGTCCACAAGGCAAACCCAAGCCTCTATACAGTTCGGGTCCTCAAGAGAAACTAATTTCTCTTTTCAAAGCAAGGAACATCCTTATTTGAATATGGGAGATAAAGGAATCTTTGACAGTGGATGTTCTGGGCAGATGGCCGGTAACAAGGATCACTTGTAGGAGCTTGAGGAAGTCCAAGGAGTGTCTGTTACCTTTGGAGGAAGCATAGGCTAATCTATGCATAGTTAGATTTTTATGGAAGTATCATGAACAATTGTGTGTTGGTGTGATTTGGTGGTTTTGTGGACATCTTTTGATTTATGTGTTTGCTACAATATCTTTGGTGTGCTTGAACAATATTATTTGGTTTCTTTATGGATTAATTCTGGTGGTTTTGAGTTAATTCTGCTTGTTAGACCTACATATTGTATTTCTCTTGGTTTTAGACTAATTTTTCAAGGAAATGCACTATCTATCAAAGATAGGGGAAGTATGGAAGCTATATTGATGGAAGTGCTACTATTTAGAGTTAAAACTCGTGATGTCACACTTAAGTCTGGTTGACTATTTTAAGTCTGGTAGTGCAAAAATGTTACCGTTAGTGCTGGTCGAGGGAAAATCCGTTTTTACTGTATAAAAAGTACTGTTACCTACTCGTAGGGGGTAAGAAGTATGTATATGGATATTATTTAATAAAATATATATTTATCCATTATTTACTTTCTTTAAAATCTTTAAAAGCTCAAACCTTTTCTCTCGATAAAGTCTTTTTTACCAGCATTAACCCTATATTGCACCGCACTACCAGTACTTGAAATTCACCACTTTCATGACTCAATTCAAGTTTATTGACAAGCACAACCAAGTGGGCTTCCTCAAGAAACCAACTGAAAGCACATGTTTCGAGAAAATTGTGGATTTCTTGAAGGGATCTCATATTCGGTATGCACTTACACATAATCCATTCATTTATATCTCGCCATCAAGGCTTTTGCGCCGATATCATTCATAACTCTTGATGATGGAACTATTTCTTTAAAAGCAACCATTGATACATTGGATTATACAATTACTGAGGAATCAGTCAGAAGTTATCTTCAATTGGCTGATACCTCAGGAACTACTATGCTATCAAATGATGAACTTTTCAATGGTCTTCAAAATATTGGATATCCTAATGATGGCTCTTTTACTTTCTGGAAAAGTCACTTTACTCCTAAATGGCGTTTTCTTGTGCACCATCTTTTACACTGCTTGAGTTCTAAAAGTGGTGGATGGGACCAATTTGGAAGCACTATTGCTTCTGCATTGGTTTATCTATCCACTGGAAGACTCTTCAACTTTTCAAAGATGATTTTTGATGCCATGGTTGCACATGCCAATAAAGAGAAAAGGTTTTTAATATATCCCAGATTTTTGCAAATGATTCTTAATGTTGAAATAACCAACAAGCAACAATACATTGTTTTGGTTTTTACCAAAAAGATTTTTGCAAATATGAAAAGAAGCTTTGAAGGGGTTGACAAGCCTTTGTTGCCTACTATGTTGTCTGGTATTACTAACCCAGAGGTACATCCACGCAAGTGGAGCTCGAGGAACAAGATCAACCACAAGAGCCTGCACAGAGGGTACCCACTCCATCACCACAAAGGACACCAACCCATCACCTCAAAGGAATCCAAAACCATCACCACAGAGTACACCTACTCCACCTCTACCTTCCCCACCAGTATATGAGGAAGAAACACCTGAAATTCCTCAATCCAAACCTTCAACTGCTAATGACGATCCAAAGAACTTCTATCTCAAGAGGAGCTCATCAGTGTAATTCCTCAACTTTTGGCCATAATTGAAAGATTGGAAAAGGATCTATAGAGGTCATCTAAGGCTCAAGCTGATAACGTGGTTAGATTGGTTCAGAAGGTTAAGAAGTTGGAGGCAAAGTTCAAAGCAAAAGGAATTTAAATCACTGATTCTGAAGGGGAAGAAAATTCTCCCAAACAGGGGAGGAATATGGAGGAAGAAGGGGAATCTAAGTTCAAAACACCAATGAAATCTTCTAAAGAGACCATTAGTCCTCAAGGTCGAGAAGCTGCTGAAATCTTAGCCAAGAATTTAAATCAGAAGAAAATAAAATCAGAGAAAGAGGCTACAAGTTCGAGTTAAGTCCGTGGTTCTTCAGTTGTTCACCAATGATGAAGTTAAGTCCAAAGGAAAATATTAAGTCTCGGTGAAGAAATTCCTCAAAGAAGAGGCAAGGAATATCGCAAGAGTCTCCTAAGCCCAAAAGGACCAAGAGACAGATTAGAGAGGATGAGGCAAGTATGGCAGAGATTGCCAGGATTAAAGCTGAGGAAGAAGCTGATGCAGCCAAGCGTGAAAGACAACATATGGATGATGAATATTTGGCTAGATCCTTGCAAAGAACCTTCAAGATAACCGAGAACAACGCAGAAAGACAAATGAGATTTTAGAGTCTCCTAAGTACTACACTGATGAAGATTGGGATACTATAAGGGCAAAGCTAGAGGTAAACAGGGAAATTTTACCAGAAATTGGTGTTGAGGACTTTGCCAGAAATATGGTTGACATGATCAATGAGAAGAAGAGGCAGCTTAGAGAACAAAGGTACATGGAAAGGAAAAACAAGCCTCTCACCAAAGGAGATCAGAGGGAGTATATGATCAAATTCATCAAGAGTCAGGGAAATCCTAGTTGGAAGGTTACTCAACTGTGGAAGCTGACATATGATGAACTTAAAACAGAATTTGAGAAGGTGGTTGATGAGGTCAACAGGTTTGTCCCAATGGATTCTGAGATGGAAGCTTCTAAGGTTAAGAGAAAAAGGTTTAACCTTCAAGAAGCCAAAAAGCAGAAAGTAGAAGAAGTAGCCGGCAAAAGGTTAAGTTAAGGATACCAAGACAGAAGCAGAGGAAGAAGTCAAGTCAAAAGCCTATCATCAAGTGGACTAGAAGAAAATCTCAAGGTCAAAAAAACCTTATAAGAAAGAAAAGACTGAGTCAAAGAAAGAAGTGGAGGCTTATAAGGAGGACAAGGTAGAAGAGCCTCCATCTGAAGAGTTCACTATGGGTACTATCCCTAAAGGTCCAATGGCTGCAAAGATTGCTAATATCAAGATCGTCAAGACTGACAACAAGGCATCTTATCAGGTGATAAGGGAAGACAATACCAGTAATGTATATGTGAATTTTTCAGGTTTGCTCAGTGATATGTCTAGGGATGACTTGAAGTGTTTAAAGTACACTAATGGTGGAAAAGAATGAGGCAATA